>JAKSZT010000049.1:16556377-16588225 GCA_026826555.1 Tolypeutes matacus
TTTTTTTTTTTTTTTTTTTTTACCGGGAGGTACCGGGGATCGAACCCTGGTCTCTCCATATGGTAGACGGACGCCGAACCTTTGAGCCACGTCCGTTTCCCTAAATGTATTTTCAATAATACTTCTCTTCCCAGCCTTATTCTCTGGTTCCCCACATTCCCCCACACCTCAGCCACATCAGTCTGAAGGGTTTTCATCTCTTAGAGTCTTAAATGGCAATGTTGACAATAAACAATTAGCCATCACCTCCTCATATACTCTGAGCCCCAGCAAAAGCCTGGCTTCAATCCTCATTTGCTTCTCATATCGGCAAGATCTCGTTTGGCCAGCCTCTTGTAGATTTGAGCGTTTCTAGCAAGTCTTCCCCTTCCAATCCTTTCCCCAAACTATTTCTACCAATTCTTCAAGGCCCATTTTTTTTTTTTTTTAAAGATTTTATTTATTTATTCATTTATTCCCCCCTTGCTGCTTGTGCTCGCTGGGTCAGCTAACCACGCCGTGGGGGCGGGCTTGCCTTCACCAGGAGGCCCCGGGAACCGAACCCGGGGCCTCCCATATGGTAAACGGGAGCCCTACTGATTGAGCCACAGCTGCTTCCTCAAGGCCCATTTTAAATCCTATCACCTGACCTAATAAATCCCGTCAATCCTTCTCTTCTAATCTGCTTCTCACGGCAGTTAAGTGTGTACTTATTTTAACGTACTATTATATATCAAAATTACTTCGTTTGTTTCCATTATATGACCTTTTCTTCACCTGTTCTTCCTTTTTTAATTCAGCGATTCTCCAAGTGTGGTCTGCAGACCTCTGGAAATTCCCCTTCCAGGGGTCCTGAGATTAAAAACTGTTTTCATAGTAATACACGTTCCTTGAGTTTTCTACTGGATTTACATTTATAGTGTTCGTGCAAAAACAATAGAAACACCACGGGCGCCTTGGCAGAAATCAAGGTGGTGGCACCAACCTATTCTAGTGGACATTGGGTCATTGTATTCTTCACTGCCACACACTCCGAGTTTTAAAAAGGAAATTGGCTTAGAATATCCTTGATGAAGTACTAAAAAGTAGGAATTGTATTAAATATGAGCCCTTGGTACAAGTCTTTTTAATAATTTGTGAAAACTGAGAAGTAGGCATGCTTCTCCTGTATCCCTAAGTTCCATCATTATCTTGAAGAAAAGCCGTTGTCTCACTAAACTGCGAGCTGAACTACCACTTTTTTCATGAAATACCATTTTTACTTTAAAGAACAATTGGAAGACAAACATTATTCTGACTTGGGAATTGACGAATATTTTTCCCAAAATGAACGAAGTAAGCTTAATACTTCAAACAAAACAGTGCCTCCTGGAAAAAGAAAAAAAAAAAAAAAAAAAACAAGCAAAACAAACGGTTCAGCGCTGGCTTCCCACATAGGAGGTTCCAGGTTCAATCCCTGGCCCCCGAACCTGAAAAAAAAAAAAAAGACTTTTCTGATGAGACTGTGGTGCTGTTAATGAATGTACCTTTTTGATGTTTATAATGAAGCATATCAACACAGGGATGATCAGCATAATACAGTGAACTAATATTTTCTAAATGACCAGTGGCTATTACAAAATCATGCATGGATGAAAGATACATTCAAAGTGCACGATAGACCAATGGGTATACACAAAACAGAAAAAAAAGTTCCTTGATGTGATTTCAGCTTCCTCACTGCAATTAATCTTTAAGAAACTACCACTTGTCAGTTTTTGCTGTAGTATCAAAGAATATCCACAATTATCTAAAGATTATGAAGTTCTGTTACTAAGGCCTAATTCTTTTCACACAAGTCAACTAAAAGCCCATACAGAGACTCTAGTTGTCTTCTATTAAGCCCAACATTAAAGATATTTGCAAAAGATGTACAGCAATTCCATTTATTTCTATAATTTTTTTTTTATTTTGGAAAATTTAGTTATTTTTCATTCAAATATGTAATTTATATAATAGTGTGTTTGCATTTATCCTTTTTTAAAATTAATCAATAAAAATTTTTAATTCCTGTTTTTAATTTCTAATTTGATAACTATTGATAGATATAACCCATGTAAACATAAGCTCTTTGGGGTCCTCAATAATTTTTCAGAATGGTCCTGAGACCAAAAAGTTTGAGAAATGCTTCTCCAACTCTCACCACGTTCCTTTTAAATGCTCTTTGGAGATCTGGAAGAGTATGAAGAGAACAAAACATGAATCGCTATAACACACACCTGTTTCTAAACTCCAAAGACCTCCCACACCTTCAAACCCTACCCAACCTATATAATAGGGTAATTTCATTTGGGGAAAAAAGTCATTAACATCTAAACCCGAAATATTAAATTGAGATCACGCCTCTCTTCCAGAAAAACTGTATCATTTCTGACCAACCCTTTAAGTCTCCACTTTCACCAATGGTTGGACTTCATCCCCAAATTCTAGTTCATCTATGAATGTTTTCCTTGTTTTACTTTCTAGCCAAAACTATGTATATTACTTTAAATTTGTTTTGTTTAAGCATATGGTAATACATGGGAAAATTACAACTAATGTAATTTATGGATTATAGTTAGTAATATTGTAATATTTTTGCAACAATTGCAAAGAAGATATATCAATCTGAGACAACTGTAGGTGGGTATAAGAGAGTATGGGATTTTTTCCTTTTGGAGTAATGAAAACTTTCTAAAATTGACTGAGGTGAGGACAGCACAACTCTGTGATGAAAATGAGAACCACTGAGTGTACACTTTGAACAGATTGTACAAAGCATGGGGCAGTATAACAAAAGGAATCCAGTGGTGGAAGAGAGACTATGTTTAACAGGACAAAAATGAGAATATTCTCTCATGAACTATAACAAATGTATAATACAAATACAGGGTGTTAATAATCCAGGGGTTTGGGGAGGAATACACCAAATATAAGATATGGGCTATAGGTATTATTAATATTTTGATGATGTTCTTTCATAGTTTATAACAAATATTTCACAACAATGCACAGTATTGGTGTGGGGTGATGTATGGGAGCCCTCTATGACGTTATTCATGTTTGTTTTGTAAGTTCACAACTTTTACTATACACTTATTATTTATGTATGTTCATTATGAATGATATAGCACAATAAGATTTTTTTGTTTTGTTTTGACATTGTATAATGTTTATTGAATTCCTTTATTTTTTTCTTATTAAAAAAGATTAATGCTTTTGGTAAAGCTACCAATATTACAGAAATATAGAACAATGTTTAGGTTGATGTATATTTCTCAACATTTTTTTCCTTGAATAAGATTAAAAATTTGTTACACAAATTACCTTATATTATATATATGCTATTTTGTAGCCAGCTATTTTTACTTTACAATCTTTCTTTGACCATGATAATACTTAAATAATTCTTAGTCAGCTGTTGGGAATTGAAACATGTCCCCCACAAAAAGCATGTTCAGGTTCCAATCCCTGGTCCTATGGGTATGAACCCATTTGTAAATGGGAACTTTGAAGATGTTATTAAGGTGTGTCCAGACTGAATAACAGTGGTCTTTAATCTAATATGGGTGAAGTCCATATAAGAATAGGAAATTGGACACAGAAAGAGAAGCCACAGGGAGCAGCCAGAAGCTGGAAGTCAATGGAACCCAGAAAAGAAAGAAGATGCCACCATATGCATTACCATGTGACAGAAAAGCCAAGGACCAGGGAACACTGACAGCCAGCCTCAGAACACCGTAGTCTACCGGGAGAAAGCATCACCTTGCTGATGCCTCGATTTGGGACTTGTCTTGTGCTCAAAACCACGAGCCAATAAATTACTGTTGTTTAAGCCAACCCATTATATGTTATTTGATTTAGCAGCAAGGAAACTAATAACAGTGTTTGGTACTGAGAGTGTGGTGCTGCTATGAAAAATACCTAAAAATGTGGAAATGACATTAGAATGGGTTAATGGGAAGAGGCTGGAAGAATTGTGAGGTGCTTGATAGAAAATGCCTAGATTACTTTGAAAAGCCTGTTGGTAGAAATATAGACATTAAAGGTACTTGGAATGAAGTCTTAGAAGGAAATGATGAATATGTTATTAGAAACTGGAAGAAAAGCTATCCTTTTTATAAAGTGGCAAGAATTTGGCAAAATTGTGTTCTGTTGTCAGATTGAAAGTGAAACTTGCAAGTAATGAATTTGGGTATTTAGCTGAGGAGATTTCCAAGCTAAGTGTGGAAGGTGTATCCTGGCTTTTTGTTGCTTATAGCAAAATGAGAGAGGAAAGGGATACACTTAGAAATGAACTCTTAAGCACAAAGAAACCAGAAATTGATGGTTTGGAAAATTCTCAGCCTATCCAGGTAGCATGCTGTGAGACCAGGGTCAAAAGTGGCTTTAGCAGGGACCTTGCTGAGCTTTCAGGAAGTGAGTCCCCATAGAACAGGGTCCCATGTGATGTTTAAACTGAATAACTCCTTGTTATAGAGGCTGTGGCTGAACATGGATCCATTTTGCCATTTCAGTAGAAGTCAGGATTGGAAATATGGGTATCAAGGAATGATCTGTGGAAAGGCCTTTTGCCTGATGGTTTGGACCTGCTTGAACTACTTGCAAAGCCAGCAAGGTTTCTGCAAGATTTGTATGAACAGAAGCAATGCCTGAAAGGGACAGAGTAGGGACAAATTGTGGGAAGAATGACTTCAAGTGTAGAACCATGGAAGCCAAGGTCTGGATCAAAGAGATCTCTGGCCCAGAGAATGAGCCAACCCATGTGTATGGGAAGGCCAGGTCTGCCCATGTGCTCAGAGGAGGCAAGCCTTGCACCCTGTTCAGGGAGAGTACTGCCACCTCAATGCTTGGAGATGGTAGGCTCTCTGCCCTGGCCTTTAGCATGCCAGGAGATCCTAGTCTCCATTCCAGGGCTCTGATGGCCTTCACCCCAGTGTTTAGAGAGAGCATGGCCAGTGCGCATGTGCTTGGAAGGGGTGGGGCTGCTGCTCCGTCAGACCCAGAGGACAAAACATTGATCCATATATGACTTGCAGACCTGAGATCAAATGGAGTTTGACCTGTTGGGTTTCAGACTTGTTTGGGATCTGTGACCCCAGTTTTCCTTCCAATTTCACCCTCCAGGAATAGAAGTGTCTATCCTTTGCTGATCCTACCATTGTATTTTGGAAGTAGAAAACTCATTTTCTAGGTTTCATGGGACCACAGACAGAAAGGAATTTTGCCCTACACCCAAAACTGTTTGTTGTTATTTTTCAAGATTTTATTTATTTCTCACCCTCCTTGTTTGTGCTCACTATCTGCTCTGTGTGTCTGTTCGTTGTGTGCTCTCTGTGGTGTTCATCTTCTTTTTAGGAAGCACTGGGAACCGAACCCGGGACCTCCTATGTGTGAGGGAGGCACCCAATCACTTGAGCTAACCCCACTCCCTGCTTGTTTTGTCTCTCGTTGCATCATCTTGTTGCATCATCTCGTTGTGTCAGCTCATTGCATCAGCTTTCTGTCTTGCTCGTCTTCTTTAGGAGACACTGTAAACCAAACCCAGGCCCCTCCTATATGGTAGGCAAGCACCCAACTGCTTGAGCCACATCTGCTTCTCCACAACTGTTTTCTTTTTTTTCCTCTATTTTTTTTTTACTTCGTTTTGTACATTTAATAATTGAAAATATAAACAATTAAAAACTAAAAAGTAAACACAGATGAATAAATATATACTTTTCTCAATTAAATGTAATAGATACATACAATTTTTTTTTTATTCAAACAATATGTTACACAATATATTTGGTTCATAGTAACGCATTCATACGTATTTGTTCTTTTGTGTCTGCTTGCTTCACTCAACATAATGTCCTCCAGGTTCATCCATGTTGTCATATGCTTTATGACTTCATTTCTTCTTACAGCTACATAATATTCCATTGTGTGAATAGACCACAGTTTATCCATTTGTCTGTTGATGGACACCTGGGTGGTTTCCAACTTTTGGCAATGGTGAATAATGTTGCTATGAACATCGGTGTACAGATGTCTGTTGGTGTCACTGCTCTCAGTTCTTCTGGGTATATACCCAGTAGTGGTATTGCAGGGTAACGTCCACAACTGTTTTTGATGAGACTTTTTACTTAGCATTGTTCTAAAATGGCTTAAGCCTCTTGGGATGTTACTATGGAATGAATGCATTTTGCAAGTGTGAAGAGCATGTATTTTGGGGGTCCAGAGGGTGGACTATTGGGAATTTAATCATGTCCCTCACAAAAGGCATATTTAGGCACCAACCCCTGGTCCTCTGGGTGTGAACCCATTTGTAAATAGGACCTTTGAAGATGATATTAGTTAAGGTGTGTCCAAACTGAATGAGGGTGGACCTTAATCCCATATGACTGAAGTCCTTACAATCAAAGGAAATTGGACACAGAAAGAGAAGCCAGTAGGAGCAGAAGCTGGAAATCGACCTCACTGGAATAGAAAGAAGGCACTGCCATATGCCTCGCCATATGACAGAAAAGCCAATGCCTAGGGATCGCTGGCTGCCAGCCCCAAATTGCCAGCCTTCTGGAAGAAAGCATTGCCTTGATGATGCCTCTAATTGGGACTTCCCCTACCTCAAAACTGGGAGCCAATAAATTCCCATTGTTTACGGCAACCCATTGTATGTTTTTTTTTTCCTTAGGAGCTAGGAAACTAACAGTCAGCCAAGGGTAATTTAAAAATGAATATTTAAAAAAGAAAATTAATGAAAAATATTTTAACTAGAATATCTTAATGTCATTATGTAAATTTGTGAACTAAATATGCCTATTTCTATTGATCTTCCACTCATAAGTATAAATAATTTTTTATTTCTAAATTTTCCAAATTTGGTTCATAATCTCTCTTCTACCTACTATTTGAGAAGCCCAACCAAAATCATCTTCTGTCTTTATAATCTGCCTTTATACGTGTGATACCCAAAGAGCCCTGATTTTTCTGGAACATTAATGATTTAAAATACTTTGTCTTATTTGTATACTTATATTAGAAATGTACCCTGATATCTGAATCACCTTTTCTTAAACCTTTACTGGAAATTTGCATTTCCTTGTTATGTTATTTAATAAACATTTTCCACCTTTTGTTTCTGATACACTGGAAAAGAAAAAGAGAGATTATAGAACAGAACAGTTTCCATGTTTGGAGTAACTGATTGAGGAGCTCTTTTGTTCTTATAGAAGTACCAGGCTTCTCTTTGGAGAAACTGCTGACTCCAGGACTGGGGCAAGAAATCTACAAGATGAATCTGGAATATCTTGTAGTGCCAGAAAGTAAGGAAATACTCAACAACAATGACAAAACACACACAAACATTGATTGGGGGATATCAAAGGGACAGGAGTAGTCAACTGAAAGAGCTCCCAGGAGGAGCAAAATAAAGTAGTATTGGATTATATCCAATGTATAAAATAAATATCCATGGGTCCTTAGTGATATAAATAAATGATTGAGTAAATTAATAAAAAGGGAAAAAGAGATAAATCTCCTATACAGAAGAATTACAAATAAATCCTAAGGGTGGGGGAGCATAACTCCCAGTCTTTAACTGTGGGCTGCACATAGGGAGTTAGCAAGTTCCTTCCAACAAAAGTAGTATGCAAAGTGTGGGGTGGGGAGCAACATTACAGTAGAGAAACCTGACAAAGACTACTTCTCCTGGTTGAAAGCCATTTTTAAAAAAGAAAAGGAAATAACCTGTGAGTCTTTTATACTTCTTTTCAGTCACATTCAGATAGGTAATTTAACATGATCAAAGCTATGTTGAAAGAGAGCTCACTTTATAGAGATAGCCATAACTGTCATGACTTGAGACAGATAATACATTTAGATAGCGATTTCTCAAAATGGGGCATAGAGAGAATGAATCTGAAGAGTGTATTGCAAGAAATAAAATGTGATATATGAAAGAAGGGGAGATCATTTTCTCAACTGAAACATTATATTAAAAATATGTGTGTCACAAGAGTAGGATATGAATCATGTTAAGTGTGGTGACAGACAAGATGGGGAAACTTGTGACTTAGCAAAAATAGGTAATGTAGGCCACTGCATTAACGACAAAGGGACAGAGAAAGCAAAGCAAAGTAAATGTGGCAAATCTGGAAAGACGCTAAATCAGAGAAAGGGTGCATGGTCTAAAACACATCATCTCTGAGCCAAGAAAGGTGGTCAGCCAACATTGATTTGCGCCAACTGGGTCCTAAGTGCTGAGGTATGTCAACATCAGCATCTGAAACAGGAAATATAAAAGTACACCAAATTTCACAGCAGCATTATTCACAATTGCCAAAAGGTGGAAGCAACTCAAGCATCCACCAGTAGATGAAAGGATAGACACAAAGTGGTATATCCATACAGTGAAATATGATTCAGCCACAAAAAGGAATGGCATTCTGATATATTCAACAAAGAGCGAGGGTTTCTATTTCTTTGCATCCTCACCAACACATAATTTCTGGTTTTTTAATAGTAGCCATCCTAGCATGGTATGAAGTGGCATCTCAATGTGGCTTTGTGTGTGTGTGTGTGAGGTACAGGGGCCAGGGACTGAACCCTGGACCTCGTATGTGGGAAGCTGGCGCTTAACCACTGAGCCACATCAGCTTGCCTGAGTTGATTTTTTCGTTCGTTTTGCTTGTTGTTTGTTTTTGTGGCAGGTGGGAGCTCATCTGCTTGAGTCACATCCAATCCCTCAATGTGGCTTTGGTTAGCATTTCCTTGATGACCAAAGATGTTGAGCATCTTTTCATGTGCATATTGGCCATTTTTCAATCTTCTTGGGAAAAATGTCTATTCAATCCTTTATCCATTTTTTTAATTGTGTATTTGTCTTCTTGTTGCTGAGTTGTAACAGATTTTATATATCTTGGGTATTAAACCCATATCAGAAAAATGGTTAGCAATTATTTTCTCCCATTCTGTAGATTGTCTATTCATTTTCTTGACAAAACTTTTAAATTTTGATGTAGTCCATTTTATCTCTCATTGCTTGTGCTTTTGGTTTCATATATAAAGTTCTATGAATTTTAGCATAAGTATAGAAATATGTAACCACCACTGTAATCAGGATACAGAAAATTCCACCACCTCCAAATAGATTTTTTTAAATTTATTAAGCAGTTTTATTGAGATAGTCACATACCATACGATCTCTCCAAAGTGTATAATTGATGGCTTTTAGTATAATCATAATGTTGTCCATTCACCACCACAAAAAAATTTTAGAATAATTTCATTACTGAAAAAAAAAACTCCACACCACTTAGCATTCATTCCCCAGACCTACATCTAATTTAACTTTATAAATTAATTTATATTTACATTTTATATAAATGGAATTATACAATATGTAGTATGTTGTGTCTGGTTTCCTTCATGTAATATAGTGTGTTTTTTGCCTGATATTAACATTTTGTAGTATTAACATACATTTGTTCAACTTCAAAGAAAAACAATCTTATGTATGCAACTTTACCCATATTCATATTTCACATGCAGTTTTATGATGCTATATTGTTCCATGTTACATTTTTTTAGCCTTCCGTTTAGTAATATACTTGACCTTAGACTTTCCCTTTCAATCACTCTTACCCACATAATAGAACTGCTAGTTACAAACATTATGTCAGGCTTTCACCTTTTCTATTCATTTCCAAAGATTAACACACATCTTTTTACCAATTCTGCACAAGTTAACCCTCAGCTCTCTAAACTCATTCTATTTTCAATGAACAATATTCAAGTTAGTAACTTCATGAGATTACACAATATATTGAGCTCATAGTAACGCATTCATACGTATTTGTCATTTTGTGTTTGACTTGCTTCACTCAACATAATGTCCTCCAGGTTCATCCATGTTGTCATATGCTTCCCGACTTCATTTCTTCTTAACAGCTGCATAATATTCCATGGTGTGAATATACCACAATTTGTTTATTCATTCATCGGTTGATGGACACCTGGGTTGTTTCCAAATTTTGGCAATCATGAATAATGCTGCTGTGAACATCAGTGTGCAGGTGTCTATTTTGTCACTGCTCTCAGTTCTTCTGGGTATATATGCAGTAGTGGCATTGCTGGGTCACATGGAAAATCTATATACAACGTTTAGGTAACAGCCAGACAGTCCTCCACACTGGCTGTACCATTCAACATCCCACTAACAGTGAATAAGTCTTTCTATCTCTCCACATCCTCTCCAACACTTGTAGCTCTCTGTCTTTTTAATAATTTCCATTCTAATAGGTGTGAAGGTATGAAGTGATATCACATTACAGTTTTGATTTGCAGTTCCCTAATCGCTATCGAAGTTGAACATTTTTTCATGGGATTTTTTGCCATTTGTATTTCTTCTTTGGACAAATGTCTATTCAAGTCTTTTGCTCATTTTTTAATATGGTCATTTGTCTTTTTATTGTTGGGTTGTAGCATCTCTTTATACAGATCATGGATATTAAACCCTTATCGGACATGTGATTTCCAAATATTTTCTCCTATTGAGTTGGCTGCCTTTTCATCCTTTTGACAAAGTCCTTTGAGGTGCAAAAATGTTTGATTTTGAGGAGGTCCCATTTATCTATTTTTTTCTTTTGTTGCATGTTGTATTAGTCAGGCCTGAAAGGGAGTCATTAGTACCCTTGAGTCTAATTAGAGTAGAGAGCCAATTGCAAAACTCCCAGAAGCACTTCAGACAGCTCATGTTTAAGACTCTGTCCCTCAAGAACCACTGCTGGTACCAAGCTGTATTAGTCAGGGTTTTCTAGGGAACAGAATTAACAGGAGCTATCTGTCAATAGTATGAAATTTTATAAGATTCTGTCACGTGACAGTGGGGATGCACAAGTCCAGATTCCACAGGCAGGCTGCAAACCAGGGGCTCTGATGAAAGTCCAATGAAGGTCCTTGATGAGTTTCCAGGAGACACTGGCTGTCCAAAGATGAGCTGGGAAATTCTCTCTGAATGCTGAAATCACTTCCCCTTTTAAGGCATTCAACTAATTGGTAAAATGTCACTCATTGCTGATGGCAATCTCCCTGGTTAATTGTACATGTAATCAGCCATCTATGCAGTAAACTCACTGATGACTAAAACCCATAAATGTCCTTGTATTACCATTAGCCCAGTGCTTGCTTGACCAAACAACTGGGCACAATTACCTGGCCGAGTTGACACATTAGCCTAACCATCACACACGTGCTTTGGGTATAAGTTCCAAGAAACCATCACCTACCACAAAGTCTTTAAGATTTTCCCTATGTTTTCTTCTAGTAGTTTTATGGTACTGGCTTTTATATTTCGGTTTTTTATCCATTTTGAGTTGATTCTTGAATAGGGAGGGAGATAGGAGTTATCTTTAATTTTTTGGATATGGATATCCTGTTCTCCCAACACCATTTGTTGAAGAGATTATTTTGTCCCGTTAACATGGACTTGGTAGGGTAGTCAAAAAACAGTTGACGGTACAAGTGAGGGTTTGTTTCTGGGCTTTCAATTCTATTCCAGTGATCGATGTGTCTGTCTTTATGCCAATACAATGCTGTTTTGACCACTGTAGCTTTACAATATGTTTCAGAGTCAGGCAGTGAAATTCCTCCCATGTCGCTCTGCTTTTTTAGAATGTTTTTGACTATTCAGGTGCACTTTCCCTTCCAAATGAATTTGGTAATTGTCTTTTCTACGTCTATAAAGTAGGCTATGGAATTTTGCAATGAGAATTTTCATACTGAGAATTTTCTTTCTATTGCCCTCTTTCAAAGTGTTTTTATCAAGAAAGGATGCTGGATTTTGTCAAATGCATTTTCTACATTGATTGAGATGATCATGTGTTTTTTTCTTTCAGTTTATTAATGTGGTATATTACATTGATTGATTTTCTTATATTGAACCATGCTTGTACACCAGGAATAAATCCTATTTGGTTGTGGTATATAAGTCTTTTGATATGCTGTGGGATTCTATTTGCAAGTACTTTGTTGGGAATTTTTGCATCCATGTTCATTAGAGAGATTGCTCTGTAATTTTCTTTTCTTGTAGTATCTTTATCTGGCTTTGGTATTAGGGCAGGGGTTCTTAATCTTTTTTGTTCCACAGACCCCTTTGCCAGTCAGGTGAAAACAATGGACCCCTTACTATGTCCACAGTAAACTGAGTATTATTTTATAAATAGATCGTGTGTGCACCAACATGTCTCCACAGAATAATGTTGGTTGTTTTTTATTGCAGTTCAAACTCACAGACCCTTTGTTAAGAACTCCTGTATTAGGGTGATGTTGGCTTCATAAAATGTTAGGTAGTTTTCCTTCATCTTCCATTTTTTGGAAGAGTTTAAACAAGATTGGTGTTAATTCTTCTCAAAATGCTTGGAAGAATTCACCTGTGAAGCCATTTTGTCCTGGACTTTTCTTTGTTGGGAGATTTTTGATGATGGACTCAATCTCTTTAAATGTGATTCATTTGTTAAGTTCTTACATTTCTTATAGTGTCAGTGTATGTTGTTTGTGCATTTCTAGGACTTTGTCCATTTCTTCTAGGTTGTCTAGCTTGTTCACATATAGTTTCTCATAATATCCTCTTATGATCCTTTTAATTCTGTGAGGTCATTTGTAATTTCACCCCTTTCATTTCTGATTTTATTTGTTTGCATTTCCTCTCTCTCTCTCTCTCTCTCTCTCTCAAGGTACCAGGGCCAAGGATTGAACCTGGGACCTCACATGTGGGAAGCTGGCACTCAACCACTGAGCTGATTTTTTCATGTTTCCTTGTGGTTTGTTTTGTTTTGTTTTGTTTTGTTTTGTTTTGTTTTGTTTTGTTTTAGGAGACACCAGAGACCAAACCTGGGACCTTCCATGAGGGAAGCAGGCACTAAATCACTTGAGCCACATCAGCTCCCTTCTCTCTCTCTTTTTTTTTTTTTTTTGTTAGTCTAGCTAGGGGGTTTTCAATTTTTTTTATTTTTCTCAAAAAACCACTTTTTGTTTTTTTTGTTTTTCTCTCTCCCCCCCCTCTTTTTTTTTTTTTTTTTTTTTTGTTGTTGTTCTTGTTGTTCTTGATTCCATTTATTTCTGCTCTAATCTTTATCATTTCTTTAGTTCTGCTTGCTTTGGGAATGGTTTGCTGTTCTTTTTCTAGTTTCTCCAGTTGTTTAGTTAGATCTTTGATTTTAGCTCTTTCTTCTTCTTTTTTTTTTTCTTTTTTAATATAGAGCTATAAATTTCCTTCTTAAGACTGCCTTTGCTGTATCACATAAGTTCTGATAAGTTGTGTTCTTATTTTCATTTGTATCAATATATTTATTGAATTCATTTGCAATTTCTTCTTTGACCCACTGATTATTTAGGAGTATGTTGTTTAGCCTCCACACATTTACGAATTTACCCATTTCCTTTCTGTTATTTATTTCCAGTTTCATTCCATTATGATCTGAGAAGGTGCTTTGCATAATTTCAACCTTTTTATTTTTATTTTAGCTGCATTGTACCTAAAACATGGTCTACCCTGGAGAAAGACCCATGGGCACTTGGGAAGAATGTATAATCTGCTGTTTTGGGGTATGTAGCCGATGGGCAATTTGATGTAATTATGAATTCCAAAAATATAATTGGATCATGCTTGTAAACTGATCTGTTAATCTGGGCATGATTAAGTTATGATTAGGGCATTGACTGGGCCACGTCAGTAGGGCATTGAGCCCCACCCCTTGGTGGGTGGGGGAATCGAATATAAAAGGCAAGGCAAAGGACGAGGGAGCAGGTTTTGAATAGCAGTTTTGATGTTGGAGTTTTGATGTTGGAGAGAAGGCCCCAGGAGAAGAGAAGTGAGCCATTTGCCTGATAGTCTACAGCTGACCTTGTGAAGAGAGGCAAAGCCTAGAGAGCCTCATAGTCTACAGCTGACCTTGTGGAGGAAACAGGAGCTAAGTCCGGAGAGAAACGCAGGCCCGGGAAGAGAGGAACCCAAGAAGCCTGAACCCTGGCAAACATTGGCAGCTGTCTTGCCCCAACACGTGGCAACAGACTGTGGTGAGAGAAGAAACCTAACGCTTTATGGCCTGGTATCTGTGGACTTCGACCCCAAATAAATACCCTTTATATAGACCAACCCATTTTTGGTATTTCACATTAGCACCCCTTTGGCTGATTAAAACAGGGTGCAATGTTCTGTATGTGTCTGTTGGATCTAGCTAGTTTACCATATTGTTCAAGTTCTCTGTTTCCTTCTTGATCTTCTGTCTAGTTGTTCTGCCTAATGATAAGAGTGGTATGTTGAAGTTCCTAACTATTATCCTAAAGAAATGTTTATTTCTCCCCTCAGTTTTGCCAAAGTTTGTCTCATGTATTTTTGGGCACACTTGTTAGGAACATATATATTTATGACTATTATTTCTTCCTAGTGGATTGTCCCCTTTATTAATATATAATGGCCTTCTGCATCTCATAACTCTTTTGGATTTAAAGTCTGTTTTGTCCGATATTAGTAAAGCTACCCCTGCTCTTTTTTGGTTACCATATGCATGGAGCATCTTTTTCCAACCATTCACTTCCAGACAGTTTGTATCCCTGAATCTAAGGTGAATCTCTTGTAAGCAGCATATGGATGACTCGTGGTTTTTTCATACATTCTGTCAGCCTATGTCTTTTGATTGGGGAGTTTAAGCTATTCACATTCAATGATATTACTGTACATGCATTATTTACTTGCACCATTTTATTCTTTGGTTTTCATGTCATATCTTATTTTTGTCTGTGTTTTTACTCTTTTGTTTGCCCTTTCTGCTATTCTTTCTTCTATACTCTCCTCCAAGCCTCTCTCTCCTGTCTTTTTCCCTCAGGCTATAAGGCTTCCCTTAATATTTCCTGCAAATGTGGATTCTTTTTTATGAGCTCTCTTCGTTTCTCTTTGTTTGTGAATGCTTTAAACTCACCTCAATAGTTGAAGGACAGTTTTGCTGGATAAAGAATTCTCAGCTGGCAAGTTTTCTCTTTCAGTTTCCTACTTGTATCATACCACTGTCTTCTCACCTCCATGGTTTCTGATGAGAAATCTGCAAGAAACCTTACTGGGCCTCCCTTGTATGTGATGGTTTGCTTCTCCCTTGCTGCCCTTAGAATTTTCTCTTTGACATTTGACATTCTTAGTAATGTGTGTTTTGTAATAGGTCTATTTGCATTTATTCTGATTGGGGTATGCTGTACTTCTTGGACATGTAAGTTTATTTCTTTCATGAGAGTTGGGAAATTTTCGGCTATTACTTCCTCAAATACTCGTTCTGTCCCTTTTCCTTTCTCTTCTCTTCCTGGAACTCCCATGACACGTATGTTTGTATTAGTCAGCCAAAGAGGTGCCGATGCAAAGTACCAGCAATCTGCTTGCTTTTATAAAGGGTATTTATTTGGGGTAGAAGCTTACAGTTACAAAGCCCTAAAGAGCCCAATTCAACGTACCATAAGAGGTATTTTCTCACCAAAGCCTGTTGAAGTAAGATGGGTGCAGAACAGTTTCTGCAAGGGTTCAGCCTTCCTCTCTCTCTCTTAAGGCTCCATGGGCCCAGCTTCTTCTGATCTCAGCTGTAGGCTAGAGGGCTCATTTCTTTCTGGGCTTTCTTAGCTGTTCAGGGCTCTGGTCTCTTCAGCTGCAAACTATAGGTGAATGGCTCAGCTCTCCTGGGCTTTAGTTATTTGAGCCTTCTCCTTTCTGTCACATGGTAGGACCTAAATGACAAAGTTCTCTCCTCTTCTGTGTCTATGGAGCTCTCTTTCTTTTTTGCCTTCTGTGTCTTCTTGATTGAGTGTCCGTTTATATAGCCCAAGGTGGCAGGGACTCAACCCTGACCCACACCCTACTAACATGGTTGGATCAAAGCCCTGAAATGATTTAATTAAGTAAATTTAAAACCTTTGAATTTAAATCAATCAAAGGGTATCATACACAGAGGAACATACCAATTTACAAACAAAATCTATTTCTTTTTTTGGAATTCATAAATAATATCAAACTCCCACAATATTGTTGCATTTTGTGTTATCCTTCAACTCCCTGAGCCCCTGATCAAGTTTTCCCTTTCTTTTCTCTCCCTGTTCTTTTCTATCCTCTATTTCATCTATTCTGTCTTCCGTATCACTTATTCTTTCATCTATCATTTCAAGTGTGCTCTTGTATGCCTCTAATGTTTTGTGGGTTTTTTTAATTTGTTTGTTTGGTTTTTGTTTTTAGAAACTGGGGGCCAGGGATTGAACCCAGGACCTCGTAAGTGGGAAGCCGGTGCTCAACCACTAGAGCCACATCAGCTTCCCTGAATTGGGTTTTTTTTTTTTTTTTTTTTTTTTTAAGATTTTATTTATTTATTCATTTATCCCCCCCCTTGCTGCTTGTGCTCGCTGGGTCAGCTAACCACACTGCGCGGGCGGGCTTGCCTTCACCAGGAGGCCCCGGGAACCGAACCCAGGGCCTCCCACATGGTAAACGGGAGCCCTACTGATTGAGCCACAGCCGCTTCCCTTGATGTTTGTTTTTGTTTTGTCAGGAGGCACTAGGAACCAAACCTGGGACCTCCCATGTGGGAGGTGGGTGCTCAACTGCTTGAGCCAAATCTGATCCCCTCTAATGTGTTTTTTTTTTTTTCAAGTTATTTTATTTACTTATTTCTCCCCCTCCCTGCAAATTGTTTGCATTTGCTATCTGCTCATCTTTTCTTTAGGAGGCACTGGGAACCGAAACTGGGACCTCTTATGTGGGCATGTGGGAGGGTGGCAACCAATCACTTGAGCCAGCTCCGCTCCCTGCTTGTTGTGTCTCTCATTGTATTTCCTTGCTGTGTCTCTTCATTGCATCATTGCATGGTGCCATCTCGCTGCGTCATCTCGTTATGTCATCTTGTTGCATCAGCTTGCTGCACCAGCCCATCGCATCAGCTCACTGTCTTGCTCATCTTCTTTAGGAGGCAATGGGAACTGAACCTGGGACCTCCCATGTGGTAGGCAGGCACCCATCTGCTTGAGCCACATCTGCTTCCCTCTAATGTGTGTGTGGTTTTTTAAAGAGTTATTTATTCCCCCCACACCCGCCATTGATTTAGGCTCTCTCTCTGCTCTCTGTGTCCATTTGTTGCATGGAACCAAAACCAGGACCTCCCATATAGGAGGGAGGCACCTAATCCTTTGAGCTACCTCTGCTTCCCACTTGTTGTGTTTCTTGCTTTGTTTCCTCATTGTGTCACCTTGTTGCATCATCTTTCAGTGCCTGTTGCGTCAGCTCACTGTCTTGCTCATCTTCTTTAGGAGGCATGGGGAACCAAACCTGGGACCTCCCATGTGTTAGGTGGGTGCCCAACTGCTTGAGCCACATCCACTTCTCTAATGTGTTTGTTGTTGTTGTTGTTGTTGTTGTTGTTTTCTTGGACTCGGCACGGCCTTTATTTTTCCCAGCCCAGCTTATCACATGCACAAAGCTGGCAAATCGGATTCTGGAAAGAACACGGCTGAACACACAGCACCTGCACCCGTGTCCTTTTCTGTCCTGAGAGCTTTTGACGTTTGCCACCTGGTGCCATCGATACCCTGAGCTGGGCTTTGAGGCGGCAGCCGGCGAGTAGGTACCAAGTCCAGCGGCTCAGGGTCTGCCCTGACGACCTCCCTTCGGGGCCATCTTGGCCGCGGCGGCAAAGCAGCTCCGCAGGGCCTCGAACTCCTGGGAGCAGAGGTCCTTCCTCAGGCGGCCACCCAGGGCTGTGGAAGCCTGCACGCACCTGCCATACATGGCGGCCTCGGCCCTGCAGGCTGCCAAATGCCCAGGGAAGGCACGGAGGTGGCTGCGCATGTGACCCCACAATGCTCCGTTCCCCCTAATGTGTTTTATGAAATCTATCATGTCTTTCATTCCCATGAGCTGTTACTTTTTTATTATTAAAAAATAGTTTTGGTTTTTTTTTAAATTATCTGATACTTTTTTATCTGCTTTGTGCTTGTTGTGTCTTCTTGATGTCCTCTATTTCTTTAGCCATATTGTCTTTCAACTCATTAGTTTGATTTTTGGATATTTGTGTGCATCTTATTGATTAGTTGTCTCAAATCCTGTGTCTCATCTGGGGCTTCGATACATTCCTTTGCTTAGGCCATTCTTCCATTTTCTTAGCATAGCTTTTAATATTTTGCTGATATCTAGGCATCTGACTAAGATGGTGAGATTAATCAAATGCTCAATCAAATGCTCAATTTCTCTCTCTTTTGTAGGGATTTAGTGGCGGGAGGCTGTGTGTTACTGTTGCTCTTTGATTCTTGGTTCAATGGATTCTGGGCCTTTAGATTGTCCCTGTTATTTGCTCAAATCTGGGCCCTGGACCCAGTAATGGGTTTCAGACCCACTTCCTAGGGCCTTGGGAAGGGAGGCTATAATGGCTGGAAAAGCCTCTCACATATTTACTTTTAATATCCTCACATGCACTTCCTTGGTCTGCCAGCAGATGGTGCTCTTTGACAGCCCTCTCATTTCAATGCCTGGTCAGTGTGTGTTTGCTGCAACACAGACTGGATCAATGTGACAGAGGTTCCTGCCTGCAGGCTAAGAGCCTTTTAATTCAAACTTCCTCAGAGGCAGTTCTCCAACCTTTGCTGGCAGCCCCTTCCCTTTTCCTGGGTAGGAACTAGTTCCACTCCCCTCTGCATGCTCAACAACCTGATCTGGTCAGTAGAGAGGGAGATTAAGAGGCCTGGGTCTCTTTAGTCTCTTGCCAGCTCCCAAGGCAAACAAGGGCATGGCCCCACCCAGCCTGGAGGGCTTCTGGGACACAGCAGACCAAATCTGTGAGTTAAACCCCCTTTCCTGGGGAGGTGGATCCCTGGGGTTCCCTTTCTCTGTAGCTGACAGTCCTGAGTCCTGAGAATTCAAAAGTGTCTATACTGTGGGGGGGAGGGTGCCAGCATTTGCATCTGTGGCTTTTAACTCATAGCTTTGCCACCACAATTCTTTTCCTTTGCCCCTCTCTCCCCAGGGCGGTATCCAGCCTTTCCCTAGTTTCCTAAACCCTATAAGATTTTTTTCCAGGCCAATTCTGCCTGTCCTTTAGCTAGTTTTCTGGGAAAGAAGTCAGTCCTGGGTCTTTTTAGTCTGCTGTTTTCTCAGAAGTCCCAAAATAGTTTTTGTGTTATTCCTTTATATCACTTTGCTTTCTTTCCATGTCTCCATGGGTTTTCTTTCACATTTTTCCTTTCTTGGATTTTTCTCCCTACTTCCAGTCATTTCTGAACAATTGACCATAGGAAAAAAATGGAAGAAATAATAATTCCTAGATCATATATCTGTGGGTACCTAGCTGATAGTAAGCAGAAAGAGGTAGAGAAAATTGGAGGCCTTCTGTGTTGGGTAGAACAGTAAATTTTTTTTAGAAGAGGGAGTCTCTAGTCTTCCATTTGGATAAGTTTCATCACCTTCCAGGGAATCTCAATTTTCTCATTTTTAAAATTCACTAGTTGGAGTAATCAAACTCTTATAGGAGACATAGCATCTGGAAGTCAAAACGTTTTTAATGGAGTATCATAAAGTCATTGTTTTTTCTTTTTCCATTTTTATTGTTTTGTTGTTGTTTTTTTGTTTTTTTTGTTGTTGTTTTTTAAAATTAATGGTTAATATATAATTTTACTGTAATTCAGATACTATCTTTTACAGATTCTATTTTTTAAAGCACAAATTTTGTGAAAATTTTGGGGAACAAAAGAATTGAAAGTAGGGAATTGGCCAGATATTAATATTTTTATATCAATAGTCACAGCACACTATAGCCAAAAGGTGGAAGCAATCCAAGTGCCCATCTGTTTCAACCCAACTTTGAAGGACACGGGTTGGGGCAGTCGTAAGACCAAAGAACACACCAGTCAAGTGGTTAGACATGAGATTTATTGGGACTTATGTACGAGAGAGACTTCAACGGTGGCCAATTGGAGTATGAAGTTAGCGCTCTGCAAGGAAGTGAGGAAAGGAGGGGGAGTATAAGGAGTCACAGGACAAAGACACTCCATAGGGTATGAGAATAGAATTTCTGAAAAAATTACATGAGGTGCGCAAATGGGGTGTTTGGTGATGATATCGCAGGAAGGGAGTATACAGCCTTGAGGTGATTAAAGTTTACAGGACCATTTGTACATTCGTTCCTTAGGGGAGGTTTGTTACTTTTTTTTTTTTAAGGTTTATTTTATTTATTTATCTCTCCCCACCTCCTCATTGTTTGCACTTGCTGTATCTGTTCATCTTCTTTGTTTCTTTAGAAGGCCCTGGGAAGTGAACCCAGGACCTCCAATGTGGGAGGGAGGCGCCTAATGGCTTAAGCCACCTCCATTCCCTGCTTTATGTTTTTCCTCTTGTGTCTCTTATTGCATCATCTTGTTGCATCAGCTCACCACGCCTGCCCATCGCTGTCCTGTTTGTCCTCTTTAGGAGGCACTGGGAACCTCTGCTCCCTGCTTTGTTGTATCTTATTATGTTTTGCCTCTTCTGTCTCTTGTTGCATCATCTTGTTGCATCAGCTCGCCACGCCTGCCCATCATGTCAGCTCGCCGTCCTGCTCCTTCTTTTTACAAGGCACCAGGAACCTCTGTTCGCTGCTTTGTTGTGTCTTTCATTATGTTTTTCTTCTTGTGTCTCTTGTTGTGTCATCTTCTTGTATCAGCTTGCTGCACCTGCCTCTTGCGCCAGCTCGCTGTCTTCTTTAGGAGGCACCAGGAACCAAACCACAGACCTCCCATGTGGTAGGCAGAAGCCCAATCACTTGACCCACATCAGCTTCCCAGGTATGTTACTTTTTAACTAGTAAGTGTCCAGGTTAGACTGGGTGGCTACGTGCTTCAGACTGTGTTTCATTTGGGGAAGGTGGGGATATCCCTGTCCCTGGTCTCCCACACCATCAACAGATGAATGGATAAATAAAACGTGTTACATCTATACAGTGGAATATTATTCAGCAGTAAAAGGGAATGAAGTTCTGATACATGTTTCAAGATAGATGAACCTTGATGACATCCTGTTGAGTGAAATAAGCCAAACATAAAAGGACAAATTGTGTATGATCTCCCGTACATGAAATACCTAGAATAAGTAAATTCACAGAGACAGATAGTGTATTACAGGTTGTCACTTACTGGGGATTGAGGGAAATGGGGAGTTATTGCTTAATGGGTGTGGTTTCTGTTTGAGGTGATGAAAAAAAAGTCTGGGTAATGGATGTTGGTGATGGTGGCACAAAATTGGGATTGTAATTAATACCACTGAACTGTTGCCTTGAAAGTGGTTAAAATTGAAAATTTTAAGTTGTATACATGTACTACAATAAAAAGTTTTTTTAAAGAATTGCGGGGAAGAAAAATGTAAAATTGAAAAAAAAAAGTCTACTAACCCAATACTTTTGTAAATTAAGAAAAGACTATTTCACCTTTAGTGGTGGTCTAGCTTCCAGAAGAATACTAGATTAGAAAATCCCTAAGGCCCTTCCAGACTTCACATTTTACAATTCCATGTATAGGCTTTACCTTTCTGTGCTGGAAAGATTATATAAAAAATAAATGTGAGAAGCAGATGTAGCTCAAGTGGTTGAGAGCCTGCTTCCCATGTACGAGGCCCTGGGTTCAATCCCTGGTACCTCCTGAAAAAAATGTGACAACTGATATTTGGAAAGAAAAACAAGTTAAGTTACAGTAATTAATCTTAGAACAGATATTCATTAAAAGTTTTGGAGTATGTTAGTGGTACATATATATCATGAAAATAAGTTTTATGTGCCGAGAAGAGACCTAAAGCCATATTTTGTAATCCAAAATCCATTATTTGTTCATGTTTGTCTTACAAAGTTTTTTAAAAGTCAGGCTATTTATACACTTAAGTAGTCCCATTTATTAGGAAGTAATAAAACCACTTGAAATTGACACTGGTCCGGAATGATCATGGGTGCCCTCCTCAAAGATATGTGTTTACTTCCCAGAGTGCTGTTTGGCTCTGGAAAATAAGGTCAGAAAACAATTCAAGCAGTCATAGCTACATTCGATAGGTCTGTCATACTCTCCTTTAGTGTCCAGTACTATCTCTGCTACCCACCTGTGGACGGTTGAATCATGTACCACGAGGAAAGATGTTCTTAGCCATCATCCTCATTCCCATGGGCGTGAACCCCTTTAGAAATAGGACCTTTTGAAGATGCTGTTTTTAGTTAAGGTGTGGCCCAACTGAATCAGGGTGGGCTTTAATTTATGTTATTGGAGTCTTTCATAAGCAGAAAAAAATTTGACACAGTGAGTCAGAAGCTGGAAGTCAGAAGAAACCGGAAAAGCAGGCACAAGGAGAGAAAGATCACCATGTGATGGGAGGCAGAGAGGCCAGCCAAGGAACCCTAATGGTTGCAACAAGCCAGCACCAAAGCGCCACAGACTCTGGGGAGGAAGAATGGCTGGATCGACACCTTGACTTTGGACTTCCAGCCTCTGAAACCATGTTTAAGTCTTCCCGTTGCATGGCATTTGCACAGCAGCTTGGCAAACTAAGATGCCCAGCCCATCCTACTACATTAAATATTTACAGTAAATATTTTACAGTAAATATTTTACTCTTTATACACTACGCAGGTCCTTTAATGGCTCTTTGCCTTTGAATATTGTCCCTCTTCAGGAATATTTTTACCCTTTTCTATGAGTGTGGTGGTTCGGTTCATGTGTGAACTTGGCCAGGTAATGGTGCCCCATTGTTAGGGCAAGCAAGCAAGTCGTTTGGTCCAATTACTTGAAGGCCTTAAAAGGAGAACTGATTTCAGCAGTCAGGAGACGGATGTGGTGATGGGGATGGGAATTGGGGATGGGAATGGGGATGGGGATGGGGATGGGGGTGGGGATGGGGGTGGGGATGGGGGTGGGAATGGGGGTGGGGATGGAGACGAGACAGAGACGGAGATGGAGGAACAGAGAGAGAGAATTCCCATCTCTACTTCAGACAGACAGCTTCTCCTGGGGAACTCATCAAGGACCTTCATCAGAGTTCCTGGCTTGCAGTCTGCCCTATGGAATTTGGACTCATGCATCCCCTCAGTCGCATGAGACAATTTTATAAAATATCATATTAACAGATAGTCCTGTTGCTTCTGTTTCCCTAGAGAACCCTGACTAATACAACAAGTGAAAGTCCTATTCATCCTAAAAGGCTCTACTCTTTCTCACCAACACCACCAATCAGAACTGGTATTGATATTCAGATCTCTGTGTAGACCTTTATCTTCCACACTATAATTTACCTATTCACATAAAGGTCTCCCCTACTAGATTTCAAGAACTGTGAAGGATCTGGGATTTTCATTAATTGCAAGCAAACAAGTTACCCTGCCCTGGTTTCATGGATGCTGGTAGAAGACACAAGACACCTGGGTTAGGAGAAAAAGCCTTTATTACTCACAGCACAACAGACAGCATGATCTTTATGTTAACCCTTGTTTCCCTTGCCCCCCAAGTCCCACAGGGCCAAAATGGCTCACCCCAGGCAATTGCTGCACAAGTAATGGGTTTGTGTTACAGCTGAAGAACCCCCAGCCCAGAAATTTCAAATCTTTTATATTGGGTTGTTTTATAACAGGCTCCATGCTATACAACACCCTTGAAAACGTAGTCCAGAATAAACAGTGCCTATGTTTGCAAGATTTGCAAAAACACGAGAGACCAGTGGGGAATTGTCTGCCGACACCAGACTAAAAAGCAATTGAGCAACTACTATATGTGAAACACTAGGGTTAAAACATGTTTAATTGGGGAAGCAGATGTGACTCAGGTGATTGGGCTCCCGCCTACCACATGGGAGGTTGCCGGTTCAGATCCCAGTGCCTCCTAAAGAACACAACGAGCTGACACAAGAAGATGATGCAACAAGAGACGCAGGGAGGAAAAACATAACGAGAGACACAACAGGCAGGGAGCAGAAGTAGCTCAAGTGATTAGGCACCTCCCTCCCACATTGGAAGTCCTGGGATTGGCTCCCAGTGCCTCCTAAAGAAACAAGGAAGATGAACAGATACAGCAAGTGAAAAACAACAAGGGGGTGGGGAGAAATAAATAAATAAAATAAATCTTAAAAAAAAACATGTTTAATTGGAACACAATAAATTTTCATTGACTGAATGAATGCTTGAATGAATGGAAAATTACTGGGCCGCATGGTTATACATATTCCCATAGTAGACATTTTTGTGAATGAGTTCCTTTTTCTCACTTAGCAACCTAATGTTCTTGATTTTTTAAGTAAGCTTTGGAATCAATTCTTAAATTGATTTTCTGATTGGAAACGGGCCACGTGTGAATCTAGTTAGCATGAGCCCATTTTTCTTAGGACTTTATAATCCCTACATAATATTTATGAGGAGACTCGTGTGTCCTGGTCCTGGCCTAGTTTTCCAGCCTTGGATTCTTACATGCTCCTCCTTATGCTCTGTCCTCCAGTCATACTGGTTGTGGCAGTTTGATGTAATTATGAATTCCAAATATATAATTGGATCATGCTTGTAAACTGATCGGTTAATCTGGGCATGATTAGGTTAGGATTAGGGCATTGAGCCCCACCCCTTGGTGGGTGGGGAATCAAATATAAAAGGCAAGGCAAAGGACAGTTGAAGCAGTCTTTTGAGAAGCAGTTTTGATGTTGGAAAAAGGCCCCAGGAGAAGAGAAGCAAGCCGTTCGCCTGATCGTCTATAGCTGATCTTGTGGAGGAAACAGGAGCTAAGCCCGGAGAGAAACACAAACCCAGGAAGAGAGGAACCCCAGAAGCCTGAACCCTGGCAAACGTCGGCAGCTGTCTTGCTCTAACACGTGGCAATGGACTGTGGTGAGAGAAGAAACTTAACGCTTTATGGCCTGGTATCTGTGGACTTCTACCCCAAATAAATACCCTTAATAAAGACAAACCATTTTTGGTATTTTACATTAGCACCCCTTTGGCTGACTGGTACTCTTTCAGTTCCTTGAATTCCAAGTTCCTCCATAATACTGAGCCTTTCTCTAGGTTGCCCAGGACAATTTTATGCTGCCTCTTCTTCTAGCTAACTCCTACCCATCCTTTAAGATTCAGCTTAAAACTTCTTTATCCAGGGAAGCTAACCTGTCCCTTAGACTTGATTGGGTTCCTGTTTCATGCCCTTGTAACTTCTTGTACTATCCCTTCATAACACTTATCACAAGTGTACTTAGGTAATTATTTGTGCAATTGTTTGTTTGTGTCTCCCCCTCCTCCCTGCCAGACTATAAATTCTGGCACCACATTATCCTAGTACTGGGAAGAGTGCCTGGGACATAGGAACTACCTAATAAATAACTGTTGAATCAAGAATAAGTAGCAGACAAAAAAACACTTGAAGAAATGCTCAACATCACTCATGATTAGGGAAATGCAAATCAAAACTACAATGAGATATCATTTCATACCTATCAGAATGGCCACTATTAAAAAGACAGAGAACTACAAGTGTTGGAGAGGATGTAGAGATAGGAACACTTCTTCACTGTTGGTGGGAATGCAGGATGGTACAACCACTATGGAGGACTGTTTGGCAGTTCCTAAAGAAGTTGAATATAGACTTGCCACATGACCCTGCAATACCACTACTGGGTATATACCCAGAAGAACTGAGAGCAGTGACATGAACAGACATCTGCACACCAATGTTCATAGCCACATTATGCATCATTGCCAAAAGTTGGAAACAACCCAGGTGTCCATCAACAGATGAATGGATAAACAAACTGTGGTCTATTCACACGATGGATATTATGCAGCTGTAAGAAGAAATGAAGTCATAAAGCATATAGCAACATGGATGAATCTGGAGGACATTATGTTGAGTGAAGCAAGCCAGACACAAAAGGACAAATACTGTATGAATGCATTACTATGAACCAAATATATTGTGTAATATATTGTTTGATTCACACACACAAAAAAACAAAAAAACAAACAAAAAAACAAAACAAAAAAATTTACATGTATCCATTACATTTAATTGAGAAATATATATATTTATTCATCTGTGTTTACTTTTTAGTTTACTATTGCTTATGTTTTCAATTATTAAATGTACAGGGAAGCGGCTGTGGCTCAATCAGTAGGGCTCCCGTTTACCATAGGGGAGGCCCCGGGTTCGGTTCCCGGGGCCTCCTGGTGAGGGCAGGCCCGCCCGCATGGCGTGGTTGGCTGACCCAGCGAGCACAAGCAGCAAGGGGGTGATAAATGAATAAATAAATAAAATCTTTAAAAAAAAAAAAAAAGTACAAAATAATGGTTAAAAAAAAAAAAAGAATAAGTAGCAGAGAACTTCCGGAAAGATGGCGGACTAGTAAGACACGGGAATCTCTTCTCCAGAAAAATAGCTAGAGGACAGGCTCAAACAGCTCCAAAATAGATCTTCTAGGATTTAGGACAGCAGGTGAAGGCTGCACACCACCCAGAGGAGAGAGGGACAAGAGAGGGAAATCGCAACACCAGAACCGTGAGTTGGAACCAGCAGCGGCTGCTGCTGCCAGCACCCTCCCACACACTCTTCAGAATTCTCGGGCCTCTGGGCCTGCAACTACAGACAAAGGGTCCTCCAGGGATCTACCACTCCTGGAAAGGGGAGAGAGAGGGACACAGCCTTAGGCTGACTCAGGCAGGTTCTGACCTGCAAATTTGGGCTGCAGAGCCCCATGGACCCTTCTACACTGTGGTTTGCCCAGGGAGCCTAGGAAGGACTGGAGAAATCCAACCCTCGCAACTGCCTCCTCTTCTAGCCTGGACTAATTGTTGAGGAGTCTACAGGAGAGGGGAGAGAGAGCCTGGGACTGACCCTGCTTTTGACTGACAGGTTTGTTCTGCCCTGTCCCAAGAGCCCTTCCAGGCTGGTTGGGGCTGCGCCATTGTTTGCCTTGGAGCCTGCAAGGGACTAAAGATATACAAACCTCCCAATCTCCTCCTCTGCTAACAGGGACGGATTGTTGAGGATTCAGAGGGGAATGGAAATATTTCCTAGCTGGGAAAAGGGAGGGGGATACCAAAGACTGGAGAACTGTCTCAGAAAGTTGGAATTACAAGGCTCTTAGCCCCCAGACAGGAAGCTCTATGACATTGATCTGCTCTGTGTCACAACAAACACACTCTGACCAGGCATTGAATTGAGAGCTGCCAACGAGCACCATCTCCTGGCAGACCAAGGAAGTGCACATAAGAAAATTAAAAATAAATATGAGAGGCTGTTCCTGGCCTCTATAGCCTCCCTGCCCAAGGCCCTAGGAAACAACTCTACAACCAATTACTGGGTCCAGTGCCCAGTTTTGAACAACCAGCAGGACAATCCTAACAATCAAGGTTGAGACAAAAATCAAAGAGCTGTGGTAACTCACAGACTCCTGCCACTAAAACCCTATAAAAGAGAAATAGATATAGCATCTAAGTAAAATAAAATCTAACCAGATGCCTAAACACCAGCAAAAAATTACAAGCCATACTAAGAAAATAGAAGACATGGCTCAAGAAAAGGACTACATCAAAGTCCCAGAAGAGATGCAGAATGTGAGAGAACTAATCAGTGAGATGAGCACAAATTTCCAAAATCAAATTAATGAGATGAAAGACAATATAGTTAAAGAGATAAATGACATCAAGAAGACATTGAATGAACACAAAGAAGAATTTGAAATCCTGAACAGAAAAGTAACGGAGTTCATGGGAATGAAAGACACAAGAAGTGAAGTCAAAAATACATTTGAGGCATACAACAGCAGACTCAAAATGATAGAAGAAAGAATAAGTGATACCAAAGACAGAGCAGCTAAAATTGAAGAGAGAAAAGAACAGAAAGAGAAAAGAATGGAAAATATTGAGCAGGGGCTCAGAGAGTTGAATGACAACACAAAACGCAATGACATACATGTCATGGGAGTTCCAGAAGGGGAAGAGAAAGGAAAAGGGGCAAAGAGTATTTGAGGAAATAATAGCTGAAGATTTCCCAACTCTCACGAAAGAAATGAACTTGCATGTCCAAGAAGCACACCGTACCCCAATGAGAATGAATCCAAATAGACCTACACCAAGACACCTACTATTCAGAATGTCAAATGTAAAAGATAAAGAGAAAATTCTCAGAGCAGCAAGAGAGAAGCAAACGATCACGTACAAAGGACGTCCAGTAAGACTTAGTGCAGATTTCTCTTCAGAAACCATGGAGGCGAGAAGACAGTGGTATGATACAATTAGGAAACTGAAGGAGAAAAACTGCCAGCTGAGAATTCTTTAAGCAGCAAAACTGTCCTTCAAATATGAAGGTGAGTATAAAGTATTCATAAACAAACAGAAACTCAGAGAGTTTGCAAAAAAGAATCTACCTTTGCAGGAAATATTAAAGGAAGCCTTAGAAACTGAAAGAAAAAGACAGGAGAGAGAGGCTTGGAGGAGAGTATAGAAGAAAGAAAAGCAGAAAGGATAACCAAAAGAGTAAAAGGAGCAACAGAAACAAGATGACATATGAAAACCAAAGAATAAAATGGAGGAAATAAATAGTGCATTTTCAGTAATATCATTGGATGTGAATGGATTAAATTCCCTGTAACAGTTGGCCAATTTGATGTAATTATGAATTCCAAAAATATAATTGGATCATGCTTGTAAACTGATCTGTTAATCTGGGCATGATTAGGTTATGATTAGGGCATTGAGCCCCGCCCCTTGGTGGGTGGGGAATCAAATTTAAAAGGCAAGGCAAAGAACAGACTTGAAGCAGTCTTTTGAGAAGCAGTTGTGATGTTGGAAAGAAGGCCACAGGAGAAGAGAAGCAAGCTGTTCGCCTGATCGTCTACAGCTGATCTTGTGGAGGAAACAGGAGCTAAGCCCAGAGAGAAACGCAGCCCAAGGAAGAGAAGAACCCCAGAAGCCTGAACCCTGGCAAACGCCGGCAGCTGTCTTGCTCTAACACGTGACAATGGACTGTGGTGAGAGAAGAAACTTAACGCTTTATGGCCTGGTATCTGTGGACTTCTACCCCAGATAAATACCCTTTATAGGACCAAGCCATTTTTGGTATTTCACATTAGCATCCCTTTGGCTGACAAATACATTCCCCAATCAAAAGATACAGGCTGACAGAATGGATAAAAAAACATGAGCCATCCTTTTGCTGCTTACAAGAAACTCACCTCAGACCCAGGGATACAAACCAGCTGAAAGTAAAAGGTTGGAAAAAGATACTCCACGCGAATAGTAAACAGAAAAGAACAGGGGTAGCTATACTAATATCAGACAAAACAGACTTTAAATGCAAAAAAGTGATAAGAGATATGGAAGGCCATTATATATTAATAAAAGGGACAATCCTCCAGGAAGCTATAACAGTCATAAATATCTACGCATCTAACCAGAGTGCCCCAAAATATATGAGACAAATCCGGCAAAACTGAAGGGAGAAATAGACATTTCTACAATAATCGTCAGAGACTTCAACACCCCTCTCACATCATTAGATAGAACAATTAGACAGAAGATCAACAAGGAAACAGAGAACTTGAACAATATGATAAACAAGTTAGACCTAACAGACATATACAGAACACTGCATCCAAACTCAGCGGGTTATACATTCTTCTCAAGTGCCCATGGATCTTTCTCCAGGATAGACCACATGTTAGGTCACAATACAGCTCTCAATAAATATAAAAAGATTGAAATTATACAAAGCACCTTCTCAGATCATAATGGAATGAAACTAGAAATCAATAACAGACAGGAAAAAAGTAAATTTGCAAATATGTGGAGACTGAACAGCATACTCCTAAATATTCGGTAAGTCAAAGAAGAAATTGCAAGTGAAATCAGTAAATATATTGAGACAAATGAAAATGAGAACACAACGTATCAAAACTTATGGGATACAGCGAAGACAGTCTTGAGAGGGAAATTTATAGCCCTATATGCCTGTATTAAAAAACAAGAAAGGGGAAACGGATGTGGCTCAAGAAGTTGGGCGTCCGTCTACCATATGGAGAGACCGGGGTTCGATCCCCGGGACCTCCCGGTAAAAAAAAAAAAAAAAAACAAGAAAGAGCTAAACTCAAAAATTTAACTGAACAACTTGAGAAACTAGAAAAAGAACAGCAAACCAATCCCAAAGCAAAAAGAAGAAAAGAAATAATAAAGATTAGAGCAGAAATAAATGAAAATGAGAACAGAAAAACAGTAGAGAAAATCAACAAAACCAAAAGCTGGTTCTTTGAGAAGATCAATAAAATTGACAAAACCCTCGCTAGACTAACAAAGAAAAAAAAGAGAGAGAAGATGCAAATAAATATATAATCAGAAATGAAAGGGGGGAAATTACAAATGACCTCACAGAAATAAAAAGAATCATAAGATGATATTATGAGAAACTATATGCCAACAAACTAGACAACCTGGATGAAATGGACAAATTTCTAGAAACTCATAACCAACCTACACTGACACAACAAGAAATACAAGAACTTAAGAAACCAATCACAATTAAGGAGATTGAATCCGTCATCAAAAATCTTCCAGCAAAGAAAAGTCCAGGACCAGATGGCTTCACAGGTGAATTCTACCAAGCATTTCTAAAAGAATTAACACCAATCCTGTTTAAACTCTTCCAAAAAATTGAAGAGGACGGAAAATTACCCAACACATTTATGAAGCCAACATCACCCTAATACCAAAGCCAGATAAAGATTCCACAAGAAAAGGAAATTACAGACCAATCTCTCTCATGAACATAGATGCAAAAATTCTCAACAAAATACTTGCAAATCGAATCCAACAGCATATCAAAAGACTTAGACATCACGACCAAGTGGGATTTATTCCTGGTATGCAAGGCTGGTTCAACATAAGAAAATCAATCAATGTAATACACCACATTAACAAATTGAAGGAAAAAAACCACATGATCATCTCAATAGATGCAGAAAAGGCATTCGACAAAATCCAACATCCTTTTTTGATAAAAAATACTTCAAAAGATAGGAATAAAAGGAAAATTTCTCAATATGATAAAAGGCATATATGAAGAACCCACAGCCAACATCATACTCAATGGAGAAAGGTTGAAAGCTTTCCCCCTAAGATCAGGAACAAGACAAGGATGCCCACTATCACCCTTGTTATTCAACATTGTACTAGAAGTTCTACCTAGGGCAATTAGACAAGACAAAAAAATTAAAGGCGTCCAAAATAGGAAAAGAGGAAGTAAAACTCTCACTGTTTGTGGATGACATGATCCTGTATTTAGAAAATCCTGAAGTATCCACAACAAAACTACTTGAACTAATAAATGAGTTCAGCAATGTGGCAGGATACAAGATCAACACGCAAAAATCAGTAATGTTTTTGTACACTAGTACTGAACAATCTAGGAGGAAATCAGGAGGAAAATTCCATTTTCAATAGCAACAAAAAGACTCAAATACCTCGGAGTTAATTTAACCAAAGAAGTACAAGACCTATATGCAGAAAACTACAAAACAATGCTAAAAGAAATTGAAAAGACCTAAACAAATGGAAAGACATTCTGTGTTCATGGATTGGAAGAATAAATATTGTGAAGATGTCAATCTTGCCCAAACTGATTTATAGATTCAATGCAATACCAATCAAAATCCCAACAGCTTACTTTACAGAATTAGAGAAGGCAATTACCAAATTCATCTGGAAGGGTAAGTGCACCTGAATAGCCAAAAGCATTCTGAAAAAGAAGAACAATGTGGGAGGAATTTCACTGCCTGACCTTGAAACATATTACAAAGCTACAGTGGTCAAAACAGCATGGTAGGGAAGC
>JAKSZT010000049.1:16588625-16627564 GCA_026826555.1 Tolypeutes matacus
AGAGAAAGGAAAAGGGGCAAAGAGTATTTGAGGAAATAATAGCTGAAGATTTCCCAACTCTCACGAAAGAAATGAACTTGCATGTCCAAGAAGCACACCGTACCCCAATGAGAATGAATCCAAATAGACCTACACCAAGACACCTACTATTCAGAATGTCAAATGTAAAAGATAAAGAGAAAATTCTCAGAGCAGCAAGAGAGAAGCAAACAAAGGACGTCCAGTAAGATTTAGTGCAGATTTCTCTTCAGAAACCATGGAGGCTAGAAGACAGTGGTATGATACAATTAGGAAACTGAAGGAGAAAAACTACCAGCCGAGAATTCTTTAAGCAGCAAAACTGTCCTTCAAATATGAAGGTGAGTATAAAGTATTCATAAACAAACAGAAACTCAGAGAGTTTGCAAAAAATAATCTACCTTTGCAGGAAATATTAAAGGAAGCCTTAGAAACTGAAAGAAAAAGACAGGAGAGAGAGGCTTGGAGGAGAGTATAGAAGAAAGAAATGCAGAAAGGATAACCAAAAGAGTAAAAGGAGCAACAGAAACAAGATGACATACGAAAACCAAAGAATAAAATGGAGGAAATAAATAGTGCATTTTCAGTAATATCATTGGATGTGAATGGATTAAATTCCCTGTAACAGTTGGCCAATTTGATGTAATTATGAATTCCAAAAATATAATTGGATCATGCTTGTAAACTGATCTGTTAATCTGGGCATGATTAGGTTATGATTAGGGCATTGAGCCCCGCCCCTTGGAGGGTGGGGAATCAAATTTAAAAGGCAAGGCAAAGAACAGAGTTGAAGCAGTCTTTTGAGAAGCAGTTGTGATGTTGGAAAGAAGGCCACAGGAGAAGAGAAGCAAGCTGTTCACCTGATCGTCTACAGCTGATCTTGTGGAGGAAACAGGAGCTAAGCCCAGAGAGAAACGCAGCTCAAGGAAGAGAAGAACCCCAGAAGCCTGAACCCTGGCAAACGCCGGCAGCTGTCTTGCTCTAACACGTGACAATGGACTGTGGTGAGAGAAGAAATTTAACGCTTTATGGCCTGGTATCTGTGGACTTCTACCCCAGATAAATACCCTTTATAGGACCAACCCATTTTTGGTATTTCACATTAGCATCCCTTTGGCTGACAAATACATTCCCCAATCAAAAGATACAGGCTGACAGAATGGATAAAAAAACATGAGCCATCCTTTTGCTGCTTACAAGAAACTCACCTCAGACCCAGGGATACAAACCAGCTGAAAGTAAAAGGTTGGAAAAAGATACTCCACACGAATAGTAAACAGAAAAGAACAGGGGTAGCTATACTAATATCAGACAAAACAGACTTTAAATGCAAAAAAGTGATAAGAGATATGGAAGGCCATTATATATTAATAAAAGGGACAATCCTCCAGGAAGCTATAACAGTCATAAATATCTACGCATCTAACCAGAGTGCCCCAAAATATATGAGACAAATCCGGCAAAACTGAAGGGAGAAATAGACATTTCTACAATAATCGTCAGAGACTTCAACACCCCTCTCACATCATTAGATAGAACAATTAGACAGAAGATCAACAAGGAAACAGAGAACTTGAACAATATGATAAACAAGTTAGACCTAACAGACATATACAGAACACTGCATCCAAACTCAGCGGGTTATACATTCTTCTCAAGTGCCCATGGATCTTTCTCCAGGATAGACCACATGTTAGGTCACAATTCAGCTCTCAATAAATATAAAAAGATTGAAATTATACAAAGCACCTTCTCAGATCATAATGGAATGAAACTAGAAATCAATAACAGACAGGAAAAAAGTAAATTTGCAAATATGTGGAGACTGAACAGCATACTCCTAAATATTCGGTAAGTCAAAGAAGAAATTGCAAGTGAAATCAGTAAATATATTGAGACAAATGAAAATGAGAACACAACGTATCAAAACTTATGGGATACAGCGAAGACAGTCTTGAGAGGGAAATTTATAGCCTTATATGCCTGTATTAAAAAACAAGAAAGGGGAAACGGATGTGGCTCAAGAAGTTGGGCGTCCGTCTACCATATGGAGAGACCGGGGTTCGATCCCCGGGACCTCCCGGTAAAAAAAAAACAAAAAAAAAAAAAAACAAGAAAGAGCTAAACTCAAAAATTTAACTGAACAACTTGAGAAACTAGAAAAAGAACAGCAAACCAATCCCAAAGCAAAAAGAAGAAAAGAAATAATAAAGATTAGAGCAGAAATAAATGAAAATGAGAACAGAAAAACAGTAGAGAAAATCAACAAAATCAAAAGCTGGTTCTTTGAGAAGATCAATAAAATTGACAAAACCCTCGCTAGACTAACAAAGAAAAAAAAGAGAGAAGATGCAAATAAATATATAATCAGAAATGAAAGGGGGGAAATTACAAATGACCTCACAGAAATAAAAAGAATCATAAGATGATATTATGAGAAACTATATGCCAACAAACTAGACAACCTGGATGAAATGGACAAATTTCTAGAAACTCATAACCAACCTACACTGACACAACAAGAAATACAAGAACTTAAGAAACCAATCACAATTAAGGAGATTGAATCCGTCATCAAAAATCTCCCAGCAAAGAAAAGTCCAGGACCAGATGGCTTCACAGGTGAATTCTACCAAGCATTACTAAAAGAATTAACACCAATCCTGTTTAAACTCTTCCAAAAAATTGAAGAGGACGGAAAATTACCCAACACATTTTATGAAGCCAACATCACCCTAATACCAAAGCCAGATAAAGATTCCACAAGAAAAGAAAATTACAGACCAATCTCTCTCATGAACAGAGATGCAAAAATTCTCAACAAAATACTTGCAAATCGAATCCAACAGCATATCAAAAGACTTAGACATCACGACCAAGTGGGATTTATTCCTGGTATGCAAGGCTGGTTTAACATAAGAAAATCAATCAATGTAATACACCACATTAACAAATTGAAGGAAAAAAACCACATGATCATCTCAATAGATGCAGAAAAGGCATTCGACAAAATCCAACATCCTTTTTTGATAAAAATACTTCAAAAGATAGGAATAAAAGGAAAATTGCTCAATATGATAAAAGGCATATATGAAGAACCCACAGCCAACATCATACTCAATGGGGAACGGTTGAAAGCTTTCCCCCTAAGATCAGGAACAAGACAAGGATGCCCACTATCACCCTTGTTATTCAACATTGTACTAGAAGTTCTACCTAGGGCAATTAGACAAGACAAAAAATTAAAGGCGTCCAAAATAGGAAAAGAGGAAGTAAAACTCTCACTGTTTGTGGATGACATGATCCTGTATTTAGAAAATCCTGAAGTATCCACAACAAAGCTACTTGAACTAATAAATGAGTTCAGCAATGTGGCAGGATACAATATCAACACGCAAAAATCAGTAATGTTTTTGTACACTAGTACTGAACAATCTAGGAGGTAATCAGGAGGAAAATTCCATTTTCAATAGCAACAAAAAGACTCAAATACCTCGGAGTTAATTTAACCAAAGAAGTACAAGACCTATATGCAGAAAACTACAAAACAATGCTAAAAGAAATTGAAAAGACCTAAACAAATGGAAAGACATTCCGTGTTCATGGATTGGAAGAATAAATATCGTGAAGATGTCAATCTTGCCCAAACTGATTTATAGATTCAATGCAATACCAATCAAAATCCCAACAGCTTACTTTACAGAATTAGAGAAGGCAATTACCAAATTCATCTGGAAGGGTAAGTGCACCTGAATAGCCAAAAGCATTCTGAAAAAGAAGAACAATGTGGGAGGAATTTCACTGCCTGACCTTGAAACATATTACAAAGCTACAGTGGTCAAAACAGCATGGTAGGGAAGCGGCTGTGGCTCAATCAGTGGGGCTCCCATTTACCATATGGGAGGCCCAGGGTTCGGTTCCCGGGGCCTCCTGGTGAGGGCGGGCCCGCCCGCACGGCGTGGTTGGCTGACCCGGAGAGCGCAAGCAGCAAGGGGGGCAATAAATGAATAAATAAATAAAATCTTTAATAAAAAAAAAAAAAAAAAAAAAACAAAAAAAACCAGCATGGTAGGGAAGCGGCTGTGGCTCAATCAGTAGGGCTCCCATTACCATATGGGAGGCCCCGGGTTCGGTTCCCGGGGCCTCCTGGTGGGGGCAAGCCCGCCCGCACGGCATGGTTAGCAGACCCAGCGAGCACAAGCAGCAAGGGAGGGATAAATGAATAAATAAATAAAATCTTTAAAAAAAAAAAAAAAAAGCATGGTACTGGCATAAAGATAGACACATTGATCAGTGGAATAGAATTGAGAATCCAGAAATATACCCTCACCTATACAGTCAACTGGTTTTTGACAAACCTACCAAGCCCACGCTGATGGGAAAAAACAGTCTCTTCAACAAATGGTGTTGGGTAAACTGGATATCTATAACCAAAAGAATGAAAGAGGACCCCTATCTCACCCCCTATACAAGAATCAATTCAAAATGGATCAAAGATCTAAATATAAAATCCAGGACCATAAAACTACTAGAAGAAAATGTAGGGAAACATCTTCAAGACCTTGTAGTAGGTGGTGGTTTCTTGGACCTTACACCCAAAGCACGTGCAACAAAAGAAAAAATAGATAAATGGGACCTCCTCAAAATTAAATACTTTTGCACCTCACAGGACTTTGTCAGAAGGGTGAAAAGGCAGCCAACTCAATGGGAAAAAATATTTGGAAATCACATATCTGATAAGGGTCTAATATCCAGGATATATAAAGAGATGTTACAATTCAACAATAAAAAGACAAATGACCCAATTAAAAACTGGGCCAAAGACTTGAATAGACATTTCTCCGAAAAAGAAATACAAATGGCAAGAAAACACATGAAGAAATGCTCAACATCACTCATGATTAGGGAAATGCAAATCAAAACTACAATGAGATATCATTTCATACCTATCAGAATGGCCACTATTAAAAAGACAGAGAACTACAAGTGTTGGAGAGGATGTGGAGAGATAGGAACACTTCTTCACTGTTGGTGGGAATGCTGGATGGTATAACCACTATGGAGGACTGTTTGGCAGTTCCTAAAGAAGTTGAATATAGACTTGCCACGTGACCCTGCAATACCACTACTGGGTATATACCCAGAAGAACTGAGAGCAGTGACACGAACAGACATCTGCACACTGATGTTCATAGCCACATTATTCATCATTGCCAAAAGTTGGAAACAACCCAGGTGTCCATCAACAGACGAATGGATAAACAAACTGTGGTCTATTCACATGATGGAATATTATGCAGCTGTAAGAAGAAATGAAGTCATAAAGCATATGGCAACATGGATGAACCTGGAGGACATTATGTTGAGGGAAGCAAGCTAGACACAAAAGGACAAATACTGTATGAATGCGTTACTATGAACCAAATATATTGTGTAATATATTGTTTGATCCAAAAAAAAATTTATATGTATCCATTACATTTAATTGAGAAATGTATATATTTATTCATCTGTGTTTACTTTTTAGTTTTTAATTGTTTATATTTTCAATTATTAAATGTACAAAATAAAGTTTAAAAAAAAAAGAATGAGTAGCAATATTGAAGTTTTTCCTTACTGTCATCTTATACCCTGATGCTCAACCATCATGAGAGAATGGCATCTGTGTCACCACTTCACTCATGTTTTGTGCATGACAGCCATCACTAAGTATACTTTCTCCTGTTGTGACCTGATGCTAACCAGAGTCCTTCTCAACACAACGGGCCAGGAAGCTATAAGAATTGATCAGGGGAAGCGGATGTGGATCAAGCAATTAGGGTTCTGCCTACCACATGGGAGGTCCATGGTTCAGTTCCTGGTGCCTCCTAAAGAAGACAGCTAGCTGATACGACAGGCAAGCATGGCAAGGTGACACAACAAGATGATACAACAAGAGCCACAAGAAGAAAAACACAATGAGAGACGCAACAAAGCAGGGAGCAGAGGTTTCCTGTGCCTCCTAAAGAGGAAGAGCAGGATGATGAGCTGGAGCGATGAGCAGGCGCTGTGAGCTGATGCGACAAGATGATACAACAAGATACACAAGAGGAAAAACATAACGAGATACCCAACAAAGCAGAGAATGGAGGTGGCTTAAGTGATTAGGTACCTCCTTCCCATATCAGAGGACCCTGGTTCAGCTCCCGAAGCCTCCTAAAGAAACAGACACAGCAAATGCAAACAACGAGGGGGTGGGGAGAGATAAATAACAAAATTAAATCTTTAAAAAAAAAAAAGAACTGATCAGGTTAGCAGGAGAGTTGATATCCATTTGCTATTCCTGATGTATTTGTTTGGTGATCCACAAACATGATTGGATGCTTGATTCCAAAATAGATTCAATTCAACCAAAAGTATTATATGAGTTTGTAGCAGTAAAGCAATTAACAATACTTGGTCACTGTCTAGATCAGTCAGGACTCTCACATGCAAATGGAAGAAACACAACTCAAATAAACTGAAGCACAAATCTATTGACTGAAACAACTGGGAAGCCCTGAGGCTTTACCCCTAAAGCAGTTCTTTTCTAACTTTAATGTCCCTAGACATCACCTAGAGATCATGTTAAAATGCAGATTCTGATTTATAGGTCTGGGAGGGGGCTGAAAATCAGCGTTTTTTGCCAAGCTCCTTGATGAAGCTGCTGCTGCTGGTTCACAGACCACTTTGAGTAGCCAGGCCCTAAAGCAAGGGTGCTGGGCAAGCACCAGGAGCCAGTACGTGGCCCTCAAGGAGCTTTCAGTGAGGTCACCTTTGTCCATGTATACAGGCAGCATGTCAATTGGTAAAGTAAAATAGGTAGAATCCATCTTTGCATTTTCATTTCCACTAATACATTTCAAGTCTACATTGATTATAGTATTAAGAGACATTTGTGACAGTTTGAGATTATTTATGAATCCCAAAAAGAGAAAGATTATGTTGGTAAACTAATCTTTTCCTCTGTGTGTGATACCCCTTGATTGCATTAAATTCAGCTGAGAAGTCTTTGATGCTATTGAGTCCCTGCCCCCTTGCTGGGTCTGATATAATTGGACACTCAAGCAATTGAGCGCCTCTCTCCTGCTGAACCCTAAATTAGCCTACCCATAGGCCTTCATGGCAACCAGAGTAACGTAGAAAAGAAAATTTTCCACTGTCCCCTAAGTGTCCTATCTGAAAAGCACACAACCTCCCCTCCCTTGAACAATCTTGCAAGGACAGACAAGCATACAACCTCCCCTCCCTTGAACAATCCTGCAAGGACATCTCAACCCTGCAGCTGTGCCCCAGGTTATCAGGGCAAACGCTAGCTAACTGCCAAAATCCGCTTCTGTACATGCTGCTTGCTTGCAAACTGCGACAGCAACCCCCTATAAAAGGGAGCCATTTTAAAACCTGGGGGCTGCAGTTCTCTCCTGCATGAGAGGTGCTGCAGACACCCGCGGGCTTAGCTCAATCAACTTCATAAAAGTGGTTAAAGTCTGAGTGTGGTCGATCTCCTGGGTTATAACACTCCCACATGGGAGGTCCCAGGTTCAGTTCCCTGTGCCTCCTAAAGAGAAGATGAGCAGACACAGAAAGCAGACAGCAAATGGACACAGAGAGCAGACAGCAAGCAGACAGTGAGCACAAACAACAAGGGGGGTGGGGGGCAGAATAAATAAAAAAAATAAATAAATCTAAAAAAAAAAAAAGCCACAGAGAGGAGAGAGCTCTGTCATTTCTGATCCTGCCATGTGACAGAAAGAAGAAGGCTCAAACAGCTAAAGCCCCGGAGAGAGATGGACCCTTTGCCTGATAGCTTACAGCTGACCTTGAGAAGAGAGCCAGGACTGATATAGGAAGCCCTGAGAGACAAGCCTTATGCCAGCCTGCAGCTGAGATTGGGAAGAAGCTGGGCCCACGGAACCTCAGAGGAAGAGGAAGTCCAGAGGAGAAGGCTGAAACCAAGCAGAGATCGGCGGCCACCTTTCTTCAACACGTGGCCTCTGACTTTGGTGAGAAAGTACCTCTCATGGTACCTTAAGCTGGACTTGCCACAGCCTTGAGACTGTAAGCTTTTACCCCAAATAAATACCCTTTATAAAAAGCCAACAGATTTCTGATATTTTGCATTAGCACCCCTTTGGCTGTAATAGGGCATTCTAACTGGTTTCCTCATTTACAGGGTGTGATGGGGCTAATAAAAGGGGCATCTATCTCAGCCTTGATTTCAGAGAAAGTGTTGGCTCATTTATCATCCATTCCAACCTTCTTCTCTTTTGTCTCCCTCTACATAAAGCAAATACTCCCTTGCATCTAAAGATGGCAATGTGTCACATTTGTGGACAATTAAAACATAGGCAAAAGTTTCTGGGGTAGATTCCCTGTCTTGAGTTAAAAAGGCAAGCCTCATAAAAAGAAGGCTTTTGTTCTTTGCCCTTTGTCCCTTGTCTCTTTCTTCCTGCTTAAAACTTGGTCATGATGTCTTTAGATCTAGTGATGATAAGAACAAAAGCCTTACTCTAAGGATGGAATAACAGAAAGACGGAAGAATCCTGGGTCCTTGATAATATCTTTGTGCCACCATACCATCCATGCATCTCTTATTTCATGAAACCAACCCACCATTACTTGTTTAGGCCACTCTTGATTTTCTTTTACTCACAACCAAATTCATTCGATTCTAATTGATACAGATACAGACTTTTAATGAATAGAAATGTGTTCTGGTTTGCTAAAAGCTGCTGTGAGCAATATACCAGAAATGGGTTGGCTTTTATGATGGGCATGTGTTAGGTTAAAAGCTTACAGTTCTGAGCCTGTGGCTTCATCAAGAGATGCTGGCTCACCTAGTTGCCGCTGTGGGCCATCAGGCACATGGCAGGGCATAATGGCGACTGCCAGTGTCTGCCTTCTCCTCCAGGCTTACTTCCTCCCCGAGCTCAGCTGTGGGCAGTCAGGCATGTGGCTCTCCCCTTCCCTCCAGGCCTCATCTCTTTCAGCCTCTCAGGGCAGGGGCCTCTGTGCTCTGCTGATTTTAGCCTCCAACTTCCAGGACCTCTCTCTCAGCCTTTGCCCTGGCGCTTTCTTCCTGTGTCTATGGCTTTTTAGTCCTCTACTTATAAAGGACTCCAGGAAGAGGCTTAGGATCCACCCTGGGTCCTGCAATCTAGTCAAAGGCCCTTAACTGAATCTAACCAAAAGGTCCCACATAAAATAGGCTTTCATGCACAGGAATTGGTTAGCTTAAGAATATAAATTTCTCGGGAAGCGGCTGTGGCTCAATCAGTAGGGCTCCCGTTTACCATATGGGAGGCCCCGGGTTCGGTTCCCGGGGCCTCCTGGTGAAGGCAAGCCCGCCCGCACGGCGTGGTTAGCTGACCCAGCGAGCACAAGCAGCAAGGGGGGGATAAATGAATAAATAAATAAAATCTTTAAAAAAAAAAAAAAAAAAAAGAATATAAATTTCTGGGGTCCACAAAAGACTCAAATCAGCACAATATGCATCCTAAAACCCCCAAAACAAATAGACATTAAGCAGGCAAAGGAAAATGGTGGGGGTGGGAGAGGGGTGCATGCAAAAGGTAGGAGGATGTTCTGGGGAGAAGCAACAACATGTTATTTGTGTTTAAATTCATATTTAATTTATTAAGGTTGTAAATAAAAACTAAGTGTGAGTCTTCAAGCTCAGTGTATAAATCTTATTTTGTTTATAAATCTAGCATACTTTGCATTATAGTTTTTAAAATACTCACTTTCATTTCTTACTATTAATGCTCACTTAGTTTATCATCTTGACAGATTAAATTTCCCTAAGTCTTTCCTAAATATATATAAGCTTGATTAAGTAACTTCCCTTAAACTTTCAAACCACAATAAAAAATTTAATACATCAAAAAATTTCAAACATTTCACATACTAAACAAGGGAGAGACAAGTTTACAACAACAGCAGCAAATCTTCCTGGCATGTAAGCACCATTACAAACCCAAGTCTCAACATGCCGGTTTACTAAATCACACCTTTCTAAACTTTCAAAACTGTTTGCAAATTATTTTACACATTCCAAATGAAAATCACAAGTGTGATAGTTAAATTGTCTTCAACATTTCAAACTAAAATCACAATCTAATAAACCATGTACTCTTGTCAGTCTCAAACACTTTAAAGTACAAGAATGTATGTACAAGTTATATAATACAAACCTTATTCTTAAACCTAACAAAAAAACATTAATACCATGAGCTGAATTTACTTCTACATTTCTACACTTATTTCTCTGTCTTCCAAGGGTTGCAAAGTCACTTTCCCAAGTTAGGAGAACATAAATATAATCTCAGGCTTGCTGAGGTCACTCAAACTGTGTCATAATTATAGAATTGGGTTACAGTAAGAGGCTCTGGACTGGGACATGAGTCCAGGGCACTAATTCCAAGATGATTCTGCTTTATTTAGCAGTAACACCTGGAGCCCTTTCTTGTAGTCAAGATCTATCTGCTTTGGCAACATAGGCTTCCCAGACCGTGCTGGGATTTCGGGTAGGCTTCAGAATGTTTTGATATAGTATAAGTTTCATATCTCTTCTGGGTGTACCTTAGTTTTCACCATTACCCAATTTTTTTTTTTTTTTTTTACTTCAACTTCTTTCATAATTTCATATGGCCTGATTAAGAGACATTGTATTCAAAAATAATTAAAAAAAATAAAAGAGACATTGGGCTCATCATTTTTCATCTGAATAACAAGCAATATCTTTATTGCCTGATTTACACTGCAGAGACTCTGGCTTCTTTGTATGTTCCCTACAGGTCTCATCAACCACCATCTTACACCATTTTATTGACATTCCTCTTTAGTTGATACACTGCACTATTACCCTTAAATTTTTAAATTTGGATTTTTAAAGTAAAAATTGATAATATAACAATTTGTATTATTCACCCATAAATAGTTCAAGGCAGCAAAACTAATACTACCACAATGAAAATGGGATCAATAACAAAATTTAATGTTAGCATTTCCTAATAGAGGCATTTTTTGTAAGTTTGAATTTGCAACAACATTTTGATACACAGCTCTGAATTCTCCCCTTCCAGGTTATCTTCATATATTGTTATCTTTTTACAGATTAAAATTATTCCCATTAAGTGTAATTATTATTCACTTGTTAATGCTCAGAGTTTCAGTTTGACCAATGATAGCCTCTTAGCACTGGTTCCTGTGGTTCTTCAGTGGTTCTCCAGAATTTTTTTCTGGCAACAACAGGATGTTCTATCCCCATTTAAAAATTTCCCTGCATGGAGATTTAAAAAAATCAAGAACTTTCCATGCAATCCTAGTTCCTTATAGTGGTGAAAAGCATTGGAGACCAAAATTTGAGTCTTATGGGTACATATTAGATTGACCCAGCTGACACTGGTAAAGCTGGGGTAGCATCACTGCAAGGGCAACTCAGGGACAGAAATTTCCCATGTGGGAGATACTGGCAGCTGTTAAAAACTATAAGGTAAAGGACTCTTTATGAGCACAATATCTGGCAACTGGATTGAACCACCCTGCCCCTGCATTTCCAACTCCAGGCTATTTCTCTCCCAAGCCAAATAGTTCCTGATGAATCCCAGGAAAAGCTCAGCTCCCTGGAGAAGACCAACATCAGTGTGCTAAAAAAGAGCTGAAAGAGTACTATGTTCTTCCCTGTCCTTGAGGCCAGGAGGATACAAGGGAAGTAGAGAACAGAGAAACTGCCTTCAAGTATCTCAGCAGAGGATGGATAGGCCACTGGCCACAGGGTTGCACGCTTCTTGTACCTCCTATGGGCTTTCTATCCTTTAATAAAAACCTCAGTGGGTGGATCTGAAGCTCAATGAAAACATAAAGTAAAAATGTTCACTTTGGATGGATTGTAAGCTTTATTAATACGTAATAATAAAACTGATTTTTTAAAAAGCAAAACATTTAAACATTAATCAAAGAATTGAAGTAGTTATATCTGTTTCTACAAATACTACTAGATTTATAAATAAGATTTGTTATAAAACTTAAAGATTTAAGAAAAACATCTATGTACAACTCTAATAAACCAAATACTGGTTTCAATACACACACACACACACACACACACACACACACAAAAGAATAGCCCTTAAAGGGCCCAGAGGGAGAAGTCCAAGCAGAAAAAGGAGTTTTAATAATGGTGAGACTAAACTGCTGGAAAAGACAGATAAATATCTGAATTAACAAAGCAAGCAAGCAAAAACACACTTAAAGAAATTCAAATACAGCACAAAAATCATTTTCCAATTTAAAAATTCATCAGATTTTTTCGACAAATGGTGCTAGATGCTTGGACATCTACAGGCAAAAAAATAAACCTCAACAGAAGTCTTGCACTATATACAAAAATTAACCAAAATTGGATTACAGACTAAATTCGTTTCCTAGTTGCTAAAACAAAACAAAACAAAACACCAAAACACCACATAATAGCTTGACTTAAACAACCAGAATTTATTTGCTCATGGTTTTGAACCTAGGAGAAGTTTCAAATCGAGTCATCAGCAAGGCAATTATTTTTCCCATGAGACTGGGACTGGCTGCCTGAGGTACTTGATCCTGGGCTTTTCCTTCACATGGCAATGCACATAGTGGTGCCATCTCCTTTCTCTTCCGGGTTCTGGGGATATTCAGCTTCTTGCTGCTCCCTCTGGCTTCTCATTCTATGTGCATTTTCCTTTGCTTATAAGGACTCAGTCATGTTAGATTACGGCCCGCCCTCATTCAGTTGGGTTCACCTTAACTAATACCAACTTCAAAGGTCTTATTTACAAATAGGTTCACAATGAAAGGACCAGGGATTGGGACCTGAACATGCCTTTTGTGGGGGACATGATTCAATCTCCAACAAAGACTTAATGCAAAATGTAAAATTACACAATTTTTAGGGAAAAAAAAGGCAAAAATATTCTATATCTCGGGTTATGCAAAAAGTTTTTAGACTTGACAACAAAAATGATCCATAAAAGGAAAATTTGATAAATTGGACTTTATCACACATCTGACAAAGGATTCGTATCTAGAACATACAAAGAACTGTATATTTTCTACTGTCAAAACTTGACAATAGAAAGCAAAATATATCCAGTTAAAAATGGGCAAAAGACATGAAGAGACATTTCACTGTAGAGGATATAGAGATGGCAAATAAAGCCCATGAAAAGATGTTCAACATCAACAGCTAGTAGGGAAATTCATATAAAAACTGTAATCATGGAAGTGGGTATAGCTCAGTGGCTGAGTGCCTGCTTCCCATATACAAGGCCCCAGGTTCAATCCCCAGAACCTGCTCTAAAACAAAACAAAACAAAACAAAACAAAAAACCACATAATCAGATATCACTACATTTCTATCAGAATGACTAAAATAAAAAGTAGTGACAAAACCAAATGAGGGCGAGGATGTAAAGAAACAGGATCATTCATACATTGCTGGTGGGAATGTAAAATGACACAGCCGCTCTGGAAAATAGTGTGGCAATTTTTTATTTTATTTTATTTTATTTTTAAAAGATTTTATTTATTTATTCATTTATGCCCCCCTTGCTGCTTGTGCTCGCTGGGTCAGCTAACCACGCCGTGCAGCGGGCTTTGCCTTCACCAGGAGGCCCCGGGAACCGAACCCGGGGCCTCCCATATGGTAAACGGGAGCCCCACTGATTGAGCCACAGCCGCTTCCCGGCAATTTTTTAAAAACTAAACATGCAACTGCCATTCAACCTAACAATTGCACTCCCGGACATTTATCCCAGCAAAATGAAGATTTATGTACACACTACATGTGAATGTTAAAGCAGCTTTATTTGTAATAGCTCAAAACTGGAAAGAACCCAGATGTCCTTCCACCAGTAAATAAACTGTGGTACTAAACTATGTGAAGTTAGGACTTGAAAATGAAAGGGGAAGCAAAAGTGTTCCACAGGTCTCCTGGGGCAGAGGGAAAAGGAGGGATGCGGCAATGAAGAGGAGATGGGGTGGGGGGAGTTGGCCTCTACAGGCCCATCTTACTGGGTTGAGAGGGGGCTCCTTACTTTTTCATTTGGTGTCTCATCTCTAGTCTTTGTAAATTATCTAAGGCAGAAACCTGTGAGCTTTTGATACAGTTTCTGTCCCAAATCTATTCAGTTCAAACTATTTTTAGCAATGCATGATCTTCCCCAGTCAGCCTGGATTAATATTACTATCATACTCTGCCCCACATACACCCTTTCCCCTCTATGTTTAATCTCAAGGTTCACAATAAAATGTAACCTCACCAAGGAGTAGACCCAAGATTTGTGGGGCCTAAAGCTTATACAATTGGAGGAGAACTCTTTAAGAAAAAGAATACAAAATTACAAATGGGAAAATGCTAGGGCCCCACCTAGGAAATTTAAGCTTCATTGACTTCTGTCTCCAACATCTGGAAGAGTTTAAATACACTCCATTAGCTGTACAAAAACAATGTTACTATGAGACAAATGCACAAATAGACACACACACAACAGAGTCCAGAAGTTGGTACAATACTTTACTTTGGGGGCGCCTGGGACTCCCGGGCCGGGATGGCGGGAGGCAGGCACTGGGTGGGCGGGCCGCGCCGCCCTGTCCCCGCAGGGCCCACGACGCCGCAGTGGTTCCCACGAACCAAACGTGGGAAGCGGCCCAGAAGCGCTACCTCGCGGACCCCATGAAGGCACGTGTGGTTCTCAAATACAGGCATTCTCATGGCAGTCTGTGTATTCAAATAACAGATGATTTAGTTTGTTCGGTGTCTAGAACAGACCAAGCTCAAGATGTAAAGAAGGTTGAAAAATTCCATAGTCATGGGAAGCGGCTGTGGCTCAATCAGTGGGGCTCCCGTTTACCATATGGGAGGCCCCGGCCCGGTTCCCGGGGCCTCCTGGTGAAGGCAAGCCCGCCCGCACGGCGTGGTTGGCTGACCCAGCGAGCACAAGCAGCAAGGGGGGGATAAATGAATGAATAAATAAAATCTTAAAAAAAAAAAAAAAAAAATTCCATAGTCAACTAATGCGACTTGTGGTAGCCATGGAAACGGACCGGATGGTTTGAAAGGGAGACTGTCATGTTCTTAGGAAGTAAATAAATATCTTGAATTTGAGGAAGTGTTGAGACAGAAAATGCTTTATGTAACTAAGTGAGCTATTCAAAGCCAGGAGATCATTTTTTGTACTTTGTTTTTCAATGTTTACTTTAGAGAGCTAGGAATGTAAATGCTTTCAGTTAGAAAGCCTCTATTTTTGGAAATTGAACAAGAAATGTGTCTATCTTGGAAACTTTTTACAGATTATTGGGTGTTAGGCAAAATATATAATTATTTCTTTGGTAAATTTGTATCAGTAATTTGAAAAAGATATGAGAAGCCAATCTTCCTTCAGTTTAGTTTGTCTGTTTTTAAAAGAAAATTAAATGTAGCCATTTTACTGGATTGATAATTCTTTTGGAGCATAAAAATTTGTGCTATTGACCGATAAATATATAATATGGTTACTGGAATTAACTATGCACAGTACTATATCTAATTAAGTATAGTAGTGTAGTCTCAAATATATCTAAAGGTAATTATGAATAACAAGTATTCCTTTACCTTAAACTTTCCAGATTTAAACTATATTTTTGAATGTAAGAGATTTGTAGTGTCCTTAGGTCACTGAGCTATAACTTATTTGAATCAAGTTTTCAGTGATCAAAAATAACTGTAATTACTTTGAATGCATGAACTGAATGATGGTCACTAGAAAGACTGAAAGACTGAAATCACCATATTACAAAAATATTTACTACACAAATCTATAATTTCGCAGAAGGGCTAAAGATTATTTGTTTTTTTTGTTTGTTTGTTTGTTTGTTTGTTTTTTTTTTTTTAAGATTTTATTTATTTATTCATTTATGCCCCCCTTGCTGCTTGTGCTCGCTGGGTCAGCTAACCACACCGTGCGGGCGGGCTTGCCTTCACCAGGAGGCCCCGGGTTCGGTTCCCGGGGCCTCCCATATGGTAAACGGGAGCCCTACTGATTGAGCCACAGCCGCTTCCCGATACTTGGCGATTTAAGTCCTCCCGCTTGGTTCTTCTAATTCAGGTTGGTTTTCACCCTTCTTGGCACATTGCTTATGAACTTAGAAATTTTTTTTTTGTTTTCCAATCCATGAGGATGGAATAGCTTTCCATTTATTTAGCTCTTTTTTTTTTTTTAACATTTTTTTAAACTTTATTTTGTACATTTAATAATTGAAAATATAAACAATTGAAAACTAAAAAGTAAACACAGATGAATAAATATATACATTTCTCAATTGAATGTAATTGCATAATTGTGAGTATGCTTTTTTTCTTTAAATCAAACAATATGTTACACAATATATTTGGCTCATAGTAACGCATTCATACAGTATTTGTCCTGTTGTGTCTGGCTTGCTTCACTCAACATAATGTCCTCTAGATTCATCCATGTTGCCATATGCTTTATGACTTCATTTCTTCTTACAGCTGCATAATATTCCATCGTGTGAATAGACCACACTTTGTTTATCCATTCATCTGTTGATGGACACCTGGGTTGTTTCCAACTTTTGGCAATGGTGAATAATGTTGCTATGAACATCGGTGTGCAGATGTCTGTTCGTGTCACTGCTCTCAGTCCTTCTGGGTATATACCCAGTAGTGCTATTGCAGGGTCACATGGCAAGTCTACATTCAATTTCTTTAGGAACTGCCAAACAGTCCTCCATAGTGGTTGTGCCATTCTGCATTTCCACCAACAGTGAAGAAGTTTTCCTATCTCTACACATCCTCTCCAACACTTGTGGTTCTCTGTCTTTTTAAAAGTGGCCATTCTGATAGGTGTGAAATGATATCTCATTGTAGTTTTGATTTGCATTTCCCTAATCATGAGTGATGTTGAGCATTTCTTTATGTGTTTTTTTGCCATTTGTATTTCTTCTTCTGAAAATGTCTATTCAAGTCTTTGGCGCATTTTTTTAATTGGGTCATTTGTCTTTTTATTGTTGAGTTGTAACATCTCTTTATATATCCTGGATATTAGACCCTTATCAGATATTTGATTTCCAAATATTTTTTCCCATTGAGTTGGCTACCTTTTCACCCTTCTGACAAAGTCCTGTGAGGTGCAAAAGTGTTTAATTTTGAGGAGGCCCCATTTATCTATTTTTTCTTTTGTTGCACGTGCTTTGGGTGTAAGGTCCAAGAAACCACCACCTACTACAAGGTCTTGAAGATGTCTCCCTACATTTTCTTCTAGTAGTTTTATGGTCCTGGATTTTATATTTAGATCTTTGATCCATTTTGAATTGATTCTTGTATAGGGGGTGAGATAGGGGTCCTCTTTCGTTCTTTTGGTTATAGATATCCAGTTCACCCAACACCATTTGTTGAAGAGACTGTTTTTTCCCATTAGCATGGGCTTGATAGGTTTGTCAAAAACCAATTGACTGTATAGGTGAGGGTATATTTCTGAATTTCCAATTCTATTCCACTGATCGATATGTCATCTTTATGCCAGTACCATGCTGTTTTGACCACTGTAGCTTTGTAATATGTTTCAAGGTCAGGCAGTGAAATTCCTCCCACATTGCTCTTCTTCTTTAGAATGCTTTTGGCTATTTGGGTGCACTTACCCTTCCAGATGAATTTGGTAATTGCCTTCTCTAATTCTGTAAAGTAAACAGTTGGGATTTTGATTGGTATTGTATTGAATCTATAAATCAGTTTGGGCAAGATTGACATCTTCACGATATTTATTCTTCCAATCCATGAACACGGAATGTCTTTCCATTTGTTTAGTTCTTTTTAATTTCTTTTAGCATTGTTTTGTAGTTTTCTGCATATAGGTCCTGTACTTCTTTGGTTAAATTAACTCCAAGGTATTTGAGTCTTTTTGTTGCTATTGAAAATGGAATTTTCCTCCTGATTTCCTCCTAAGATTGTTCAGTACTAGTGTACAAAAACATTACTGGGGGCGGATGTGGCTCAAATGGTTGGGCATCCATCTGCCATATGGAGGGACCTGGGTTCGATCCCTGGAACCTCCTGGTAAAATTAAAAAAAAAAAAAAAAAAATATATATATATATATATATATATATGGCGCATGGGCTGCCAGGCTCTGTGTGCTGGTGAGCCACCAGGCCCCGGGCGCCATGCAGCAAGATGATGACGTAACAGGGGAGAGATAAGATGAAATGCTCCGAAAGCTCTGAAAACCAGGAGCCGAGGTGGCGCAGGTGGCAGAACACCTCTCTCCTACATCGGAGGTCTCCAGGATCGAACCCTGGTGAAGACTGGAGGAGGATGGGAGGAGATGGCAGGAGACAGACACAGATAATTGTCCAGGGAATGGACACAAAAAACTGCAAAATGGGGAAGGGGGAGTTTAAAATGGATAAAGTAAATAAATAAATCTTTAAAAAAAAAAATTACTGATTTTTGAGTGTTGATCTTGTATCCTGCCACTTTGCTGAACTCATTAGTTCAAGTAGCTTTGTTGTGGATACTTCAGGATTTTCTAAATACAGGATCATGTCATCTGCAAACAGTGAGAGTTTTACTTCCTCTTTTCCTATTTGGACGCCTTTAATTTTTTTGTCTTGTCTAATTGCCCTAGCTAGAATTTCTAGTACAATGTTGAATAACAGTGGTGACAGTGGGCATCCTTGTCTTGTTCCTGATCTTAGGGGGAAAGCTTTCAACCTTTCTCCATTGAGTATGATGTTGGCTGTGGGTTCTTCATATATGCCTTTTATCATATTGAGAAATTTTCCTTTTATTCCTATCTTTTGAAGTATTTTTTATCAAAAAAGGATGTTGAATTTTGTCGAATGCCTTTTCTGCCTCTATTGAGATGATCATGTGGTTTTTTTCTTTCAATTTGTTAATGTGGTGTATTACATTGATTGATTTTCTTATGTTAAACCAGCCTTGCATACCAGGAATAAATCCCACTTGGTCGTGATGTCTAAGTCTTTTGATATGTTGTTGGATTCGATTTGCAAGTATTTTGTTGAGAATTTTTGCATCTATGTTCATGAGAGAGATTGATCTTAATTTTCTTTTCTTGTGGAATCTTTATCTGGCTTTGGTATTAGGGTGATGTTGGCTTCATAAAATGTGTTGGGTAATTTTCCGTCCTCTTCAATTTTTTGGAAGAGTTTAAACAGGATTGGTGTTAATTCTTTTAGAAATGCTTGGTAGAATTCACCTGTGAAGCCATCTGGTCCTGGACTTTTCTTTGCTAGGAGATTTTTGATGACGGATTCAATCTCCCTAATTGTGATTGGTTTGTTAAGTTCTTGTATTTCTTGTAGCGTCAGTGTAGGTTGGTTGTGCGTTTCTAGAAATTTGTCCATTTCACCTAGGTTGTTTAGTTTGTTGGCATATAGTTTCTCATAACATCATCTTATGATTTTTTTTATTTCTGTGAGGTCATTTGTAATTTCCCCCCTTTCATTTCTGATTGTATTTATTTGCTTCTTCTCTCTTTTTTTCTTTGTTAGTCTAGCGAGGGCTTTGTCAATTTTATTGATCTTCTCAAAGAACTAGCTTTTGGTTTTGTTGATTTTCTCTCTTGTTTTTCTGTTCTCATTTTCATTTATTTCTGCTCTAATCTTTATTATTTCTTTCCTTCTGCTTGCTTTGGGATTGGTTTGCTGTTCTTTTTCTAGTTTCTCTAGTTGTTCAGTTAAATCTTTGAGTTTAGCTCTTTCTTGTTTTTTAATACAGGCATTTAGGGCTATAAATTTCCCTCTCAAGACTGCCTTCGCTGTATCCCATAAGTTTTGATACGTTGTGTTCTCATTTTCATTTGTCTCAATATATTTACTAATTTCACTTGCAATTTCTTCTTTGACCCACCGAATATTTAGGAGTATGATGCTCAGTCTCCACACATTTGCAAATTTACTTTTTTCCTGTCTGTTATTGATTTCTAGTTTCATTCCATTATGATCTGAGAATGTGCTTTGTATAATTTCAAATCTTTTTATATTTATTGAGAGCTGAATTGTGACCTAACATGTGGTCTATCCTGGAGAAAGATCCATGGGCACTTGAGAAGAATGTATAACCCACTGAGTTTGGATGCAGTGTTCTGTATATGTCTGTTAGGTCTAACTTGTTTAATCATATTGTTCAAGTTTTCTGTTTCTTTGCTGATCTTCTGTCTAGTTGTTCTATCTAATGATGAGAGAGGGGTGTTGAAGTCTCCGATGATTATTGTAGAAATGTCTATTTCTCCCTTCAGTTTTGCCAGAGTTTGTCTCATATATTTTGGGGCACCCTGGTTAGGTGCATAGATATTTATGACTGTTATATCTTCCTGGAGGATCGTCCCTTTTATTAATATAGAATGACCTTCTGCATCTCTTATCACTTTTTTGCATTTAAAGTCTGTTTTGTCTGATATTAGTATAGCTACCGCTGCTCTTTTCTGTTTACTATTTGTGTGGAGTATCTTTTTCCAACCTTTTACTTTCAGCCGGTTTGTATTCCTGGGTCTGAGGTGAGTTTCTTGTAAGCAGCATATGGATGGCTCATGTTTTTTTATCCATTCTGTCAGCCTGTATCTTTTGATTGGGAAATTTAATCCATTCACATTCAATGATATTACTGAAAATGCACTATTTATTTCCTCCATTTTATTCTTTGGTTTTCATATGTCATCTTGTTTTTGTCTCTCTTTTGGTTATCCTTTCTGCTTTTCTTTCTTCTATCCTCTCTTCCAAGCCTCTCTCTCCTGTCGTTTTCTTTCAGGTTCTAAGGCTTCCTTTAATATTTCCTGCAAAGGTGGATTCTTTTTGCAAACTCTCTTAGTTTCTGTTTGTTTGTAAATACTTTATATTCACCTTCATATTTGAAGGACAGTTTTGCTGCTTAAAGAATTCTCGACCGGCAGTTTTTCTCTTTCAGTTTCCTAATTGTATCATACCACTGTCTTCTCGCCTCCATGGTTTCTGAAGAGAAATCTGCACTAAGTCTTACTGGACGTCCTTTGTATGTGATCGTTTGCTTCTCTCTTGCTGCTCTGAGAATTTTCTCTTTATCTTTTACATTTGACATTCTGAATAGTACGTGTCTTGGCATAGGTCTATTTGGATTTATTCTCTTTGGGGTACGGTGTGCTTCTTGGACATGTAAGTTCATTTCTTTCGTGAGAGTTGGAAAATTTTCAGCTATTACTTCCTCAAATACTCTTTCTGCCCCTTTTCCTTTCTCTTCCCCTTCTGGAACTCCCTGTTTGTTTCTTAAAGGAGGTTTTTTCCTAAAAATCCTAAGGTGACCAAAAGCTTTTTATAATGTGACAGCTATAAATATTTTAGGAGAAACATTAGGGAATAAAACATCTCTTATGCATTGTTTACCAAAGTGAAGAAAATGGTGTCATAAAAAGGCCAAAAGATGGGATGGTGGAGTGTTTATGAGGTAAGCAGAATTCTCTCCATGTGAAGGGGCAGCGATAGTTGTGTTTCAGCTACCTTCTCCAATCTCTGCTTTCTCTGCTTAGGTGGAGGCATAGTCATACATTGGTTATACTTTTATAAACCAAATCAGGAAATAAGGATAGGACAGAATGTGTTTTCCAGTGTTACGGTGCATCATACATTAGATTGTCATGCCAATGTTCTAATTTTGCAGTGATCTAAAGATGGAGTTAGAGCCAATTGGCTGCCTGTGCACAAAACTCCAATTTTCACATTGCAAAAAGACAAAATTTACTGATAAAACTTAATGAGGGAAACAGATGTGGCTCAAGCAATTGGACTCCTATCTACCATATAGGAGGTCCCGGGACCTCCTGGTAAAAGGCAAGCTGGCCCGCACAGCAAGCTAGCCCATACGGAGTGCTGGGCCACATGGAGTGCTGGCCTGCGCAGGAGTGCTGGCTGGCACAGGAGTGCTGGCCCAGCAAGGTGACGCAACAAAAAGAGACACAGAAGAGAGACAATAAGAGATGTAGAAGAACAGGGAGCTGAGGTGGCACAAGAGATTGAGTGCTTCTCTCCCACTCCGGAAGGTCCCAGGATTGGTTCCCATTCCTGCCTAAAGAGAAGATAAGCAGACACAAAAGAACGCACAGAGAGCAGACAGTGAGCTCAAAAACAATGAGGCAAGTGGGGGGGGTAGGTAGAAATAAATAAATAAATAAATCTTTTTTGGGGAAAAAAAAAAAAACCTAAGGGAAGCGGCTGTGGCTCAATCAGTAGGGCTCCCGTTTACCATATGGGAGGCCCCAGATTCGGTTCCCGGAGCCTCCTGGTGAAGACAAGCCCACCTGCACGGCGTGGTTAGCTGACCCAGCGAGCACAAGCAGCAAGGGGGGGATAAATGAATAAATAAATAAAGTCTTAAAAAAAAAAAAAAAAAAAAAAAAAACCTAATGCAGCCAAAGAAATTTTTCAGGGGCAAAAAAAAAAAGGAAACTAGCAAGAAGAAAGGAATCATCACAATATCATAATAACTCTGAAATTATATTATGTATTAATTTATTTGTTTCTTATCTGACTCTGTTAGTATAATGTAGGTGTATTAGTAAGCCAAAGGGATGCTGATGCAAAAAACTAGAAATTGGTTGGCCTTTATAAAGGGTATTTATTGTGGGGCAGAAGCTTACAGTTACCAGACCATAAAGCATGTTACTTCCCTCACCAAAGTCTGTTGCCATTGTTGGGCAAGATGGCTGCCAATGTCTGTGAGGGTTCAATGCTTCTTGGGTTCTTCTCTTCCTGGGGCTCCCTTTCTCTCCGGGCTCAGCTGCTGTGATTGCTCTAAAAGGCCAGCTGTAGACTACCAGGCGAACGGTTCTGTCTCTCTCCCCAGGGCTTTTGCTATGTCTAAGAGCTGTCTCTATTCCTCTGTGTTCTTCTCCTGTGGTTCACTTCCTGGTCTCCAGCTCAGAACTCAGCATCTGAACTCCAACTCACTCCTCTGCTCTGCCATGTAGTTTTATCTGTGAGTCCCTGCCCAAAAAAGGGATGGGGATCAACGTCCTACTAACGTGGCCCAATCAAAGGCCTAATCATAATTTAGTCACACCCAGATACAGACTACTTTACAAACATAATCCAATATCTATTTTTTAGAATTCATAATGCCAAACTGCCACAGTAGGCCAGGCCTTTACTTTTGGAACCACAGTTGTTTTTTCTCACCATAGTTTTCCCAGTACCAGCACAGTATCTGATGCATGTTAGGTGCTCAATACCAATAAATACTTATTGAAAAAGAGGAAATAAGTATATTATCTCATATAATTCTAATAGGAAAGTATATCCACAACATTCAGATAAGTGAGGAGAATTAAAAGTTTGTTAACTTGTTAACTGTCACACAGACTTTCAATGTTTATTGAATTAATGTTAAAAAGAACTAAACATTACAACTAGGCAGAATCACATTTATTCACCCATCCATCTTTCATTCATCAATTCATTTTATCATTATTGAATATCTATCACATGCCATGGAATGTTCTAGGTTTGGGGGTATGGCAATCATAGGGTCCTGCTCTCCGTGAACTTACATTCTAGAGAGCAGAGACAGATAAAAACAAGTAAATAAAAGAGAAACAGTTATGTGGCAATTAATACTCTAAAGAATGGAATAAAAAGTGATGGGAGGGGTATGCTACATTAGCTAGGGCCAATGGGAAAGGCTTCTCTGAGGAGGTAACATTTGAGATTAAATGGTGAGAAGGGGCCAATCACCGAAAGATCTGGGAACAAGCATTCCATGAAGAGGGAAAGCAAGTGCAAAGGGCCTGAAGCAGGAATGAGTTTGGTGTGTTTGTGGAGTGGGAAGAAGGCCAGTGTGACTGGAGCACAGTGGGCAAAGGGGAGTATTACAGAATGAGATTGAAAAGGAAGACAAAGACCAGGTCTTATAGGACCTTATAAACCATGGTAAGAAGCTGAGATTTAAAATTCTAAGCATCATAGGATGCTTTGGAGGTTTTTAAGCATAGGTAACAATATGATTGGATTTACCATTTTAAAAGATTCATAAGACTAGAGGGGGAGCAGGAAATGGAAAAAGACCAGTAGGGATGTTAGAAAAAGATGCTAATGGCTTGTATTTGGGTTTTTAGCATAGGACATAGTGAGAAATGGTTGGATTAGCAAGTGTTTTAGAAGAAGCATGAATGGGTTTGCTACTTCTAAGTGAAAGAAATGAGTCAGGGATAACTATTAGGTTTTTGGCCTGAGAAACTGAGTGGCTGGTGGTGCCATTTGCTGAGATGATGAAAATGGGAAAAGGAGCAAATTTGCAAGAACAGGAATCAAGAATTCTAAATAGAACATGTTATGTCAGAAATATATATTAGACATTCAAATGGGGATATTAAATAGAAAGCTGCTTCTGAAGCTCAGGGGAGGTTGTGGATATATCCATTGATTTGAGAATCGTCAGTGTTTTAGATATTATGCTCTTAATTCCAAAAAGTTCTTTCCTGGCTCTGATTGACTTTCTCTAGAGTACAAAATTCCAGTCTCCTGTCTAGAGGTTGGGAGAGCGGTAGGAGAGGAGCCATTCACCCAACTGTGCAAGAATCTATGTATGGAATGGAACCCAAAGTCCTGACTGCTCCTAATACAAACTCGCAACCAAATTCTAATTTCAGCCCTTATCTGCTCAAGTACCTGCTACCTACTAATCCTGAGCCTCTTAGAAGTTCAAAGTGAATCACATTGCTTCTCATTGGTATTCCCCTCTGCAGCCTGTGTCTACTATCTGCTATCATTTTCCATTCTTTCAGTCTTAAAAAAATTTATTGAAATCTTATCTGTTAGAACTTTGCTTGCAGCCAAGATGGAATAACCAGAACTGGATTTATTCACCTGCTTAAAACTAGACAAAATATATAAAAGAACAGTTTTCAGACAACGGGCAACAGGCTCTGAAGGATTGTGATCCCCGAGTGAAGGAGAAAACCAAGGCAAGCCCTATGATTGTACTGGCTTACTGCTTGGAGACAGTTTCCAGGCTGCAGCAAAGATAAGGAGAACCCAGAAACAGCTAGCTTTCTGGAATTAATGTCAGATCAGAGCCAGCATTTAGTCTCAAGTCTGAGAATTGACCAGTGGGCTGTGAGTCTCTGTTTTTGTGATTCAAGCAGAGTTTTGTTCACTTGGCCTAGAACTCTTCTACTTATACAGATCAAGTAAGAATTTAGTAGACTGCTCATCTGTGGCACTTTTGGCTACCCTATGATCAACTAAGCCAACACCATAGGTCTCTGCAAATCAGGCTATTCTGATCACTGTTTGACTCTGCTGCCATTACTGTAACCACACCCACCTTGGCAATCAAGTGCTGCCTCTTGGCTTCTGCCAACCCAGGCTCCAGTCATCCCCATTGTGCTTAAGGATCCAAGTTCAGCGACAGTAGTTCCCATTGTAATGTCTGACCTACATACTAGAGCAATCACAGAGCTCTTCAGGGATGATGGACCTACTCTCACAAATTTATTCCTTACAGTCCTGGTGAAAGGTGTATCCTCTGGACATTCCTGGGGTTGTTGAACAGGTCTTACATGATAAATCCACTCTAACATCCTAATCCCTCTAAGCCTTTAGATCTCCTCATCTACATTATACCAGGGTAGTTTTGGTATTTCAACTTCAGGTAATGTAAGTTCCTTTCAGTCTATGTTTTAGCCAACTATGCAAACAAACCATTAGAGCCCTTTCTATAAGCTACAACATTGGATCCAGAATCTCTGCATAGTGGCCTGCGTTAGTCAGGGTTAGTCAAGGTGTTCCAGGGAAACAGGACCAACAGGATATATATCCTGTTAAAGTTATAGTTTTTATTATAGGAATTGGCTTTTGCAACTCTGGGGATGGGCAAGTCCAAATTCTGTAGGGTAGGTTGCAAGCTGGGAACTCCAATGAAGATTTTTGATTAATTCCCCAGGAGAAGCTAGCTGGTTGAAGCAGAGATGGAAAATCTCCCTTCTGACAGCTGAAATCATTAGTTCTCCTTTAAATCCTTCAACTGATTGGATGAGCCTTCTCTCATTGTTGAGCACAATCTCCTTAGTTGATTGTAAATGAAATCAACCATAGATGCAATCAACTTACTAATTATTTAAATCCATGAAATATCACAGTAACAATTGGACCAGTGTTCACTTGACCAAACAACTGGACACCATAACCTGGCCAAGTTGACATATGAATTTAACCATCACAGGGCCCAGATCAATAAGTTCAGCCCTATCCAACTTTATGTTCCTTCCACCATTATTCTACATCCTTAATATCCATTCCCATATATGTTCCCCTGATTTCTGTCTTAATAAATTAGAAAAATCATGCAGTTCTTTTGAAGTATATCACACCTCCTCATAGGTCACACTTTGTACCTCACCTTTCAGGGCCTTTTGGGATTTCAGTCCAATTGTAGGTTTTGAGGAAAAGAGGGGTGGTGGAGTAGGTCATGATAGGAGTTAGCAGTATCTTGCAAGCCAACTACTTCAGGATATTCCATTACAGTTTTATCTAGTGAAACAGGATAATTTCCTCATATGGAGGCATGAAGGCTGTTTCCTCAGGGAAGTAGTTACAGATTTATCAGGCACAGCAGAGTTAATCTCTTCAGGTGGAGACTAGATTAGGGAATAAAGAGACAAATCAGGAACCTGGCAGGAAAACACGGCTGTGGAGCACATGGCCATGGATACCCCACAAGATGGCTGCTGGAAGAACCTCGCGAGAACCCCCATTCAGAACAGGATGGCATCCAGGATCAAGGAAAAGCCCGGGTTATTCACAAGGGGCTTTATCATTGGGTCCTCCCCAGGGGGATTGACGGGTAGGGTAACCAATCAAAACAGCAAACAATTGGGATTCCTCCCCAGACATTAGCAAAGAGGTGGAAGAATTATTTAAAAAGCAACCGTGGAAACCAAACCAGTCCTGTTTTGCCCTTTCTCTCCATGCCTAGATTAGCGTGCAAGTAGACCTGGGGATTTGTAATCTGTAATGGGGACTTGTAGTATATAAATCAGCCCTTTTATCCCTTTTCAGCCCTTTTCCTCTCTCAACCTGGGACCCATAATCTGTTATTTTCTCCCATTTCTCTTCTCTCATTTTCTTAATAAACTGCTGGCCTAACTGAACTGGCCTATACTTAAAAATCTTTTTTGTGTGACATAGCCAAGAACCTAGGGAAAATCCAGCAATAATTCCTCAGGGCAAATCATCCTTCTTTGCCTCAAGGCAAATAAGACTCAGCAGAAACTAGGGTTTCAATATTCCACAATCATCATCATCATCAGCCCATATGTCCCCATTCCAATGTTAAGGCTCCGTTCCTTTCTAATAAATGCCCTTGCTTTAACAACAGACATCCTTCAAAGTTGGGAATTCATTTTATATTGTAATTTAGCCATTCGTACAATGAGACTCTAAGTCTGGTTTTAAGAAATCTCAAGTCTATGGCTACAAGAAATAAAAATTTCTTTTGGGGCACACATACTTTCATATCTTTCATGCAGCACTCAAACCTTTCTTAGCAACTTTATGCTGTATATTTAGGAACAAATAGCCAACATTTTACTTTTTAACTCCACAAAACTCTGTTAAGGTATCACATACACTGTCATCCAGAGCCTTGCCTTTTTTCAGCATTTGAATTACAGTATCCAATGGTGATATTTTGCATATCTCTATTAACAATTCACACCATGGACTTTCAGTGCCATCTTTTTTTTTTTTTTTTTTTTTTAAGATTTTATTTATTTATTCATTTATCCCCACCTTGCTGCTTGTGCTCGCTGTATCCATTTGCTGTGCGTTTCTCTGTGTCTGCTTGTCTCCCCTTGCTGGGTCGTCCTGCTGCGTCAGCTCACCGCACCGCATGGGCCGGCTTGCCTTCACCAGGAGGCCCCGGGAACCGAACCCGGGGCCTCCCACATGGTAAACGGGAGCCCTACTGATTGAGCCACATCCGCTTCCCTCAGTGCCATCTTGATCATTAGAAACAAAGTCATTAGAGTCTTTTAATCTAATCAGATTGAAGGATCAATTCCAAAAACCCAAGATCCAACACAGATATCTTATCCTTAAGATTCTGTTTCCTAAGAACCACTCTTGTATCAAAATCTGTATTAGCCTGGATTCTCCAGAGAAACAGATTTAACAGAGATATATCTCTAGCTCTAGCTCTGTCTCTGTCTCTCTCTCTCTCCATCTCCATCTCCATACCCATATCCATATCTGTATATATCTGTACGTAATATGAGATTTATTATAGGAGGTGGCTTATACAACTAGATGGATTGGCAAGTCTGGATGATTCCAAAAGGCAGGCTGCAAGCTGGCCAGCTGGCTGAGCTGAAGATAGACATTCTTCTTTCTGTCTACTGAAATCATAAGTTATCGTTTTAAGACCTTCAAGTGATTGGATGAGACTTCTCTTGTTGCTTAAGTTAATCTCCTTTCTTGATTGTAGATATAATCAGCCACAGATGCAATCAATTTACCGATTTGAAATAGCCTCACAGTAACAATCAGGCCAGTGCTTCCTTGACCAAACTGGACACCATAACCTGGCCAAGTTAACACATGAACTTAATCACCACACCTGACAAGCACTTACAGAAAAGATTGTAAATTACCCTAATAAAGTGTTCATTGTGGTGTAGATTTGAGGGAGTGGCTGAACCTCTCCTACTTTATCTCCCATATGAAACTAAAGCCTTAACCTGTGGGACAAAAGACAACAAACACTATTTGCACTTAGGGGACTAGTGAAAAGTCATTGCAGTGGCACAGAAACAGAGAAAAACACCCTACTGCTTGGGGAGGGGCAAGAGAACTGAGAACACCCCAGAAATCTAAGGGTCCATGGACTCTACTTAAAAGTAAGTCATTTTTTTAAAAGATTTATTTTTATTTATTTATTCCCCCCTCCTCATTGTTTTTGCACTTGCTATCTACTCTCAGTGTCCATTCACTGTTTGCTCTCTGTGTCTGCTTGTCTCCTCTTTAGGAGGCACCAAGAACCAAACCTGGGACCTCCCATGTGGGAAACAGGCGCTCAATTGCTTGACCCACCTCCGCTCCCTGATTTGTTGTCTCTCACATTGTGTTTTCTCTTTGTGTCTCTTTGTTGCATCATCTTGTTTTGTCATCTTGTTGTGTCAGCTTGCCATGCCAGCCCACCATGCCAGCTCGCTGTCTTGCTCGTCTTCTATAGGAGGTACCAGGAACTGAACCCAGGACCTCGCATGTGCAAGGTGGAAGCTCAATTGCTTGAGCCACATCTGCTTCCCTAAAAATAAGTCTTAATCAGAACAACAATAAAGTACAACCAGGTCAGGACTTCCTGCTCCTTCCAGCACCACCCCCACCTCAAAGTTACAAGTTTGGAATTAAAAGGTAACAGCAAAATATGAGTGAGGGACTTGAAGTGGAACAAGAGTATGTAAAGAGATCCTCTCTGAGGCACTGAACAAAGGAAAGATCCAAATCTCAGGGTTGAAAACCTTAGTCCAGAAAACCACGCCCCTACTGAATACATGGTAATCTACAGCAATCTGAAGCCTAAACCCAGCACCAATTCCTAACTAAATTAACAATCTTCCTCCCAACCACCACTCCTATACTAAAGGCCTGCCAGAAGGAAAGGTGTTCCCATTTCCAGGCATAAAAAATGACTCTAGTTCCTATTCAATACATCTGACTTTCAATAAACTATTATGAGGCATACAAAAAGGCAAGAAAAAACATTCCCAAGAGCCAAAACAACCATCAGAACAAGATTCCAGATATAACACAGACATTGGAATTATCTGACAGGGAATTTTAAATAACTTTGATTAATATTTAAAGGCTTTAATGGAAAAGGTAGACAGCATACAACTTCACATGGGTAATTTCAGCATAGATGGAATCTATAAAAAGAAACAAATGAGAATGCTAGAAATAAAATATTTATTAACAGACATGAAGAATGTCTTCTACAGGCTCCTCAATAGACTCAACACATCTGAGCAAAGAATCAGTGATCTTAGAGATAGGTCAATAGAAATTACCAAAACAAAAACACCAAAGGAATAAAACAAAATATAATATCTAAAAGCTGTTAAACATCAAATGACCTAACATCTGCATAATTTGGAATCCCACAAAGAGAAGAGAGTTCAAGGAAGTAGAAATATTTGAAGATATAATAGCTGTGAATTTGCCAAAATTAATGTCAGATCCTGTGGCAGTTTGAAGCTTTCATGGATCCCAGAAAATCCTGTACTCAAAGCTAATCCATTCCTGTGCATGGGGAATGGATTATTGTAGATGGGGCCTTTTGATTAGATTTAGTTAAGGGACCTTTCTTTTGATTAGATCACTTCAGCAGGGCATGACCTGGAGAGGTCTTATGTGCACTTCCTTGGTCTGCCAGGAGATGGCACTTGTTGGCAGTTCTCAATTCAATGCCTGGTCGGAGCATATTTGTTGTGATACAGACCAGATCAATGTGATAGAGCTTCCTGTCTGGGGGCTAGGAGCCCTGTGATTCAAACTTTCTGAGACAGTTCTCTAGACTTCTCTCGTAGCGCCCCCCTTTTCCCAGCTAGGAAATATTTCCACTCCCTTCTGAATCCTCAACAATCAGTCCCTGTTAGTAGAGGAGATTGGGAGGTTTGTATATCTTTAGCCCCTTGCAGCCTCCAAGGCAAACAATGTCGCAGCCCCACCCAGCCTGGAAGGGCTCTCGGGACAGGGCAGACCAAACCTGGGAGTCCAAAGCAGGGTCAGCCCCAGGCTCTCTCCCCTCTCCCGTGGTGTCCTCAACAATTAGTCCAGGTTAGAAAAGAGGGAGGTTGCGAGGGTCGGATTTCTCCAGGCCTTTCTAGGCTCCCAGGGCAAATCGCAGTGTGGAAGGGTCCGTGGGGCTCTGCAGCCCAAATTTCAGGTCAGAACCTGAGTCAGCCTAAGGCTGTGTCCCTCTCTCTCCCCTTTCCGGGAGTGGTAGATCCCTGGAGCCCCCTTTATCTGTGGTTGCAGTCCCAGAGGCCTGCGAATTCTGAAGAGTGTGGGGGAGGGTGCCGGCAGCAGCAGAAGCTGCTACTTACAACTCAAGGTTCTGTTGTCGCGATTTCCCTCTTCTGTCCCTCTCTCCTCTGGGTGGTGTGCAGCCTTCACCTGCTGTCCTACACCCTAGAAGATCTTTTTAGGGGCTGTTTCAGTTTGTCCTCTAGCTTTTTTTCTGGAGAAGAGATTCCCGTGTCTTACTAGTCCGCCATCTTCCCGGAAGCTCCTAAATCATTATTGAATCAGATGGATTATTTTAATTAAAGAATATGCATAAGAAAGGATTAAAGAAAAATGAAGTATCCAAAAATGTGTCTCTTCTCCAGTCCTCCTCAATTAAAAGCAAGTGTTTATTTTGTATGAAGAAACTTAGAGTACTGAGCACAGGAACAGTTTGCTAGTTGCACTGAGTATTTATTGTTCATATACTATAATGTTGTTATTTTACATTCATCTGGTCTACTCCAGCTCTTTTTTTGGTTACTACTTATATGGAATACCTTTTTCCAACCTTTCACTTTTAACCTGGTTTTGTCCTTATATCTGAGATGAGTCTCTTGTAGCAAACATATAGACAGATCATATTTTTTATCCATTCTATCAGTCTATGTATTTTGATTGAGAAGTGTATTAGTCAAGCAAAGGAGTGCTGATGCAAAATACCAGAAATTGGTTGGTTTTTATAAAGGGTGTTTATTGGGGTAGAAGCCCACAGTTACCAGGTCATAAAGCGTAAGTTACTTCCCTCACCAAAGTCTATTGCCACATGTTGGAGCAAGATGGCTGACGATGTGCCAGGGTTCAGGCTTCCTGGGTTCCTCTCTTCCCAGGGCTCATTTTTCTCTGTGCTCAGCTCCTCTGTTTTCTCCACAAGGCCACCTGTAGACTCTCATGTGACTGGCTCTGACTGTATCCCTGGGGCTCAATTCTCTCCAGGCTCAGCTGTTCTGTTCTCTTTTTCTGTGTGCTTCTTTCCTGGGCTCTAGCTCAAAACTCCTGCATACTCCTGCATACTCCAACTAACTCCTCTGCTCTGCCATGTAGTTCTGTCTATGAGTCCCTGCCCACCAAGGGGGCAGGGACTTAATGTCCTACTGACCTGGCCCAGTCAAAGCCCTAATCATAATCTAATGACACCCAGGTACAGACCAGTTTACAAACATAATCCAATATCTATTTTTTGAATTCATAAACTATACCAAATTGCTATACTCCACCTCTGAATTCCAAAAAGACTTAAATCAGTAGCAATGCTTAAACTGATTGCAATGTGATTCTATACTTAAAGAAATACAGTTTGTCTTGGGGCAAATTCCTGTCTGCTAAAGACCTCTGAAACTACAAAATAATTTATCTGCTTCCAATACACAAATGGACAAAGAATAAACATTTTCATTATAATAAGGAAAAATTGGGAAGGAAACATGAGTTATGGGTCCAGAACAGTTCAGTAAGCCTGCAGGGCATCCTCTATTCGATTTCAAAGTCTGAGAGTCATTGTTAAGAAGATGGTTTCTTCTTGGGTCCTCAAGGGACCCACACTTTCCATAGGCTTGCCCAACAGCCATTTTCTTGGTTCCACCCTCATCAAGAATCTGGGTGTTGACCAAGCTCCAGACCTCACCCTCCAAGAGTGTTGGGGTGATTGCCACACTTTACCCAATCTTTGGGTTAGAGTCTTCGCCCCCCTATTACAGTGAAGTGAAGACAACATCCTCCCTAACCTTTGACTCACAGACTCAACCTTCTCAGAGCAACGAGTTGACCACCTGGCCTTCCCTAATCCATGGGGGACAGGTCGACCCTTCTCAGATCTATGCGATGCTGACCTTGACCACCCTAATCCTTGAGGAATGTGCTCCACCCTCCCTGTACCCTGGGGCAGCAAAACTCTCCCCAAACATCAGACAGGAGTATCCACACTCTCAAACTGCCAGGGCAAACTCACCCTCTCTGTACACATGTATGGGTTTCCTCTCTTGGCCCAAGGCAATGTCTTAATTTCAGATCTCAGTTTCCATGGTTTTCCTCTTAAAGCTGTTTCTACCTCAATCTCTCCTTTCCATGTCCCTTTAAGTCCAAACTGACAGTGGTTTTGTTCATACAGCTCTCTCAAAAAGCTTGTTGGTTTAGCATGTAGAAAGCAGGGGTCCAAGCCATCAACAGTAAGACTTTCCACAAGTCTTTCCTAGATAACTGCATCTTCAATCCTGATTTACAAGTCAAAGTTTAGTTAACTACTCAAATGGGACACAATCATCTGGGGGCTTGATTTCCAGGGCCTTAGAATTTCCAGAATCAGTTTCTGGTTTCTTTGAGTCCAACAATTCAGTCCCCAGCTTATCTTGCTCATCTAGCATTTTGCTATAAGCTGCAAGGAGAAGCCAAGTCACATTCTCCAAATTTACTTTGGAAAGTTCTTCAGCTAAATGCCCAGCCTCACCATTTTCCAATTCTGCCTTCCATATAACATCAGGAGTCAATCTTGCTAAGTTCTCTGTAACTTTAAAACACGGATTGCCTATCATCCAGTTTCCAATAATAGTTTCAACTACTTCTAAGGCATCATAAAAAGTCTCTTTAGAGTCCATATTACTATCAACAGTCTCTTCAAAGCACTGTAGGTCTTTTCTACAAAGCACCTCACCTCCTCCAAAAAATACCTCTTACCCATTTATAAAATCATTCCAGCATTTTGGTAATTGCAAAAGCATTTCTCTACTCTCTGGTACCAAATTCTGTATTAGTCAGCGAAAGGGGTGCTGATGCAAAATACCAGAAATTGGTTGTTTTTTATAAAGGGTATTTATTTGGGGTAGAAGCTTACAGTTACCAGGCCATAAAGCATAAGTTACTTCCCTCACCAAAGTCTATTGCCACATGTTGGAGCAAGATGGCTGACGACATCTGCCAGGGTTCAGGCTTCCTGGGTTCCTCTCTTCCCAGGGCTCATTTCTCTCTGTGCTCAGCTCCTCTGTGTGCTTACTTCCCAGGCTCCACAAGGCCAGCTGTAGACTATCAGGTGATGGGCTCTGTCTCTCTCCCCGGGGCTCGATTCTTTCCTGGCTCAGTTTCTCTGCTCCCCTGTGTGCTTACTTCTCAGGCTCCAGCTCAAAACTCCCACATCAAAACTCCAACATCAAAATTCCAACATCAAATCTCCAACCAGCTCCTCTGCTCTGCCATGTAGTTTTGTCTCTGAGTCCCCACCCACCAAGGGGGCAGGGACTCAATGTCCTACTGACATGGCCCAATCAAAGCCCTAATCATAATTTAATCACACCCAGGTACAGACCAGTTTACAGACATAATCTAATATCTATTTTTGGAATTCATAAACCATATCAAACTGCTACAAGGAGTTCAATCCTTTAACATTCAGTGTTATTACTGTAAAGGCATTACTTACTTCATCCATTTTGTCCTTTGGTTCTCTGTTGTCATACCGTTCTATTGTCTGTCTTCTTATCTTTTAGTTTACCTTCCTAATAATCTTCATTTCTAACCTCTTCTCCAAATCTCTCATCCTTGTTTTTTTCCTTTCAGGCTGCAGCACCACCTTTAGTATATTTTGTAAATCTGGTCTTTGGTAACATATTCTATCAGTTTTTATTTGTCTGTGAAGACTTTGAACTCACCCTCATTTTTGAATGACAGCTTTGCTGAATAGAGAATTCTTGGCTGGCAGTTTTTCTCTTTCAGTACCTTAAATACCGCATATCACTTTTTTCTCCATGGTTTCTGATAAGAGGTCTGCACTTAATCTTATACAGTAAGTTTCCCTTGTATGTGATGCTTTGCTTTTGTCTTGCTGCTTTCAGATCCTCTCTTTATCTCTGATATTTGTAATTCTGAATAGTAGGTGTCTCGGGATAGGTCTATTCAGATTTATTCTTCTTGGATATTGATATTTATGTCCTTCATAAGGGTTGGGAAGTTTTCAGTCATTATCTCCTCAAATATTTTTTCTGCCCCCTTTCCATTCTCTTCACCTTCTGAGACACCAATAATGCAGATGTTTGTGTGTTTTGCATTGTAATTCAATTCCCTGAGACTCAGTTCCATTTTTTCCATTCTCTTCTCTTTCTTTTCTCCTATATTTTCCAGTTCAGATGTTCTGCTTTCAAAGTCACTAAGTCTGTCTTCAAGCAATTCAAATCTGCTCCTATGTGCCTCTAATGTATTTTTTAAAAGATCTATTTATTTATTCCCCTGCCTCATTGTTTTGCACTCACTGTCTGTGTATTCTTCTATGACTGCTTGTCTTCTCTTTAGGTGGGCCTGGGAACCGATCCTGGGGCCTTCTGGAGTGGGGGAGAAGTGCTCAGTCTCTTGTGCCACCTCAGCTCCCTGGTCTGCTACATCTCTTATTGTCTCTCCTCTGTGTCTCTTTCTGTTGCATCATACTGCTGCGCCAGCTCTCTGTGCAGGCCAGCACTCCTGCACAGGCCAGCATTCCACGTGGGCCAGCTCTCCACTCAGGCCAGATCACCATGCAGGCCAGCTTGCTTTTCACCAGGAGGCCCTGGGAATCAAACCCTGGACCTCCTATATGGTAGACGGGAGCCCAATGGCTTGAGGCATATCCATTTCCCCCTCTAATGTATTTTTAATCTCATCCATCATGTCTTTCATTCCCATAAGTTCTGTTACTTTTCTATGCAGACTTTCAAATTGTTCTTTATGCTCTCCCAGTGTCTTCTTAATATCCTTTACTTCTTTAGTCATATTTTCTATAAATTCTTTGAAATGATTTAGGAGAGTTGTGTGATTATCACTGATTGTTTTAAATCCTGTATTTCTTCAGGATATTTGGTTTGTTCTCTTGCCTGGGCCATCTCTTCCTGTTTCCTAGTATAGCTTGTAATTTTTTTGCTGATATCTAGGCATCTAAATATGTTGGTGAATTTACTCTGATGGCCAATTTCTCTCTCTTGCCTATTTTTTTTTCCCACAGCTTTTCTTCAATATTTGATTCAACTTAATCTCAGTCTTTAAAATTTCCCAGCTTAAGTTTTCAAAATTGGGCCAGGGACTCACTAGTCAGGTGCAGATTTTCTTCCAGGGGTTGGATACAGAGACAGTTTTTGTCCATGCACTTTCCAGACCCGCCAGCAGATGGCGCTTGTCAGCGCAACTTTCAACTGAGATGTTTCAGTCTCGGCTTTCCTGTGTTCTTGTGTTGAATCTCCAGAGTGGTGATTCAAAGTGGGCTCTACTGGCCCACTGAAGAAAAGTACTCTGACCTCCCCTTCCTTTCCCTTGAAACAGCTGACAGGAAGGAAGATATCTGTTCCTCTTGGTTGGCTGCAGTGAGCCAGATGTTTTACCCCAGCTTAAGAGCTTGGGAGTGGGGGAGGGGAGCACTTCCCATCTGCCACAGGGGCTCTGTAACCCAGGTTTGTCGTTTCAGCTTTTTCGACTCTCTGTCCCTCACCCTCCTGGGAGCTGTGTAGCACTGTCCTGGTCTGCTGACCCCCAAAGCTGGTCCCTTTTGCCACTTTCTCCATTGTTTTTGTGAGAACATTTGGCTCTGCCAGTTAATATGTCCACTTATTTACATTTTTTATTTTAAAAAATTTTAATAAACTTTATTTTTTAAAAAGTAAAAAAAAGAAAAAAACTTTATTTTTAAAGAAGTTGTAGATTACAGAAAAGTTACATCAAAAGTATGAGGGCTACCCATGTACCCCCTCCCTCTCCCACATCATCCCCTATTTTTTTTAATGTAGCAGTACAATTTATTATAATGTATCTGTAAAATCTACTCGTTAAAAAAATTCATTTAAAAAGTGATTCATTTGTTGTAAGGACTAACCTACTTACAGTAATAATCTAAAAAATAAAACCATCATTGTGACATTTATCAGTACTTCACACATCTAAAAAATTCTGAAGGAGGCATCTACCATTGTTATAATTTCTTTAAAACCAAAAACTTAAGCTCAAATCAAAATTAAGAGAAACTTCAGAATGTTCACATTTACATGCATTTTTGGCTGAACTTTCAAAGATTCCACATATAACAAAACCACAACTTTGAATCAAAATGAATATTAAAAACCTTTAAGGGAATGTGGCTCAAGTGATTGGGCTCCCATCTACCATATTGAAGGTCCCAGGTTCACTTCCCAGGACTTCCTGGTGAAAGCAAGCTGGCCTGCAAGGAGAGCTGACCTGCGTGGAAAGCTGGCGCAACAAAAAGAGACAGAGGAGAGATGATGAGAGACACAACAAACTGGTGGCTCAAGGCTCAAGCGATTGAATGCCTCTCCCATATCGGAGGTCCCAGGATCAATTCCCAGTGCCTCCTAAAAAGAAGAGGAGAGGGAAGCGGCTGTGGCTCAATCAGTAGGGCTCCCGTTTACCATATGGGAGGCCCCGGGTTCAGTTCCTGGGGCCTCCTGGTGAGGGCAGGCCCACCCGCACGGCGTGGTTAGCTGACCCAGCGAGCACAGGCAGCAAGGGGGGGATAAATGAATAAATAAATAAAATCTTTAAAAATAAATAAATAAAATAAATTAAAAAAATAAAAAGAAGAGGAGAAGAGAAGGCAAGCAGACACAGACAGCACTCAGTGAATGGACACAGAGAGCAAGACAGCGAGTGCAAAAAAAAGGGGGGAGGGAATAAATAAATAAAAATAAAAAATAAAAAAAATTGAAGTCTTGTGACAAACTTACTCTATAGAAGCAAGGAAAACAGAATGAATAGTAGCATTGCTATATTTCTAGGAGAGAAAACTGATGGAGTTTCAATTAAAGGCCATGGCAACTGAAAGAATAGAAGGTCACCCTGGAATGTAGGAAACAAGCCCTCCGGTCTCATGCTAATAGGAGCTAGGTGGGGAAACATCCTGAGCTTGTAAGATTTACAATGTCTGTGAATTTCAGGAAAAAAAGAGGAACTGAGCCATTAACTTTTAAGACTTGCTCATTCTAGTAGAATGTAAACTGTCAAGTATCTATTGAATTTATATAGGTACATATATGTTTTCTTTTTTCTAAAGCTAAAATAAAAGCCACACCTTATGAGGTGGCTGGGCTCTTCTCTGCATATCTGACGGAGAGTCCCCTGATCCCAGTTTTTCTTCTCTTTGTCTTATTCTTTCTTTCTCATCTGCGGCACCGTTTTCATGGACCCAGAGCCTGACCGGCAACATATGGCGCCCAACGTGGGGCCCTGAAAACGAAACTTTTCTTTCAGTCAGTGCGCAGACCAAGGAGCTCCTGAGAGCAGTTTTAAAAGAAAAAGAAACAGAAAAGGTAAGCTTCATCCTTGGAATCATCAGGGTAATGGGTAATCAGCAGTCGAACTTTGAAGAGTTCTCTAGAGTGTTAAAAAGTTTATTAAAATGCACCGGTGTAACTATTAAATCCTCGGCTTTTGAGGAACTTTTTTCTCTTGTACAGAAACATTGTTATTGGTTTCAGCTGCAAGGGCGGGATATTTTAAACCTGGAACAATGGAAGTTAGTGATGAAAGCTTTAAAAAGAGCTCATCAAGAGGGAGAAATAATTCCCCTTCATGTATGGTCTTTGTGTAGTCTTATCTCTGTTGCTCCAATTTACTACACTGATGGCAGCAGTAATGGAAATGCAGGCTATTTAGGCCCAACTACAAAATCTTGGAAAACACCTTATTTATCTGCCCAAAAGGTAGAACTTATGGCTGTTATTCAATTGCTAGCTGATGTTTCTGAGCCTTTAAATATTGTGTCTGATTCTGCTTATGTTTGTCATGTTGTTTGTCATATAGAAACAGCTCAAATAACTCCAGCTTCTGAATTAGAAGTTCTTTTCCTACAATTACAAA
>JAKSZT010000049.1:16635793-16674019 GCA_026826555.1 Tolypeutes matacus
TATGTCTGTTAGGTCTAACTTGTTTATCATATTGTTCAAGTTCTCTGTTTCCTTGTTGCTCTTCTGTCTAGTTGTTCTATCTAAAGATGAGAGAGGGGTGTTGAAGTCTCCGACGATTATTGTAGAAATGTCTATTTCTCCCTTCAGTTTTGCCAGAGTTTGTCTCTTATATTTTGGGGCACCTTGGTTAGGTGCGTAGATATTTATGACTTTATATCTTCCTGGAGGAACGTCCCTTTTATTAATATATAATGGCCTTCCACATCTCTTATCACTTTTTTGCATTTGAAGTCTGTTTTGTCTGATATTAGTATAGCTACCCCTGCTCTTTTCTGTTTACTGTTCGCGTGGAGTATCTTTTTCCAACCTTTTACTTTCAGCTGGTTTGTATCCCTGGGTCTGAGGTGAGTTTCTTGTAAGCAGCATATGGATGGCTCATGTTTTTTTATTCATTCTGTCAGCCTGTATCTTTTGATTGGGGAATTTAATCCATTCACATTCAATATTACTGAAAATGCACTATTGATTTCCTCCATTTTATTCTTTGGTTTTCATATGTCATCTTATTTTTGTCTCTCTTTTTACTCTTTTGGTTATCCTTTCTGCTTTTCTTTCTTCATTACTCTCCTCCAAGCCTCTCTCTCCTGTCTTTTTCTTTCAGGTTTTAAGATTTCCTTTAATATTTCCTGCAAAAGTGGATTCTTTTTTGCAAACTCTCTTAGTTTCTGTTTGTTTGTGAATACTTTATATTCACCTTCATATTTGAAGGACAGTTTTGCTGGATAAAGAATTCTCGGCTGGTAGTTTTTCTCCTTCAGTTTCCTAATTGTATCATACCACTGTCTTCTAGCCTCCATGGTTTCTGAAGAGAAATCTGCACTAAATCTTACTGGACGTCCTTTGTTTGCTTCTCTCTTGCTGCTCTGAGAATTTTCTCTTTATCTTTTACATTTGACATTCTGAATAGTATGTGTCTTGGCGTAGGTCTATTTGGATTTATTCTTATTGGGGTATGGTGTGCTTCTTGGACATGGAAGTTCATTTCTTTCGTGAGAGTTGGGAAATTTTCAGCTATTATTTCCTCAAATACTCTTTCTGCCCCTTTTCCTTTCTCTTCTCCTTCTGGAACTCCCATGACACATATGTTCTTGTGTTTTGTGTTGTCATTCAACTCTCTGAGCCCTGATCAATTTTTTCCATTCTTTTCTCTCTCTGTTCTTTTCTCTCTTCAATTTTAGCTGCTCTGTCTTCAGTATCCCTTATTTCTTCTATCATTTCGAGTCTGCTGTTGTATGCCTCAAATGTATTTTTGACTTCACCTATTGTGTCTTTCATTCCCATGAACTCCATTACTTTTCTGTTCATGATTTCAAATTCTTCTTTGCTTTCGCTCAATGAGTTCTTGATGTCATTGATCTCTTTAACTATATTCTCTTTCATCTCATTAATTTGATTTTGGAAATTTGTGCTCATCTCACTGATTAGTTCTCTCAAATTCTGCATCTCTTCTGGGACTTTGCTGTATTCCTTTTCTTGGGCCATGTCTTCTATTTTCTTAGTATGGCTCATAATTTTTTGCTGGTGCTTAGGCATCTGGTTAGTTTGTATTTTACTTAGATGCTCTATCTCTTTTTTATGGGGTTTTAGTGGCAGGAGGCTGTGAGTTACTACAGCTCTTTGATTTTTGGCTCAACCTTGATTGTTAGGATTGTTCTGCTGGTTGCTCAAAACTGGGCACTGGACCTAGTAATTGGTGGTAGAGTCGTTTCCTAGGGCCTTGGGCAGGGAGGCTATAGAGGCCAGGAAAAGCCTCTCTTACTTATTAATTTTTTTATGTGCACTTCCTTGGTCTGCCAGGAGATGGCGCTTATTGGCAGCTCTCAATTTAATGCCTGGTCGGAGCGTATTTGTTGTGACACAGACCAGATCAATGTGATAGAGCTTCCTGTCTGGGGGCTAAGATTCCTGTGATTCAAACTTTTCGAGACAGTTCTCTAGACTTCTCTCATAACAACCCCATTTTCCCAGCTAGGAAATATTTCCACTCCCTTCTGAATCCTCAACAATCAGTCCCTGTTAGTAGAGGAGGAGATTGGGAGGTTTGTATATCTTTAGCCCCTTGCAGGCTCCAAGGCAAACAATGGTGCAGCCCCACCCAGCCTGGAAGGGCTCTTGGGACAGGGCAGACCAAACCTGGGAGTCAAAAGCAGGGTCAGCCCCAGGATCTCTCTACCCTCTCCCGTGGAGTCCTCAATAATTAGTCCAGGCTTGAAGAGAGGGAGGTTGCGAGGGTCGGATTTCTCCAGTCCTTCCTAGGCTCCCAGGGCAAACCTCCATGTGGAAGGGTCCGTGGAGCTCCGCAGCCCAAATTTCAGATCAGAACCTGAGTCACCCTAAGGCTGTGTCCCTCTCTCTCCCCTTTCCGGGAGTGGCAGATCCCTGAAGCCCCCTTTGTCTGTGGTCGCAGGCCCAGAGGCCTGCGAATTCTGAAGAGTGTGGGGGAGGGTGCCGGCAGCAGCAGAAGCTGCTACTTACAACTCACGGTTCTGTTGTCGCAATTTCCCTCTTCTGTCCCTCTCTCCTCTGGGTGGTGTGCAGCCTTCACCTGCTGTCCTAAACTCTGGAAGATCTTTTTCGTGGCTCTTTCAGCTTGTCCTCTAGCTTTTTTTCTGGAGAAGAGATTCTCGTGTCTTACTAGTCCGTCATCTTCCCGGTAGTCAATAAACATTTCTTAATGCATGAAAAAATGCAATACTTCTGCAATAAGGGTAATTAGCAATAGAAGAACAATAAAGTAGAAGTGTTTTTTTTTTTTTTTTTTTTTAGTTACAAGGGCTGGGAATTGAACCCTGGGATCTCATATGTGGGAAGCTGGCACTCAACCACTGAGCCACATCAGCTCCCCTGAATTGGTTTTTTCATTTGTTTTCTTGTTGTTTTTTCTTTTGTTTGTTTTTAGGAGGCACCAGGAACTGAACCCAGGACCACCCATGTGGGTAGCAGGTGCTCAACAACTTGAGCCACATCCACTTCCCAGAAGTGATATTTTTAAAGATTTATTTTATTTATTTATTTCTGTCTCTTCCCCCGCCCCCTCCATTGTTTGTGCTTGCTGTCTGCTCTCTCTGTCTGTTCATTGTGTGCTCTCTGTGTCTGCTCACCTTCTTTTTAGAAGGAACCGGAAACCGAACCCAGGACTTCCCATGTGGGAGAGAGGTGCCCAATTGCTTGAGCCACCTCCACTCCCTGCTTGTTGTGTCTCATTGTTTTTCCTCATTGTGTCTCTTCGTTGCATCATCTTGTTGCATCAGCTCATCGTGCCAGCCTGTCATGTCAGATCACCATGACAGCCCATTGCATCAGCTCGCTGTCTTGCTCATCTTTAGGAGGCACAGGGAACCAAACCTGGGATCTCCCTTGTGGTAGGTGGGTACCCAACTTCTTGAGCCACATCCACTTCCCAATTTTTAAATTTACTTTGTATGCTGAAGATGAAAGATAGTTTAATAAGAGGAAGTTTTAGATCATCAATGGAGATTTTTGTGGAAATTCTAAAAAGAACTATGCACATTAAAGAGTTCTTTAAAGGTTGATGGCATTGACTCTTTTTCAGCCAAATTTTGCCTTAAAATCTGATGCTTTAACTTCTGGGAAGATGGAGGATTAGAGAGACACAGGACTCACTTCTCTTCCAGAAAAATAGCTAAAGAACAGGTAGAAATGGCCTGAAAAAAATGGTTTCGAGGGAAACAGGTATGGCTCAAGCAATTGGACTCCCGTCTACCATAGAGGAGCTCCAGGGTTCGATTCCTGGGGCCTCCTGTTGAAAGGCGAGCTGGCCCGAGCAGAGAGTTGTCTGCATGGAATGCTGGCCTGTGCAGGAGTGCTGGCCTTCGTGGAGAGCTAGCACACCAAGATGACACAACAAAAAGAGACACAGAGGAGAGACAATAAGAAATGCAGCAGACCAGGGAGCTGAGGTGGCACAAGAGATTGAGCACCTCTCTCCCACTCTGGAAGGTCCCAGGATCAGTTCCTGGTGCCACCTAAAAGAAAAGACAAGCAGACACAGAAGAACACACAGAGAGCAGACAGCGAGCGCAAAACAACAATGGGGGGCGTGGGGTGTGGATAAATAAATAAATAAATAAATAAATAAATAAATAAATCTTTTTAAAAAATGTTTTAGGGTTTAGGATACCAGGAGAAGGCTGGATACCACCCAGAAGAGAGAGGGGCAAAGGAAAAGAATCTCAATGGAAAAATTCTGTGAGTAAAAGCCCATCCCCCACCCACAGAGCAGATAGCTTTGAATTCTCCATCTTCTCACCAGCAGCTATGAACAGAGGTGGTCACAGGGGTCCCCCTCCCCAGGAAAGGGGAGAGAAAGGGATGCAGCCTAAGGCTGATTCAGCTGTTGGTCAACAAATTTGGTCTGCTGTGTCACACAAGCACTTCCATCCAGGTGGCGCCATGCCATTGTTTGCCCTGGGAGCATGAAGAGGATGAAGAAGATTGAACCCTCTCAGACATCCTCCCTACTGACTGGGACTGGTTGTTGAGGATGCAGGAGGGAGTGGAATTATCTCCTACCCAGGAAGAGTGAGGGGACTACCAGCAAAGGTTGGAGAACAGCCTCTGAGAAAGTTTGATCTGCGAGGCTCTGAACAGCCCTGAGGCAGGATCCTCTGCTACACTGATATGGGGTGTGAAATCAGAGGGCTGTTGAAGAGTGTCATCTGCTGGCAGACCAAGATAGTGCATGCGAGGAAATGAAAAGTAAATAAGCGTGAGGCTTTTTTATTTTATTTTATTTTTTATTTTTTATTTTATTTTTTTTATGAGCAAATATTTTAATTAAACATTGAGAGAGGAAAAAGAACACTTTGGAAAGCATACAGAAAAAGGTAATTAACGTTGAATCACTTATAAAATGGAACCTCAGGGAGTCTAACAAAAATGCACCTTCAGTCGACGTTTGATTGTTTAAATGTCTCGTCTGACTTCCCGTCCCAGTGCACATGGAAATGACAGCTGCCGCGAGGTGTGGAGTTGGAGGAAGACTCCGGAAGGGAGAATCAGGGGGTTCGGGGGTTATACTCTGGCAGTTTCTTTACATTCTCCTTCTCGGTTTCACTTTCATCTCTTGCGATCACCAAGGAGTATGAGTAGCCCATGGCAACCTGCTCTGTGAAAATGCTGTCGTGAGGCTTTTTTAGAAGCTTATACCCTCGCTCCCCAAGGCCCTTGGAAGCAGTTCTGCAACCCATTACTGGGTCCATGGCAGAGATTTGAACAACTAAACAGAGATAATTCTAAAGAGCTAGAACAGTTTGAACCAAGAATCAAAGAATGGCAGTAACACACAGCCTCCCACCACTAAATCCCTATGCAAGAGAGAGAAATTGAGCATCAGTGTAAACTCACCATCATAACCAGATGCTTAGACATCACCAATCCTGTTTAAACTCTTACCAAAAAATTGAAGAGGAGGGAAAAATTAACCAACACATTTTATGATGCCAACATCACCCTAACACCAAAGCCAAAAAAGGTGCTACAAGAAAAGAAAATAATAGACCAATCTCTCTAATGAATATAAATGCAAAAATTCTCAACAAGATACTTGCAAATAGATTGAAAAGAGTTATACACCACAACCAAGCAGGATTTATTCCTAGTATGCAAGAGTGGTTCAACATAAGAAAATCAATTAATGTAATACACCACAGTAAGAAATTGAAGGGGAAAAAAACCACACAATCATCTCAATGCAGAAAAGGCATTTGACAAAAATCTAGCATCCTTTCTTGATAAAAAACAGTTTGAACAATAGGAATAGAAGGAAAATTCCTCAATATGATAAAGGGCATATATGAAAAACCCACAGCCAACATCATACTCAATGGGGAAAGTTTGATACCATTCCCTCTAAGATCAGGAACAAGACAAGGATGCCCACTGTCACCACTGTTATTCAATATTTTGCTAGAAATGTTAGCTAGAACAATTAGACAAGAAAAAAATAATTAAATAAAAGGCATCCATGGGGGCAGGTGTGGCTCAAATGGTTGGGTGTCCGTCTCCCATATGGAGGAACCTGGGTTCAATCCCCGGGACCTCCTGGTAAATTAAAAAAAAAAAAAGTTTTAGAAAGGCATCCCAATAGGAAAAGAGGAGGTAAAACTCACTATTTGCAGATGACATGATCCTATATATGGAAAATTCCGAAATGTCTATGATAAAGCTATTTGATCTAATAATGAATTCATCAAAGTGACAAGTTACAAGATCAACATACAAAAATCAATAATGTTTCTGCGCACTAATATTGAACAATCTGAGGAGGAAATTAGGGCGGGGGGAATCCATTAACAATAGCAACAAAAAGTCTCAAATACCTAGGAATCAATTTAACCAAATAAGTACAGAACCTATATTCAGAAAAATACAAAACATGGTTAAAAGAAATCAAAGAAGACATAAACAAATAAAGTTATTCCTTGTTCATAGATTGGAATATTAAATATCATGAAGATGTCAATCCTACCCAAACTGATTTATAGATTAAATGCAATACCAATAAAAATCCCAACAGTCTACTTTACAGAAATAGAAAAGGCAATTACCAAATTTATTTGGTAATGGAAAGGGCAACCGAATACTCAAAAACACCCTAAAAAAGAAGAGCAACGTGGGAGATCTCACACTGCTTGACCCTGGAAGATACTATAAAGCCTCAGTGATCAAAATAGTATGATTTTGGCATAAAGATAGATACATTGATCTGTGGAATAGAATGGAGAGTCCAGAAATAGACCCTCAGCTCTATGACCAACTGGTTTTGACAAACCTGTCAAATCCATGTTACCAGGACAAAACAGTCTCTTCAATAAAGTTTGCTGGGAGAACTGGATATCCATAACCAAAAGAATGAAAGACAACCCCTATCTCACTCCCTATACAAGAATGAATGCAAAATGGATCAGAGACCTAGATATAAAAGCCTGGACCATAAAACTACTAGAAAAAATGTAGAGAAACATCTTCAAGATCTTGTGGTAGGCGGTGGTTTCTTGGATCTTACACCCAAAGCATGAGCAACGAAAGAAATAATAGATAAGAGGGACCTCCTCAAAACTCAACAGTTTTGCATCTCAAACGGACATTGTCAAAAGGGTGAAAAGACAGCCCACTCAATGGGAGAAAATATTTGGAAATCACATATCTGATAAGGATTTAATATCCATGATATATAATGAGATGTTACAACTCAACAATAAGAAGACAAACTACCTGATTTTAAAAATGGGCAAAAGACTTGAATAGACATTTGTCCAAAGAAGAATTCAAATGGTGAATAAACACATGAAAAAATGTTCACCATCACTAGTGATTAGGGAAAGGCAAATCAAAGTTACAATGAAATATCATTTCACACCTCTTAGAATTGCCACTATTAAAAAGTCAGAGAGGGAACAGATGTGGCTCAAGCAGTTGGATGCCTGCTTCCCACATGGGAGGTTCTGGGTTTGCTTTCTGGTGCCCCCTAAAGAAACAAAAGACAAACAACAGGGGGACGGATGTGGTTCAAATGGTTGGGCATCCGTCTCCCATGTGGAGGGATCCAGGTTCGATCCCTGAGACCTCCCAGTAAAAAAAAAAAAAAAAAAAAGACAACAAGCAATGATATGAAAAAAACCAACTAAGGGGAGCAATGTGGCTCAGTGGTTGAGCACCAGCTTACGAGATCCTGGGTTCAATCCGCAGCCCTGGTACCTCAAAAAAAGAAAAGAAAAAAGAAAACTACAAGTGTTGGAGAGCGTGTGGAGTGATTGGGACACTTATTCACTGTGAAAGACTGTTTGGCAGTATGTAAGGATGTTGAATATAGATTTGCCATGTGACCCTGCAATACCACTACTAGGTATATACCTAGAAGAACTGAGAGCAGTGACATGAACAGACATCTACACAACGATGTTCATAGCAGTATTATTCATGATTGTCAAAAGATGGAAGCAACCCAGGTGTCCATCAACTGATGAATGGATAAGCAAACTGTGGTGCTGTATTAGTCAGCCAATGGGGTACTGATGCAAAATACCAGAAATCTGTTGACTTTTATAAAAGGTATTTAGCTGGGGTAAAACCTTACAGTTACAAGGCCCTAGAGAGTCCAACTCCTGGCTGCTGTCTCACTAAAGTCTGTCTGTTGTCATGTGTTGAAGCAAGATGGCGGGTGATCTCTGCCTGGTCTCTCCTTCCTTCTTCCTTTCAAGGCACCATTGGCCCAGCTTCTTCTGATCTAAGTTGTAGGCTGGCATAGGGCTCATCTCTCTTCCCAAGGGCTTTAGCTGTTTGAGCCTTCTCCTTCTCTGTCACATGGCAGGACCGAAATGACCAAGTTCTCTCCTCTTCCGTGTCTATGGAGCTCTCTCTCTTCCTGTGTGTCTTCTTCTGTGTCTTCTTGAGTGAGTGTCTGTTTATATCAGCCCACCAAGGGGTCCTGGACTCAACCCTGAGTCACGCCCTACTGATGGGGTCGAATCAAAGCCCTAATCTTAACAGGTAATTTAATCAAGACATGTCAGCTGAATCTAATGCACCAAAGGGGATCATACCCAGAGGAACAGACCAGTTTACAAACATAACATCTCTTTTGGGAATCCATAAATAATCTCAAACTTCCACAGGTGTATACGCACAATGGAATATCATGCAGCTGTAAGAAGAAATGAAGTTGGGAAGCATTGACAACATGGATGAATCTGGATGACATTATGTTGAGTGAAGGAAGCCAGATACAAAAGGACAAATACTATACGATTGCACTATTATGAACTAAATATACTGTGTATACTCATGGAGTTAATTACTAGAATATAGGTTACCAGAAAATAGAAGGAGGGTAGAGAATGGAAAGCTGAGTGTTAATATGTACAGAATTGGTAAAAATGTTATTTGTAAATCTTTGGAAATGAGTAGAAATGATGATATCATAATGTTTTTAATTAGCAGTGCTAATATATGGGTATGATAGTGGTTGAAAGGGAAAGTCTAAGATCATGTATATTACTAGAAGGAAAGCTAAAAAATGTAACATGTATGTATAGCATAGTGAAAACCTCATGTGAAATATGAATATGGGTAATATTGCATATATAAGACTGTTTTTCTTTGAAACTGAGGAAATGTACACTAATGTTACAAAATATTAATATCAGGCAAAAATCCAACCAAAGCAAAATATGGACAGTAGTCTATAGTAATATATTAATAATCTTCCATTAAGGGTGAAAAAGAAGGAAATATACTAAGGGAAAGAAACTAGACATCACATACTACATTTTGTCTGACTACATCTATACAAAATAGAAATACAAATAAATTATAAAGACAGAAACAGAATAGCAGCTATGTACAGTGGGGGAAGCGTAGATTCTCTGTTGATTATTAAGGGGTAGAACTCTTTTTGTTTGTCCAATATTATTATTATTCCTATTATTATTGGAATAATGAAAATGCTCTAATAATGATTGAAGTGATAAATGCACAACTATGTGATTATACCAAATACTATTGATTGTACACTTTGGATGGATTGTATGTTTTATTAATATGTATCAATAAAATTGATTTTAAAAACTCTGAAGCTTTCTTTTTCCTTGGTATAGTTGTATCCCTACCTCTACTCTTGGGCCAAAGAAGCACGATTAGATGTGCGTTCTGGCTTCCTAAATGACATAGTGAGACAACATAAGGGAGATACATTTTTTTTCTTTTCGCAACTAAGCAGTTGAAAAGAAGAAAAGGAGAAACTGATCAGTGAGTGTGGGAGGATAGGTGTGTGGGTAGAAGTGTGAGTGAGTAAAGACCCTTCTACTCAGCTTTCGAATGAGCCCCAATGAGGGAGTGAGACTCCAAAGCTTGTAGCAAACATAACTGTAATATGAGCACTAAAAGACAGAAAGGAGTGTGGCAAGTAAAAAAATCTCTCTGATGAAGAAATGTAATAGAAGAAAAGGGAAGTAGCTTCAGACCATTCCCCACATGTCAATAGGTGGGGTGGTCAGTTAGGGATACTTAATATGTTCCTGTAACGCAAGGGTAATTAGAAGGTTTGTCAATGTACAAGTGCTATTCTTATGGATATGATTTTTCACATGTTGAGAGTTCAAAATGTAAGAAGTACCTGTATTAGGAGGTTGAACTTTACTTGATGATCTCTAAATGTCTTTACTACCTCCTCTAAAACATGACTATGATATAGACTGTCTATATAAAACAGTAATGATAGCTAATATTTTTAAGCATTTACTATATGATATGAACTGTGTTAAATCTTCCACATTCAGTACTAGCTGATTTATTCTTCACAAATACCTTATGGGATCATGCTATTATCCCCATTGTACAGCTAAATAAAAGTAGGCTGAGAGAGGAGCTAAGGTCACAGCGCAAAAATGTGGCACAGAGTCCTTTCCAATATGAAATACATTGATAATGGCAATGTCTTCTCCTTTCCTCATGTCTTGCTTCCCTCTTGCTCTAGTTTTTAGGGACTTGAAAGGGGCTGGCCATGTATATAAACAGTCTTTTACCCTCTTACATTTTCCCTTCTACCATCTCCTTCTCTCCAACCCTAAAGTCATAGAACTCACCCCCCCCCCCCGCCCCACTCCAGTCCCCACCCTCCACACCCGGTTAGGCTAGTCTTACATTCCCTTTCTTTGGGCTGATCACTTGCCCCATCTCACCATTTTACTCTGTCCATCTGGTGCTTTTCACCTGGCTCTTGTTAGGTCAAAGACCATTAGGTTCCCCAATTTCCATTGTCATTCAATTCCCTGAAACCCTGTTCCATTTTTTCCATTCTTTTCTCCTTCTGTTCTTCTCTCTTTTCTAGTGCAGATGTTTTGTCCTCGATTTCACTAGTTCTGTCCTTAATTCAAATCATCTGTTATATGCATCTAATGTATTTTTTAATGAATTTTATTGATACATATTAATAAAGCATACAATTCATCCAAAGTTAATGTATTTTCAATCTCATCCATTGTGTCTTTCATTTCCATAAACTGTTACTTTTCTTTGCAGGCTTTCAAATTGTTCTTTATGCTCACCCAATGAGATAATATCCTTTATCTCTTTCATCATATTTTCCTTCAACTCCTTGAATTGATTTAGGAGATTTGTGCGATTATCGCTGATTAGTTGTCTTAATTCCTGTGACTTGTCAGGATTTTGGGTTTGTTCCTTTGGCTGGGCCATATCCTCTTGTTTCTTAGTATGGTTTGTAATTTTTTGCTTATGTCTAGGCATCTGAATATGTTGGTGAATTTACTCTGACATTCAATTTCTCTCTCTTGCCTAGTGGTTTTGTTTCACAGCGCTTCTATGATTTTTGGTTCAACTTATTCTAAACCTTTAAACTTGCCCAGCTTAAGTTATCAAAGTAAGGACAGGGACTTCCTAATGGGATGCAGATCCTTCCTCAGGAGTTTGGGACAAGAGATGCCTAAAAGTAGTCTTTCTCCTTGTAGTTTCCTGGCTGGTCAGCAGATGGCACTCATTGGCGAATCTTTCCACGGAGGTGACCCTTTCAACCTCCACTTGCCAGTGATTCTGGTCTGGCCAGAGCTGGAATTCAAAGCAGGCTCTCCTGGCAAAATTCACTGAAGGGAAACCACTCTCCACCCTCTGCCACACCCTCCCTCTTCCCAGGGAGGAGGACATCTGTTCCCCTTAGTTGGCTGCAGTGAGCTCCGGGTTTTATCCAGGCTGTTCACCTTGAGGTAGGAAATGGGTGGTTAGCAACTCATGGTTTTTATTTCAGCTCCTTTGTCTCTCTGTCCCTCACCCTCCTGTGGGGTTTGCAGCACTCTCCTGGCCTGCAGAGCCCCAAAGCAGGTCCCTCTGATAGCTTTTTGCCCTTCTGCCAATGTTTTTGTGAGTTGGGTCCTGACTACCTATTCCAACACCATCTTCCCAGAAGTCCTAATTTTCATTTTAGAGATGAGAAAACTGAGGCACAGAGAGGTTAAGGAACTTGCCCAATGCCCACACAGCTAGTAAAGTTTCAAAAATGGATGTTACTCAAAAAGTTAAATGTAAAATTACCATATGACCTGGCAATTCCACTTCTAGGTATATCCCCAAAAGAACTGAAAACAGGGACTCAAACAGATATTTGTACACCACTGGTCATATATCATTATTCACAGTAGCTTAAAAGTGGAAGCAATCCAAGCTTTCATTAACAGATGAATGGATAAACAAAATATGATATATAGAGACAATGGAATATTATTTGGCTGTAAAAAGGAATGAAGTTCCAAAACATACAAAAACATGGATGAAACTTGAAGACATCATGTTGAGTGAAAAAAGCCAGACACAAAAGGACACATTTTGTATGATTTCACTTATATTAAATACCTAGAATAAGCAAACTTATGGAGACAGAAAGCAGGGGAATAGGGAGTTATTGCTTAATGGGGACAGAGTTTGTTTGGGGTAATGAAAATTTTCTGGTAATGAAAGATTTTAATGTCAAACTAAGATATTTAGTTTTAGTTCTGTGGTGCAGTTTCTCTGTGAGTCTCTGCCCCCTAAGGGGACAGGGCCTCAATATCCTACTGACATGGCCCAATCAAAGCCTTAATCATTATTTAACCAAGTAAAAGTGAAACCTCTGAATCCAGTATAATCTAATATGCCCAGAGGAACAAACCAGTTTACAAGCATAATCCAACATCTATTTTTGGAATTCATAAACAATATCAAACTGCCACCTACCTCAACCAGGCTGGTAATAGTTTTAGATTAGCACACAGGGCCTAGCACATAGCAGGCACTTCAAAGTATTTGCTGAATGGATCCTGAATGTTTTGATGAGTAAAGGAATTGGTGGGGAGGGAATGACAATTTAAAGGTTTAGAGGCAGGATGACTAGGAACTGAAAAGTGCCATTAATGTTGCTGAAACAGAAAATAAAAGGTTCAGGTAAGGAGGGGGAAGAAGATGATATATGTAGTTTTGAGCCTATTAATTTGGAAATGCTTATAGGCCATGCAAGTGAAAACTATCGGGTGGTTGGAAATATGATCTGGTGCTAGGGAAAGAAGTTGGGAGCTTTGGATATACATTTTAGATATTTCTTTCCAGAAGACATGGAATGTTGAGATAACTAAGGAAGACAATGAAGAAGAGATGTCCAAGGGCAGAAAATTCAGAACTGTCTACATGAGGGAAACAAAGAAAATGAGCAAAACCAGGAGAGCCAAAGTGTCATGAAAATACAAGGAAGAGACTATATAAAAAAACGTAGGAGTAATTGGTCATATTAGATGTGGAAAGGAAGTCAAAGAGGATGAAGAATGAGAAAAAGTGGTCAGATTTAATAATCAGAAAGCCATTAATTACTTTGAAGAGAGGTTTCAGTAGGACTCTCAGAAGGATGGGGAAAGAGAAAAAATTGAATAGTCGGGAGATAAGAAATGGGTAGTGGTAAAGTGAAAATAGCAAGTGCCTTCTATTCTTTTTTTTTTTTTTTTTTTAAGGTTTATTTATTTATTTATTTATTTCTCCCCACCCCCTTGTTGTTTGCACTTGCTGTGTCTGTTCGTCTTCCTTGTTTCTTTAGGAGGCACCAGGAACAGAACCCAGGACCTCCAATGTGGGAAGGAGGTGCCTAGTTGTTTAAACCACCTCTGTTCCCTGCTTTTTTGTGTCTCTCATTATGTTTTTCTTCTTGTGTCTCTTGTTGCATCATTTTATTGCATCAGCTTGCTGCACCTGCCTGTCATGTCAGCTCGCGGTCTTCTTTAGGAGGCACTGGGAACCAAACCAGGGACCTCCTGTGTGGTAGGCAGGAGCCCAATCGCTTGAGTCACATCTGCTTCCCGTGCCTTCTATTCTTGAGAAGTCTAATAGAGGATGGCAAAAGATGGAGCAGTAGGTTTAGGGACTGTGGCAGTTTGATATTATTTATGAATTCCAAAAAGAGATATAGGTTATGTTTGTAAACTTGTCTGTTCCTCTGGGCATGATACCCTTTGAATGATTTAAATTCAAAGGCTTTACTGTTTATTTGATTAAATCAAGATTAGGGCTTTGAATTGACACATCATTAGGGCATGCAGGGTGGAATCCACCCTGCCTTGGTAGGCTATACAGATGGACACTCATACAGAAGAAGATACATGGGAATGGAGAGAGCTCCATTGACACGGCAGAGGAGAGAACTTGGTGCTGGGCCCCCAGAGAGAAATGAGTCATCCACCTGATAGTTTGCAGCTGAAGAGACCAGAGCCTTGAGCAGCTAAGAAGGCCCAGAAAGAAACGAGCCTTTAGCCTATAGCTGAGATCGGAAGAAGCTGGGCCTATAGAGCCTTAAGAGAGAGAGGAAGGCTGAATCCTCGCAGACATGGCCATCTTGCTCAGGTGGCAACAGACTTTGGTGAAGAAGTACCTCTTATGGTACCTTGAGTTGAACTCTGTAAAGCCTTGTAACTGTAAACTTTTACCCCAAATAAATACCCTTTATAAAAGCCAACAGATTTCTGGTACTTTGCATCAGCACCTCTCTGGCTAATACATGAGCCAAAGGATAATGTGACTTGTGCATAATGGAATTGGCAACTCTGTGGCCTTTCTTGTGTGTATGTGGAGAGGTGTGGGGGGGTGGGTATTGTCAAGAGTTTTCAAGGATAGGCAAGATCTAAACACATTTGTAGGGAGAGGAGAAGACGCCAAGAGGAAGAATGAGACTGAAGGTACTAGAGAGCTGATAAGTGAGCTGCTTAAGATAAGAGAAAGAAATGACCTAATATTTGGATTTGGAAAGGAAATAAAGGTGCTCTGTTGTGGAAAGGGAGAGAAATCTTAAGATACAGATATTTTGAGGTGAGGCAGGAGAATAAGGATGTATTTTCTCAGGAGAGTAAGTTCCCTAGCTGTCCTTCCTCAACAGGGAATTAAATATTACCTAGGTGAGGAACCCAAAAATCTACACACTGGACCAATAAAAAAATGGCCAAATTTTTATTAAGCACATATCTTAGGGCAGATACTTTATTTAATCTTTAGAATGACCCTAAGAGGTAGGTACTATTATTCTCCCCATTTAAAAGTTTATGCCTCCCTAAAGAGGAAATGAAACCTCCTCACAGCTAATAAGTCTAGATGCAAACCCAAATTGACTTCTTGGTTTTTAAGCACTCTTGCAGCTCATGGCAAAGGGAGAGAAGCAGCCATGATTTGGTGGGTATGCAAGTATGCAAATCTTACCCCAAGTTTTACCTTTGCCCTGTTCCCCCAAAATGTATCATTTCTGGACACTGCTAGATAAATGATATGGTGATCCAATATTAATACTATGATGCTAAAAATAAAGGCAAAATCTCTGCTATGGTATTTGTAAAAAATATTTTGAAAATAAGAAATTGCCATTGCTTTGATTCTTTTAGTTTGACATGAATTGCTGTTTTATGATAGATACAATTTTTGTGGACACAGTTCCTTGAAGGTGATCTATGAAAATTAGATTTGAACAAAGGTATAGCTTGGATCTCACTCATTGCATATTATGAAGACACTTTGACACTACACAGGCTAATGGTGGAAAATGAGCATATAACCATGCTGCTGTTCTTGATCCCTGATAACCCATTTTATTTTATTTTTAAAAACAATTTATTGAAGTATATCATTCATACATGAACATACACAAACCACAAGTGTTCAGCAAACACCGTGAACCCACAAAACAAACATGCATAACATCATACAGGGCTCCCACACATCACCCCACCACAAACACCTTGCATTGCTGTGAAACATTTGTTAACAAATTATGACATACATTTTTTTAAGGATTTATTTATCTATTTATTTACTTTTATCCGTTTTTACCCCCCACCCCAACCCCGATTTTGCTGTTTTTGTGTCCATTCGCTGGGCAACTCTCTGTGTCCATTTCCTGCCCTCTCTTCTCATCCTTCTCCTCCTGTCTTCACTGGGATTCGATCCTCGGAAACTCCAATGTAGGAGAGAAGCATCCTACTGCCTGAGCCACCTTAGTTCCTGGTTTTTCGGCGTATCTCTTCTTGGCTCTCCCTTGTGTCACTCTCCTGTTATGTCATCGTCTTGCTGTGTGGCTTGCGGGGCCTGGGGGGCTCACCTGCTTGCACAACCTGGTGGCACACCTACGTGCAGGGCCTGGGGGATTCACCCACGCATGGAACCTAGTGGATACCTAGAGTTACAGTCTTTTCCCATACAGGATGATCATATAATAAATCAGGTTTAGTTTATCACCAGCATTGAAAAACCAAATCTAGGGAGAAAAACTAGGTCTGGGGACACATGCATGGTTTCTAATACAGCGAATGTTTAGCCTACCCTGATTATCACAAAATCAGGACAGCGAGAATATTCGCATGTGATAACCCATTTTAAAATTTACTATAATCTCTATAGTAGGCATAAGTATGAGAAGCTGAAAAATCAGTTATTGGGCTTTCTAATCAAATGCCTGAATGATTTACAATGGATGATCCTGAGAGGTATGTGGTTTTGTCTTCAGGAGCTTAAGCTTCTTTTGGAATCCTTTACTGCAAGTAGGCAGAAAAATGTCCCCCTAAAATGTCTTCATCCTCATCTCTAAAACCTGTGAATATATTATTAGTTACATGGTGTTATGGATTGAACTGTGCCCTCTAAAAAGATATGTCCAAGTCCTAACTCTGGGTCCTGTGAATGTGACCTTATTTGGAAATAGGAAGGTGTGATTAGTAAAGATGAGTTGTGGGTCTTAATCCAGTATGACTGGTGTCCTTACAAGCAGAGGAAATTTGGACAGTGAGACAGATGACCATGTGATGGAGGCAGAGATTGAGTTATGTGGCCACAAACCAAGGAATGTCATGGACTGGAGGCCACCCTCCAGAAGCCAGGGGAGAAACATGGAATCATTCTTCCCCTTAAGAGGAAGCATGGCCCTGTTGACACCTTGATTTCAGCGTTCTAGCTTTCAGAACCATGAGACAATAAATTTCTGTTGTTTAAGTCAACTGATCTACTGCATTTTGTTACAGCAGCCCTGGCAAACTAAGACAGTTGACCAAGGGAAATTGCCCAACCACACTCAAAAGGGATTTGATTAACTTTGTATTTACTTTGACTTTTTATTAATTCACTAATGTTCCTCATTAAGAAATTAAGTTTAAAAAAATGGAGACAGGCATTGTTGCAGCCCTGGATGGAGAAATTCCAGAATTCTGCCCATACCAAAAGCAGGAAGTGAACTTGCCAAATTCTATTCTCTTACCTCTGTTAGTTTACTAGTCCAGATTGGCCAAAATCTACCCCTGAAGAGTTTGGGATTTTTCCCACCCTGCAGGGATTCTCCCCAATAGTTCACAAAGCTTCCCTTCTCTACTTGCACTACATTGACATATTCTTTTATTTTCTTTTCACAGCAGCTCTTCAAGTAGTGTACCTACAGGGTCGATCTTGAAAGCATTTTCAGCGTGATGAATGCCTGGGTACGAACAATTGGGTTTTCAATCATTGTTAGGAATTTAGTTGTTTTTTAAGATTTATTTATTTATGCCCTCTGCCCCAGTTTGCTCTAGGGGTGTCTATTTGTTGTGTGCTCTCTGTGCTTGCTAGTCTTCTTTAAGAGGCACCAGAACCCAACCAGGACCTTCCATGAGGGAGGCAGGAGCCCAACAGCTTGAGCAACATCCTCCCCAGAATTTAGTTTTTCCTAAATGTGAAGAGGTCAGGTTTTTAGGGTAAAAGCCCTGCTTTTCTGAGAACCTACACCGAGGTTAAACATGACTCAGTATATTGTTAAATACGTATAAATGGGTGTCTAGTTTACATCAGGTGACCGCTTTACAGGCTAGAAACGCTCCTTTTACAGACCTAAACTTGCAAGCTCAGGATTTCCAGTTGGATGAAAAGTAAACTTATAGGCAGGGGTTTTGCTTGTTAGGAAAAAATCTTACTCTCCTCCGTCGTATCTCTTAGGGGGAACTATCGTTGTTTCTCTGCGAAAGGCACGGACCGAGAGGAGCAACTTGTGTCAAGGTCACCCGGGGAGGCTGCAGAAGACCAGGAACAAGGCGGGCAGCCGGGCCTGCGGGCGGGGTGCGCGTCCCGCAGGGGACCCCGCAGGCCCAAGGCACTTCTCAGGACCGCGGACCCGCCGCGGGGCGTGGGAGGCGGCGACCTTTCCAGAAGCCCGCTCCTCTCAGATGCATTTCCGGCCCAGGACCGAGCAGCGAAGCCCGCAGACCTTGGCTTGCGGCTCGGGCCGCACACGCTGCCAGCTCGGAGAGGAGACGACCACCAGAAAGACACGCCAGCCGCCAGCCTCGTCTGCAGCCAGACGGGCTTCCGGCAACACGCGCGGGCGGGGACGCCTTCCGGTTTCCAGCACCTCCTCTTAGGCCCCGCCCCTCAGCCGCTTTCCCTCCCCACCCCCAGGTTAGTTCCTCTCCCAGCCCCGCCTAAGGCCCCGCCCCTTCCCTCTCACCTCCCCGCCCCCGTTCCATTTAATTGTTGGATTGTCAGCGCCGCACTCCCGCCGGCGACCGGCAGGGGGCGGAGTTCGAGCCTGGATTTTCCCTCCGGGCGTTCCCCCGGGAGGGAGGCCGCGGCGTGGGGGAGGGGAGGGCAGGGCGCGCGGACGCGGTTCCGTCGGCTGCGGCGCTACATTTGGTCCCGGCTCGGCGAGGAGGCCGCGGCTGCCGCATCAGAGCTGACGTGGGGGCTACGTGGGGCCGCCGCCGGCGCCGGCGCCGGGTTGCTGGGCGGCGGCGCCGCTCCTGAGCGGCGGGCCGGGCTCGGCGTCCCCACCTCCTCCGGCCCGTAATCAGTGACGAGGTCCGCTACGTAAACCCATCGCGGCGGGTAAGTTGCGCGTCTACCCCCGGACCTAGAGACCTAGGAGCCGGCGACGCGGGAGCAGGAGGCGGAGGAAGGAGGCGGAGCGGAGCCCGGGCCGACGGCCGGAGGGCTGGGGTCTCGGCGGGGCAGGCGGGAGGGGGCCCGGGCTCTGGGCTCCGCCGTGGGAGCGGCGGCGGCCGGTGCCCGACGCCGGCGCAACCAGGAGCGGCCTCCGGGACCGAGGGCGTCGTACGCCGGGCCCGCCAGCAAGACCACCCCCGGCGAGAGCACCGCGGCCCCGGACGTGGCTCGTCCCCAGCTCGGCGGCCGGGCTGCCCGGCGGGCTGCCCGCTCCGAGCCCGGCGCCCCGGCCCGACGCCAGCAGCCGCCCAGCTCGGACGCGGAGCCGCCAGCCGTCCCGGGCCGACTTCGCCCGTCCCTCTGGCCCTTGCGGAAGTGTGCAGCGCGCCAGGCCTTATCGCCCTCGTCCACGTCACTCTTCCAGTTGCCTCGCTGGGTGCCTTAATTTTAATCAGATAACTCTCCTAAGCCTGAAACGGGCTCGTCAGATTTCTAAACCTTCCTTGAGTTCTTCAGAACTTGGTAGGAGTCGGAAAAGCCTTGTTTAAAAAGCCTTATTGCTCTCATGAGTGTGGTTCTCCTTCCTGCCGGGGGCGCCGCCAAGCAAGAATTGGGGATGTTGGTTTTATTTACCACGGCCGACGACTAACATCTTCGTCCCAGTGTTATGTACTCAGTTTAGGTATGAATTGATGTGACCCATTTCTTCTCCAAAACATGAGTAAGAGAGGCATCGCTGTTGAATCATTTGAGTCCAGACAAGATAGGTCTGATGAGATACTGCTGAGACTTATCTGGTTTGTGAAGAAGGAACAAATCCTTGACAGCTAGTAGAAATCGCAGTTTCTCTTATTCTTTAGTTTTGGTTTTTGCCTTTTTAGGGTCACCTAGCAAGGTTCCGGGAACCTGCTGACTAGGGAATAAATGCATTATTCAACGTAGTTCTTTATCCTGCTGTTATATGTATACCAGATCTCTAAGTTGGCATCAGTTAGACGTTTTCTGTATTATGTCAACTACACCAGCAATCAGTTTGCAGTCGAATTTTCAGAAATTTCGACTTAAATGACTAGCCCAAAAGTTTGACTTAAAATGAAAGAGCTTTTCTAACAGCGTGGCTTAACTACGTGACCTGTATAAAGTTTCTTCCTTTTCTGCTTAATTTGCTAAGCTGATGGAGGGCAACTACCTTCTCTTGAATATAAACCTAAATGCACAGAGGTCCAGTATGAAAATTGTATTAGGTTACGTTAATTATTCGTGTTCTCTATCTTGTAGTTATTAAAAACTAACATATCAAGAAAAACCTAAAATTCTTGCTTGTGGTTAATGTCTTGCTTTTTAAAATACGATTTTAGACAATGATCCCAGTATATTTGCTAATGTTTTGTACTGTTAAAAAGTGAGGTATTCTTAGTATTTCCAAGTCTGATGAATAACTGGGTATTTATCTGGTTTTTGTTTCAAGCAGTTATAATTTTTTTCCCTACGTATTTCTAGTGATCTTTGGGTAACATAAAGCAATAGCAGTCTTTAAGTCTTTGAACTTAAAGTTACTTTAAAAAAATATCCCCCCAAAGGAAGGTTAATATCAAACAATATGTTTTGACCAAGAAATGCTAAGTATTAATAAAAATGATTTTTAAAGAACTATTTATTGATCCAAACACAATTTTATAAAGAGATTTTAATGATTTTAGTCCTGGATGAGAAACACTTAAAAGTATTATCATATTGAGTGTTGATAATTATACAAACATTTTTGATGAATCTGTAAATGGATTAATGTAAGTGAATGTTTTTCCGGTGACTTGGTGGTCAGCATGGAATCATTTTGGTGAGTGTTCAGTTGTAATTACATCGATGTTTTGTGTTCATATTTTTGTAAGAGCATATGAATAAATTTTTATTGAATGTATAAACAGAGGAGCTTTTTCAGTCATTTTGTTTTTGCACTGTCCCTGAAAGTTACTGAAATTTGTTTCTACAGATGAATTTAACAAGCTACAGGCTTCTTAGGAAATAGACCATATTCTAATTTCCTACTGAGGGGAGTCATTGCATAATTGAAAAATGAAGTCAGGTTTAGAATTATGATCATTTCATAAAAAGTAAGGAAGGGTTTCAAATTGTTAGTATACATAAGGAACACTGAATCTTTACCAGTGTAGATATATGTTTCTGACCGTTTCCCCTAAATTTATATTTTCTACAAGTAAACATTGGGCCAGAAAATTGAGCCCGATTGTATTGGAATAATCTATTGCAAAGTTCTCACATGTCCTGGTCCTTTTAGACAGATTCCCGCCCCCCCCCCCCAAAAAAAAAAAAAAAACAAACCACACAAACAAAAAAAAACAGAACAATGCAAACACTTAGCTGAACTATTGATATTTCGGTGTACTGTTAACATAAGCCTGAAATGCCCATATTGAACAGATGGATTCTATATACAGAAGCCAACACCAACTTTGGAAGAGTTTCTATGCATCGAATACAGTTTCAATATCAATATTATCAGTAGAGAAACTTTAAAATACAGATTTCAGAAAAAATGTTTCATCTGTTACACCTAGGAAGAAACAAACATTTTAAATCAATAAGCTAATAATTTACTTTTAAAGACTAGATAGAGCATTTAAAGTATATTTTACTGTGGGAACTACACACTAAAACACCCACAGAGTATGCTATTCTTAAAAGTAAATGCTAAGAATAAATAAATTTTTAAAAATAAAAAAATTTTTCAAAAAAGTAAATGCTTCCCCCCCCCCCACGTTTTTTCTGTTGCTCTAGGATATCCAGTAGAGAATGAGAGAAGGAAGAAGAAAACTTAAGGATTATATTAGTGGGAATTTATCTTGATATTACTCATGAAAACATCTTAAGTCTTAACTTGTATAAATCAGCTATAGCAGTGTGTGGAAAACGATCTCTATTTTGTGCATCTCAGGAGTGTTAGAGGAGATTACTGGCAAGTTTTATTTGAAATAAGTTTTGTAAGTAGGGGAAAAGCATAAACTAAGAAGTTTTATGGGAGTTTTGCAAAAAGACTGCTAAAGTAATTAACTGGTGAGGAAGAATGCTTGTATCAAAGGAAACCTTTCTAGCAACTCTTTTGAAGACTCCTGGTTCTCCCCAAGTGCAAAGGATATTCGTGTCTGCTTTTTAAACAGTATATCCGGGCCAACTAACTGTCTAAATATTAAAATCCTTTGAAATTTTAAGAGTACGCCCATTTGACTATTTTTACAAAATAAACTGTTTCTTCAGAGTAACTTTAGTGAAGCTTTAAAGTTGTCATCTTAACTCAAAATGTCATCCAGTTTTTTAGTGATCTTGAAAGAGCCTCAGTTTTTGAGCCTCAAGATTTTTCCATTGATAGCACAAAAGTGTTTTGTTTCTTAGAAATGTTTTAAACTGTAATTTACATGCTAGCATTAATGATGGTTAAAGCTTCCAACTTTGGAATTGGGACAACTGTATCACACATAAACAGTCCATATTAGTGTATATGGACACTTGGAATGCTTTTACCCCTCTTGAAATTGATGGAAGAGTTGAATTTAACTTGATTAGGTGTGTTTCAGTACTTAGAAAAATACCAGTTTTGTTCAGATACACAAGATAGGACCAGTCTAGGTAAGTATCAGCTAATTCAAGTGTCTTAATATATCCTTTTCCAGATACACTAATTAGTAATCAAATGTATTATACCTAATGTGTAAATAAGTATTTTTGAAATATACTCAAAGTTCAGTAATGGAGCATGCTATTGAAAAGAAAAACCCTACAATGATTCTTTTAGTCAAGTAACTCCCCTAAATGATTTCAATTTTGTAGGTTTTAGGTATGATTTTAAAGTGATGGTGATGGTGGGGATTACTTAAGGAGTGGAGATAAGCCATGGTTATCTGAATTTCATATTTCATTTCTCCCTAGCAGCTGATTCTGCTCTTCATTGATTGTGAAATAGCCAAAAGCAGACAGCAGACGGGTAAAAATTGAAAAGAAAGAGGCACCTGAATAGTTAATCATTTGGTGATTTTAGTAAAGAGTTAAGATTTCTTAATAAAGGTATCTCAAGCAATTAAATTGGAATAGCCTTGAATCTATATCAGAGAACCTCACCTCCTGGTATTATGTATGATTTATGTTTGAAATATTAAACACTTTATTTACAAGGGTTTGAAATATTTATTTACAGGTACTGCTTCCCAGACTTCTGTTTCTATACAAAAGTGTAAAGATTGCTTACAATGTTTATTTGAAAGATATTTTAACTTTGCTTTACCAAGAGTACCAAACATTTAGAAGTGGTATAATTTCCTGTTACTACTGTCTTACTTTGTTTTCCTACATTCATCTCTTCACTTAAAATATATAATTATGGGCATCATTGTTGTTAACTTTGGGTATATAGCTGTTTGGAATTACTTTCTTAGCTAGCTACCTCTCTTCCCAACTTTTCAAATGACTTGGTTCAGAATGATCAGCTTTACAATATGAGCTTCATTTTCTTCCCTTTTCAAACCTTGCTTGCTGTTGCTACTTGAATTCTACTTGACCTATGAAGATTTCATACTTTCCCAAAGAACTAAAGTCTTGCTTCATCCCACTACCAAAGAAAGAGATTGTACTTCTTTGTTCTCTTTCTCTTCTTGCTTCCCTAAGGAGGTATACTGCTTTTTATTCCACATTCTATGTATATGGCCACTTATACATTAGTAACTGCAGCCCTCTGAGGGCTGCTTAGAATTCAACTTATGTCAGTTGAACTCGATATCTGTTGTGCTTAACCTTGTTGGTGGAATGGAAGGGGAGAAAGATAAACATTTAAAAATAATTTCCTTTTAAAATATTATTCTTTAAAAAAATTTTTTTTTCCACTTCTACCAAAGGCAAAGAAAATTGGTATTTTTTCATTTGAAGAAATGTGGATTTCTAGATGTTTTTAAATGTTTGAAGTGGCAAGCCATCATCTAAACTAAATGAATATAGAGCTTCTATCATGATGTTGTTAACTTTATTAATTGAAATATATTGTAAGTTTTAACCGTTATATTTGATAATACAAAGTGATTGTTAGTCTAACTTCTCTTTATTCTCCCAGATTGTTCTATGTATTTTTTGCATTCTTCCTCCTGGCTTCTTAAGTATAATTACAACTTTTATCCTGGAATCTCAAAAAACTACAGAGAAAAGACCTGAGGAGGAAAGTGCAGCTTTTTCATCCTACTTACTCTTGTTATCTTTTATCTTTCTCTACCCGTCTCTTCATTTTCTTTTGCTTTACTCCCCAATGTAATACAAATGAGGGAAAAATATATGAAGACTTAAAAAAAAAAAAAAAAAAAAAAAAGACTACTACATTTGTATGTTTTTCTGTTTCACTGTCAGTGCTGCCTGACTTTGAAAAGAAGCTCAAGGGAAGCATATTTTTAGGATACCTTTGTTTATTGCTTCTGAATTGACTGGTAATATTGGGGGTGGGGAGGGCGGGGAATCTGTTAGTGTTCAGTATTAACTACAGTGTTCTTAGTGTTTTTCATCTAATCACATCCAAGATAGATGGAAGATATTTTTTCATGGCAAAATTCAAGGTTAGATTGAGAACAGTATAATTTAAGGCTGTTTCTTTTCTTTCTTTTTTTTTTTTTTTTTAATTAATTTTTATTTATTTATTTATCCCTTCCTTACTGCCTGTGCTCGCTGTGTCCATTTGCTGTGCATTTTTCTGTGTCTGCTTGTCTCCCTTTGTTGCACCATCTTGCTGCGCCAGCTCAATGTGCCATGCGGGCCAGCTTGCCTTCACCAGGAGGCCCCAGGAATCGAACCCAGGGCCTCCCATATGGTAACCGGGAGCCCAACCAATTGAGCCACAGCTGCTTCCCAAGGCTATTTCTTGTGGTAAGGCTTCTTAACCTTTTATGTGCCAAGGATCCCTTTGGCTGTCTGATAAAGTCTAAAGCCCCCTTTTCAGAAAAATGTCTTATAAACGTGTAAAAATATACATAGACTTATAAAGGAAGCCAGTTTATTGAAATACAGTTATCAAAATAAAAAGACATAGTTTCTATACAGCATTATGGATTTAATGCATTAAATACCAAAAATCTAGTGATGGTTCTAATCACCAAAATTTTCCAGTTGTGGTGGGTGTAAATGATATTTTAAGATGTCTGCAATACCCGTAGTGCAGGGTGGTTGTTTTTTTTTTTTTTTTTTTTTTTTAATTATTTTATTTATTTATTTTTCCCCACCCCTTCATTGCTTGCACTTGCTGTGTCTGTACCTCTTCTTTGTTTCTCTAGGAGGCACTGGAAACGGAACCTGGGACCTCCAATGTGGGAGGGAGGCACCTAATCGCTTGAGCCACCTCTGTTTCCTGCTGTGTTTTATCTTTCATTATGCTTTTCTTATTGTATCTCTTGTTGCGTCGTCTTGTTGCATCAGCTTGCTGTGCCTGCTCATCGTTCCAGCTCACTGTCTTTAGGAGGCACTGGGAACCAAACCAGGGACCTTCCATGTGGTAGGTGGGAGCACAGTTGCTTGAGCCACATTTGCTTCCCCGCAGGGGTTCTTTTGGGGGGGGGTACCAAATTACTTTATTTGAAGGATTGGTACCAATGAAAGAACTTGGTGGACGTTGATACAACTTATAGAAAAGGTAAACCCAACATGCATACACTGTCCCCTGCAGGGGTTCTTAAGCAGGGGTCTGTGGAAAGATTTCAGGGGATCTGTGAGCTTAAATTGAAAAAAATCAACTTATTGTCTTTATTTTCTCTGACCTCCAATGTTGAGTGTCATAAAACTGTCGGCTGCTACATTCTGAAAAAGGTCTTGGTTTTCACCTGACTGGCAAAGGGGTCCTTGGAACAACAAAAAAATAAGAACCCCTGTAAAGTGATGTGACAATATCTAGGATTTCTGTTGGTGACAAAGTTTATTGCCTATATTCAAAACTGAAAGAAATACTAAGTTTCATTTAGAGGTTAGTGAATAGAAAGATGTAATTTCTTTCCCCTTTCAAATCTAGGGACTGCTGAAAAATCTAGGGACCCCAGTTTAGAACTCCTGCTCTATGGGAAAGTAGCCATAAGACCTCATTTTGGAGAACTGAGTAAAAGTCGTGATTTCTCCCTGTAACACTTATTAGAAGTTTTTATTTTTTTTAAAGCAGACTTTTGTAATTGGTCTAAGTATTTTTCTTTGCTTGTTTCCACATTGTTTTTCATAAAATATAGTTGAGCTTTTGACCAGATAATTTTTTATTTTTGCAAATTAGTGCTAAGTACTTTTTTTTTTTTTTTTTTAACTTCTTCTTGCCTTTTTTTTTAGGGTAGGCAAGGGAGTAAAGAGTTTATTAAAAAACAAGAAAATGAGAAAAGTACACAGTCCCAGGCATGAACCATGGGCATGCTGCAGAGTGAGGCACGCCAAGTGCTATGTATTTTAAAATCCATTGATTGTGTAGCTTTTTGTTTAAAAAAGAGGGCAATCCCATAAAATGGTTTATAAGAAAAATAAGTATTATTTAGGAAGAATGTACTTGAAGACCTTAAAGATATTTAAGTGTAATAACACTGCTTTTTCTTCATGAAGTATGCCTATTGTATTTTCACACTTTAAAGAGATGGATCATGAACTATCATTTGTGAAATAATAATGAAATATTTTAAACATCTTGTTAACATGGATATTTAACCTGTTAGTCATCTTTTGAAATGTAAATATTTACCATAGTATATACTGATTCTGATTCAGATTATAGGCTAACACTGGTGAAACATTGGTTTTCAGAAATTGATCCTCCTGGTGAAGGAAAGAACATAAATAATAAATTTTAACCTGTGGAAATGATGTTTGTTAAAAATTTTCCATTTTAAATAATCAGTATTCAATAGAAGCATGGTTTGTATTTACATGTAATTTTGTCTTCCTAAATGTAGAATTTGGAATAAGTGGCTAATCCCTAAAATAGTAGAAGCTCTTCTATCCAATGCAGTTATAGTTGGAGAGTCAGAAAAGTGAGCTGTGAGGAATCATGAAGTCAACTGTGAGGAATCATTAAATCACAATATATATATATGGCTTAAACATTTCATTTGTATCCAAAACATATATAGATGTAAATGTATTTTCATTCATTTGCCAGTGTATGGTTGTAGGGCCAAGCATATATTTTTTATAAATATGCTAGTTGCAGTATTTTTGTTTGGCTTTGCCAGTCTTTCTTGCAAAAACCATCTCAATAATGCATAACTTGCAACTTCTATTTTTAGAGCAAGAACTTCACTTTTACAAGTGTCTTTATAAATAACTACATTTTTATAATATTTTTCCAACTGTAATATCTAATCCAAAGTAGGATTTTTTTTTTTTTTAAAGCAACCTGCCTTTACTAGGGTCTTTCCAAAGCATTTAACTTAGTTTTCATAGCAACAGCTATCTTTTTTTAAATCATTTCATCTGTTATACTAGTGAACAGAATTCCAGAATCAGTATGGCTGGCATAAACTGGCTTGATGATAAACCCAACTAACTCTTTTTTTTTAAGATTTTATTTATTCATTTATCCCCCCCTTGCTGCTTGTGCTCGCTGGGTCAGCTAACTATGCCGTGCGGGTGGGCTTGCCTTCACCAGGAGGCCCTGAGGACCAAACCCGGGGCCTCCCATATGGTAAACGGGAGCCCCACTGATTGAGCCACAGCTGCTTTCCCCAACTAACTCTTGATAAGCACACAATCCAGCTGGTAGGAACAGAAGCACTTGACTTGGGCACATTAGAAAGGAACTGCTGTGAGTATTAGCTAAAGTAGGTTTTACAGAAGGAATGGACGGTATTGGTTAATAAAAGAGCCAGTTGATTAGGTAGATTGTAGGTATGCTTTTATATTCTAATACAGTTGCCTAAGAAGTTTAATTTTTATACATACCTAATTTTTCCAGGAAGTTACATTAAGATATTAATGTAATTGATTAACCTAGAGCAGAGTATATTTTCAAAGTTTATAAGTGTAAATATAATTACCATGTTTTAAGTATAATCTGTATAGTGAGCTATATATTAAGGGACATTTGATACTGATGAAATTAGTTGAAGGTAGTATGTCAGAAGGTGACTAGACTAACATGTTGGTGAAGAGAGTTGATTTCCAAAAGTTATTATTGTAATCAAATCTAATATAGATATAAGGTTTTTACCAATATGAGAGATGACTTTCCTTCAAATATAGTACAAAACCTGCATCCAGACTTGTATTTTTGAACTCATTTTTATTTTAGTGTAAACTATTGTTTGCCTGTAATAAACAATTCTAAAGTAGCCCTTTCTGCTCTAAAAGATCAAGCTTGGCAGACGAGTTTACATTATTTTTTGTAGAAGATTGATAGTGTAAATTACATCTGTATTCTTTGCGGTTTTAAGCAAAAAGGAGATTGGCTTAAAAATTTACAACCTCAGACTATACTGTGAAACAAAATGAATTCAAGGAGTATGTTTTAGGCTAAGTAGAATATTTTTGTATCATATTAAGTACATCCTAAGAACCTACCGGGGCATTTGAACTCTTTATCATGTAGGTGTTTTGGAAGGGAGCAGTGTTTGATTCGGCTGTCCAATAAGAACATGTTGAAACATTAATGCCAGATTTGGGGTGAGACCAATAGTGTAAAAAGCAGTTGAGTTTTTCAAAATACACTTAGTTTATACTGTAGTAACTTGGGAGCTCCTGTTTTACAAATCTATACAAGGCAATTTTGAACCTGGAAAATTGATATAATAGGAAGGAGAGGCACACTAAAATCTGAATGCCTTTACAACAAACTTTATGAAGGCCTACCAAGCACCTGATTTATAATGCTCAGAACTTTGGATATTTATCCCTAACACAAGGGGAGCCACAGAAGGATTTTGAATATTACCTTGTACAAGTTTGTACTTTGAATAATGTTGTGCTCTACTAAAGTCTGGATTAGAAGGAGTTGAGATGAGATTTGAGTGAGATGAAGGAATAATAGGGGAAAACCAGGTGGGAGGTTTATTATTGCTTTGATCATGTGAAGAAATGATCAGGGTCAGAATTAAAGCAGTGGCAGTGAGACTGGAGAATGGAGTGGAGTCAAGAGATATTTAGGAGTTGGATTTATTGGGGCCGAGTAATGTTCCTTGCCTATCTTCTGAACACAATTAGACAATTTGCGTTTATGACTATGTTTCCTCCTTTCAACATGATTGGTGTTATCTTCATTTGACAGATCAGGAAAGGAAGCTTGGAGAAATTAAATAATTGTCCAAGATCACACAGCTTATAAGAGATAGTCCTCAAATCCACACCTGGATCAACTCTCCAAGCTAGTGCTCTTTATACCACACTGCTCCTATACTACTGGACTACATTGCTGCTTCAGGAATATGGGGACAGTGGAGTGGGGAGTGAAGGAAGAGGAGAACTCCCAGATAGGATGACTGAATCAATGGTGATGTCAGTCACCATTGTCAGTATGGTAAGGCGAGTTGCAGAGTGAGGGAATTGAGTTTTGAACATTTGGGGCTTGAGGATCTGTGAGTCAACCAGTAAGAGACATCCAATAGGCAGATGTATAGAGAGCTAGAGCTCAGGAGAGAGAAGTCTAGGTTGGCGATGAGATTTGAGACTCATCAAGTGAGGATGAAGGTAGCCCAGGGAGAATGTGTAGAGAGGTTTTTGTGACTGGAAACCTGGGCAATTTCACCTTTTTAAAGAGTGGTCAGAGAAGACTGAGGATGATGGGCCTGATAATTTGGAAGAAAAACATGAAAGTGCTGTCATAGAAAGTCCAAGGAGGAAGGAATTTGGAGAGTAGGAAATGTGGAGCTTTAAGGAGATGTGAGCTAAAAAGCATCCTTTCCGATTTTGCAAATAGGCAGGCATTGGTGACTTTGGAAAGATATTTGAAATGGAATAATTCTTGGACGATCCAGAGTCAGGGTTAAGTTTATTTTGTAATCATTCTGGTCTGAGGCTACTCTCTTTTTTCTTTTTTGACATGAAGATTACTGTGGCTTTGGCAGGAAGCTGGCATTTCTTCAATTCTGGTTGCCTCTGGAAAGAGGAGGTGGGTGGTTGTTCCTGGATGTCCCTGAATACCTTTTTCTATTTTTGGAGTTTTGAACCATAAGAATGTATTACTTATTTGCAAAATAAAGCTAAAGAAAAATTATATTTCCTAGGGAAATATAAAAAAAACTCTTACATGTTGCTGAGATCATTGTTATTTAAGTGATTTTATCATTATTTTAATATTTTATATGTCTGTCTCCCACATTAGCATGCGAGCTCCTGAAGAGCAGGGACAATTTCTTATCTTCGTGCCCCCAGTGCCTAGCATAAGGACCTAACATAAAATGAGAGATGATCATTGTTTAATAAATGTCCCCTCCCTCTAGGTTACACAATTTTTAAAGAAGATAAGATGTCCTCACGTAAAATGCTAGTACAACACAGAATAAGGTTTGATCCGAATGAGTGGCACCATCCTTGTTTTTTGTTTGTGTTGCAGATAGTCTGGTTCAGATGCTCTTCTATCTCCTGTTGTCCCTATGCTGAGGGGGTAGGAGGTGGCAGCGATAACCTTTGCCACCTGTCTGCACAGTTTAAAAATTGACCGGGATGATAGGACATGGGCTAACCATTTAGGCGGGAACCCTGAAAGCTGTGTATCTGTAGCTAAGCACTCCGTTGCTGGCATAGATGCCTAGAAGGTACTTAATTAGGGATGAAGACCATTATCCTTTTCAACTCTAAAATGACTCCCAGATATCCTTTTGTCTTTGTCTTTGCCAATTTTACTTCATTACAAATTTAAAATGTGCATTTTTTAGGATATCAGTTTAAAAATGGAATTTAATTGCTGGCATTTTATTTTATAGCTGGAGTGTCTAAACACTTTTAAGAGACTGAAGGCTATCAAAAGGAGGTTTAAAATGAACTTTTGAATTTTGTTTGGAGGTAGAATTTTTTTTAACAAAGCCCGACTTTGAATTTACGGTAAATGAAAAACCTGTTGAACTGGAGTAAAATTTAAGAAATGATTAATTAAGTTTATTAAGTGGTCATTACCATTTTAAAGTGGAGCTGATACCTGTAAGCTATGCTTAGTATGTACTAGGTGATTTAGACAGCATTCTCCTTTTTTCTGTAATAGAAAATAATCTGAGAAATAAGGCATCATTTAAGTTTTGTGAAATTTTTTCCCTAAGAAGATAAAAAAATTAAAAGTAAGATTGAAAAAAAAGTAGTTATTTTCAGCTTTCTAGCCTATCTGTTTTGTTTTTAGTTTTATAGAAATTAGAGTATTCTTCCTGGCCTAGTTTTGAGGAGTTTTAGTTTTTGAAAAATAATTGGTTATGATCTCCCAGTTCAACATTGTAATTTTACTGCAGGATAAATAAAGAAGAAAACGGGGAAGGAGCAAAGCTTTGGTTACAAATGTCTTAATAATGAGCAAATGTGGCAGGAAAAAATATATTAAGACAAATCTAAGGTAGGTGGATATATGTTTTTCTGTTCTTTTGAAAGTTTTACTTAGCTTAAAGTTAAAATGATGAAGATATATGTATGTATATGTATGTATGTATATATGTAAACATAATAACAAAATAATAATATACACTCAAAATATCCAGACATTCATCCAAGGTAGTCATCTCCTACCATGAACTGTGTGGCACTGTAGGGGATAAGTGGTTATTTACATTTGCCGTCTGCTTTTTATTTAGAGAATAGACCACATATAAGAATGTGGAAAGTTCAGTGGAATTGTAGAATTAGAAGAGTCCTCAGAGATTTAGTTTACTTCCTTGCCTTTAGGCTGTACTTGTGGCTGACTTTATAAAACAAAAGAAAACCTCTACCATGGTTTTAGAGAAATCCAAATAGAATTTTCCAAGTTTTTTTTTTTTTTTTTTAACTTTCAGAGAGATTCTGTTTCATTGATTAGATCTAGTTTCAAAAAGAAATTTTCTATGACATTTTTTTGTAAAGCTGTTTAAAAATAGAATAGAAACAACTTTAATAATTTTTCCTTTTCACAATGGACTCTTATTTTAGAAGAGGTGAAAAAAAATTACAAGTGTTTTACAGATTTGAGAAGTTTTATTCGTTAATGAACACCAGTTATAACTGAAAACTGCCTTTGTCTTATTTTTCATTTGTGTATTTCTGGCCTGTGTTTCCTCATCCCTTTTCTATTCTTTTAAGAACACTTCTGGGTTTGCATTATAACATTCCTTTAAAATGTTTTTCTTTTTCCTCTCATTTTTCCTCTTATCTACACAACTGTCTATTCCTGATACATATGTATGCCTGAGTAACTTTGGTAATTAATTGCCTAGGTATTTCTTTAATTGTAAATATAATTTTTATGAATATATTTCTTTGTATTTGTTTCTTGAAAGTATAAATTGTGTACCTATTGATTGTATTGTACTGAACAAACTACTGTACTGTTGTACTTTAGTATCTGGGGGGTTATTGCAATATGATGTAAATTATCTATAATAGCCCTAGAAAATAATGGAATAAGCAAACAAATAAAATGCTACCCCAAAAAAGTAGCTTGCCCTAGAAAAAATTGTGCTATTGAATGGATCCTATTTTTTTAAAAAGTAGTACATAAGCATTTTGTTAAATCGAATCCCAGTATATTCAGGATAGGCTGGAATAACATTTGCTTTTCTTAACAAGGGAGAAAGAGGTTTGCTTAATGATGGAAAGTAAAGAAGATTTCAGAAGAAATATTTAACCTTCATGAGAAAAGAATATTGCTACTAATATTTTTAATTGTTTATAATGCTGCCCATTTCAGCAAATCTTTATCTGTTCTTGAGTTGTGGAACCAAATATTTGTCAGTGTTTTGCTAGCTATTAGTTTATACTGCTTGATGGACTTTTTTGTTTGTTTTAATGTTTTTACTGTTTCATATGTTTTTATTTTTAAGTATTCTATAATTTATTATTGCTTCTTGATTCACCTCTAGTAAGGATTATTGCTTAAGATTAAAATACTGCCTAATTAATTTAAAAGACTATTCTATTAGCTTTAGTACAACTATGTTTAATATTTATCTGTTAAAGAAAATGAGATTTTGGGGATAAAAATTCTATGATGCATCCCTTCAATTTTAGTAGATTTAGCTACAAAATATGTAATGAACAGTGCAAGATTATAATGGACCTTTCTCTTACATTGTATTAATTAATTCTGTCTGAAACAGCTGAGGTTCTTTTGAGTGGTATTTAATGGGAGGTTCAGAATTATTTAGAAATGGATCTGAATCCCATACTTTTTATACTAAGAATATAATTTTTCTAATTCAGGGGCTTTTTTTTTTTTCATAAGCCAAGAGAAATCATAATTTTTAGTTAATTGCTCCTCCCCATCTTAGGTACCCTCCGTCAGGGCCATTCTCTAATATACACAAGTCAAGAGTGGAATGTTTAGCTGGGTACCGCATTCAGGATCTGAAAATGATCAGATTTACAGGTGTTGCTATTGTATGTGCATTATTTACACTGAGTTCTGGGTCCTATATTTCTTGCTGACATAGTGGTTGAAAATGCCCAGTGCAGTGCTTAACCTGTATTAAGCACTCAAATCTTAGTTGAAATCTTATGCCCAGAGTTCTGCCCTAGGGCTGGTTTTTAGTGTGTCTAAGAGGTTTGGCTGGAGAGCCATTGAATATAGTTGGATATAGGTCAAGATAGAGAATAAACTTTTTTGAAAAGGATAGGGTAAATATTTTTGAATTGATTAGTATTAACATTACAATTCTGCAGATGTTTTTTACCTTCAAATAGACTGTTGTGTATTTTTTTTTTTTGAACCATTTGCTGTATGATATGCATTGAGTACTATACTAGGCACTCTAGAAGAATATAAATGGTGTAAAAGTGATAGTTCTTACATCTTAGTATAATAGACAAAGTGTATCTGAATGAAGATTGCGACAACACTTGCAGCATACCCCAAAGCGTTGCTGATGCTATAAAATGTTGTCTAAACCAGAACACTCAAGGTACTGGCTGTGGAAGGAACACTGGATTCACAGTCCAAAGATCTCTTTATCAGCCCCTGCTGTGTTATCTATTGTATACCCTTTGGAAAGTCACTTAATCTCTCTGAACCTTACTTTTATCAGTGTAGAAACATTTGGCAGTTGCACAGTCTTACAGAATAGTTGATTATTTGGTTTATGAGAGGATCTCTAATAGGCAGTAGGGCTACATAAAAATCTAAGATGTGACTTCCATCCTTGAGGTGCTCACAGTAGAGTTACTACTTTGTGAACAAATGTATTATATGCTATACAATTGCTCAAGAAGAGGTATTGCATAAAATACTTTGGAGGGAAGCGGCTGTGGCTCAATCAGTAGGGCTCCCGTTTACCATATGGGAGGCCCCGGGTTCGGTTCCCGGGACCTCCTGGTGAAGGCAAGCCCGCCCGCACGGCGTGGTTAGCTGACCCAGCGAGCACAAGCAGCAAGGGGGGATAAATGAATAAATAAATAAAATCTTTAAAAAAAAAAAAAATAAAAATAATAAAAAAATAAATAAAATACTTTGGAAACAGAAGAGAGTAACTAATTCTGCCCATGGCTATAAGAATAGGCTATAGAAAGATGGTGTTCTTTGAGCCAGGCCTTGAAAGACTAAAAGGAATTTACTTGTTGAAAGAGAGGGAATAGCAGATATAAAAGATTAGAACTGGAGAGAATAAGATGTATATTTGAAAAAAGTGATGTATAAGGAGGCTGGAATGCAAGGTGTAGGAAAGGATGGAAGGACTGGAGATTAGGTTGTAAAGGTAAAATGGGGTGACATTGTGAATGAAATTGAATGGCAATTTGGTTTGGTAATCGAGAATATGGACTTTGATAAAAGACCTGAGTTCAAAACTTGTCTCTACCACTGAATACATTGTGGTAAGATCAGAGTTTTAACCTTCCGATGGCTCCTTTTCCTTATCTCTAAAAGAAAATTAATTTCTTGGCCTTACAGAGTTGTTATGGATTAAAACTAGTAGGCATATACTACACAGCACTCAGTAACTTTAAAGTTATAATTATTAAATAAAGTTTGGATTTCATCCTATAGTCAGTAGGAGCCAATGAAGAGTTTTTAAGCAGAGGTGTTTTAAGCCAAAATACATGTTGTAGAAAAATAATAATTGGCATGAATTGAAGTAGAGAGATCAGAGTGGTGGCAGTGGGAACATAGAGAAGGAGACTTGATGCTTGAGCCACTGAATGGAGAGTGAGGTCCCATTTCAGGACACAGGAAACTCCGGAGAAGGAACAAATTTGTGGAAGAAAAGAGTTTAGTTTTGGACATGTTGAATTTGTGGTACCTGCAAGACCCTGTTTGGAGTTGTTAAATAGGCAGTTGGATATAGGATTTTGGAATTCAGGAACGACCTCTGGGCTAGAGATCTAGATTTGAGAGTCATAGGCTTAAAATTGGTGTTTGAATCTTGAGAAATGCATGATATTACACATGGAGACAGTTGAGAGTGAAGTGAGAAGGCTAAATAGAGCCCTGAAGACTTAGTATTGAAGGTTCACATTGAATAAGGGAAGGAATTGGCAAAGGAGCCTGTGGAGGAATTGTCAGAGAAGTCAGATGAGAACAGCAAAATGCAGTATCAAGGACATCAAGAGGAGAGTTCAAGATGGAAGATGTCTTAGCAGTTTGGATGCTGCTGAGGGATCAGGCAACGTAAGGACTTAAAATGTACGTTGGATTTAGTGTTGTTTACCTTTTCCGGAGAAGTTTTTGTAAGGCAGAAGCCAATTTGGGGTTGTCTAGGAGTGGGTATGTGTGAAGAAATGGACATTGTTTTGGCAGTTCTTTCAAGCGGTGAGAGGGAGAAGAGAAATTCAAAGGGATAGCTAGAGAAGGAGTTCTGGCTCAGTGGATTTGTGTGTGTGTGTGTGTGTGTGCATGTACGCATATGTCTAAGGTGGAGAGACTTGAAGGTGTTTAAATCCTAGTAAGAGGAAATTATTAAAGATGGGGAGAATGTAATTGATAGTATAAGACCCCTGAAGAAGGAAGAAATGGGAATGGGATCCAGAGGGCACATAGAGGAATTTCAGAGTGGGGAGGCAAGAGACAAGAGAAAATGATGGGTTAAGATACGAAGTAAGTGGGCTTGTTGATTTGATAACAATAAGTTGTAGGGGTTCTCATCTGAAACAGGAGGCAAGGCCTTAAGATGAGTGTAGATAGTAGGTAGGTGAATTCAGGGATTTGAGAAAAGGAAGAAAACATGCAACGGTTCTGGAGAATGGGAGAGCAACCTGACAAGGGAAACTCAGTAAGAATGCTGCCCAGTTTGAAGGGCCCGATTTGAGACTGAAAGCCATAAATTCAGTAGCTTTAATTATATTCTGTTTTTAAAATTTGATTGTTCCTCAGCCTTGGTACAAGCATAAAATAAACAGGGAATTGCTTTTATTCAAGATCCATATTTACTAAACATCTAACAAAAGGAGAAGGTACAAGAAAATTTAGGGTATTGGGAAAAGAGTAGTTAAAGTGATGGCTGTGGAATCTAAGCTGAACATAAGCTGAACAGGGTGGGCAATGAAGAAAGGGGGAGGCTTCAGTATTCTGGAGATCTCAGTGTGGTCAAAGAACAGGTGTGATGGGAGTAATTAAGGGAGGGCATAAGCTGGGAGAGTAGAAAGCTGCAGAGTTGGCCATTGTAATTAATATTTCAGAGTTGGAGCAGTTTTGAACATTGACAAGGTCCAGTGTGTGGCCATCGGTCTGGTAGATGGCTGAAGTGGACTAGGGAACGTGACTGAAATGAAGAATCAGGGTGAAGAATGGGTCCTTTGAATGTTGAAATACACAGAATGATAACAAAAGCAGAGATGGAGAAGGGAGACTTTTAAGTCGAGTGCTACTAGAGTCTTCAGTTTACATCCTGGAGGTGAGTAGATGGTGACTGTAAAATGGATGGATACAGGATAGTACAATCAGTTATCTGAACAAAATAGGGTTTTTATGAGAGGATAGAGGAGGAACAGTAGGGAAGCAATACTGGGCATCAAAGAGGATGCCAAGGTAACATTCTGATTGTGATTGGGTGTGGGAGAATGAGCAGCCCCCTTTTGATAAGGCTGTAATATGTAATAGGCTTTGGAGTTCCAAATAGCACATTGCCAAGGTTTAGGAAGGAGAAAATATGAGTGAGAATAGTATCTTGGGGGTGGGTGGTGGGTGGGTAAGGAAGCACTAGCTAGGAATGCATAGATGAATTATGGGAGGGGCTTATATTTTGTATTGTGACTGAGAAGATAGGAATGTGAGGTGTTAATGGATATGATTCTAGTGCGGGTGCAGGGGCATCACAATTCAGCCATGGCTTAGTTGGGAAGCCCAGTGTTTATGATGTGTGGTCTTCAGAGTGGGCAGCAGCAACTGTGAGGAGCATCGCCTCAGCTGCTTGGTCCAGCTTTGGGGTAGGAGGTTAGTGTGATCAGTGCCAAGTGGAAGTGTGGCTTGGAGGATGAGTGGAGAGGCTGCTGACCTTCCATTGCTGCCTTTCTTCACTAGGCCACTTCGGGGCTTCCTGATGTGACTGATGTTTAGCTTCATGATTTTTTTTTTTTTTGGCTACTGATCTGGTTCTGACTGACACATGGACACATGATTCTAGCTTTGGAACTTGAATGGATGGTGATGCTCTTGACTGAAAGAAGGAATATAAGGGAAAGGACAGGTATCCATGAAAACTCCAGGTTGAAATGCTTAAGAGAGGGAGGTATGCACAAATACAGATGTGGGAGCAACCCACATAGAGGATCAAAGAAGCCATGGGTATGTAGATTGCAAAAAGAATGAGGACAAAGGATTGAACTCTGAAAAATACCCAGGAGGAAAAGGAATCAATTAAGGTGATCACATGAGATAATATATTTAAAATACTTTAATGTATAAAAGTTTTGAAATCTGTTTAACTTATAAATTTGTTTATTGTATCTCAAAAATGAGTCTTAATTAGGTTTACCTTTAAGCGTTAAAACTTTTTTTTTTAATTTATTTTTTATAAAATAAATTAATCCAGGCAGTCTTCCTGGATTCTATTAGGTGTATACCTCCTTAAAGTATTCTAAGCATAATTAACCTTTCCCTCCCCTCCCCTCCCCTCCCCTCCCGTCCCCTCCCCGCCGGCGCCCCCCGCG
>JAKSZT010000049.1:16674419-16962978 GCA_026826555.1 Tolypeutes matacus
CTCCACCCTTCTCAAGACACACTAATACATTCAATCTTCTGAGAAGTCCTGGCATAAAGAAACCTTTAATCCAGACTATTTAACATTTTTGACCAAATGTTCTTCCCCCTTTCCCTTTTTACTTCCTGCAGAACTAATGTCCTGAAGTCTTTTCTTTCTCTTTGGAAATTTCTCACCTAAGCACAAGTGGAAAGGTGGGAATTAGCAATGTATACATGCTGATCATCTGTATTTATTTACCTAGAATTGGAGAGTATGTGCTGAGCAGTAAGAAGAGAGGAATTGGGGAATATTGAGGGAAAGATGGTGTAGTGGTAGGCTATCGATTTTTATGTTGGTATACTTTTAACACTAAGTTGCCATGGTCAGTTATAAGTATATAGTGACTGAAAAGGGAGCTGAAACCATAGGTATAGTGTAGACTACAGCAGACAGAAAAATGGAAGCCTTGGATCCAGATAATAGCTATTGACAGGCAAAAGAAGGTATTAAGTGAAATCTGGAAAAAAGATTTGGATATTTTAATCCAAAGTTCTAGGTGCCTGCATACTTTGGATATATATTTAGACTTCTAAGGTGAAAAAAAATCTACATTGTATTACTGACGAACAAAAAGATGTACAACAGCAGAAAGTAGTTCCTTTGAGTAAATAGTTAAAATTTAATTTAATTTGTTTGCATTTTCATATTTCTCTTACTAGGATGAAATTAATTATAATATCGTTTTACTTCTACATAGAAAGACTCCACATAAAAATCATTAACTTAATTGAATTCACAGGCAAACTAAAATCTTATCAAAAACATTTCCTGAAAATATTAGGTTCTCTTTGGGTAATTGAGGAATGGCAGGACAAGTGGTCAACTTTGAGTGATTTCAATTTGTTTGGAAGGTTTGTTTATTAGAAACTTCTTAGTGCTAATAAAGCAACATATGAAAAAAAAATAAAAAGAAAAAAAAGATAAAAGAAAAGCAACATATGTCTTTATATTATGATTCATTTAGTTTATTACATCATATTATAAAGCAGGTATATTAGGCCTTGAAAGTAATAGAGTATATTTTAATATAAAGTGGATAACCTAATTCTCTTACACATTCATACTAAAAAGAGGTCTTAAAATAATTATCAAGGATACTTTATATACAGTTTTTAAAAGTTATTTTAAAAATAAGCTAATTCCCATAAAACATTTTGCAGCACTCCCCTGGTAAGTGCGTATCCAATGAGCAAAGAAGGTGCCTTAAATATGGAAAGTTCAGACTTTGCTAGTGAATCTATTTCTTTAAAAAAAAAAAAAAAAAAGTGCAGTGAATAAGATGTCAGAAACAAATATCAGAAAGCTAGGTAAAAACAGAAGTATTTCAGATAGGACCTTAATACTTCTTCCTTTTTATTGTCTTTTCAGACAAATGACCATGGAAACAGTTGACTCCCAGCAGGATGGAAGTATAACAGATTCTGTGGCAGAGAGCAAATCTGCTCATATGCAGACTCAGACTGGTCAAAATTCAATCCCTACTTTAGCTCAGGTAAATTCAATTTAGGCAATAGGCAGGTACTGATAAAACATATGGAAATGAGTTATGTGCAGATATTGTTTTCTTGCAGTTGATCTTTAAATTTCCCATATTCCTGAGTTATCAACCATTCTACTCATTTGATTTTGAAGAGAGGATATACACTCTTAATTATCTTTGCGTTGTAACTCTTTCAGCGCCTCCCCCCCCCCCCACTACTGTGGTAAGGATAAACAAAAACCCTTCCATAAAATGTAATCCTCAAATTACTATTTGAGAGGGTTGGTAATTCCAAACTGATACATTCCTATATTCTTAGCTATAAAGATGGCAGAAATCTTACCATTTTCCCAGTGTATATTTGGCTTGATCTTTACTTTCTTTTCAGCTAGGTCTGAACTTTGAATTGGTTTCATTCAGAGATCACCAGTGTGAGTTAATGCCTGTTTTTCAGCTCCTAAAATTTATTTCTAAGATATTTGTAGAAGCACGTAATAAATACAAATACCTACATTTATTTATTAGTTAATTTATAATTTATTGAATACTTACTGTGTGTTAGCACTGTTATTGATACGTGGGGATATGTAGTTCCTGGCCTCAAATATCTCCTGGTTGAGTGGGTAGACAGGTATTTCAATAGTAATTTCAACAGCATAATAAATGCTATAAAATGTTACATATGAAATGGCAGAGAAGTATAGAAGAGGGGGTAACCAGTTTACTAGGAGTGCTTTACAGAGGATTTTTTATTAAAGCTAGAACTAAAGGGTGAGAAGTTTGCCACGGTGGATAAGGGTAGGGAGGCATGTTCTAGGCAGAGGCACAAAGCCAGAGTGAGGGGTGTTCAGGGAACTACTGACATTGAGTCTAACTGGCGCACAGTGTCTGGGATGGGGAAGTTGAACTAGGAAGATAAGCAGGGTATTGTTTACATTTAAATGTTTTGAATGTCTTGTGGTCAGTGAGGAAGTATTGAAATATTTTCAGATACTCACTGTGTTTAGAACACTAGAGCTGTGTGGAAGATGGAGTGGAAGTCAGCAAGCCAATACCTGGGTCATCATTTGGGTGGCTTGTGCCATGGTGGGAGATAAGATGGCTAGTGAGATTCTAGTCGATTTTGAAGGGAGATTGAGAAAGACTTGATGACTGACCTGAAGGCCTAGAAAGAACGTTAGGGTCTGTCTTTGATTAGATGGAGCCAGGTTGGTTCCTGTGAGATCTCTTCTTTCCTAAGACTGGGCCCCATGGATTCAGCCTGCTTTTCTTTTCTCTTTCAAGCTGCCAACACCCACCCCCTCCCTGGAGGTTTTCTTATTGAAAGTATTCCCCAAGAGGCTGTATCTCCCTGGCAACTCCTTTTTTTGTTACCCAGGAAGAAAGGCATACAGACCTTCTGCTTTAAAAAAAAAAAAAAAAACCTTTTTTAAAATAAAAAAAAAAAATGCATGTTCATTGTAGAAAATTTACAAAATATATATTAAACAAAGCAAAATAAAAACAAGCCATAATATTAAGATCCAGAGATTTAATCATTAGCAATTTGGTTTATATCTTCAAGAATAGAATTGTTGAAAAAAAATAGAATGAAATAGAATAATAGAGTAGAAAGCATGTATATTTTTTCATGAATTTGGGATCTTCCAGAGTTTTTAAAACTATGATTCCTAGTCTCCAATTCTGCCTTTCTTTGCTGAAGTTGTACTTGAAATCAAATCTTTTTCCTTCTACTTCCCCTTCTTCCCCTTTAGTTTAGCTCCCAGATTTCTTCCACACAGATCTTTTCCCCCTAGCAGTAGGCTATAGTCTTGGATTTATGATGTTTTGGAATTGAATAGGAAGGAGTCCAGTGGACAGAAACAAGGTTCTAGTAGGTTGGAGAATAAATGAGAAGAGGAAGTAGAAATTGAAAATATAGCTTTTTCAAGAAATGTGTCTGTGAAATAATAGAGAAAGATGGGTCTATAAGGGAGAGGAGTGAGAACTGGGGTGTGGGAAATTTGAGAATGTTTTGAGACTTATGGGAAAATAGAGACTTATGAGAAGGCTGAATCAAAGAATTGAAAAGAAAAAAAAACAAAAGGCCCATGATTTATGTATTTATTATGCTTCTTTAGAAATCTCAAATATGTTAAATGTTGATATTAAATCTGGATGGTGAGTTCATGGATTAATATATGCTATTTTCTATATATTTGAAATATGTCATAAAAAATAAACTTATGGGGAAGCGGCTGTGGCTCAATCAGTAGGGCTCCCGTTTACCGTATGGGAGGCCCCGGGTTCGGTTCCCGGGGCCTCCTGGTGAAGGCAAGCCTGCCCGCACGGCGTGGTTAGCTGACCCAGCGAGCACAAGCAGCAAGGGAGGGATAAATGAATAAATAAATAAAATCTTAAAAAAAAAAAAAATAAATAAATAAAAATAAGCTTATGGTTTTTATCTTCCACATACTAGAAATGTTAAGAAAAAGAAGTAATCTGCATTCTGATTCAGGGATTGTTTTGGCTAAGAATTATCCTCTATGATGTGCATGTATCATGATTTTTCAAAGACTTAACATGCAATTCTTGGCAGTCAAAATTTTCTGAACCTAATTACTTTGCCTGCAGCTGTCCATTTGTGAATATTCATTATCCAATATTATATATCTAGAAGGATTAGGAAATCAAGCTGAATTTTAACACTATTTTGTATGCCAAAAGTGACTTTCCTGAGTAAGTCCTGATGACATCATATTTACTTGCCATTTGTCTTATTTTCTTCAAACTAGAGAACTGTAAATTCCCCGATGTTTTAGACTTAAATTTAAATTTAAGAGCAATTTATAATACTACCTTCCTTGTTTACATGGTCAAATTATTAAAAAGCATGGGAGCCAAAGATGTGACCAAAAGATTCAGTGGGCTTGAATTAATATTACCAGTTTTGAGTGCCCTGAAGGGCAGAACTTTGCAAAATAGTTATGTTTACCCTGCAAATCATCTCATTTATAAAGAACTGAAAACTATTGAGCTTGCTCTTTGGCATCAGGTCTCTGTTTAGCTGATTGAGAGGAGGCAGGGTTATACTAACAGAGGCCTGGGGTTTTATGCATTCAGGTTTTTCAGTTTATAAATTCCCAGGCTGGAATGGGTAATGGAGCCTTTTCCTTCTTATATGTATTTGAAAGAAAATAGGACACACAGTGTTGATGATGTCAGAAGTTGAAAGCATGCGTTTTCATTAACAAACCCTGGAGTGGCAAATAATTGAGGGTTACATATTGACTTAGCTTCCTTCTTGCCTGAGTTGTTTTTAATTGAAGCCCTGGTATCTTGTTTGTTGAGAGTATGTGTTGATATATGACTTATGACTGGCTTCCACCCCTGTCCTCCACTCTCCTCACCCACAGATTTTAGTTTCTTGTAAAGCTCTTGGTGATAAATTGGAGGGTGTTTTAAATAACCAAGCCTGGAGAGAAACCCTTTCCAGAAACCAAAATGGTGAAAAGCACAAAACGAATCAAAACAAAGCAAAACAAAAATCACCACCACCAAAAAACAAAACAACAAACAAACCCAAAATTATATGTTCAAACAGCTTTAAAATAGTTAAACTTGCATCCTTTGGCATCATATAATCTTTAAATGGGTAATGGGAAATTACCATTAAAAAATTCTTTTCTTATAAAAGATTTCAAGCATATATAAGTTTTTTAATGATTCTACATATAAACTTAATAACCAAGTTTTTTAGCACTTGTCTTTATACACACACACACACACACACACATACATACATATATATACACATTTTTTTGTTGAAGTATTTTAAGCAGCTCAGCAGATCTCAGATATGTCATTTTACTCCTACTTACTTCTGGGTATGCAACTCTTAAAATATGATGGACATTTTTTATATAACTAAAAGGCATTATCATGCCTAAATAAAATCAGCAGTAATTCCTTGGTACACTATGCAGTCTGTCTTCATTTCCCCATTTACCTCACAAATGTATGAGGTCTACTTTGAAAGTAACAGTGATGAAACCCTGAACTTTTCTTGTTCCAAGTCTCTTGGAGATTGAAAATGCTGTCATGAAGATATAAGTGGGCGAGATAATCCAGATGGAGCCACTGGAAAGGTTGCTTCAAAACTGGCTCTCTGAAGCTTAATTTGTTATAGCTGCTGATGAAGCCAGTTTGCCCTGAGCATGTGACTTCAACTATGAAAGCTAAATAATAATTCTGTGTAAATGGCCAGTTTTCAAAGTTTCAGCAAATACAGAAGGCAAAGAGAAAAACAGCATGAATCCCAGGAGTCATAGAGCTGGAAGGAAACTTTGGAGATCATCAGGGCCAGCATACTGCCTCAAGAGAATGAGTTCTAATATAAAATTTAACCTTTCAGGAGACCTGTGAATTATTGGAAAGAACAAGACTCTAGGGAGGCTGAGAGCCACTAGAAGTGTTCCAAAAGTATGCTCTGCTTATTTCCTTTCTTATCCTTTTCCTTCTAAATGCAAACAGTGTGTAAAGAAGCACTTCAGAATAAAACATTGAGGGATTGAAATAGGAATGATTTTAATATACAAGTTGTAAATTTTGTTTCAATCCAGTGGAAAATTGGAATGGCATTTATCATTGTTTTGGCTGGTTGTGCCAAAAATCCATCCGCATGGTCCTAAATGTTATAGATGGTTATCAGAAAGAGAAAAAAACTCGATCAACATTTGATGTTCATAATGGATCAGTAACATTATATTTGTTTATTAAAGATAGGCTGCATCATGTTAGCAGATTGATGTGGTATATTTATTTTCCACTAAGTAGATCTAGTTTAAGCTTAATGTTTAATTGATTCTTGGTTTTAAAACATCAATATGTTGATTCCCCTGGTGGAAGGACTCTTATTGAAGGAGAAAAATGTTCCTCTTAAGATTTTGAAAGAAAAATGCCCATTTTACTGTTAACTTCCCCCCTTTTGTATTTTTATGTATTCTTCCTTCTCCCATTCTTTTTCATTGTCCTTATTTTATTGTTTATTTTTTCATTCACTTGGAATTATATGTAAAAATGAACAAAAGTTGGAAGAGAAAGTACAGGTAAATTTTTTTCAGTAAATGCTAATTCTGCATTATATGCTGTCCTTCAGTCAACCAATTCAATAAAATCCATTGCTTTGAGATGTAATTCATTCTTGAGTGTAATTTGAGGCTAAAGGGTGAAAAATAAAAGTAATTTTTGAACTATTAGTGGCATTTTGTTCAATTTGGACAAGAATTTATTACATAGTTATATTTTGATAATTTTGTGCAAGGAATATAGTAGATTTCTTTAAATGTTAGTTTTTGATTTTAGAATGCATTTTTATGTTTTCATCCCAGTCAGTGTTATTAAAGATGATAGTACTTTGCTTTGAATAAATTTTGATGTTTCAAAGGTAATTTTAATAGGTATAAAACAATCTAAGTCAAATTTCAGAATTTTTAAAAAATATTTCTAATAACCAGAAAAAAAAGTGCATACAAATTTGTTTTAGTGTTTGAGAGATGGTTAAAGGTTTTTCTATCATTAGTAGTTGTAATAATTGTCTGTGAGATTCGGGTCCTTCTTATTTAGTGTTTGAATTCCCCTTCTTAGTTTTGGTAGTGAGTGGGTAGTTTGTCACTAGCAGCAGTGGGAAAATAAGACAACAACACTTCTTTTTATTCTCTGTGGTTTTGTTAGTAAGAGTGTAGGCTAGACATTGAAATTTGAAAAAGGAACCATTAATTTTTCAAGTTCCTATTTTGAATAAGATTCAGAGACTTTTTTTTTTTTTTACCGGGAGGTCCCGGGGATCGAACCCGGGTCCCTCCATATGGGAGACGGACGCCCAACCAGTTGAGCCACATCCGACCCCTATTTTCTTTTTTTATTTTATTCTTTGTAATTTAAACCTTTGGAAATCTCAGACTGGTAAAGGAATTGCATTTGGAAAATACAGAGCCTTTGGGAAATTTCCACTTCGTTGAATAATTGTGGTGACAGCAGCTTAATATTACTCTTTAGAAATGTGAATTTCCCAAGCCCTACCAGGGATAAAGCTAGTGGTTTGCCAGAAAGGCATAAGAGAGAAAAGCCTGGTTATGGTATTGAATATATGAAGTAAAGGCAACATCAGATGAAGATGAAAAACACTTGCCTTTCAAAAGGTATGTTCTATTCAGAAATAGACCTCTTAACTTTGGTTATATATTCAATTGTTATATATTCAATATCAGATGTTATATATATTCATGGTACTGCCAATGTAAATTGGTCTACCAGATTGTTTGCCCATAGAACTTTCTAGTTTTATCTTTTTGAAGGGCTTTGTTTACTGCTTCCTACTTGGTATAAGGGAAAAAAAATCCCAATTTATATACACACTCAATTTGAATCAAATATGCAGTTTGTTTACTTAAAAGTAGTGGTATGAAACGTTATTTTTGGTATTATATTTTTATTTTTTAAAATATATATTTTTAATTTTTTAACAGATACTTAGATTACATAAATGTTACACAAAAAATAAAGGGATTCTCATATGCCCAACTCCCGAAACCTCCCACACCCTCCCACATAAACAACATCCTTCATTAGCGTGGCATATTCATTGCAATTGATAAACGCATCCTGGGGCATTGCCACCGAGCCTAGTTCACATTGTAGTTTACACCCTCTCCCACACAATTCTGCAGGTTATGGGAAGATATAAAATGGCCTATATCTGTCATTGCAGTGTCATTCAGGACCATTACCAAGAAAAAGCCCCCCGTATTACACCTGTTTTTCCCTCTCCCTGCCCCCAGAACCTCCAATGATATAATTTCGTCCATTGCTAGAATCACAATAAGTCCATTGTAGAATACCAGTAAGTCCACTCTAGTCTATAGTTAATTCCCCAATCCTGAGGATTCTGGGATGGTGATGCCCACTCCACCTCTAAGTGAGAGCGGGCTTCGATCCTATACAGCCAATGGATGGGACTTTCTTGCCTGCAGTTGTAGGCTCTCTCCTTTCCTTGGTATGGTGGTTGTCAATCCTCACCTCCTTGTTAGTTGTCCTGGGTGAGTCTAGTGAACTGGAGAGTAGGTGTTGCAATTCTGCTGAGGCTCAGGGCCCAGCTGGCACATGGACAGCCCAAAGATTCCAGTCTCTTAGACATACACCTAAAACTCCAGCACCAAGTATAGGTTTAAATAGAAGGGTCAGATGAGCCATGTGTAGGGAAGTCACTCTCAGGAGCACAAACTCCACAAAGTAGGGCCCCCTGGCAAGGCACCAAACTTGGGAGCTATCTGCCCTGACCATAGGACCTGGGTGTCTCCAGAGCCCTCAGAAGCCCCACAATTTGGGGTAGTATCCCCTTTGGAAGTCTATGAGATCCTTCTGAGATGTGCATAAGCATTACCTCTGGGATGACCTCCCGACTCACTGTGAAGTCTCTTAGCCATATAAACTCATTTGTCTTGGTATTATATTTTAATACTAGTGACAGTTAATTTTCTTATGTAGCTTTATATATTGACTAATTTTCTATCTTCACTTTCTTTTAAAAAAAATTGAACTATTAATTTCATGGTTTAAATAAGTGAAGCACAGGCACTGTGATTGGCATATAGTCAGGGCACAAAGGTTTGCTTTTTTCATTACAGTAACCTGCCTCAAGTTTAAAATGAGGCTTTAAGATGAAGTGACTTACTCTGGTTTAAAAAAAATGTTGTATTAGGAATCCATTCTAAAATGACATCTATTTCTTATGCTTAATAGGCCTCCTGGGTATTTAGTAAAGAAAAGCTAATTTATAATTGTTTTATAAGCAAAGTTTTGTTATGTTGCCGTGAATTTACTACATATTCTGTTTATGTTCCTAAATTTTGGTATTTTGGATTTCTTTCAGATATTTTAGAACATTGCAAAAGTTCCTACATTGCCTTGGTCCTGAAAATCTAAAATATAATTTATTATTGGGGTTCAGATTTCATGCAAGAATCAAATTTCATTATAGTGATTTTTAGGAGCTAAACTCTTAGACATTCCTGCTTATGAACTCTGACCATTGGACTGGAATGAAAAAACTTGATGCAATTTGGTCTGGCCGTGTTTTGCCTACTGGTTCTGTTTTTGTTTTATTTTAAAATTAATTTATTTTTTATTGTGGTTTGATATTATTTATGAATTCTGAAAAAAGTATTTGATTATGTTGAAAACTAGTCTGTTCCTCTGGGCGTGATACCCTTTGATTGTATTAGATTCAGCTGAGAAGCCTTTGATTAAATTATGTTAAGATTAGGGCATGCAGGGTTGAGCCCCTGCCCCCCTTGGTATGTTATATAAACAGATACTTGCTCAAGAACACAGAAGTAGATACATAGGAGAAGAATTTAGAGAAGCAGATATGTGAGAAAAGAGAGAAGGCTCCATTAGACACAGCAGAGGCCCAGGGAAGAGAGATGAACCTGATAGTCTGTAGCTTACCTTGTGAAGACACCAGAGCAGCTGAGGCCGGAAAGAAACAAGCCCTTGGGAGAGAGACTAGCCTTATGCTATCCTACAGCTGAGCTTGGAAGAAGCTGGAACCATGGAGCCTTAAGAGGAAGAAAGAAGGACTTGGCATCCTTGTGAAAAATCATTTGGCTATAGATGTGAGGGTTTATTACTGAACTCTCAGTTTTATTCCATTGGACTATATGTCTAAGCAAATACCACCAAACCATACTGTATTGATTACTATAGCTTGTAGTAAGTTTTGAAATTGGGAAGTATGAGCCTTATTCAAAAAAAATTTTTTTTAACAGTAGAAAACATTTTTATTTCTGGACCACTTAAGAGTAAGTTGCTGACCTAATGCCCTACCATCCTTGAATAATTTGCATGTGTTTCCTGCTACCAAGGACATTTTACCTATATAACTATACTACAATCATCAAAATCAGGGAATCAATAGACCCTTATTTAAGGTCCACTAAATGTCCCAATAATATCCTCTAAAGCAAAAGGAGCCAGTTCAGAATCACGTGTTGCATTTAGAAGTCAAGTTTTAGGCTCCTTCATCCTGGAACAGCCCATTAGTCTTTCCTTGAGATTGATGTCTTTGACACTTTTGTAATCGTATTCAATTTTTTTTTTTTAATTTTTAAAAATATTTATTTCCCCAACCCCAACCCCCCCTCCACCCCAGTTGTTTTGGGGTCACTGTCTGCTCTATGTGTATTCTTCTGTGTCTGCTTTTCTTCTCTTTAGGCGGCACCGGGAACCAATCCTGGGACCTTCCAGAGTGGAGAGAGGCTGCTCAATTTCTTGCGCCACCTCAGCTCTCTGGTCTGCTACATCTCTTATTTTCTCTCTTCTGTGTCTCTTTTTGTTGTGTCATCTTGTTGCGCCAGCTCTCTGCACGGGCCAGCACTCCTGCGTGGGCAAGCTCTCCATGCAAGCCAGCTTTCCTTTCACCAGGAGGCCACAGGAATTGAACCCTGGACATCCTTTATGGTAGATGGGAGCCCAATAGCTTGAGCCACGTCCACATCCCTCAGTTTGTTTTTAAATATACTGAAGTATATCATTCATACATAAACATGCATAAACAATAAGTGTATAGTAATAATTGTGAACTTACAAAACAAACATGCATAACATCATACAGGGCTCTCATACCTCATCCTACCACTAATACCTTGCTTTTTTGTGAAACATTTTTAACTAATGAAAGAGCACCTCATAATATTACTACTAACCAAAGTATCTTACATTTGGTGTATTTTCCCCCAATCTGCCCTATTATTATTTTTTAAATACATGTATTTTTTTTTACAGAAGTTGTGAACTTGAAACAATCATGCACATTTGCAGAATTCCCATACAACACCCCTCCATCAACATACCACACCGTGGTGGAACATTTGTTACAGATTATAAGATAATATCATTAGACTCTTACCACTAACCATGGTCCATAGTGTGTATTTGGCACACTTTTTCCATACTCCCCCATTATCAACACAGTACATATTACAGTATTGCTGTCCATAGTCCATAGGTCACTCCAGTTGTATTTTTCCCATGCTTCTCCACATTCCCACCACCCTGCAATAGTGACATACATCTCCTCTAGCTCACAACAGACATTCTTGCATCTGTACCATTAACCACAATTCTTAACCACCTCTGGGTTTACTGTGTTAGTCCCTAGATTATTCTCTAACTTTCTTTCAATTGGCATTTACACCCCTAGACTGCCTTTTCCAGCCATGTTCCCATTTATAAACCAGCTATTACTCACTATAATGTGTTACCACCAACTTTTACACTAAAGTTAATTAAAACGTCTACATACATTAAGTATCAGTAGTCCATCTCAGTCCTCCTCTTATCTCCTTTAAGAGTCCACCACCTACCACCAGTTCTTTTTTTTTTTTTTTTTTAAAGATTTTATTTATTTATTCATTTATCCCCCCCTTGCTGCTTGTGCTCGCTGGGTCAGCTAACGACGCTGCGCAAGCGGGCCCAGCTTCACCAGGAGGCCCCGGGAACCGAACCCGGGGCCTCCCATATGGTAAATGGGAGCCCTACTGATTGAGCCACAGCCGCTTCCCGACCACCAGTTCTTGAAGATGTTTTCCTACCTTTTCTTCTAGAAGCTTTATGGTTCTTGCTTAATAGGTCTTTGATCCATTTTGAGTTAATTTTTATGTAGGGTGTGAGATAGGGGTCCTCTTTCTCTTTTTGGCTATGGATTTCTAGTTCTCCCAGCACCATTTGTTGAATGGAGTGTTCTGCCTGAGCTGGGTGGGTTTGACAGGCTTGTCAAAAATCACTTGACCATAGATGTGAGGGTCTGTTTCTAAATCATCAGTTCGGTTCCATTGGCCTATGTGTCTGCTTTAATGCCAGTACCATGCTGTTTTTACCACTGTAGCTAGGTAATATGATTTGGAAGTGAGAGTCTTGCAACTTTACTTCTCCTTTTTAAGATGTTTCTGGCTAATTGGGACCCCTTACCCTTCCAAATGAATTTGGTAAGTGTGTTTTCCATTTTTTAAAAAAATGCTGGTGGTTTATCAAGATTGCATTGAATCTCTATATCAATTTGGATAGAATTGACATCTTAATAATATTTAGTCTTCTAATCCATGAGCATGAAATATTCTTCCAGTTATTTAGGTCTTTTTAAAATTTCTTTTAACAATTCATTGTAGTTTTCTGAATACAAGTGCTTTACACCCTTGGTTAAGTTTATTTCTAAATATTTGATTATTTTAGTCACTATTGTAAATGGAATTTTTTTCCTGATTTCCTCCTCATATTGCGCATTACTAGTGTCTTTTAAAGTCTATTTCATCTAATATAGGTCTAGTAGTCCAGCTTTTTTTTTGGTTACTGCATGTGTAGAATATCTTTTTCCAGCCTTTCACTTTGAATCTGTTGGTATCCTTGGGTCTCTTGGAGACAGCATATAGATGACTCATATTTTCCTATCCGTTCTACCAGTCTGTGTCTTTTGTTTGGAGAGTTTAATCCATTAACATTCAATGTTATTGTTGTAAAGGCAGTTCTTATTTCACCCATTTTGACATTTGGGTTTTATCTGTCATATTTTATTTTCCCCAGTCTTTTGAAACTTTTACTTTTACTGATAAAATCTTCATTTCTAGACTCTCTTCCAAGCCTCTCTCGCCTGTCTTTTTTTTTTTTTTTTTTTTTTTTAGATTTATTTTATTTATTTATTTCTCCCCACCCCCTCGTTGTTTATACTTGCTGTGTGCTGTGTCTTTAGGAGGCACTGGGAACTGAACCCAGGACCTCTGATGTGGCAGGGAGGCACCTGATCGCTTGAGCCACCTCCGACTCTGCTTTGTTGTATCTCTCATTATGTTTTTTCTTCTTGTGTCTCTTGTGTCATCTTATTGCGCCCGCCTTTGTCTTGCTCATTTTCTTTAGGAGGCACCGAGAACCTCTTCGCCCTGCTTTGTTGTGTCTTTCATTATGTTTTTCTTCTTGTGTCTCTTGTTGCATCTTCTTGTTGTGTCAGCTTGCCGCACCTCCCCATCATGCCAGCTTGCTGTCTTATTTAGGAGGCACTGGGAACTGAACCATGGACCTTCCATGTGGTAGGCAGGAGCTCAGTTGCCTGAGCCACATCTGCTTCCCTTTTTTCTTTTCAGACCGTAGCACATCCTTTAGTATTTCCTGCAAGGCCGGTCTCTTTGTTATAAACTCTCTGAGTTTCTGTTTATCTGTGAATATTTTAAACTCATTTTTGAAAGACAGTCTTCCCGGATATAAGATTCTTGGCTGTAAGTTTTTCTCTTACAAGTATCTTAAATATATCATACTGCTGTCTTTTTGCCTCCATAGTTTGTGATGAGAAATTGGCACTTAATCTTATTGGGTATCCCTTTTATGTTATGCATTGCTTTTCTCTTGCTCCTCTCAAATTCTTTCTGTGTTTGGCATTTGACATTCTGATTGGTATGTGTCTTGGAATTGGTCTGTTCAGATTTATTTGGATGAGAGTATTTTGGGCTTCTTCGACATGGATATCTATGTCCTTCAGTAGGGTTGGGAAATTTTTTACCATTATTTATTCAAATACTCCTTCTGCCCCTTTACCCTTCTCTTCTCCTTCTGGGACACCCATGACATGTATATTTGTATATCTTTTAGTTCCCTGAGACCTTGTTCAATTATTTCCGTTCTTCATCTGTTCTTTTTGTATGTTTGCTTTCAGAGGCCATTTCTTCAAGCTCACCAATCCTTTCTTTTCTTTTCTTTCTTTTATTTTTTTTTTAAGATTTATTTTTATTTATCCGTCCTCCCCCCTTGCACTTGTGCTCGCTATCTGCTCTTTGTGTCCATTCACTGCACGTTTCTTCTGTGTCTGCTTATCTCCCTTTGTTGGATCATTTCGCTGCGCCAGCTCTCCGTGGATGTGGGCCATCAGCTCTGTGCACCCGCGGGCCGGCTTGCCCTTACCAGGAGGCCCCAGGAACTGAACTCAGGGCCTCACATATGGTAGAGGGGAGCCCAATCACTTGAGCCACATCCGTTTCCCCAGTCCTTTCTTCTGCCTCCTCAAATCTTCTTTTATATGATTCCAGTGTATTTTTAATTTCATTTATTTCATCTTTCATTCCTGTAAGATCTGCTATTTTTTTTATGTTTTTTCACATTCTTCTTTGTGCTCACCCAGTGTCTTCTTAATATCTTTAATATCTTTAGCCATTTCACTGAATTTATTAAGGAGATTTGTTTTGTTTTTTTTTTTAAAGATTTTATTTATTTATTCATTTATCCCCCCCTTGCTGCTTGTGCTCGCTGGGTCAGCCAACCACGCCGTGCGGGCGGGCTTGCCTTCACCAGGAGGCCCCGGGAACCGAACCCGGGGCCTCCCATATGGTAAACGGGAGCCCTACTGATTGAGCTACAGCTGCTTCCCAGGAGATTTGTTTGAGCATCTGTAATTAGTTGTCTCAACCCTTTATGTCATCTGAAGGCTTATCTTGTTCTTTTAACTGGGTCATATCTTCCTGTTTCTTGGTATGGATTGTAATTTTTTGTTTGTGTCTTGGCTTCTAGCTTATTAGAGTATTTTATCCTGGGTGTAGATTCTCTGTTTAGTTTAGGGCTTTCTTGCCCTTTCTCCCTTGCTGGTTTGTGTAGTAGGAGCCGAGGATGTAGTTGGTGCTGTACGCTGTGGAGGCTCAAGCTGCCTGCAATGCCCCAGGGACCGATGAACTTCTCCCAACTTTTTCCTTTGCCAGGGGGAGGGTCAGAGCCACAGCCATATATAATAATTCAAGTCGTGCAGGCCTAGACTGTAGTTGCCCAGAGAGACTGATGATGCTTCACGCCCCTTTCTCCCCTGCCTGAGGAGGGGATGGAGCTGCAGGTGTGAGCAGCAATCTATGCTGTGTGGGTCCAGAATGACCGCAGTTGTCCTGGTAGACTTCTGACTGTTCAGCCTATGTTGGCCAAATGTACCGCAGTTACCTGGAGAGGATGGCCTAGGCTAGGGCTGCAGGCCAATCTGGGTGAAAGAAACCGTTCTCTACCTTCATTGTGATTTTCAGTCAGCCCCGCTTCCCCTCATACTGGGGGCAAGAGTCAAAATGGTGGCTACTGGCTTCCTTCTGACTTGGGCAGGTTCAAACTTTAGCAGTTCTTAGGGTTATACTTTAGTCAGCCGAATTTACTAACCAGGAACTGAAGTCAGTGGCTAACTGTCTCTTCCTTCCATTTTTGAGAAATGGAGCTTCCAACTCCAGCCACAGACTAGCTCCCCAGGTGGCTTGTGCCACCAGTGGAGGGATGGGCACTGGCCTCTGGGGCGTGGAATGTTCTACTTACGGATCTTCTCTGCAGATGGGCAGTTTCCTCCTTCCATTCTTTCAAGGATGTTTCAGGATGCACTTCTGGTCTCCTGGAGCCCCCAGACAGGTGCTTTAGATAGCTCTGGGTGATCACTAACTACCCTGTAGAATGAACGTGGACTCTAGGAGCTCCTACTCTGCCACCATCTTGCTGATTGTGTCATAATCATATTCAATTTTGTCTTCAGTTTTTGTATAGGTCCTTGTCCTTCTCCCTTCCCTGCTGCAGTTTTGGGGAAGAATTTTTTTTTAATTAATCCTTCTAAATCAAAAGGTTAATACATGTACATTATTTGAGCTCTACATTCTCGATCAAAATAATTTAAATGAAATGTAGCAATAAGAAAACAGCTAAAGTGAGCATTTATTGAGTACTCACTATATGCCTGGTACTATCTCAGTGCTTTATGCACGTTGACTCAGTCCTCTCGACAACCCTATGAAGAATGTACTGTTTTCATTTTCATTTGCAGTTGAGGAAAATAAGGCACAGAGAGGTTGAGTAACTTGTCTTATTAGCTCACACAGCTGGTAAAAGGCAGAGCCTCGGAGAATCTGGTTTTCGGGTTTATTAACGACTTCACCATTTATTTCCTGTAATACACAGGTACTCAGTGTGGAACCAAACAATTTTAGAGGGAGGCGGCTGTGGCTCAATCAGTAGGGCTCCCGTTTACCATATGGGAGGCCCCGGGTTCGGTTCCCGGGGCCTCCTGGTGAGGGCAGGCCCGCCCGCGCGGCGTGGTTGGCTGACCCAGCGAGCACAAGCAGCAAGGGGGGCATAAATGAATTAAAAAAAAAAAAAAAAAAAAACAATTTTAGAGGGCATTACCTAGAAAAATCTATAGCTAGCAAATAGTAATAATATATGCTATACGTGTGTGTAGTTACTGTATAGTACTGTATGTGTGTGTATATATACTTTATGGTACTATACAATAACTATTGCACATATTATATTTATGTGTATATATGTGGTATGTTTATTATAATGTTGCCTTCATTATTTAATGGCATACAAGATAGTTTCATATTTAGATCTCAGTTCAACTTCTGACCTTGGATGTGTGAAGAGCATATAAAATTTAAATGTTACCACTTTGATGCATTAGTAATTGTTTCCATATAATTCCTGATGGCAGTAGCCATTCTATTTGTTGAACTGCAATTCTGGGGCCAGGAGCTTTAGAATTAGATCTTATAAGAGGGTGAGAAAATCAGTCCCTTTACCATTTAGTAAAATCAGTTTTGTTGAAGAGTTTTCCTGGAGAGAAGCCAGTTAATTATCATGTCCACCAAATGTAGGCCCATTGTTATTTATAGTTTTTAAGGTTGTTTTTGCTGAGTCAGTACTCTTTGGTAGTTAAGCCAAGCAATTGATGAAAGAAATGAGAGAGAATAACTGCTTCGTAGAAGTTCTTATATAAAGAGTAATTTGTCAGAAATAAAGATTAATATGAGGTTTTGGGTAATCAGTGGTTTTATGCATCCATTTTGTGGTTGCTAGCTTCGGCATGTACATTTCCTGTACATTATTAGAAATGATCTGTATTTTTAAGAGCATTTTTAATATCTACTATGTTTGCCCTTATAAGATGTCTGGTCTGGTCGGATAAATGTGTTTTCTAGCTTGGGATCTTACTGCAACTTCTTTATGTGCATTTATTACTTTGAAATACATTTGGTTAGTAAATTATCATCAGTTTCAGTCTTACTGAAACCAATTACAAGATTGAATTTTAAAAAGTTCTAGAGCTAAAAGAATTTTGACTTCTATAAAGATCATGTTCATTTTCATAATTCTTTTTAAAGAGATAATAAATGAAATACATCTCTTATTGGTTTGCATAATGCTCCAAATATTATAAATAGGAAATTCAAGATACTGTAAACATAAGCAAGAACATTGTTTTTCAAGTAATAACCCCTAATTTTTAAAATTGTTAACCTACATAAAGCATAAAATTTGCCATTTTAACCATTTTAAGTATACAGTGCAATGGCATTAATTACTTCTACAGTGATGTGTTACCAGCACAACCTTCCATTATTTAAACTTTTTCATTACCCCAAACAGAAACTCTATCCATTAAGCAATAACATCCTACCTCCAAGTCCCTGATAACCTCTAATCTACTTTCTGTCTCTGAGTTTTTTCCTTATTCTATATATTTCATTAAGTTGAATCATACAATATTTATTCCTTTGTATTTTGCTTAGCATAATGTTTTCTAGGAAGAGCCCCTAATTTCAATTTGTTCTCAAATGATCATCACTGCTGTCTGGAAGCATTATCAAAATAGACTTTTTAACACCTCTGTATAATTAAGAATGACTCAATTCTGATATTTGCTTTGCTTTAAAGAGGTAAAATTCTTAAAGGGACATGAAATTTAGCCTTTTATATAATACCAGAAACAGTGAGCCTCTTCCTCCTTTTTGTTTCAGTCAGATTATAGATTTCAAATAGTATTGATTTATGCTTTTCATACTCAAAAAGGATTTGAGGCAAAGTATCTGCATTTAATTCTCTTTAGAATTATAATAATAGATATAAAAACATTAGTCTTGGCAACTCTTGTTATCAACAGGTATTTTCCATTGGTGTTCTCAAGGTAAATTTAAGTAAACTTTAACTCTGTTGATTTTGCAATTTGTTAGTCAGACTGTTTAAAAAGCAACATCTCTCAATGGGAAAGGTAGACACCAAGCTTGATTACAATGAGGATCAACTCTACATTTTTCATTTTGTACATATTTGTCTTCCATTGCAGAACTAAATAAGGGTTTTAAAAAATTAAAGTGAAATATTTTACATCTTTATTCGTGTTCACAATCATATATTCTTTTGTTGTTTTCTATCTTAAAATACTTGAAATATTCTTTATTTTTTCCTTAGAAGAAAGACACTTTTGAGGATCCTGTATTTTAATACATCAAAACTTTCCAGCTTCTTGCTTATATTGTTAATCGATTTTTATGGGGGTCCTTGAAATTAAACTGGGTAATATAGAGAGTTGATTTCTCAGACATCAGAGTTGTAGAGCAATCTGCTATATTGTGAAGCCACCACATTTTTTTTCATCCTTTATTAACTGTCTTGAATGCAGGCCCAGTAGCTCTGTGACATTTGCAGCTACACTGTGACATCATAAACCCCATCTTAAGGGAACCTAGCTACAGATTAGAGCTAGTCTACTAGGTGCTAATCAAATGCTGTGTTACAACATTGTGAGGTTTTCCCAGTTTTAAGTGTCATTATTAGGGTTTTTTTTTTTTATTGCAAAGCCAAGTAAGGCTGCCAATTGCATCATCTTAAATTATTTCTTCAGATTAACTACTGTCGATAGTGGGGTTTTCAGTGGATGTGGTGGCATCAGCATAATCTATGTTTCAGACATCCTATAGAAGAGGACTATTCTTCAGGGGATTTGGAAAAAAAGGTAAATTATGTTTACTGTGGTTCATTTTATACACTTTTAGAAACTCATAAGTAGATAAAAACTATGAAATATAAAATTCATCCATTTGATGTTTTAAATTTGTTTTTTGAGCATCTACCAACTTGGTTATTGGAATGTAGTGAATATACTCTTAGATCTTCCTATGACTTTCTCCCTCTCTTCATTCAGGCTTTTTGTGCAAACGTTCCCTCCTCTGAGAAGCTCTCAAATATATCTTAGCCTCCCTCCACTTGCTGCTCACCCTCCTCCCCACCACTCCGTAGTCCCTTATCCTGCTTTATGTTTCTTCTTAGACTTGATCACCACCCAACATTTTTGTATTTGTTTCTTTACCTACTTTTTCTCTCTTTCTGATCTAGGAGGGCAAAGACTTCTTGTTCACTGCTATATCCCCACTTCCTAGACTCGCCCACATGATGGGCTTTTAATAAATATTTTTTTAATGAATAAAGGAATGAGTTAATTCAAAATATGACTTTTTTCCATGAGATTTTTGCTTTTATAAATGAAAAGTCTCAGAATAAAGATTTGATGTTTATAAAAACAGATTTCTCTATTTCTCCAAGCAGTGTGCATATTTAGTTCAAGTGAACTTAAGTTTGTCTCCCTGTAAGAGTAGTGTCTTTTTTTCCCCCCTCACCTCTCAATCTCTGTTTCCCCTGCTAAGAGTAGTATCTTTTAGGAAAGACTTCTTTAATTAATTCTTCTCTGTTTCTAGAGCTTCTTTAGAACCCTTTTTGCACCTTATGGGTAGAGTAGTTATAATAATCTTTATAGGTTGCTTATTGTCAGTATTACCGAGATCTTTATTTCCTGTGGGAATGCCAACCCAAATATCACTCCCATAATTCTCCTTGCCTATTAAACATTTCTCCTACTAGGTTGCCCCTACCGCACTGCTATAGATTTAAGCCTGTCTAAAACTGAACCTATCACCTTACACAAAACAAAAAGATGCTTCTTTGCCCCACTTTTGACTTGAGAGCCACCATGCATGTTCTTGAGTCATGCCTTTGTTCCTTCTATGCCATCTGTGTTCCATACCTGTCTGTTCCCTAGTCACTTGTCAGTTTTGACAAAATCAGTGAGAATAAAGAATGTCTAACAGTTCTCCAGAGCTAAGGGGTTTCTTTAATAGGATATATCTGAATTCTAACTGTAGGATATATCATTTTTGCTAGTTTTCAGCCTTTTCTTCAGCAGTTTAATCAAAGAGCTGTCTCATGAGTTTTTTTGTTTTTTTTTTTAACTTTATTTTGTACATTTAATAATTGAAAACATAAACAATTAAAAACTAAAAAGTAAACACATGAATAAATAAATACATTTCTCAAATATAATGGATACATGTAAATATATATATTTTTTGAATCAAACAATATATTACACAATATATTTGGTTCATAGTAATGCATTCATACAGTATTTGTCCTTTTGTGTCTGGCTTGCTTCACTCAACATAATAAAATGTCCTCCAGGTTCATCCATGTTGCCATATGCTTTATGACTTCATTTCAATTTTATTAGTACATATTAAGAAGGCATACATTTCATCCAAAGTGTATAATCAGTGGTATTTGGTTTAATCATATAGTTGGGCATTCATCACTTCAGTCATTATTAGAGCATTTTCATTATTTCAATACTACTACTAATAATAATAAACAAAAAACAGACCAGAAAAAAAAAAAACCACAAGAAAATTTTTCACCTCTCAATCTCTCTATGCTCTCCCTGCCATCCATATCTGCTATTTCTGGCTCTTACATATTTTATTTATTTATTTTTAGGCAGTTTTATTGAGATATATTCACATAGCATATGATCCACCTGAAGTGTACAGTGGCTTTTAATATAATCAGTGTTGTGCATTCATCATCATAAAATATTTTAGAAGTTTCATTACTCCAAAAAGAAAAAGTCCCACACCCCTTAGCAGTCACCTCTCAGTCCCTCTGTTCTTCCCCAGCCCTACATAACTACTACTCTAATTCTATCTTTATAAATTGATTTATATTTACATTTTATATAAATGGAGTCATACAATTTGTAATTTTTTTCTGATTTCTTTCATTTAGCATAATTTTTTACTAAATTAACATACATTTGTTCAGTTTCAAAGAAAAACAGTCATATATGCAATATTACCCATATTCATATTTCACCTGAGGTTTTACTATGCTATAATAAGTCCCATGTTAGATTTTTTAGCTTTCCTTCTAGTGAAATACATGACCTTAGACTTTCCCTTTCAACCACTGTCATACTCATCATTGCTAGATACAAGCACTGTGTTGTGCTTTCACCTTTTCTTTTCATTTCCAAAGATTAACACACAACCTTTTTACCAATTCTGCACAAGTTAACCGTCAGCTTTCCATTTCTAACCTCATTCTCTTTTTTGGTGACCCATATTCTAGTCATTAACTCTATGAGTTTATACAATATATTTAGTTCATAACAGTGCAATCACATATTATTTGGCCTTTTATGTCTGTCTTGCTTCATTCAACACGTCCTCCAAGTTCATCCATCTTGTCATTTGCTTCCCAATTTCATTTCTTCTTACAGCTGCATAATATTCTATCGTATATGTATATACCACATTTTGTTTATCCATTCATCAGTTGATGAACACCTGGGTTGTCTCCATCTTTTGGCAATCATGAATAATGCCACTGTGAACATTGCTGTGCAGATGTCTGTTCATGTCACTGTTCTCAGTTCTTCTGGGTATATACCAAGTAGTGGTATTGCTGGGTCACATGGCAAATCTATGTTCAACTTCCTTAGGAACTGCCAGATGGTCCCCCACAGTGGCTGTACCATTCTACATTCCCACCAACAGTGAATAAGCGTTCTTATCTCTGCACATCCTCTAAAACACTTGTAGATTTCTGACTATTTAATAGTGGCCATTCTAATAGGGATGGAAATATCTCATTGTAGCTTGACATGCATTTCCCTGATCGCTAGGGATGTTGAATATTTTTTCATATGTTTTTTTGCCATTTGTATTTCTTCTTTGCACAAATCTCTATTCATCTTTTGCCCGTTTTTTAATTGGGTCATTTGTCTTTTTATTGTTGAGTTGTAGCAGCTCTTTATTTATCATGGATATTAAACCCTTATTGGATATGTGATTTTCAAATGTTTTCCCCTATTGAGTCAGCCGCTTTTTCACCCTTTAGACAAAGTCCATCAGGTGCAAATATGTTTAATTTGGAGCAGGTCCCGTTTATTTTTTCTTTTGTTGTTCATGTTTTGGGTGTAATATCCAAGAAGCCACCATCTACCACAAGATCTTTAAGATGTTTCCTTAAATTTTCTTTTGGTAGTTTTATGGTCTGGGCTTTTATAGTTAGGTCTCTGATCCATTTTGTGTTGATTCTTGTATTGGGAGTGAGATAGGGGTCCTCTTTCATTCTTTTGGTTATGGATACCCAGTTCTAGCAAAATTTGTTGAAGAGACTGTTTTGTCCCAGTAACATGGACTTGGTAAGTTTATCAAAAACCAGTTGGCCATAGAGGTGAGTGTTTATTTCTGGACTCTCAATTCTATTCCACTGATCAATGTTTCTTATTTTTATGCCAATACCATGCTGTTTTGACCACTGTAGCTTTGCAGTATGTTTCAAGGTTAGGCAGTGAAAGACCTCCCATATAGCTCTTTGTTTTGTTTTGTTTTGTTTTTTTTTTTTTTTTTTTTCTATTTTTAAGTAGGCTGTTGAAATTTTGATTGGTATTGCGTTGAATCTGTAAATCAGTTTGGGTAGGATTGACATCTTCACAATATTTTCCAAAGCCATGAATACAGAATGTCTTTCCATTTGTTTAGGTCTTCTTTGATTTCTGTTAGCATTGTTTTGTAGTTTTCTGAATATAGGTCCTGTACTTCCTTGGTTAAATTGATTCCTAGGTATTTGAGTCTTTTTTGCAATTGTAAATGAAATTTATTTTCCTGATTTCCTCCTCAGATTGTTCAGTACTAGTGTACAGAAACATTAATTTTTTGCTTGTTGATCTTGTATCCTGCTATTTTGCTGAACTTATTAGCTCAAGTAGGTTTGTCGAAGACATTTCAGAATTTTCTAAATATAGGATCATGTCATCCACAAATAGTAAGAGTTTTACTTTTTTATTTGCATGCCTTTATTTTTTTCTTGTCTAATTGCTTTAGCTGTAACTTCAAGCACAATATTGAATAATAGGGAGGACAGTGGGCATCCTTGTCTTGTTCGTGATCTTAGAGGAAAAGTGTTCAACCTTTCCTCATTGAGTACGATGTTGGCTGTGGGATTTTCATATTTGCCCTTTATCACATTGAGGAATTTTCCTCTATTTCTATCTTTCAAAGTGTTTTTATGAAGAAAGCATGCTGAATTTTGTCAATTCCTTTTCTGTATTGATCAAGATGATCATGTGGGTTTTTTTTTTTTTTTTCCCTTCAATTTGTTTATATGATGTATTATGTTAATTGATTTTCTTGTGTTTAAAGCCCTTGCATACCAGGAATAAATCCCACTTGGTCATAGTATATAATTCTTTTGATATGCTGTTTGAGTCTATTTGCAAGTATTTTGTTGAGAATTTTTGCATCTATGTTCATTAGAAAGATTGGTCTGTAATTTTCTTGTAGTACCTTTATCTGGCTTTGGTATTAGGGTGATGTTGGTGTCATAAAATGTGTTGGGTAATTTTCCCTCTTCAATTTTTTGGGAACATTTTAAACAGGGTTGGTGTTAATTTTTCTCAAAATGCTTGGTAGAATTCACCTGTGATGCCATCTAGTTCTGGATTTTCTTTGTTGGTAGATTTTTGATGACTGATTCAATCTCTTTAAATGTGATTGATTTGTTAAGTTCTTGTATTCCTCATAGTCAGTGTCGATTGTTTGTGCATTTTTAGGAAGTTGTCCTTTTCATCTAGGTTTTCTAGTTTGTTGGCATATGGTTTCTCATCATATCATCTTATCCTTTTTATTTCCTTGGGGTTGGTCATAACCACCCCCTTTCATTTCTGATTTTATTTATTTGCATCTTCTCACTTTTTGTTAGTCTAGCTAAGGGTTTTTCAATTTTATTCATCTCAAAAGAACCAGCTTTCGTTCTGCTGATTTTCTCTAATTTTTTTTTTTCTCAATTTCATTTATTTCTGCTCTAATCTTTATTATTTCTTTCCTTCTGCTTGCTTTGGGAATGGTTTGCTGTTCTTTTTCGATTATCTCCAGTTGTTCAATTAGATCTTTGATTTTAGCTCTTTTTTTTTCCTTTCCTTTTTTTAAACAAATAATTTTACTGATATATAATAATAAAGCATAAATCCATCCTCTTCTTTTTTGATATAGGAATTTAGGCCTATAAATTTCCCTCTCAGCACTGCCTTTACTATAAGTTTGGGGTTTTTTGTTCATTTGATTTTTTTTTTTTTTTTGAGATGCTATATCTGGGGATTGAACCTGGGACCTCGTATGTGGGAAGCTGGCACTCAATCAGTGAGCCACATCAGCTCCCCCTGTGTTGGCTTTTTCATTTGTTTGCTTGTTGTTTTTGTTTTTAGGAGGTACCGGGGACCAAACCTGGGACCTCCCATGTGGGAAGCAGGCACTCAACTGCTTGAGCCACATCTGTACCCCCATAAGTTTTGTTTTTTCTTTTGTTTTTGTTTTCTTCTTCCCCCATAAGTTTTGATAAGTTGTGTTCTCGTTTTCCTTCGTCTCAATATATTCACTAATTTCATTTACAATTTCTTCTTTAACCACTGCTTGTTTAGGAGTGTGTTGTTCAGTCTCCACACATTTGCGAATTTTCTTTTGATTTCCAGTTTCGTTCCATTATGATCTGAGAAGGTACTTTGTATAATTTCAGTCTTTTTATATTTATTTAGACCTGCTTGTGAACTAACATATGGTCTGTCCTGGAAAAAGATCCATGAGCATTTGAGAAGTATGTATAAACTGCTAATTTTTGATGCAATGTTCTGTATACATCCGTTAGATCTAAGTTGTTTATCATAATGTTCAATTTCTCAGTTTCCTTGTTGATTGTCTGCCTAGTTGTTCTATCTAATGATGTGAGTTGTGTGTTGAAGTGTACTTCTTGGACCTGTCATTCCTTTCTTTCATGAGCGTTGGGATGGCGCTCTTTGAGGCCTTTCAGTTCAAAGTCTGGTGGCAATGTGTTTGCTGCAACACCATCCGCAACAATGTGAGAGCATCCTGCCTTGAGGCTGTTCAGAGTCTCCCAGTTCTTTTTCAAAGACTATTCTCCAACCTTTGCTGACAGTCCCCTCCCTTTTTCCCAGGTAGAAAATAATTCCACTCCCCTCTGCATCCTCAACTAGTCCCAGTCAGTAGGGAGGATGATTGAGAGGGTTGAATCTCTTTAGTCTCGTGTGGGCTCCCAGGTCAAACAATGGCATGGCCTCTTCCAGCCTGTCCTCATGGGACACAGCACACAGCAGACCAAATTTGTTGGGCACAAGCTGAATCAGCCTTAGGCTGTGTCCCTTTCTTTCCTGTTTCTTGGGGAGGTGTATCCTTGTAGGCCCCTCTGTAGCCACCCATCTGAGACTGGTGAATTCAAGTTTGTCTACTCATAGGGTGGGGGAAGGGTGCTGGTGGCTGCAGCTGCAGTTTCTACTCACAGTCTTAACGTCTAGATTTTTTTTCTGTGCCCCTCTCTCTTCTGGGTAGTGTCCAGCCTTCCTTTGGTGTCCTAAACTCTACAATATTTTTTTTCTATCCTCTAGCAGTTTTTCCAGGAGACAATAGAGTCCCGTGTCTTTCTAATCCGTCATCTTTCCGGAAGTGGTCTTTCTCTTGGATTTTGCCCTGTCCAGAGTTTGGACACATAGACGTTTCACTGCAGAGTATAAGAATCCTGGAGATATAGTTTTGTGGCTGTCATTATAGCCCCTTTTCCACAGCAGGTATTCCCAGGATTTCGATAGAGCTGTTGTTTAATAATTTAAATTCCTGAGAGTTACATTTCAAAGATAGATAAAACAAGTTAAAGCATGATTCATACTTATAAAAAGCCTATGAATTTTTCTTGAATTGTTTTAAAATTCTTCAAAATATCTGGTTTCTTTATACCAGGGGCTTTTCTCCACATGAAATGAATGTGATCACCACCTACCATCTCAATTCACAGGTCCAGTTTGTAAGAAAATTTGTAGTACTCTTGGGTTTTCCCCCCTAAAGTTTCAAGTTCATTGTCTTCAGATATCTTACTCTGTTTATCAAAAAAAAAAAAAAAAAAAAAGTAAAAGATTGATAACCACTTAGTAGCTGACAAAGTATTTATGAGAGCTCCTTAATTCTAAAACAAAAGCACTTGATGTGAGGAAATGCAATGTCTTAAAAATTTCTACCACCCAGCCGTGTAACTGCATTAAAACAAAAGAGATGGGGGGCGGGGGAAGGATAGGAAAAGAAAAGCAAGTATCCATACCCTCCTTTCCTCTAGGTAGTCCTTCACATGGTGGTAGGTCAGGGGAAGTTCAGTGGAACACTGCATCCTCTAAGGAGTGAGGTCATGTGCCTGAGTGTAAAGGTCATAGTCCACTCTCCTGACCTGATGAAGCTGGGCAACTAGATCAGCTTTTTTGTATTGAAATCTTTTGGGGGGCTTTTTTTTTTCTCACCCCTTTTGTTTTATGTTCTCAATATCTGACATAGGAACAAGAGCTTGTCAGGGTTAGTGGTTCACCATGCTGCTGTAGTGGAACTGAAATTGCACTTGCCTCAGCACTCTGTTCTTTAGGCTGTCGGTCAGGGTGGTGCAGGGCTCCGTTAGTCTGGTCCCTGGGGGAGACCCCTAAGACCTTTTCAGAAGCTATTTTTGTAATGCTAAGAATAAAACTTTTTGTAATAATGCTAAGATGTTGTTTTTTTTGTTTTTGTTTGTTTTACTGTAATGACATTTACACTGATGGTGAAAAAGCAAGGGGGGGGGCTATTAAATCTGCTGGCACCTTAGCACAAATCAAGTTGGTGGTACCAAACCATACTAGTACTCAGTAATGCCTGTACTTTTCACTGCCATGCATTTGTGGTAAAAATAAAATGTGTTTCACTTAAGAATCTCCTTGATGAAGCAGTAAAAATTATCAGATCTATTAAATCTCAACCTTTGAGTACATGCCATTTTAATATTCTGCATAATGAAATGGGAAGTGTGCAGAAATCTCTGCTGCATAATGAAGTCCAGTGGTTTCTTGAGGAAAAGCACTTCCTTTATTGTTTGAGTAGCAAGATGGGTTTCCCCCCACCCCAGAACATCGTTTTTCTTGAGAACAGCCAAACAACGGCTATTTAGACTTGAGTGTTTGAAAGACATTTTCTCAAAAATGAGTGAAGTGAACTTGTCAAGGAAAACAACTGACAGTATTTATTGCCGATGGTAAAATTCAAGTGTTTAAGCAAAAATTTTGGAAAACTTGCATCTTCCACCCACTGTGAGTTTGACAGCTTCCTAATACTTTCGGGCTTTACTGGTGAGATTGATGATAATTTTAATGAATGTGACTTTATGGTACTATATCATGAAATGCATCAGTGTTTGGAAGATCTCCTTACCTCGGTGAGCCAATATTTACCAAATGTCTATTGCATGATGCTGCAAAATCTGACATGGGCAAAAAAAATCCAAAGTGTGAGATGGACCAATGGAATTTTTGTTGTTGTTTGTTTTTTGAGGTACTGGGGCTGGGGATTAAACCTGGGACCTCATATGTGGGAAGCTGGTGCTCAACCACTGAGCCACACATCAGCTCCCCTGAGTTGGTTTTTTCATTTGCTTGTTTTTTGTTTTTTTTTGTCTTTTGGGAGACACCAGGAACCAAACCAGGGAACTCCCATGTGGGAAGCAGGCGGTCAACCACTCGAGCCACATCCACTCCCCCCAATGGATTTAAGTTACAAATTATACATAGCAACTAACCTTTAAGAAACTACTACTTATTGAGTTTTGGCATAGTATCAAAGAAGAATATTCACATTTTCCTGAAAAAGCTATTAAAATAGCTTTCCAACCACATATCTGTGTTAGGCTCAGAGTTTCTTCACATAGTCATAGTTCAACTAAAACAAGATATTGCACAAGATTAAATGCAGAAGTGAATACAAGAATGAATCTAGCTGTCTTCAGTTAGAAATGTCTTCAGACATTTTTTAAAAATTGTAAAAATGTAAAACAGTGCCACACTTCTACATTTTTTTGTTTTGGAAAATATGATTTTTCATAAAATGTTAACATTAGCATGTAATGAGATTATTGCCACTCTTAAATATTTTTAACATTTTAATATTAATAATAAATATTTTTTAAATTTCTCAATTTCTAATGCAGTAAATATCAGTGGATATAATCAGTGGTATGCTTAAGTTGGTTTGTCCTGGCCTGCTTGAGCCAATTGTGTGCGTCATTTTCCAACTTTGTATTTTCTGTTATCTTATTGGTAGCTTGAAATCAGTCATAGTAGGAGTTTTTACATCACAGAAATTAGCAAAAATTACAAATCAGGATCCCACCTTCCTACAGACTGGCTGTTAGATATTTACAGCCCCCTATTGGATATAAGTCACATAAACAAAAGCTCTGAGATGCTCAGTAATTTTTAAGAATGTAAAGGTGTCCCGAGACTAAAAAAAAAATGAGAATTAGTTTTCTGGAAAAAAGGTGCCTTTTGGTAATTGGTCCACCCAGAGAGGGTGTCTTACCGTAATGCTCAGAGTTGCCTTTTGTGCTGGGAACATTTGTAGAATAAAACTTCCCAATATTTTAAAATTTGTGCTGTTAAATTGATTGTATCCTTTATGGGATGGCCTTTTTCTTTTCCCCTGAAATCTGAGGTAGGCCATAATCTTCCAGGGGTAGCTGGGCTGGATTTGCCCCTTGGCAAATTGTGCCCTTGTTTCTCACTTTCTGATCAGCTGTTATCCAGGCTTCAATCAAGGTCCAGCTCAAATTCTGGCTTCTACACAAAACCTTTGCTCACTGTTTAGGCCCACGCTGATCTTTTTATTCTGTACTCTATACTGTTTGGTATGCTAATGTTTCTTAGGTCTCAATTTTCCCAGTCCTACTTTCTACCCTAGTGCATCTAGTACAATGCTCAATGCATAGGTACTCTTGCATGGATAGAAGATTATTTACTTTTGGATTGCCAGAGAAGTTTGCTTTCTAAGGGAATGATGATGTAAATAAATCTTATAATTCTTTGTTATAGCCTAGTTTTTAATAATTCCTTTAAAGTATTACTATAAGTAGATTGGAAATTGTTGGTGTTACTTAAAATGAGGTCACACACAGACTTCCTTCAGAAATTGCTCGGGAAGCGGCTGTGGCTCAATCAGTAGGGCTCCCGTTTACCATATGGGAGGCCCCGGGTTCGATTCCCGGGGCCTCCTGGTGAAGGCAAGCCCGCCCACACGGCGTGGTTAGCTGACCCAGCGAGCACAAGCAGCAAGGGGGGGATAAATGAATAAATAAATAAAATCTTTAAAAAAAAAAAAAAAAGAAATTGCTTAAGATCCTGTGGTTCTACTCTTACTCATGATAGAAACTGGTAATTTTCGTTTCCAAAGATCTTTGACTGGTTTGAGTAAGTCATAATGAAATGAATGCCAAATCTTAGCAAAATGAGGCAAAGTTTCTGGGATTACACCAGCCTCTAGGACAGAGTTGTTTACCAGTTAGAAAACTTGGCAGGATTTGAGTCCAGGGGAGTGGAGGTAAGTTGCATTTTTGCTGATAGGGGTCTCTGTTGAAAGCACTCAAGGTAGGTGGGAGTTGGCTATACATGCCTATTTTCTGCTTGACCTAGAGTGATTGGTTCTGGCCCGCTGTCTGGATGCCTGAGCTAGAAGAGAGAAAAATTGTGAGAAAACCTCACCGGCTCCCAGGCACAAGCTTTCCCTGGCTCAGAGACACTAAGGGCATCATAGACTTGGAATTTCTTTGGCCTGTGTCTGTTTTGTGATTATGGGTGCATTAAAGTAACTGTGATTTTTTTTAATCAGTAGAGACAAGGCATCAGCTTGTATCTAGAGTAATACTAGAATATTCATATGCCAAATATTTCATTTATTAAAAAATAATTCACCATATTTAAGTTCTGGCTCCAGTCTCTGAAGTTAAAAGAAGTTAGAGAGGGTAGTTTATACTCTGGCCTAAAAAAGGCTTCACTGTTAGTAGTTGTGAGGTTGTAGTGAGGTAGTTTAACTGCTTTAGAACTCTATGCTTGGAACATTCTCAGCCACCGAAGCATGGGAACCGAAAGTGAGGAGCATGGGTTCTTTAATATCTGTCACATCAGAGAATGACTGTTCTAGGACAGTAGCCAACTCCTAATGGTAAGTACCCCAGGTATGCTTGGCATTTCTTAAAAGCAGGAAAAAAAAAAAAAGGAAAATAGACCAGTCATCATAGTGAGTGGTGTTTCTTAAAACAAAAACAACAAAAAAAGGCCCCGACATAATCCTCAATGATGATCATTTTTGCAGGTTTCTGTAGCTGGATCAGGCACCGGAAGAGGCTCCCCAGCGGTAACTCTAGTGCAGTTACCTTCGGGCCAAACTGTACATGTCCAGGGAGTAATTCAGACACCACAGCCATCGGTTATTCAGTCACCACAAATACAAACTGTTCAGGTTAGCCTCCTTCCTGGATGATTTGATTTTCCTGTACCTTTTTATTCTTTTACTAATTTCTTCATTTATCATCTTTTCTATGTTTAGCTTTTATGCTCCTCTTTAGTAGACATTTGGAGGAATTTCTCTTGTATGTGTGAAGTGCATTGTACCCTGCTAGATATATAGACCTAATTTAAGACTTGGAGTTTTGTTGTCAGTTTTTAATTTGCAGAATAATTGCCATATGGCAGTTCACTTCTTATTCAAGTGTTGCTGTTTAGCAAAGCTCTTCGATGGCGCTTAAAAATATTTAGAGACTTCTTTAGAGATGTCCTATAAACACAGTAATATAAAGATTATAGAGCCGATGCTGATTTCATGAATACTCAGATCGGTAGGTGGAAATTTGTCTACTTTTGATTCAGCATATGTGGTACTTAGAAAATAATATATAATTGTGACCTTGATGTTATACATCATGTACCCCTCTCAGATTAAACCTTGGTTTTGGTAGACATAATTATTATTGTGGTTGTGATCCAGAGAAATATTTTATTATTTATTATTATCAAGGTTCATCATCAATCCTTAATATTTCTTCTAGCTAATTTTTTGTGTGTCCATAGATAAAAATGATTACGTGTGTGCCTTTTTAAAGTATGTATTTTTTTAAAATATATTTTTCTTGTTTACTGAATTTATTTGTTAGGTCAGTTTCTTATAGTCTTTTAAATATTGAAATTATTTGACCCCAACTGATGGCAGAAAACGTGTAAAATGGAGATGTCTATTGAATCAGTCTTGTCTTTTTCCTGCTTGTTTGAGTAGTTGATTGTAGAGTAAGGATGAGAATTGCAACATTATATTTAAAGTGATAATGGGGTCGGATGTGGCTCAAATGGTTGGGCGTCCGTCTCCCATATGGAGGGACCCGGGTTCGATCCCCGAGACCTCCTGGTAAAAAAATAAATAAATAAATAAATAAATAAATAAAATAAAGTGATAAATCCACAGACATTAAAAGTTTGGTTAATTTTTGGCACAGGTATTTTTTCCTGTGTTGCTCAAAGTATAAGAATTTTCATCATAGTCTTTTTTAAATTGTGAGGGCCCTTGATTCCAAGAGTTTCTGATTCTTTCTGACCCTAATTATAAAACAAGAAAGTCTTTCCACTGACCTCTTTGTATTTTGACTTTTATTGGGATGCAGATAATTCTGCTTAGTTTTAACCTGGCTGGCATCAGAGAAAAGTATTGTCTTATATTTGCAGGCTTTGGGGTTTTTTGTTAAATGAATGGTTTAATTATCTTTGTAGAGATAGGTGCCTATGGAGCTTGTCTTAAAATTTGTGTCTGTTGGACAATATGCAGTTCACTTAATCTCTCTGCATGAACCCTAAAATGGGTAAAAGAAAAGCCTACCTCACCTAGGGGAGTGGGGAGTGGGTATGATTATATGAGAGATGTATAAAAACCTAGTGTAGAGTGATAAATATTTTGATGCTTTTGATTCTATTCATTTTGGGTGTGTGTGTTTATGTGTAAGGATGTCTATGAACAAACAAACAAAAAACCCAAATGGCTATATGTGTCAGTAAATATATATACACACATCGAAGTGCTTTGGGAATGACTTATTCCTGTCTTTATTATTTTGATGAGATCTTTTAATTGTGCCCAAATCAAATCCTTATATAAATATAATATTAAGTACAGTGATTTTTGTAAACTACCTTAGGTCTTTGGAGTTAAATGGCTGAAAATATTAATTGAGAGCGGTAATGTTGTAGAAATTATTTTAGTTTTCTTTCTCCAGTTATCATGTTATTGCACTGAATATTACTTGACTTGAAAAGTAAAATCATGCTTAAAACTCTGATCTTGCTTGCTTTTAAGGAGAAATTCCTTAGTTTGATGTTCAAGCCCTGCCACCATCAAGCCCCAACCTCTTCCTTATAAAATAAATCCTAACTTTAACCAGGTTTGCTTGCTTACTTGTTTACCTACTGAGTTTTTTTTTTTTTTTTTTTTTTTTTCTTACTTTGGACCTATCTAATGCCTAATTTGAAGACCTAGCTGAAGTCAGCTATGGTATGGTGAACAGAGCAGCAAAATGGCAACTATGAAGTCGAGGTGCTTTTTTCTGCCTCTGCAGTTCGCTTACTTGCTTACTGCTGGGTTTGTAAGGGCTCCTTCAGGTTTAGGATCTTAGAGCTTACATGTCTGATGTTTAGTCCTTTCCTGTGAAGCCTCACCTGACCTCCCAACCACTCTTCCCTTTGCATTTCTGTATTATTTATTATCTGTACCATTCATTTCCACACTTCCTCACAAACTTGTTTCACAACTTAAATGTTTGCAACTGTGCTTATTTTCCTAAGCCAGATTTGAGCTCATTTGGCCCAGGTTCCCTAAGTTTTATAACTTGGTAGCTCCCACAGCCCTGGCTTTGCATAAAACACACATAGACCCAAAACCACCATTTGTTGAATAAGGGAGATCATTTATTTTATGATACATTTCAGAAACTCTTGTATTATAGGTAGCAACAATTGCAGAGACAGATGAATCTGCAGAATCAGAAGGTGTAATTGATTCTCATAAACGTAGAGAAATCCTTTCACGAAGACCCTCTTATAGGTAAGTTAACTACCTATTGTCCGTAATACTTTTTATAAAAAGGTAGAATAATTATACATAAAACCTATTCTTCCATTATAGCTTTTCCATTGTAAGTCTTTTAATTGTTTATGTTGTTAAATTATGTTTTAGAAAAATACTGAATGAACTTTCCTCTGATGTGCCTGGTGTTCCCAAGATTGAAGAAGAAAAATCTGAGGAAGACGGAACACCCCCTAACATCGCTACCATGGCAGTCCCGAGTAGCATATATCAGACTAGCACGGGGCAATACAGTATGTATGCTACCATTCGATATGGTACAGCTCTGGCTTTAAGTCTTCTGTAGTTACAATGAAGCAACTTGGATTTTGGCATTAAATTATTCTATTTAAAAATGCATCAACAGTACCAATATGTGTCATAGAATGAAAAGTGTATGTTAAACGAGAGAGAGAGAGAGATTTGTATTGACAGCTGTCAAATACTTTTGAACAGTAAAAAAAAATTATTACAGAATATAGAAGAAAAAATTGGGCTAAGAGTAAACAAGGGAGGGTTTTTCCTTTTTATATGATTATATTCATCTCTAGTTAAATTTAAAACTTACTGTTTTCTGTTGTCTTTATGGTACATGCAAACATGATAAGATGTCAATGTCTGTATTTCATTCTTGTTGGCTTTCTGTTACCAACAATTGCATATTTTAATTTCTAATTTAAAGAGATACATTTGTGTTTTAAATTTGTTTTAAATGTAATTCTGTTTTCACTGCTCTTTACTGTGTTAATTTGTGCTACAGTTTTTCCTAAAAGAACGGAAAAATGTTTTATTTTTTAAAACTATAGCAATTGGACAGATTATTTTATTTGAAATTTTAAGTATTGAAAGCTTTAAATAAACAATACGTTCACATTTAGTCTTGTGCATTTTAATGGATTGTTAATTCTGTGCTTTTTGCTCTAATTAAAGCACTAGTTTTTTCCCAAATAAAGAACAAGTTTAATACATAAAAACATCTTAGTAAAAGAGAATAGTTAAAAATAAAAGAAAAGGGGGGGAAAATGACAGAAAAAGTACATAAGAAAAGTAAAAAGAAAAAGAAAAAAGATAGCTACTTAGGTGCTGAGATATATGTGATACTGCATACTGTGTTGGTCCAGATAAGGTGCTAAGAGTTAAGATTTTTCTGTTTTTCCTTTGAAAAGTAGTAATGCTTGAAAAAACCCTTAAGGTGTAATTTAAAACCTGGTTATTAAAGCAAGCTGTAATCTTCTTTGATACATGGTCTTTATCAAATATCTAGTCTTTAGATTATTTAGAGTAGTGGTGGTAGATCTGCACTATTAACATAATTCTCCTTCCATAATTCTGGTTCTTTGGGTAGCTCCTACCATTATGGCAGAATAGGGGGTTAATTTGTTCACAGCCCTGACAGGTACCAAGTGGACATGTCCAAAGTTATCTTTAGGAAAATAAAACTGCCCACTGTCAGTAAGAATTGGGCCATATCACTGTCACTCTGTTTTATGACTTCTCTTATTTATATGCTTTTTTTGTCTAGTCAACCAGGATTATAAGGTTATAAGGAGGGAGTTTTAGAACCATAAATTCGAGTTTGCTAACTAGTATGCCTCTGAATGTGGTCCCATGCACGCCGAGCCCCTCATCTGCTCAGTTCCCTGAGCTGCTGGAGTTTCCTGGTGGGTCAGCTCTGGCTTTGCACACCTTCGTCTATTTACCTCCTTATGCTTACATAATATGTAACCATCTTGACGTTTTCTGTTTGCACCAGGACAGAGAAAAGGTTGGAAATTACTGCTGACATAATGCTAAGACATCTTAAAGCTAGGAGATGGTTTAAAATGCTGTCATCTTAACATTTTTCTGGCATATCCTAATGCTGTTTAGGAATTCTAGGAGAAGCAGCTATCCCTTTACATGGTGATACAAAAGGAGATGGTCTAGGTTAATTTGCCTATTTTATTGGATGAAAGTTGAAATTATGAAAACATAAGTGAGTTGAGAGAATATTGAAGCTGGAGCCAATGTGGGTAGAACCCTGGCTTGGGACTCCAGAGACCTAGCTTCTGGTTCTGGTCCTGCTATTCGCTTAGTCATAGGGCAAGAACATTTATTTTCACATCTCTTTGAAGTGGGAATAATACCAAATTGGCCAAACCTCCCGAGATATTTAAGAGGACAAAAGGAGATAGAGGGTAAACATGGGGGACAAAAAGCAGCACATGCTACGTTAACAAAAGACAAAGAAGAGAGGGTTAGCTTTGAAATAGTCTCCTTCACTGTCATTAAGCTTTTCCCTCTGGCCAGCTTCATTGCCTTTGTTTTGTTCCTTGGTGCTCTTAGCATCTTGCGCTTACAGCAGGGGCACTGCTTTAAACCTCTCTGTGCTTTTAGGGGTAGAGGGTGGAAGTGGAGTCAGGACCTCCGGTTGAGTACTAGAAAAGCAAACGCTTAGAAGTTAGACATGTATCTCTGCCACAAAGGGGTCAGGGGCTGTTTCTTACTTGGGTGTCATAATTTGGATCAACACAATATGATCCTGGCGTTACTTTAATGAGAAGTTGTGGTGGTTTTCTGTGAATAGTCTGCAGATAAAGATTGCCATTTATTGGTTCATGCAAAGCAATTCACGACTGTCTGTTGTTAAAAATGCATTTCTCATTCATTTTTACATTTTATTTTTAATAAATCATTGTGTTTGACCGTTTTAAAAAATGCATTTCTGGGATATTTTGTAATCTTTGTTTATGTAGATAATTATTTCATTTGAGAAATACCTATACATAAAATATTTGAACACTTTAGAAGGCATTTACTTTAATTGAAGGGTAAATATATATTTACACATACATAAGATCCATTTTCATTAATCGTATTTCTTACTAGGAATAGCTTAACAGGCATTAATGCTTTTAATGTAGTACCTAAATACGTCTAGAAATAGAAACAATTCCTGGAGTCCTTGGGTTCTTAGGTTAGATGAGCTTATTTTACTAGATTTTCTGGAGATTTTTGTATGTACATATTTTTGAGTCCATTTCATGACTTTTTGCAAAAACTTTTTTTAGGTTTAATTCTTTCTTTAACCCTTTATCCATGTATGACTTTCCCCCAAACTTTGTTTTGTTTTGTTTTTTAAAAAGATTATTCTTTTAGATTAATTCTTTATTTTTATTTTGGTATAATGACAGTTAGTTGCAGTTAAAAACAAAAAGAACTACATACATGTCAAAATTGAAGAAATAAAATAAAAATAAGTGTACTCAAGTTTTCTCATATAAATAGTTTTTAATAGTTGAAAGCTAGATATTTGACACAAGTTGGCTTTATTATTTCAGTGTACTATTGTTTTTATCACAAAATCTAAAAAATGAAAGTTGGAATAGGTTACTCCTTGGGGTAAGAAAAATAACTTAAAATAACAAGAATTCATTATTACAACACCAAGTGAGTGAACTACCCTTTAAAAACTTTCACTGGAACTACAGATCTTAGTAATTGATTTGTTGTATGATAATTAACTGATTCTGGTCAAAGAAAATCTATTCTTCTCAGGAGAATATTTCTAAAAGAATGAGGTTGTTGGTTCCAGATAATCCTAGAATTAGTAAGGAATATACTTGCAGCATAAGACATTTAAAATATGCATTAACTGAGAGGGAGTTCATAAAAGCATAGTAAAAACATCAAAAAAGATTTAAATGTTTAATGAAGATTCTTAATTCATTAAATTTTCTAAATGACAACATTTTTTCCCCTCTTATTCCCCTCTCTACTGTACCCATCTCCTTGCCTTACCAATTAAGGACTTCAAATTATTTTTTTTTCTACCTATCTCTTGCCTCTTTGCTTACTCCTACCTTATTTTATTAGGAACCTATTAGAACGAGTTGCTATTAACTCATTTTTATTGGAATTCTTATACACTAAAGTTAATTGGGTCAATCCAAAATCACCAATATGAAAAGATACATGGGAGCTTTGTTGACTGCTTTAAAGAATTCAGAATTCTCAGGAGACTCATGTGAATCAACACCAATCCCATTTCTTCATTAAAGGAATTTACACATGATAATTGTACACATTCTAATGTAAGTGTAGTCACATTTGTTATTCTTAGGTATATGATTTCACTTATATTCCCCCGAGGTAACTGTTTCAGAGCAAACATAGCAGGTACTACTTAATGTAAATCTGGCTCTTTAACCTTGGTGTTGCTATTCCCTTTATCACACGATGCCATTTTAGCCTTCCTTATGCGGGATGCACTTTCCTTTTTGTGCTCACTTTTTACATTTAAAGCTGAGAATTCAGGGGACGGATGTGGCTCAAATGGTTGGGCATCCGTCTCCCATATGGAGGGACCCAGGTTCAATCCCCGGGACCTCCCGGTAAAAACAAAGAAACAAACAAACGTGTAATGCTCAAAATTAAACAAATGTTAAAAATAAATAAATAAAAATAAATAAAAATAATGTTATTAAAAAATAAATAAATAAATAAATAAAGCTGAGAATTCGTTGGGAAGAAGATCTGCTCTTTTTAAAGTTAATTCAGTGAGGTTTCATTTATGAGTCTTTTGTTGTTTGGAATAAAGATGGTTTTAAACTAGAATTAACTGATGTACAGGTTTAGAATTAAAAAGATGTCAGCATTAAGTAAAAAGAGAGCTAAGAAGTCTTAATTTAAATAAATTCTATTCTTTCTTCATTTGATCCTCAACTTTCTTTTTCAGCCTTCCACTCTTTTTTCTTTTTTTTTTTTTTTTTAACCGGGAGGTCCCGGGGAGTGAACCTGGGTCTCTCCATGTGGGAGACGGACGCCCAACCAGTTGAGCCACATCCGACCTCTTCCACCCTTTTTGTACTCATCTTTCTCTTCTTCCTTCTTTATTGGTTATACAGGTCTTTTATTCTTTTTTTGGTTAAAAAATTTTTATACCAAAATTCTTGAATTTTCATCCACTAGTAATATTTCCCTTACTTTAGTGGAGAAAAAAAAATCTTCTACTTCCACTTATTCATTGCCATTGGCTCAGTGAGTAGTGGAAGTATTAGCTTTTTAAGCATGGCTTTGTGTCCCAGGAAATTTTAGAACATTTTGCCTGGATTAGTTCATCGATATCATCTTGATTACCATGGTATATGGTAAAATGGGGGGGGAGGCAGAGTTAAGTGGGGGACAAATCATACTTGGGTTAATATTGATTTGAAATTAAATACTATGACCATATAAGGATATATATAAAGATATTTGTATAACCAGCTTAAACTAAAACTAACATACTAGAAATATATTTAGCAAATTATTGAATTTTACTCTTTCTAGACTGTTTGCTTAAGGTCAGTGTGTCCAACATTCAACTAATGGGTAGGGTGACCTACTTAATTATGGGGTATAGCCCACCTGAGAATTAAGGGGGCGGGTATTTAGGTAGGTCCCAAAGCAACTAGGACAACAAGGCCGAGCCTCTGCTCACCATTACTGTCTGCAAATAACATACTTGAAGGCTTGAATCAATTAATAATCGACATTGGAGTAGAATGTAATTGGTTATATATTGCATATCAATCATATTAATAATAAAGTATACATTTATCAATTATAATCTAGCTGTTCATTTTTAATTCAATTTAGGTTACTATGAAACTAATACTATTAAAGATTTCTTAGAAATATAAGTATACATTTATTGGGACTTTTGCTTGAGTCCCAATAAATAGTCATAGACCAGTGTGGACAATGATTGTTATCAACAAAAATGTCTGTGGCCATGGGTGTAAGCTTTAAAGCCTCAGCTGCATGTGTTAGTCCAGGAAAGCATTAATAAAGCCTAGGTTCCCAAAGTGAAAATGAGTGGGAAATAGAGAGGCATTTTATTTCTAAAACTCATGGCTTTGATAAAGGCCAATCATTTTATTTAGGTGTGATGTCTGGGCATAGTTTTGAAATACTCCAAGAAAAGTAAAAAGGGTTTGGGGGTGAGTGGGAAGGTGAAATAGATGACACAAAATTTGTAGAAAAGCCCCATACTAAATATAGAAAAAAAGTAATTTGCTAAAACAAAAGATGTGTGACTAAATTCATTCAGTTAATCTCATCTTATTTTTCCTTTTGCTTATCTTGATGTCTGTTTACTAAAAATATATATTATGCTGTCCTAAAAATATTTTGCAACTTAAAAAGTGTCCTCTTCAAATCTTTTCAAAACACACAGCCTATTTGCAATAACCCGAAGCATTTAGAAATCTTATTGGCAAACATGAGATAACATTTTGAATGGGAAGGACCTCTGTCATTGGCTAATGCCAAAATCAAGAGGGCCTTCAGTATAAAATTGAAATCTATGCTAAAGTATGAGACTTGTCAGTAGAAACGATATTCCCCCTTGAGCCAATGTCTGTGTATAGCTTTTATTTTCCACATCTAATTATATAATAATTTGACCAGAGATAAAATGGCAGAGGAATAGTTTCTTGACATTAGGATTCACAATCTGAATGAAGAGTTTTGGTTGGAACTATGGGGAAAGATTTATTTGAAAAACAGTAAGATCTTTGTTCTCTACCTATTTCATGGTTCTTACCCTTGGAATCAACTACTCTCACCTCAGATTTACTAGCTGAAAAGCTTTATTCTTGTCTTGATGATGAAAAACTAAGTTCTATACTTGGAGTTTGAGGCCATATTTCATTTAACTCCAGTAAATTCACAAATGGCATATGTCGGCTATCATATAGTCTGTCTGGAGGAAATGATAGCCTCATTCATCATTGGTTGGTTGGTTGGTTTTTATTTTTTTATTTTTTTGAGTGCCTACTCTGTGCTAGGCCTTGTACTTAAATGATGCTAATGCCTTTTTTTTTTTTTTAAATAAAGATTTATTTTTATTTATTTATCCCGCCCTTACTGCTTGTGCTTTCTGTGTGCATTTACTTTGCATTTTTCTGTCTGCTTGTCTCCCTTTGTTGGGTCATCTTGCTGCGTCTTGCCTTCACCAGGAGGCCCCAGGAATCCAACCGGGGCCTCCCATATGGTAAACGGGAACCCAACCAGTTGAGCCACAGCTGCTTCCCATGCTAATGCCTTTTTATACTGTGGTGTCTACACTGTCTATGGCTGTTCTTTCTAAAGCACAATTCCTGTGTCATCAAACTAATTATCAACTGAAAATACACATTCAAATATATGGCAAAATATGAAATCCATTCATGTTCTGCCATGAAAATCCAAGAAAGAAATCTCTCATGCCATTTTCATATCTCTCTTAAGAAGTTAGCATAGTTTGATCTTTCTCAAACCCTTTTATTATAAGGGGTGACTCCTGAGACCCTGGAAATCTTTGGAGAATTGTGGTGAAATCCTGTTTTTAACATTTGTACAGACTATAATGCTCTAGATGAGCCAGATAAGTAAAGTAATATAACATGGATTCTCAATCTCTGCACTATTGACATTCTGCAACTGATTTTCACTTTTCTGTGAATTGTATTCTAATAGTAATATATCAGTGAGCTAAAATGCAGAGAATTTGTGTTGAAATCTTTTTTAAAAAATGTTTATCCCATCTTTCTGTGTTATGCACTAGAACCTTAGGTCAAAGAATTGAAGATATGTGGTTGTCATCTTTATCATCATGGTTGTTGCCTCTACTTCTATAGTTCTGATAGGTTTATACCATCAGGTGATCACTTACATGGTTTTTTGCTTAGATGCCATTAAAAACGTTTGGGGATGACTTGGAAATACTCAGAATATACTTTAGACACGACTATAACATTCTTATATAAGGCATTTACATTGACTTATAGCTGTTAAGTTATTCTGATGATGGCTTATTTTTGTCTTCACTGTGGAGTCTAATTAGCTGGTTTTTATGTGATTTTTAAAAAAGGGTAGCTCTTTGTTCCATTGAGTACCCTGTGTCTAAACTAAAGCTTGAAGTCTTAATCTTTATCTTAAAGTATTCAGAACCCTCAAGTGTTTTATTTTATTATTTATTTTTTTGGAGGCATTTTTTCAAACACTGGTAGAGTGAAATTTTAAAACATTTATTACAGCTTTAAGTGGAAATGTTACTTTAAAACATGGTTGACAAATCTCAGTATTTAGAAGAAGTCTACCTTATATATTTGTGGCCATTAGCTGTAGTTATTCAAGACTCTTTGTAGAGGTAAATATTATAGCACAGGTTCTGTCAATACAATTACTTTTTAACATCCTTTCCAACTTAACATTTTATATTTCAGGATTCCCCTGACATAGTCAAAAATGGTAAAGGTTACGGTTTTGTAGACTAGAGTTTTAAAACCAAAATATATAACATATGCCTTTAAAGCCTACTTTCTTTTGATAAGTTAGAAAAAAGGTTAGCTGAATTAAGGTACAGATTCATTGTAATTGTGAGGCTCAAATGGAAATTTCATTGACCATTCCTTAAAGTTGTTTATCTATAATTAAACACATCTGAAAGAATGGAGAAAATCAGGAAGCTGGACTCTCCTTGTTTGCATCTCCACTTTTCCTCTTAAATAATTCAATTGGATGCATGCCAGGGAGGAGGAAAATTCTGTGGGTTCTACAATTTTCACACAATCCTCAATATAAAATATTTTCAAGTGTGTATGAGCTTTTTCTCAAGAGTATTGTCCCAGGAAGGAACTGACGTTCCTTATCAACTCAGCATATAGAAATAAGGGTAATTTGAGAATGAGAAGCCATGTTAACACATAGACCCAGAGTATATTCTTCCAATATGGGATTATTAAAAATGAATCTTAGAGTTCTCTAATATTTTTTTTCTTTTTCTGTTAAGTTGCTATAGCCCAAGGTGGAACAATCCAGATTTCTAACCCAGGAACTGATGGTGTTCAGGGACTACAGGCACTAACAATGACAAATTCAGGAGCTCCTCCACCAGGTGCTACAATTGTACAGTATGCAGCACAATCAGCTGATGGCACACAGCAGTTCTTTGTCCCAGGCAGCCAGGTTGTTGTTCAAGGTATATTTTCTTAATTTAATACATTTAGAATACCTATGGATTACTATATCACACCATTTAGTAGTGATTTCATAGTTTTCTGAACTCAACAGGAGGTAGACTTGGGGGAGGCACTTAAAAAGGCTTGAAGAAGAAATAGTATATTAAACAACAAGTTAAATAAGTTCTATGATTTTCACTTTTTAGCAGGTTTTACTGGCTCTAAAGAAAGGTTAAATTCAGGGTTGTATGAAAAGAAGGGAGTTGGAAACATAAGTGCACTTTCTTATTATGTAAATATCCTTCATCTGGGGATTTCAAATCCTGTACCTAATATATTTATAACATTACCTAATCTGTGAGGATTTAAGTATTCAGTTCATTGGCTCTGGGGTTTCCCCCAGTGTACTGACTCAAGTCTAATTTCCAGATAACTCATTTCAGGGTAAATGTTGGTTTTTCTTTAGACTATTCTTAGTATATGCGAAATCTGAGGTCCCCATCCTAGCTCATATAGAAGCCCACTGAAGTGAAATAAAGCAGTTGGGATGTAAACCTAAGCTTTGAGGGTTCCCTAGGATTTCAATTAAATTTGGGTTTTACCTTATTTTAATTTCATTCAGTTGTGCTTCTTATAACTATAAGAGGTGTGTTTAATACTTTGAAAAATCCTGTATTTTAATTTACTTTTATTTTTCTTGGTCTTTTTACTTAGGACATATGCTATAGCACTAATTTTAGGAGAATAATATTAGTTATTTTAATTTGAAAGTCTTTTATGCAAGTATGGAAGAAAGATGATTATAATTGATGCATCTCTTGATAATTAGCTTTACTCAAATATTTTAGGGGTTAATGTGGAATATAATAAAACTGTATTAACTGAAATAGTGGCATTTATGAGGTAAAACTTCATAGTACTTACCTGGTACTATAATCTGTTCTTCTAAATATAAAATTAAAAACCACCTGTAAATTTCCTTCGTCCTGATTATATTTAAATGAATAATCTTAAAGAATAATCAGTTCTCTCTTTTTATCTCTTTTGCATGGAAAATCTACAGCAAACCTGATACTTTTACAACAAAGGGTTTTTAAAAAATTATTTGTGTTGCATAGATAATATACACATAAGGTTTCTCCCATGAGTCACAATGCTATTCTTCTACATTATCTTCCATACTGTTTTGTTATCTATGGACACGTTCCCTTTCTTTGTCTTTGTTTTCCTTTTTCTGTTTTAAATGTGCTTACTTAGCTGTTTGTTAACCGTTAATATTTCATATGCATTTTAGAATAAGTTTGAGTTTGTAAAAAAATCATTTTCTTAATCAAAGATGAGATTACATTTAATTTATGGATTAATTTAGGAAGAACTGAAGCCTTTATATTGCTAAATTAACCTATCTCAAAGTATAGAATGTCTCTTTTAGTCAGGTCTTATTTTACTTCTTTTAACAGTGTAAAATTTTTCTCCATAGGGTTTTGCATATTCTTTGTTCAATTAGTTCCTTAATGCTTTGTGGTTTTTGTTGCTATTATAAATAATGCCTTATTTTTCCAGTACATTTTCTAGTTATTGCTAGTGTACAGAAATGTTACTGATTTTTTTTCTAAGTTGATCCTTTATCTCTCCGTCTTGTCAAACTCTAATTACTTCTGATGATCTACAGATTGTTTTTGACTCAATCTGAATGTTTATATCCTATACAAATGTTTTATTTCTTCCTTTCCAATCTTTATTCCTCTTGCTTTCTTCCCTTCCCTCCCTCCCCCTTCCTTCCTCTTCCCTCCCTCTCTGTTTTGTTTTTGTTGTTGTTTTAAATAAATGGTGGTCAGGTTCTCAATCCTTACATTGACTGATCCCTCAGCAGTGTTTAACACTGGTGACTGCTACTTCCTTCACTTCTCTGATGCTGCATTCTCTTTAACTTTTCTTCTCTCTCCCAGGCCTCTTTCAGGCTGCTTTTCTAGGCTAATCTTCCTCTGCCCATCTCCTGAACGTTAGTGGAGTTCCTCAGGATTGGATCCCAGGTCCTCTTCTGGGCTGACTTGAGGTTCCTGAATCCCACTGGCTACCTGGATGTTCCCCACACTCTGGACATATCTCTTGACTACTTAAACCCAAAACGTGACTTCATCGTTTTGTATACCAGATTTCCTTTTGTTTAATCCTGTTCCAATAATGCATCACTATTCATACACCCTGTTGCTTCAATCCAGAAACCTGGGTGTCATCCTTTACTCTTTCTATCCCTCTCCACCTCCTCTTAACTAGTTGCAATCTGTGACTCCTTTCCATCCCCATTGTCATTATCCTAGTTTAGGCTGCCGTCCACTCTGACCTAGATTACTGCAACAGACTCTTGGCTCTGCCAAGTGGCTGCCCTGAAGCTGGCAGCTGTGGAGCTGCTGCCTCATCTCCTCACTGTGCCAGGGGCAGCAGCTCCCTTCTTGGCCCAGTTTTTTTGGGAATTGTTCCTGGAAGTTCAGCAAGATTCTCTTTCTTCACCCCTTGCAACAATTCTGGGAGCTACTAATAGTTCTTAAAGACAAAAGTCTGCATTTCCCTTTCTCCCTTACACTCTCTATTCTTCAGTTCAGTGATATCTCTAATGCTCCTCTATTCATGTCAGCCTCCTGCCAAAACCCTTAACTGGATGCCTATTACCTGTCAAAGTCCAAAATCCTTAATCTGGCCCAAATCTCTGCTGGAGCTAGGCCTTATTTCCTTTATTAGCCACCTCTGCCATGACTTCCCTCTCTTCTGTAATGCTCTGTGTTCTGGATTTCTTTTATTTCCTTTGATCTGCCATGCCCTCTCTTAGGCATTATTCAGGTTTCATCTTAGATTGCCTTTCTCTAGGAAGTCTTCCCCGAGCCTCAATCTGGCTTAGATAACCAACCCATGAGTTCTCTTTGCACCTTCTTTGGGTGCGTATCACGCTATAGTGTGACTCGCTGTGCCCTGCACTAGATGGTAAGTTCTGTTTGGACAAGGGTCTCTGTATTTTACTTGCCCTTGTTTCCCTAGTACCTAGCACAGTCCCTGGCATATGATAAATGTTCAGTAAACATGTACTGGATGTAAATGAAATGCTCTTCCTCTCTGAAAATGTTATTAGTCCCACAGGCTGGTTAACTGAGTCTAGGAGTAGATTAAAATTTTATTAATAGTAGAAGTCAACTAAGCAACCAATTTCCCTCCTTCTTTTCCTTCCTCTAGCCTTTTTTACACTAATATTTATTGAAGACCTAAGGGCCAATTTAAAGAAATATTCTGATAGAAATTAATTTGGGCCTTCTGAAATTTGAAATAAAATTTACTATTAAGTAAATGTAATTTATATGAATACAAAATCACAAAACTCTTCAAGGCATTTTAATCTGGTAAAATAAGGTATTAGGTTAAATCACATGAAATTGCTGTTTCATGGATCAAAAAGGTCAAATGGCAGCAATTTTTTATGGTTTAATCTAATTATGGAAAAATGCTGTATAATATAATAGGCGCTATATTGGCACGGTGCTTTTTTTTTTTTCAGTATCTACTCCCTTCTAAGGAAATTAGTAAATTATGTGTCAGTATAGGAACACCTGGATTTTATGGCGCTATAGCAAATGGTTGAGCAAATAAAAGCATGCTAAGTGAACAAAAGTGGCTGGGTATTCTTTCCTTGGTGAATGTAGAAGTGTCTATGAAATACCTTATTCTTCCTATGCTCATTGTCAGTGTTTTGTTTTGTTTTAATCTCCACAGTTTAACTCTGAAAGTATTTGCCCCCTTCTATAAGTTACGAAAAATATCTAGGGTTTTTTTCCCCCTAGGTTTACCTGCAAGCTTTAGACACAGCAGTAATAAAGAAGTAGCCCCATTAGAAGCAACCAAGTAATGCTAATGAGACCTTTCTTGCCAGAGCCCATCTCAACAGATGTTTATGTAAAACTGAGAAATGAGAACATGAAGCTGGTTTATTAGGGGAAGAGTTTTTATAGGGCTTTGGTTGCAGTGCACTCTTCTGTGACCAAGCAACTTGATGGTTGTGATAGACTAGTGATGTCATTGTGATGTCAGTACTCCTACTTATCCTGCACATGCTTGCTGGTTTGGAACATTTTATGTTGAACTGTGATAAGGCAAACAAGACAATTCTGTATGCAGGAACCCGTCATGGCTGTAACTGGAGATGAAACGGGTAAGAATTTTAAAGAGGGTGTTTAAATTAATTTTGCAGATTTTTTTCTCTGAAGTTGTAGAAAACATATATTATTTCAGAACGTCTGAGTGTTTCAAAAAGTGTTCATTGTCCGGTAGCTTACGAGTAAGAAGTTGCTTTTACTATATATTTTTATGTTCAGCTCACTGCTAAGGCACCTTCGGTTTGCTCAGCCTTATATCGCTTACTTGACCAAGGCAGTTATCCTCTCCTTGTGGCGGTCTCTCTCTTGCCACTCTGCTTTACTAAAATAAGCTGTTACTTCATCTGCAACCTGTTGCAAATTCAGCCCTAGTACAAGTTAAAGCTACGTACTGTTCACGTTGTAAAAAATAATAATAAAAATGAAACTTCTGATTTCATTACTGTGTACCAACGTAGTCCAAACAGAAGAGGAAAGCCCGGAGTGTTACGGATGTTTGTGTGCTTGCTTGTTTCTTTCCTCCTGTATTTAAGATGGTCTGTTCCTCAGCTAATTGAGTTCAAAGGGCTGACGTCATTACATTTCCTGGAATCGTGTTTCAGCAGGGAAGTGGAAAAGTTAAACTCCAAGCGAGCGAGCCGCACATTGACGTCAGCTCCGAGTCATGCAGCGCTTTAGTCAGTTCCTTTCTGCTTTGTCAAGTGCTGCTGACAGATTGAGTGGCCAATTAGCGCCCCACTGCTGTGTCGCCCAAGATCGCTCTTACACTGAGTAGCTTTTTCTTGTAAGCGTTACTTTGCTAACATTTCTCTTGAGGTGAGTATCTGCTCGAAGAGGGGGAGCCCCGCTGAGGCTGTCAGGCTCGCGGGAGCAGGCGCTGGGGAGCGCCTGGCAGGCTGATGTGGCCAGGCTGAGCCTGCTGGGGCGGGAGCCCTGCCCGGCACGTGCCCGCGGGAGGAGGCGGTGGCGCGGGCTGGAGGGCTGCCTGCTCCCCGCCCGCTGGCTGCGGACTCGCGCGCGGGCGGCCGCCTGCCCTCTAGTGCTCGGGCGGGGAAGCGCCGAGCTTTCCGTGCTCGGGGAGGTGCTTGTAAGCAGGAATTCTCTACACGGTTCGCTTTTCTTAGTAATTTTACAGGGATTTTGAAAGACTTCGTTGGTAATGGCCTTAATGGGGCGGCAACGTTGTGGATTCAGCGGCGTCTTAGTTGTGACCCAGTACTGAATTTGCAGTTGAATTCAGGAAAAATGGATGATTATGAACAGCTCACCCACAATCTCTTCAGAGTGAGTGGGTCTTGGCCCTCCTCCTGGAGAGTCACAGTCCATTGGTTGGCGTATTTAAATGTAACATTTTACGAGGAAGTAAAACTTGGATGACATTGTTTTTTTTCCTAAATTGTCTCAGGAGCTGTTGTTTTTCTCAAGAGTTTTTGTGAAGTTAATAGAAATGCCATAGATTGCAGTAGCTCTCACGTTACAGATTTATTATAGGATAGAGATGGATTTACAGTTATCTCAAATACTGCATGTCATATGATTCCTAAACCCAGAAGGCAGTTTTGTGCATATATTTATTTTCTGAAAATTGTTCTTAATCATTACTTGTAACTAAATGAACTTAATATCCTTGAAGAGACTTTTTTAAAGTCTTACTAATAAGATATATATTATTTGCATGTTCCAATTTTAAATTTTTAAAGTGCTCAAACTTAAAGAGGTCAAAAGGCACTTTTTCACGTCCTCTTTATGCCTTTGGAAATAGTTATTTAAAAAAAAAAAACAAAAACCTGGTTAGTTCTCAAAGATTCATTGCTATTTGGAAACAAAAAACAAATTTTATTATTTCTCAAAAAAAGCATAGAGAATAAGGGATTTTTTTCTAAGATGTAATGAAGCATCTTTGGGACCCAGGCCTTTGGAGTCTCAATTCAAAGGGATTATTCCTTCCACCTGGGCCTAACCATATGGCTTGCTCTAGGTGAGTGGCTTGCAAACTTTTTGACCATGACCCACATTTTATACCATGATGCAGTAGACCTGTGTATGTGTGCCCTATATTTATATAGAACAACTTTCAAAAATAATACCTTTATTATATGTAATGTACTCGTTCTTTTTATACTCTTTCATTTCTTTTTTTTTTTTTTTTTTAATTTTACCAGGAGGTCCCGGGGATCAAACCTGGGTCCTTCCATATGGTAGACGGATGCCTAACCACTTGAGCCACATCCGCTTCCCTCATTTCTTGAATACTATAATTTTATTTATTTTTTAGAGCAGTTGTAGTTTTACAGAAAAATCATGCAGAAAGCTCAGAATTCCTATATACCTTCCACCCAACCTTCCATGTTACTAACATTTTGCATTTGTGTGGTACATTTTTTACCACTGATGAACCAACATTATTATAATAACAACTAAAGTCCATAGTTTACATTAGGGCTCATTCTTTATATTTTTTTGTTTCTATGTTTTGTTTTGTTTTTAACATTTTATTGTGGTAACATACATATAACATAAAATTTCCCATTTTAACCACTTTCAGCTATTTTTTTAATGCTCTTCTTGACCATGAAATTGATTTTATGACCCACTAATGGCCATACTTTTCAGACTTACAGTTTGAAAATGTCTGATCTCCATCAGAATCAGGCTTCTAACAATTAAGACTGGCCTGGAAAAGGTTTTAACAGCATGTAATTGTTAGGATCATGGAATCAAGTATGAATAATGAATATGTGTATAACTTTTAGGATATTACTGATTTAAAAGTTAAAAATTTTAAATTTTTATTGAAGTCATTTTTGACTTTATTCATAGTCTGATTATATTAGGAGCATCACTTCATGTCTTTTAGATTCTGAGTCTTAAGTTTTGATATTCAGCCTGGATTTCTGAATTGTTAAAAACAAACATCCCAGCGCATTCAAATATGTGATGCATGGTAACAAGCGTATGTGTCACCTTCGCGAAAGGATGCTGCTGGAAATGATATTTTTGTGGGGCAATTTTCATATAACCAAATGGTTCTGGATCAGGTTATAACTGCTCGTTGAAGTTATTAGCAAAGCGTGTAATAATCTGTTTGGAAGTGAAAATAATCCCTGATCTACCATAATGTTCAATAAAACTAAATTTGTATGGAAGATTTATTGAAATTGCTATTTTCCCACCGTTTTTGAAATCTTTTTAATGAAATATAATTGGGGATAAGTGTTTCACTTTGCCCCATTTTGTCTAACAAAATAGTGGTAATAATTTGCATTTATGTAAACTTTAAAATTAGAAAACCACTTAATGTTACAAATAAGCATGGAAGTACAAGTTGTGGTGATGGCCATCCAGGAGACTAACAGGAAGGGGATAAGTACGGAGGCCAACAGGAAGCGGGTCATAGATGTTAAAGATCAAGGCAGGCCTCCCTGAGGAAACACATTTAAATACAAAAAAGGAGAAGTGAGGCACTCAGGGCAGATATTGTTATACTCATTTTACATGTAACTAAATGCAGATCACAGGGAGTAAATAACTCTTCAAAACTTACAGACCTTACAAGCAGTGAACCAGTTCAGATCTTCGGAAGAGTCTCTGTCTGGTTCTGGGTATTACATCACTCCTTAAAGTTTACATAACATTGATAAATTACTGCTAATGTACCATGTATTACAGTAGTATGCTACATTCTGTTTATAAAATATATAAATTTAGCATCATTTTAATCCGTCAATGGATTTTTTTTCTAGAACATTTTTATTCTTCTAGGACAATAGAGCATATATTTGGCTTTATGTAGAACTTTAAATTTCAGTGTTCATAATTTCCCATCTTTTACATAGACTCTTTGGTTCCAGGATTTTCACTAAGTGAACAACTCAAGACGGTCTCTAATGGGTGACTTAAAATAAAAATATTTAATGACTTAATTCTATTCAGACTATGTGTTGTAGTAGTTGTAACAGATTTGAAAATGTTCAGTGGTTAAATGATCATTTTTATCTAGGATTTAATTTTCCTGGAGAAAATGGAGCAATGGAGAGGGGAAAATTTTGGCAGTATGGGACTCCACGCGAAGACAAGTCTGATTTGGGTATTAGGGCGCTGGTGTGGTAGTTGGGAGGGAGAGAACAACAACAACAAAAAACAGAACAAAAGCGGGGATGCCCGTAGCTTATTCTCTGTGCTAGGGAGAGAAATCCCCTGCTTAGAAATAAGATTCTAGGTTACTTGTATTGCTGACTCAGTATTAATGGCACATAGTGAAATGTCCTATGAAGTTAATGCGCTCAGTACCTCCAAACACTCACTGAATAAATACATAATCAAACAAGCATATAAAATTACCTTCATTTGGAGTGTTGATGAATTGTTTCACTTTGGAAGTTATCAAGATAGGTATTTGACTGGGTTTCTTCTTTCTCTCTTTGTTGCCTACTCTTTGTTTCCTACTCTGACTTGAGGGGGTTTTTCAGTTTTATTTTGTTTTTAACCAGTCTGATATAAATATATCATTTGGTCATTTGTGGTTCTCCACCTTCGAGGTTCTATTTTAAATGATGATATACACTGAAAAGCACATTTTATGTTATCTTTTAATAATTTATTCTCTAAAGGGATATAGCAAAATATATTGTAAAAAACTAAAGTTTTATAGGAGGCCTAGTTTTAAGCAAAGTAAGGAATAAGAGCCATACACCTCAATCATTCTATTCCCCTGTTTGAAAGGGAAACTCCAGGGGAAAATATATTTATGGATGTTATATGCCTTTTAACTAATATACAGTATAAGCATAATTTGGAACATTGTCTTTCAGAACTTAAGGAAGGGAAGAGGAAGGGAACTAACATTTGCTGAATGCCTACCATGTGCCAGGCACTGTGCTAGACACTTTGACATACATTACAGGGTTTATTGTGAGTATTAAATGAGATAATGTATCCCCATTTTACAGATGAGGAAACTGAACTTGCCCCAAGTCACATGGCTGGTAAGTGGCAGAGCTGGACTAGAAACCAGACTCCAAATCCCATGCTTTTTCTGCTGTACCGTGTTTAAAGCTTGCAAAGAGAGGTATGAAGTTAATGACCAAAACAGAGTTGTAGGAATTTTCTTTGCCCATGAAATATTTGATACTAAGCTGAAAAAAAATTTTTTTTTAAATGTCAGACATTAGATGGTTGGAAATATATTATGATTAGAACTCCTCTGCTTCTAAAATGCCAGATTGGATGACTGGTATCTAAGGGAAGATTTAGGAAATAATGCCTTTTGTCAAGAAAGGCAGTTTGAATAAACAGATAGCATCTTGTTTGGTTTTCCTATCTTAGTGTTAAGTAAAGACTTTTAAAGTCTTAGCTATAATAACAAATATACAAGAAAGACTGCTTATTTTGTTCTTATAAACATTCCAAATGTTATAGAAATATTCCAAATGACAGACTTCAAATGTACAAAATCCTAGGAAGTTCAAATTTTACTTGGTAGTGCACACATAAACTCACCAAGCACCCATCATATTCCAAGTACTGTTCTAGATTCTAGGGGATACCAAGGTAAAAAAGATACGAGCCCTGATTTGTCATAAAGGTTTTGCTTGCTGCCTGAGAGTAAAATTAGTGTATAAATACCTTCTTAAAAATTATTTTTCTTCAATCATTTTTAAGCCTCCACAGAGGACCTGTTTATTTTTAGAAATAATTTATACAGTGAAATTCTAGAATAAAATAATAATTTGGACACATAGTAGTTAAATGGAGCAGGAATTGGCCCTTATGAGAGTACAGGTATATGAATATGTAATCAAAAAATGTAGGGAAGTTCTTTGAACAGTGATCCAAATGTATCTAATCTGTTTCTAATTACCACTTAGTTCATAATACTAGAAACTAAAGCTAAGATAAAATCTTTTTTCATAACTTTTTAAAAAATAAAACTTTTTGACATTTGGATTTTCTCAAAACAGATTCTCTTTGCCCATATCTTTTTATGTATTTACTAATAAGATCATATTTGATTAAATGAAATTTATATATTGATATTTATTCAGTGGCCATTAGAAGTGTATTATCATATTTATTCTTTGGACTATTACAGAAATTTATACTAATGCATACTAATTTATACTATACTTATACTCATTTATACTAATTTATGTTTCTGGCTGGAACTGAGTTGTAATCTCTGGTTTTGGTTGCTGGAAATAAAATGGATATATGGTATGGCTGAAAAATAGTAATAAAACTCAGGTTTTTTAGCTAACCTCTCAGAACTAATACATCGTATATCATTCTGTTCCAAGTTGTCATTTTAAAGTGATTTTTTTCTGAGCTGCTGCTCAAAATGTTTTAAGAATGCTTCTTTTGGAATTACTGTGGCACGTTCTTTTCATTATCCTCCATGTTGCCAAATTTGGTCCTTTGAGAATTGTTTTGGTTTTTGGAAATAGGCAGCAGTTGCCTAGAACCATTTCTGGTAAATGTAAGACCAGTGGATGAGTTTTATTCCTCATTTGTGGAGTAGTCTTCCCCTTTGCCCCTTTTTTCTTTTCTTTTTTTTTAAAATGAATACTCTTAAACCAGCTTTTGAATATTATGTAAGCATTCTGCTCTAACTTTACGTTACAGAAAACAGCAAATGTATACAAAATGAGAGGGGCGTATAATGACCCCCTCTGTTATTTTCTGTGAATTTTATTGTAGTTCTTTGTAAGCAGTGTTTGGAAAGAACAGCTCTAGACCAGGGTCTGCATCCCTGCTGCCTGCAAATGTTAACATAGTGACATGTAAAATTCTCATTAGTCACTGGCTATTGTTCCAATTTTAGAAAGCCTGTGTAACCGCCAGCTGTTCTGTTGTTTCAACCTTTATTATCCCATAACCTTCTTTCCTGGATGTGGGTAAAGAGAAGAGAGGGGAGAACAACTTTATTCTGTGCTCCACTCAATTTCCTATGACAGTGTCGTTAAGATATTAAAACAAACAAACAAACAAAAAACCTTTAGTAAGTTAACAGTTTGTAACTGGTGTTAAAAATTATCCTCTTAAATATTTCAAAGCTATAAAATTTTCTCTGACAGAATGAGCATCTGTGTATACACTATTCTGAATAGTCAACAAAAACACATTTAGGACTTTTCCCAAGTTCAATAATAGAAATTTTGCTGGTGATCATTATATTTTATCACAGTATTTATCACCATTGCTTTTAAAATTACATGTAGAAGGAAGAGGCAGTATAAACTTATAATGGCACTTTTATTAATGTTATGAAAACCTTTACATTATCTTTCCCAAAGCCATATATATATATATATATATATATTTTTTTTTTTTTTTTTTTCACCTAATTCTTGAGCCGTAGGGGGGGAAATGGCATATACCCAAATAAGAACACGTAGATGTGTTAATTTTTGTTTAACTTTTAAACATTGCTTGGCTCTTTTCAATGATAATATTCCATTTGGGTGAAAAAGTTTTTGCCTCCCATTTGGGTAAAATTTCAGTTTTTACTCTTTGGGTATAATACATTTTAATGCAATATGGAAGTGCTGCATTTCCAACTTTGATTAGCATTTGGTTCAGACTAGTTTTTGTGTGTGTGTGTGTGTGTGTGTGTATGTGTTTACCTTTTCCTTGCATTTAGCTTTGAGAAAGCATGTATTTGTAATTTTAGAGTGTCACAGTAACTGTACCATCAGTTCTCAAAGTGGTAGCGTTGCTGGTAGAAACATGTTTCAACATTGAAATCCATCTGTCTTTTCTAGGAAGCTGTGTTTATTGTGGTAGATAGAGTGAATATAAATTAGGAAACTTTGAGGACTTACTTTTAGTATTCTACTTGAATACTAAATAAATTTTAAATCTGTCTTTTAGCTGTATGATTAAACTATAATTAGAAAATATTTTTAAAAAATGAATACTTAGTTATATGAATTCAGTTATATCCCTAACTGAAGAAACCTAAGAAAGATAAAAATTATATTTCCTCAGAGAAACAGTTTTAAGTAGAACTTTGTGTTTGATTTAATTTTTTATTTTTAACTGAAAACATAGTGCTCTCAAGCCCTCCTGTGCCTCAGCCATTTTCTGGGAGCAGGACTTAAACTTGAAGAGATTCAGTAACTGTTTACAATATAGGAAAATCTCTTTACTGGAATATCAGAGAAAAGAGATGTTCTGCTTAATTAAAATTTTTGCAGTGGTGTACTAGAGCTGGCTCCTAGTTTGCTAGAGCTGATTCTTAAATTTTCAGCATCTTTGTGAACTGGTTGTTAAAATGGCCATTGCTAAAAATTAAATACACATGTATTTAAACAAATTACATTAAAACAACATTAATAAATTCTCAGAACTTATAATTTCTAATTTTTTTTATCTATGATCTTGAAGTTATCTACATCTTTTTATCTGCATGGTGTGCTGCTTAACTGTCCATCTCTTCCCAACTCTACATGTAGGGAAGTCAGGTTGGTAGCTTGAAATTGACCTTGGTGAGAGTAATATTTACATCATGAGAATCAATAGACGCTACAGATCAGGATTTTTTCCCCCCAGAGGACTGATTGTTAAGCATTTATCAGCATGCTACTGGTTTTAGGCTAGGTGAACTTGCGGTTGAAAAGCTTCTCTACTTTAGTCTTTGATAAAAATCTGTCTAAAATGCATTGGGACATTTTTCTACCCTAAATGTGTAGAGCATGCTGAATGTCATTGTTCTAAAAGCTGAAGAAAAAAGGTCTTTGATACCTAAGATACTTCTCATGCCTCAGAATAAACATCTTAAATACGAGCACGATCACCTCTTAAGACATGTCAAAAGAATTATGCTATTTCCAGGTCAATTTTATATAAAATGTCTAATTGCACATTGTTTATATAAGCTTGTAATATTTTGTTTCATTCCAGCTGCCACTGGTGACATGCCAACCTACCAGATCCGAGCTCCTACGACGGCTTTGCCACAGGGAGTCGTGATGGCCGCCTCGCCGGGCAGTTTGCACAGTCCCCAGCAACTAGCAGAAGAAGCAACACGCAAACGAGAACTGAGGCTAATGAAAAACAGGTAAGACATTTCACTAGAAATTAACAACCCCTTATATAAGACACCTACTTTTTTACTATGGGACTTTTAAAAAATTAGGGTCTTCCTAAGCTGCTTCTTCCATGGTAAGTGTTATGTGATATTTCACATGAATTTGTGTTCATGCAGTGATAACTCGATTGGCTTCTGTCAGAGTTCCTAGCCATTAAACGATTTCATCAGTAGGAGGTACCTCCCTGTTTGTTGGTTAAAGTAATGTCCAATAGCTACATGAATTTTTTAAATAATGATGGTAAAACTTTATTACAAATAAAGGTTTGTTTTGTATTTGGTAATTACTGTGTGAAGTAGGTGGTATGTGTAATTTTTTAGCTTCTTTATGAGCCTAATACATTTAAGTGTAAATTAAGCTTTTTAGAAAGATTTTACATATAGTTTCCTTTTATCTATTTTGTAACTCTGTTATACTGAAATATGTATTGATTCTGATGAATTCTAGTAAAAATCAAATACAAAACAACAAATGGAATTAAAATTAGGCATCGCCCACCACTTAGAAATAGCTACAAATATGATAGTATATATAGTCCAGTCCATTCATTCTCATTGTCTGTCTTTTGTACACAGATTATCAGAAATAGGATCATTAGGCTAACATTCCTTTATCAATGGTTGTTCCTGGTTTACTAAATCATACTAGATTCATACTTTTCATCTTCATCATTTGTTTGGAAATCCTAAAGGGCTGAATGGGTGGGTCTCACACAATATCCTAGTTGTTTTATGGAAGTCTTGATGCCAAAGGTCCCTAATTTGCTGTGATGGAGGAGTATGGACACTTCAAAACTGCACTTGCAGAGGTCATAGGAACTGTGAATATAATTGCCTGTCTGGTCATGGAATATACATTTTGAAGTTCAGTTTATAAATATAAAGTATGACATTAAAGCAAATTGTAAAATTATTCATTGATGTCTTATTTTCCCAAAGACAATAAGAAAGAGGAACTACAAAGTAGCCTTATTTCCCTTTTGTCATTAATCTCTATCTTTATTTTTGAGATTTCAAAATTTTTAAGTAGAACTACCAAACTGAAATACATAAAATAGTAGGCAGTGGGTTCCTATAAATTTGTCACACAACTACCTATCTACTCATAAATTTGCAATCTCCTTGAGGAAAACACAAAATTTTAGGTTTTTAAAAAATAATAACTTTATCAAATAGTTATTTGGGCTGCAAATAATAAAAACCTTGAAAATAGAGGCTTAAACTTGTAGGTGGCTTTTTTTTTTTAAGATTTTATTTATTTATTCATTTATCCCCCCCCTGCTGCTTGTCCTCGCTGGGTCAGCTAACCACGCCGCGCGGGCGGGCCCGCCCCCACCAGGAGGCCCCAGGAACCAAACCCGGGGCCCCCCATACAGCAAACGGGAGCCCCACCGATTGAGCCACAGCCGCTTCCCATGTAGGTGGCTTTTTGATCTTACATTAATAGATCCAGCGGTAGGCACAGCCAGAACAGAGACTCAGCAAGTGTCATCAAGGATCCAGGCTCCTTCTTCCTACTCTGTCTTCAGTATATATCATTCATTCTTATGATCACAGTATGGCTGCCACACCTCCAGTCATTGCATCAGACTAGAAGAAGGAGGAAGGGCTGGAGCCAAAAGTTGGGGCTGGTTGAGACTGGCCCTTCTGAAAACCTTTTCTGGAGGGCCTACCCAGCAAACTTCACTTATGTTTCATTGGTTAGAACTAGTCTTTAGTCCCTAATTGCAAGAGATTCTGAGACAGTAGGTGTATTTTGGTTTTCCAATCTCAATTTCAGAGTAATACAAAAGAAAAGCAGATTATAGATGATTAGGTTGCTCAGTATTGACCATTGACAAGTTGGAAGTGCTTTATTTCTGCTATTTCTTTAACCCTCACATCAGTATTCACATGTGGTAGTTTCTGTTATCCTCACATTACAGATGAGAAACTTGAGGTTCAGCGCAGTTAGCTAATAAATTGCTCAGGATCAGACAGCCCAAACTGAACGTAGCCAGCACATGCAGTCAGGTGGTCTTTATTTTCCAGAGCCTATCCCCTTACACTAATACCAGGTATCCTCAAAACAGGTTTGAGTATAAGCTTCAGACTTATACTTTGTTGCAAGTATCTGGATTTTACTTATCAATGTGAAAGATCTCTTAGACACGCTCCTCTCTTTTTATTCTTTGGCTGGCATTTATAATATATAATTAATTACATTATATCTCTGCCAATCCAGCGAAAGTTTTCATTTCTTTACAGCCATCTCAACTTTTCCTCTTCACCAAGTCTTTCCTCCACACTGAGGATATACCCAGACAAATGCACAGCTTGAATGTTGAGCTAACTATTAATAGAAGAACAGGTGTTTTCCATAGCTGAGAAGTATTCAGGAATGTGCCAACGACTGATGGGGCTTGGAACATTTTTACTCTAGTAACATGGACATATACACACAAATGTGTTATAGTATGAAGTGTGGATATTTACTGTAAACAGCTGGGTAAATAAAATTTTAAAATTAAATCTCCCACAACACTGTTGTTAGGTATTTAAAATTTCATCTAATGGTAACTTGTTTTGTAAAATGATTACCTTCCTTCTATCTAGAACTTACTATAATGATTTAATCAGGAAAACCATCATATTCATAAATGAATTTCATTCCTTTGGGGAAGAGACTTGACTTGAATTATCTTCCAAATGGGCAACTTTATAGTTGGGCTTGCATTTACTCTAAACTTTTCCCTGAGCATCATGTAGATCAAATTGGAATAAAAAATATTAATATTTTATCAGATTAATTTACTTTTACATTTTTTATGTTTCTGTTAACCAGTTGAGAAGTCTGATAACTTTGTGAGTTCACAGGGTGAGTGCATTGTTCTTGGCTAGGAAGTAGGAGTTGATCTTTTCCTGCAGTTCATTGAGATTTCAGGGTTTCTTTTCTGCTTACTCTTGATTCCCAAAGAGAAAACACAGATTTCCAGTTGTTAGTGGGAGTCAACAACCCTAAAAATAAAACAATTGGCCAGATCTGTTGTATGTGTCACACTCAGTTCAGGATTGCAGCAATGTTAATTGGCATCACAGTAACTGGTTTTTAGGTATCCAGTGCTATTTTTGCTAAAATGTATTTGAATTATAATATGTTTCAGTGTAGGCTTTTTTGATGGATTAAGTTAGTGACTGGTACTGATGTACCCCATGAGAAGTTATTCTTGAATACTCTAAAATAAAGCTGTTATCAGAGAGATTACTCTATAGAGAAGTTAAGTGAAGTATTTGCCTCGCCTGAACCTGGATGAAAAGGAGAAAGGCCATGTTGGCTCTATTCATTGTTGCATGAAAATGACTCACTCTACTCATCCCGTTCGTTATTTGTGTTCGTTGCTTTGGCTGCTGGTCTGGTCTTTTTTCTTTTGGGCATGCCTACAATGCTTTAAAATTCAGAATATGGGATATTAAATGCATATGACTGGAGAGCAGTCTTGAAATACACTTTAGAGTTATTCAGTAACTTCCTTTTCACAGTTTTAATTCTGGTGTTCTCACATTCCTGGGTTTAAATTGTCTGAATTATTGAGTGCTGTATTATGTGCTCCCCTTTTTTTTTCCTTCTTCAATTTTCAGAACCAGTGTCTTTCATTTTGGTATATAAAAATGTGTATCCTTTGATTCCTGTTATATTTAGATATGTGTTTTCTAGCCAATAAACTTTCTTGCAGTTGTGATTGATCTTGTTTTACTGAGATTTAGTCCAAAAATAAAATTCAGCATTTTGACATTAAAGCTTTCTGAGGATTAATTATTCTATTTATTTTCGATCAAATAACAACTCATTATGGTAGAATATGTGGCTTTTGGTAGACAAAAATAATGAAGGACCTGTAAATGTTTTTGTAGAAATTCCCCTTGGTGTGGTCCTCTTGTTTGTGGGTTACTGAAAACAAGTCATTGATCTGGTCATTGTTCTCCTGGAAGAGTGTTCTAAGGAAACACCACTAGAGATGAATGCTGCGCAAACTGTGCACTCACGTTGTTCCTGGTGTCTTACAAGTATATTTTACGCAAAGGCATGTGCTTGGTTACAATTGTTGTGTGGCTTTGTACAAACCTTACCCAGGATTGATTGGCTGTTGAATTTGGGGGGCAGAATTTCATTGAGCCACTCTGGACCGTGTTGGGAGGTTGTTCCTGTAGTCATTTGCCTTGTGTTGGTTCCAGGGAAGCTGCCCGGGAGTGTCGCAGGAAGAAGAAAGAATATGTCAAATGTCTTGAAAATCGTGTGGCTGTGCTTGAAAACCAAAACAAGACTCTCATTGAGGAACTCAAGGCCCTCAAAGATCTTTATTGCCATAAAGCAGAGTAACAGTCTTTGACTTGACCTTGTTTACTGTGAACTCTAATCAAGGCAGGAGTTGCAGCAATTCTACTAATTGCCATGTGGACTTGTGGAAGGGACACTTGTGACCCTTAAGATTCCAGTTTGGCTTTAGAGTTTGAAATTGAATTGGGAGTGTTGTTCCAAGATTTGGAATGCAACCGTGATCACATTTCACATTTACCGAGCTTACTTCAATCCGTCTGTCAGTAGCATGCAAAAAATGTTTTGTTTGCCCTTTTGCTTCTACTTTTTTTCAGGGAAGCTGCTAAAGAATGTCGACGTCGAAAGAAAGAGTATGTAAAATGTCTGGAGAGTCGAGTTGCAGTGCTGGAAGTTCAGAACAAGAAGCTTATAGAGGAACTTGAAACCTTGAAAGACATTTGCTCTCCCAAAACAGATTAGTAGAAATATTTAAATGTGAACTGATTACAACATGTACAGTTGCTTTTGAAGGCAATACAATATATAGCCGGCAAGAATTATGGCTTTTTTTCCTTTGTATCATTCATCTTATTCTCTAATCTCTAACATTCCTACAATGCTTCACTGTACTTTGTTGACTCTTAGCTGTAACTTCAATTTTTTAAAAGAGACAAACTGTAAAAAATGTATGTAACAAATTCTTAAAATGCAATATTTGTAAGACTTGTTCCAATGCCACATATTTGCAGTTCCCAATCTCTGTGTCATGAATAGTGTCCTATGCAATAAAATTTTTTGCAGGTCTTTAAAAGAAATCATTTTAGGAAAGGATGATCAAAGATAATGCATCCAGCAGTACAATGAAAGTAAATCCCCCCAAAAAATACCTCAGGAAAGAATTGAAAGTATATCTAATGACATGCCTATATGAGAATAATAGCCTATAAATGAATTTATGGCATTTGCAGATTTTTATATTAGTTGCTTTGTAAAGAAAATATTGTATTGCTGTCTTTGAATGCCGTAGTTGAAGAGAGTTTTTAATAGAACCATGTTGGTTGCACTTTGTAGTGTTTGGTGCTCATTTAAATATCTGAACATTTAGTAGTTTTTACGCTATTGTATAATATAAAAGAGCTTGCATAAGTTTTTAGCGTCGGTTTGATCTTACCTAATGGAAGTTATAACAAATTTTTACTATCTGCAATTTTGAGTTCAAAGTTTATTAGAATTGTATTTACTTACTTTCAAGGATACAAGCCCATTTTACACTGGGTCATGATCTTTGCAAATGCTGTTTCTGCCAACTCATCAGAAGGAAGGCCCCAGCGCTTTTCACACAGATGAGAAAAACTGGAATTAGAGGTGCGACTGTGTTATGGACTAGGCCTTTCTGCAGCTGGTCTAGAGATCGCCTGCTGATGGCTCTGTATTTTGAGTTCTAGCTGACAACTGCAGGAGTTTTAAAGTGAAAACAAAAACAACCCAAGATTTTAATTTTCATTTCAAAACACCTTGAAGCCCATCCACACTTGGATGAAAAAAAATTTTTTTTTAGGAGGTACTGGGGATTGAACCCAGGACCTCATACATGGGAAGCTGGTGCTCAACCACTGAGCTACATCCACTCCCCAAAGAGAGATGGTTTATTCATTTGTTTGTTTTGTTTTTAGGAGGTACCAGGGATCGAACCCGGGACCTTGTACATAGGAAGCAGGCACTCAAGCACTTGAGCTACATCTGCTCCCTAGAGGAAACATTATGTCAGTACATTCAGATGAGGTACATTCCAACAAGACAGCAGTATTATTACTGGTATCCATATTTCATCCCATTTTTATAGTAAAAAATGTTGAGAGTGTAAGCCCAAGCCCTGACCATATGATATGCCATCTCTTCTTCACTCATGGAACATTTATTGGATGCCTCCTACATGCTCAACTCTGCTATCTGTTCTACTGTAGCTTCAAATTTGCTAAGGATTTCCCTCTGCCCACCTTCCTCACAGTCTCACCAGAACTGTTAGTGTGTTACATGCTGTTTCCCCATGTTGTCATACTTCCTTCACTTATCTGTATCTCCCAGAAGGTAAGGCAAACCACATTTTGCTTTCTTATTCTTCCATCAGAGTTTGCGCTCTGAATTTGTTTTATCTCAATTTTTGTCTTTTCTTCTACAGAGAAGTAAGAGGAGGAAAAGAAGACAAAGAAGAAAAAAGAAAGGAAAACCCAAAATTTCAGGTGAAGGAAAACAGTACTTTGCACGCATTCATTCATTCATTCAGTCAGTCATTCACTATAAATTAAGAGCCTGTTGTGTACTCAAGAGTGGTACACCCTGAGAGGGAGACCCACAAATCAGCACAACAAGATGTACAAAGTTAGAGGCAATAAATACTATTTGTTGACATTAGAAATTAAGGGATTAATATAAGAAACTATATAGGAAGTAGATTTTAAACGGGGCCTTGAAGTGATTGATATTGCTGGGGAAAGATTCTATTCCAGCAGGAATTATAGAACTTGCTCTCTACTCCAAGGGGTGTAAATTTTGGAGAGTGGTGATGTTCATGCTCACACAAGAATTAGTTTAGTTTTAAAAATAAAAGTGTTTATGTATATACCATATAAAACAGGTTATGTCAGAGGAAATTACTTGGGGCCACAAATAACAGAAACCCCTCCCTCTCCTCCCTTGCCTGCAAATGGTTTAAACAATAAGGACATTTTATTATCTCACAAAACAAGTCCTGAGGTGGGAAATCCTAAGGTGGCTTAAATTAGTGAATTGACAATGCCATCATGACCATTTTCTTCTGAGATCCATCTGCTCTCTGTTTAGGCTGGTCCCCCTTAATAATAATCCTATTATTACTGTCACAGTTCCAGGCACCAGAGATAGAAAAGGAACACCCATTTCTGTTGTCCTGTTTTAAGAGGAAGGAACCATGCACAGAAGCCTTTCGGCAGCAGATTCCCTCTTGTGTCTCACCAGCCAGATTTTCATCTCTATCCCATTCTATAACCTATCATTGGCAAGGAGAATGGAATTAAAAGCACTGGGTTACTAATGAAGCTTCAAACCGTGGAGCTCGGGAGGGTTCCTACTTCTGTGAAGTACACGGCCACTCAGTGTTGAGTACAGTTGGGGTTTCTGTAGCAAGGCAGAATGTTGTGTAGGCAACTGAGGATGTGGCTGCTGTAGGAATGCAAGTGAGCGTTTAAACCGCGCAGGAAGTTAGGAGACATTTGTGAAAGAGTTGGAGCTTGAGGCAGGCTCTCAAAGATGCACAGAACCTCTTAACCTTGCTCATTTAATTTATTCCTGAAACCAAAGCTTTTGCTACTAGAATAACACAATTTGGTAGCTCTTCATTCAGTCTTACAACAGATAACTGTCTGCAACCTCCCTGAAGAAAGGAGAGTGGTAAGTTGGAAGCTTTACATGGACGTTGGACATTCAATACAATGTTGCTTAGAATCCCGAGCTGTCACTGCACTTATGTCTTTTTTAATTATTAGTATTTTTCTAAATGGTTCAAAATCAGGACTATTGGATATAGAAATTAATGATCTTGGCTCATGGGATTATACTACCTTGTCCTATTTAACTAAGTACTTCATGATGCTAAATCATGAGAGATGGGAAAATAAAGGAAGTGAACTAATGCTATATATTTAAAGGTATCTGAACACTATGCTTGCTTCAGGGTAACTGAGGACATTTAGCATGATGAACATATTTTGGGTGAATCGCCACTGTTTTATAAGCTGATGGCTCTTTCCTTTTCAGCCACACTTTTCAATTTTCATTTACCCCTCCTATGTTACCTTTCCTCTATGCCTGAAATACACCTTTAAAAATTAGAAAGGAGCACCGTGTTAGGCCTGGAACACATGGTGACCTGACCAAAAACATGCCCCTGCTCTCACGGAACTTCCAAGTCTGGGATCCAGCCACCAACGTTAATCAGGTAATGCTGCAAATAAACGTAATTTAGAGCTGTGATAGATACCATGAAGGAAAAGGAGTGAATAAGCCAACCAGACTTTAACTCAAATTTGAGGAGAAAACATCTGGGAACTGCCTGCCTGCCTTCCTCCACTGGTTCAGCAAACACTGATTCTGTGCTCTCCTTGTTCTAGACCCTGGGCTAGTAAGGCCAATTGTCTGACAATAAAGAAATACATGCACGCGCGCATGCGCGCGCACACTCACACACACACACACATATGTAATGATGACTTGTTAAACCGACATTGTTTTTCTAGTCTACAACCATATTATTTTGGGTATGTGTGAGGCTAGCAGAGCTGTGGTCAGTTAACTAGCCAGAACATAATACGCCATGTTTTTCAGACACTAAATATGTTTAATCTTTTCTAAGGTCATACAATAGATACAGATCTGATTCTAAACTACTCAAGCCTGGAATTTTTAAATTTTATACCACATGTACAGTTTTTTCCTCTGTAAATCCATTTTTTCATAAGTACATTTCTTATTAACACATTTTAGAATGTTAAATGTACTTTAACACAAAATATTTTTATTACTTTCAGGACAATTACAAAAATAATACAAACCTCATACAAAGAACTCCAACATACCTCTGTCCCCCCAGATACCCAGATCCCCCAATTTTAACATTTTGCCACATTTGCCATCCATCCATCTATTTATCAATCCATTTTCTGAACACTTGAGGGTAGGTTGTATACATCATGCAATTTGAACACTTAATACTGCCATGTACATTTCCTAAGAAAAAGAATATTCACTTATGTAAGTACCTGAAGTATAGTTATCAAGTTCTAGAAATTTAACATTGGTATAAAGTTCACAGGCTATATTTCAGTTGTTTCCTATGTTCCAATAATGTGCCTTTGAGCCTTTTCTCCTGCCTTGCTAGATCCCATCCAGGATCATGTGTTGCATTTAATTGTCATTGTCTCTTTAGTTTTTTATTTTATTTTTTAATTGTGGGAACATATATACAATGTAAACTTTCCCATCTCAACCCTCCCAAGCATACTATTGAATGGGATTATTCACTTTTCCCAATTTTGCAGTACCCTCACCACCTCCTATTACTAAAACTTTCCCATCTCTCTAAACAGAAACCCTATGCCCATTATGCTTTAACTCCCCATTTCCCCTGTACCCCACCCCTGGCAACCTGTACCTGCATATTCTCTGATATTTTCTTTGTAGTTACCATGGGGCTTAAATCTTAAATATTAATCCAAAATCTATAAAAATTCTGTTTGCTTTGATACCACTTTAACGAAAGTGATATACACAAACTATGTTCCTATATCCCTCTGCCCCCCCCATGTAGTTCTTGTCACAAATTACACGCTTATACATTAAGTCCAAAATCACTGATTTATCATTTCATTTTAGGCAGTTACCTTTTAGATCTTGAGGAAGTAAAAAGTGGAGTTAAAACCAAAAATACAATAGCATTGGCATTTATATTTACCCACGTCATTACCTTCACCAGAGAGCTTCATTTCTTCATCTGGCTTCGATCTATTGTCTGTTGTCCTTTCCTTTCAACCTGCAGAACTCTGTTTACCATCTCTTGTAGGGCCAGTTTAGTGGTGATACTTCCCTCAGCTTTTGTTTATCTGGGAATGTCTTGATCTCTCATTTAAAAAATTTTTTTTTCTTTATTAGAGAAGTTGTGGGTTTACAGAGAATCATGCATAAAATACAGGATTCCCATACACCACCCCACCACCAACCCTTGCACTGGTATGGAACGTTTGTTATAATTGATAGCACATTTTTACAGTTATGCTGTTAACGTACAGGGTTTAACTAGGGTTCACTGTTTCTGTAGTGTAGTTCCATGGATGTTTTTAAAAAAATTATTCTGTTACTATGTATACAACCGCACAATTCCACTTTTAATCACATTCAGATACATACTTCAGTGCTGATAATTTCATTCACAGTGTTGTGCTACCATCACCACCATCCATTACCAGTGCATTTCCGTCATTCAAAATAGGAACCCTGTACATGTGAAGCTCTAACTTCCCATTCCCTATCCCTACCCCATCCCCTGGTAACCTGTATTCTAGATTCTGACCCTAAGTTTACCTATTCTAATTGTTTAAAGTCAGTGAGATCATACAATATTTGTCCTTTTGTGTCTGGCTTCACTCGACATTTATTCAAGGTTCATCCATGTTGTCGCATGTATCAGTACTTCAATTCCTTTTTATGGCTGAGTAATATTCCATTGTATCTATTCACCAGTTGATGGACACTTAGGTTGCCTCCATCTTTTGGCAATTGTGAATAATGCCATTATGAACATCAGTGTGCAAGTATCTCTTCAAGTCTCTGCTTTGAATTCTTTTGGGTGTATACCTAGTATTGGGATTGCCGGATTAAATGGTAGTTAAATGGCAGTTCTATACGTAGCTGTGGCAGTTTGATATTACTTATGAATTCCAAAAAGAGATATTGATTATGTTTGTACACTGGTCTGTTCCTCTGGGCATGATACCCTTTGATTTATATTTGAAGGCTTTACATTTTCTTGATTATGTTAATACTAAGACTTTGATTAAATCACGTCATTAGGGCATGCAGGGTTGAGTCCCTGCCACCTTGGTGGGCTATATAAACAGACACTCAATCAAGAACACAGAAGTATATACACAGAGAAGAGAGACAGCTCCATAGACATGACAGAGGCCCCTGAAAGAGAGATAAGCCATTCGCCTGATAGTTTATGGCTGACCTTGTGAAGAGCCCAGAGCAGGTGAGTCTGGAAAAAAACGAGCCACCGGAAGAGAGACTAGCCTTATACCAGCCTACAGCTGAGATTGGAAGAAGCTGGACCCACAGAGCCTTAAGAGGGAATAGGAGGGCTGAACTCTTGTAGACGTTGCCCGCCATCTTACGTCAACAAGTGGCAACAGCGTTTGGTAAGGAAGTAGCATTGAGTTGGACTCCTTAGAGCTTTGTAACTATAAGCTTTTACCCCAAATAAATACCTTTTATTAAAACCAACAGGTTTCTGGTACTTTGCATCAGCACCCCTTTTGGCTAATACAGCAGCTTTCTGAGGAAATGCCATACTGTCTTCCACAGCAGCTGCACCATTTAACATTGCCACCAGCAATGAACACGTGTTCCTGTTTCTTCACATCCTCTCCAACCCTTGTTATTTTCTTTGAAATGGTATCTCATTTTGGTTTTGATTTGCATTTTCCTGATGGCTGCTGATGTTAACTTTTTCCTATGCTTTCTGGCCTTTTGTATATCTTCTTTGGAGAGATGGCTATTCAAATTTTTTGCCCATTTTAAAATTTGGTTGTCTTTTGTTAAAACATTTCTTTATATATTATGGTTTTGTTGATTATTGTATTATTGTTTACTATTGCACTTATCTCTACTTTAGTCTTTATTATTTCTCTCCTTTTGCTCCCTTTAGGTTACTTTGCTCTTCTCTTTCTAGTTCTCCCAGTTTTGAGGTTAGGTCTCTGATTTGAAGTCTTCTTTTTTAATGTGAGCATTTAGAGCTATAAATTTCCTTCTCAGCACTGCCTTTACTGCGTCCCATAAGTTTTTGTTATGTTGTATTTTCATTTTCATTCTCCTCAAGATATTTTCTAATTTTGCTTCTGATTTCCTCATTTACCAATTGGTTGTTTAAAAGTTTGATGTTTAATTTCCACATATTTGTAAATTTTCCATTTGTTCCCCCTATTAATTGATTTCTAGCTTCCTTCCATTGTTGTCAGAGAAAATAAGTTGTATGATTTCAGTATTTTTTAATTTACTGAGACTTCTTCTGTGACCTAACAAATTGTCTGTCCTAGAGAGTGATCCATGTGCACGTAAGAAGAATGTATAGTCTATTTTTGTTGGGTGAAATAAATGTTCTATATATGTCTGCTAGGTCTAGTTGGTTTAGAGTATCATTCAGGTCTTATATTTCTTTATTGATCTTCTAACTAGATATTCTGTACATTATTGCGACTAGTGTATTAAAGTCTCCTACCAGGAAACTGATGTGGCTCAAGTGGAGTGCTGGCCCGTGGAGTGCTGGCCCGCATGGAGAGCTGGCGCAGCAAGATGACGCGACAAAAAGAGACACAGAGGAGAGACAATAAGAGATGCAGCAGACCAGGGAGCTGAGGTGGTGCAAGGGATTGAGTGCCTCTCTCCTACTCTGGAAGGACCCAGGATCAGTCCCCAGTGCCACCTAAAGAGAAGACAAGCAGACACAGAAGAACACACAGCGAATGGACACAGCAGACAGCGAGAGCAAAGACAACGGGGGGGGGGGGAGGGCTGGAATAAATAAATAAACCTTTAAAAAAAAATGTCTCCTACTATTAATGTAGAACTGTCAATTTCTCCCTTCAAATCTGTCAGTATTTGCATCATATATTTTGAGACTCTGCTGTTAGATGCATATATATTTATAATTGTTACAGCTTACAGCTGAATTGTCCCTTTATCAGTATATAATGACCATCTTTGTCCCTCATAACTGTTTTTCATTTAAAGTCTATTTTATCTGATATTGGTATAGCTACCCCAGCTGTCTTGTGGTTACTACCTGTATGGTATATATTTTTTCTCTTCTTTCACTTAAAACCTACTTGTATCTTTGAATTTAATGTGAGTCTCTAGCATATAGCATATAGTTGGGTCATGATTCATTTTTATTTTTTTAATTTTTAAAATTTTTATTAGAGAAGTTGTGAGCTTACAAAACAATCATGCATAATGTGCAGAATTCCCGTACATTACCCCTCCACCAACACCTTACATTGTTGTGGAACATTTGTTACAGATTATGAAAGAACATCTGCAGACTATTACAACTAACTGTGGTCCCTAGCTTACATTTGGTATATTTCTTCCAGTCACCCCCTATTATTAACACCACGTATTTGTATTGTCCATTTATTATAGTTCATGAGAGAACGCTCTCATATTTACAGTTAACCACAGGCCTTTATCCACCACATGGGTCACTGTGTTATACAGTCCCATGCCTTGTACAGTCTATCCAAAGCATACACTCAGTGGCTGTCACTTTATCACAGAGTTGCGCCGTCATTGCCTCAGTAAATTTTTTCATGTTTTCCTTAATCCAAAAGAAAAAAATCCCATACCCCCGATCATTGCCCGTTAGCGTTGATACAGTACCTTCTTTGACTGATAGAGTACCTTGATGCAAGAATATTACAATATTGTTGTTAACTGTAGTCCATAAGTTACATTAATTGTATTTTCCCTTACATCACCATATTCTTACCCATCTTGTAATAGTGACATTGTTCTAGTTCATACATGAATATTCATGTATTTGTACTATTAGCCACAATCCTCATCCACCACTTGGTTCACTATGTTATTCAGTCCCTATATTATTCTCTGGCTTTCTTTCAATTGACATGTCCCTAACCTTCCCCTTTCAGCCACAATCTTATTTACAACCCAGCCATGTTAGTTAAACTCAGTATAATGTTTTCCCATAAACTGTCTCCATTTCCACACTTTTACAGCTGATTAAAAATTCTACATACATTAAGCATCAGTACCCCTTCTCAGCCCTTATCCTATCTGCTATTAACCTATATTCTAGGTTTTAACTCCATGTGTTTGTTCTTCATATATAATTCATGTTAGTGGGACCATACGACATTTGTCCTTTTGTGTCTGACTTATTTCACCCAGTATAATGTCTTCAGGTTCATGCAATGTTATCATGTGTTCCAATTTCATTTCTTCTTACAGCAGCATAGTATTCCATCGTATATATATACCACACTTTGTTTATTCATTCATCGATTGATGGACAGTTGGGTTGTTTCCATCTTTTGGCTATTGTGAATAACGCCACTATGAACATTGGTGTGGAAAAGTCTGTTCACCTAACTGTTTTCAGTTCTTCTGGATATATTCCTATTAGAAGGATTGCTGGATCATACAGCAGTTTTATATTTAGCTTCCTGAGGAACCACCAAACTCTTGCACAGAGGCTGCACCATTCTACATACCCACCAACACTGAAAGTGTTTCTATTTTTCCACATCCTCTCCAGCTCTTGTTGTTTTCTGTGTTTAATAATGGCCATTCTATGAGGTGTGAGACGCTATCTCATTGTAGTTTTGATTTGCATTTCCATAATAGCTAGTGATATTGAGCATTTTTTTCATGTACTTTTTTGCCATTTGTACTTCCTTTTTTGGAGAAATGTCTGAGTCTTTTGCCCATTTTTAAATTGAAATGCTCTTTTTTTGTTCAGTTGTATGATCTCTTTATATAGCATGGAAATCAATACCTTATCAGGTATGTGGTTTCCAAATATTTTCCTCCATTGAATGGGCTTTTTCACCTTCTTGACAAAGTCCTTTGAAGCACAAAAATGTTTAAGTTTGAGGAGGTCCCATTTATCCTTTTGTTTTTGTTGCTCATACTTTCAGTGTAAGGTTTAAGAAACCACCTCTACCACGAGGTCTTGAAGATGTTTCCCTATAGTTTCTTCTAGTTTTATGGTTGTCACTTTTATATTTAGGTCCTTGATCCATTTTGAGTTAATTTTTGTATAAGGTGTGAGATAGGGGTCCTCTTTCTTTCTTTTGGCTATGTACATCCAGTTTTCCCAGCACCATTTGCTGGATAGACTGTTTTGCCCCAGCTGGGTAGGCTTGACAGCCTTGTCAAAAATTACTTGACCGGGGAGTAGATGTAGCTCAAGTGGTTGAGTGCCTGTTTCCTATGTACAAGGGTCCTGGGTTCGATCCCTGGTACCTCCTCAAAACAAAACAAAACAAAACAAATAAAAAATCACTTGACCATAGATGTGAGAGTCTGTTTCTGAACCATAAATTCGGTTCCATTGATCTATATGTCTGTCTGCCAGTACCATGGTGTTTTTACCACTATAGCTAGGTTATATGATTTGAAGTCTGGAAGTGAGATTCCTCCAAATTTTTTCTTCCTTTAAAAGATGTTTTTGGCTATTTGGGGTCCCTTACCCTTCAAAGTAAATTTGATAATTGAGTGTTCCATTTCTTTTAAAAAGGCTGTTGGAATTTTTATTGGGATTGCATTGAATCTGTATATCAATTGGGTAGAATTGACTAAAATCTTAATGATATTTAGTCTTCCAATCCATGAACACGGAATGTTCTTCCATCTATTTAGATCTTTGATTTCTTTTAGCAATACATTGTAATTTTATGAATACAAGTGCTTTATGCCCTTGGTTAAGTTTATTCATAAATATTTGATTAAGTTGCTATTGTAAATGGAATTTTTTCCCCTGACTTCCTTCTTAGATTGCTCATCACTAGTGTATAGAAACACTACCGATTTTTGCATATTAATATTGTATCCTGCCACTCTGCTACCTCTAGTTGCTTTGTTGATTTTTTAGGATATTCTAGATATAGGATCATATCATCTGCAAATAGCAAAATGTTAACTCTTCCTTTCCAATTTGGATGGCTTTTTCTTTCCTAATTGCTCTAGATAGAACCTCTAGCACTATATTGAACAACAGTAGTGACAGTGGACATCTTTGTCTTGTTCCTGATCTCAATGGGAAAGCTTTCATTCTTTTACCATTGAGTACAATGTTAACTGTGGGGTTTTCATATATGCCCTTTATCATGTTGAGAAAGTTTCAATTCCTATCTTTTGGAGGGTTTTTAATCAAGAAAGGATGCTGGATTTTGTCAAATGCCTTTTCTATGACAATCAAGATGATCAATGTGATTTTTCTTCTTCAATTTATAAATGTGATGTATTATACTGATTGATTTTCTTGTTGAACCACCTTTGCCTGGGCTAAAACTCACTTGATCATGAATAATTCTTTTAATATGGCAGTGTGAGTATTTTATCAATCCCCAAAAGAGAAAGATGATATTTGTAAACTAATCTATTCCACTGGATGTGATACCCTTTGCATCAAATTCAGCTGAGGGACCTTTGATTAGATTACTTGATAAAATCGCTTTAGGGCTGTTGATTGGACTCTGTCAGTGAGGTGTGACTTTCAGTTTGAGTCTCTGTTCCCTTGCTGTGTCTGATATAAATGGATTCACACAGATAGACACAGAGAAAAAAAAAACAGCTTATTTGATTATGCAATGTGAAAAAGAAAATTGCTTAAGCACGAAGCCCTCAAGAGGCTGGACCCATGGAGAAGTCATTATGTATGCCTGATAGCTTACAGCTGAATTTGGGAAGATGGCAGAACGGCTGAGACTGATACAGGAGGCCAGGAAAGAGGCAAGCCCTATACCCGGTTTCTCAAAGCTGAACTCCAAGAGATGGTAGATTTTAGAGGGGAAGGCAGAGACCTCCACAGAGATAGGTGACCATCTTGTTTAAACTGGCAGCTGACTTGGGTGAGAAAGCACCTCTTATGGTGCCTTGACTTGGACTTTTCATGGCCTTAGGACTGTAAGCTTTTATCCCAAATAAATACTTTTTTTTTTTTTTTTTTAATTTTATTTATTCATTTATCCCCCCCTTGCTGCTTGTGCTCGCTGGGTCAGCTAACCACGCCGTGCTGGCGGGCTTGCCTTCACCAGGAGGCCCGGGGAACCAAACCCGGGGCCTCCCATATGGTAAACGGGAGCCCTACTGATTGAGCCACAGCCGCTTCCCCAAATAAATACTCTTTATAAAAGCATTTCTGGTACTTTTCATTGGCACCCCTTTGGCAAACTAAAACAAATAAGTTGTTGGATTTGATTAGCAAGTTTTTTGTTGAGGATTTTTGCACCTCTATTCTTAGAAGCTGGTCCCTACCATAACTGATTTTCAATCAGCCCCATTTTCCCTGCAGGTAGAGTTAAAATGGAGCCTACTGGCCTCTTTCTGACTTAAGACAGGTGCAAACTTTAGCTGTTCTTAAGATTGGACTTTAGCCACCTGAATTTACTAATCAGTAGTTGAAGTCGGTGCCTGACCGTCTCTTCCTCTCCTGTTTTTGGAAAATGGAGCTTCCAACTCCAATCAGGGAATAGCTCCAAGGCATCTTGCACCACCAGGGACAGATGGGCACTGGCCTCCAAGGCATGGAGTCCTCTATTCATGAATCTACACTGCAGATGGGCAGTATCTATCCACCTGTTGTTAAAGGATATGCAGGATGCTCTTCTGGTCTCCTGGATCCCTCAAACAGATGATTTAGGTAGCCCTGGGTGATTACTAACTGCATTGTAGGATGAGCTGACTATTGGAGTGCCTTACTCAGTTGCCATCTTGCCCCTTCTCCAGGTAATGCTTTTTAATCCATTCTGCTAGTCTTTCCCTTTTGACAAGAGAATTTATTTACATTTAAAGTCACTACTGATAATGCAGGACTTTGTACTGTCATTTTGCTACTTAGCATTTGTATGTCTTAATCTTTTTTTAATCTCTCAATTCTGTTAATACCTAATTTTATATTTATTTGATTTTTTGTCCTGTACCTTATTGAGTGCCTTCTCATTTCTATCTGGATATATTTTTCATCTATTTTTCTTGTAGTTAAACATCCTAAATATATAACAAAAATATTTGGTTTGATACCAACTTAATTAAAATAGCATTCACCTATACTTTTCATATATTCCTCTGTTTTTTTTTTTTTTTTTTTTTTGGTACTAGTTTCCACACATACCTTTGTACATTGTATGTCAAAAACGTAGCTTTATCTTTACATTTTATGCATTTGCATTTTCCCACCTGTAGGAAGTAAGAAATGGAGTTTCATACTACACAATACACTATAATAATACTGGCATTTATAATTACCCAAATGGTTACCTTTACTGTGGGTCTTTATTTCTTTATGCTGATTTGAACCACTGTCTAGTGTCCTTTCCTTTCAGTCTGCAGAACTCCCTTTAGCATTGCTTGTAGGGCAGGTCTAGTGGTGATGAACTCCCTCAGATTTTATCTGAAAAATGTCTTAATCACACTCATTTTCAAAAGCAAGTCATGCCAGATTTAAAATTCTTGGCTGACAGTTTTCTTTCAGCACTGTATTTCAGCTCACTGCCTCCAGACTTGCCTCCATGGTTTTTGATGAGAAATTGACACTCTATCTAATTGGGACTCCTTTGTATGTAACACATTGTTTTTTTCTTGCAGCTTTCAGAACTCCTTGTCCTCTGCATTCAATGGTTATCAATATATGATGGGGTATGCTTTTCTTCATGTTTATCCTGCTTGGTGTTATCTGGGTTTCTTGGATATGCATATTCATGTCTTTTGCTACATTTGATAAGTTCTCTGTCATTATTTCTTTGACTTTTTCCCTGCCCCTTTTCCTTCTGGCATCCCCATAATGCATATATTGGTACACTTGATGGTGTCCCAGAATTGTCTCAGACTGTTTTTACCTCTAATAATTCTTTTTTCTTTCTGTTCCTCAGCTTGACTCATTTCAAGTGTCTTATCTTCAAGTTCACTGATTGTTTCTTCTGCCAGCTCCAATCTGCTCTTGAAACCCTCTTTGGCATTTTTCATTTCAGTTATCGTGGTCTTCAACTCCAGTAGTTCTGTTTGGCTCCTTTTTAAAATTTCTCTCTCTTTACTAAGACTCGCATTGCTCATTCAGTGTTTTCCTGATATCCTTTAGTTCATTCACTGTATTATCCTTCAACTCCTTGAGCATTTTTAATATACTTTAAATGATTCCTTCAGTATGTCCACATTCTCATCTTTATTGGTGTTTTCTGTATTTTTATTTATTCTCTTCATTTGGATTGCCCATCATTTCCTGTTTCTTTGTCTTGTGCTCTTTTTTTGCACACTGTACACTTGAATATTTTAAAATATTTGTTCCCTGAGGTGACTGTTTCTTGTTTTTTTTTTTTTTTTTTTTTTCCCATTGGGAGGTACCGGGGATCAAACCCCGGTCTCTCCATATGGTAGACGGACGCCGAACCTCTTGAGCCACATCCGTTTCCCTCTTGTTTTTATTACCAGCTGGTAATAAGAGATTTTCTTGAGCTTCAGGTCTCCTATCAGGAAGCCTGCCAAAGGCGAATGCAGTGTTCAGGGTTTTCCCTGTCTTCTCTGGGCCTCTGTCTTGTCCTGGGCTTTTGTTAGTTGTTTGGGAGTTCCCCTGTTTACAGGAATTTGTACCCTCTGTTTCCCAGGAGACAGACCCCCTTTTCCTAGGTATTTGATGCCAACAGGCCTTTGTTCAAGACTGTCCGCTTCCATAGTTTCTTAGAATTTTTTTCTTGTCTCAAGCTGATTTTGCCTGGAGGGCAAATTCTGGGAGGAGGTGCACACAAGAGAGAACTTTCCCAAGTCAGTCTTTCCCAATCGCAACAGGGCCAGGGGACCACGAAGGGGTCACAGACTAGCTCTAATGTGTTCTGGGGAGAGGATCAGGAATGGCAATAAGATCTCTGATGGCTACCCAAAGCTGAGCTTTCCTGGCCTGCCCAGCAGATGCAGCCCTTTGACTTACTGTCCCCCACAGCGCTGAGGAAACACAGCACCTTTGAGTCTCCATCACCGCCCCTGACCTTGGAAGGTTAAAACAATAGTTGCTGCTGCTTTTGTCTGGGAGAGAATGAAACAATGGCTGCCTTCAGATCTGGATCCCCAGCAACCCAAATTTGCTAATCAAAAGCCATGATCAGTGATCAGCCATGCCCACCCATGATTTTGGGGAAGATTATTTCCCAAAAAAATGCTGCAAGAGTGGGGGTTGGGTGCTAGTATCCACTGTACCGAGAGAGCAATTTACAGTTCTTTGCCATAATTTATCAGCTTTTTCCTACCTTTGTTCCCTGGATGCTGTACAGTGTTCATCTGGCCTCTGGAGTTTCAAAATAGTTGTTTTAGACAATTTCTGCCGGTTTACTGTTTTGGTGGAAGGACGGAGTCCTGGAGTTCCCTACTCCACCATCTTCTCACAATCCTCCTCCCTCATTTTCTTAAAAAAAATTTTTTTTGTTTGTTTTTTTGTTTCTTTTCATTTCCCCCTCATTTTTGAAAGACTGTTCTCCTGGAAATTATGTTCTTCGTTGGCAGTTTTTTTCTTTCAGGACTTTAAGTGTTATCCCACTGCCTCCATTGTTTCTGATGAGAACTTATTACTTATCTTACTGAGGCTCTCTTGTACGTGACATGTTGCTTCTTTCTAATAGCTTTGGCATGTGACGGTTTGATATTAATATGCCACGGTATGCACCTGTTTTGGGTTTATCCTGTTTGGAGTTTGTTGGGCATCATAGATGTGTATATTCCTGTTTTTTATTAAATTTGGTAAGCTTGCAGCCATTATTTGTTTGAATATTCTCTTTGTCCCTTCTCTTTCTTCTGGGAATCCCATAATACTTTAATGGGTATGCTTGATGGTGTCCCACAGGTTCCTTAGGCTCTTTTCATTTTTCCTTCATTCTTTTTCCTGCTCCTCAGACAATGATATCAATTGTCTTATTTTCAAGTTCTCTATTATTTCCTTCTGCCAGTTTTAATCTGCTGTTGATCTCTTCTAGGGAATTTTTAATTTCTGTTACTATGGTCTTCAGCTCTGTTTGTTCCTTTTCATAATTTCCATCTCTCTATTGCTACTTTGTGTTCATCTGTCATTTTTCTGATTTCCTTTAGTTCTTTGTCCATGTTTTCCTTTAGCTCTTTAAGCATATTTAGGACTTTTTTTTTTTTTTTTTAAGTCTGTGTCTGCTTTGGATAGAATGTACAAGTCATAGGACTATTTAAGACAGAGAACCACGTGGTATAAGATGAACTGTGGTTAACAATACAAATATGAGAGTGTTCTCTCATGAACTTTAATAAATGTACCATATTAATACACGGTGTTAATAATAGGGGGTGTATGGAAAAATATGCCACGCATACACTATGGACCATGGCTGATGGTAATAGTATGATAATTTTTTTTTTTTTAAAGATTTTATTTATTTATTCATGTATCCCCCCCTTGCTGCTTGTGCTCGCTGGGTCAGCCAACCACGCCGTGCGGGCGGGCTTGCCTTCACCAGGAGGCCCCGGGAACCGAACCCGGGGCCTCCCATATGGTAAACGGGAGCCCTACTGATTGAGCCACAGCCGCTTCCCGATAATGTTCTTTGATAATCTGTGATATATGGGAATTCTGCACATTATGCATGGTTGTTTTGTAAGCTCAACTTCTCTAATAAAAGACAAAAGAAAAAGTCTGTGTCTGGTATGTACCAGGTGTGGTCCTTCTCATTGATGGTTTCCAATGCTTCAACCTTCTCCTTTGCCTGGGCCATTGCTCCCTGTTTCTCTGTATGTTTTCTAACCTTTTACTAAAACCTGTACATTTTTATATTTTAATATGTTATTGCTGGAATTTAGCCTTTGAGGCATCTGTTCCTTAATCTTGTGTACAGTGAGTATCATGACAGAGCTTTCCTTGATTGCCAAGAGCTACCAAAAAAGGAGGAAGAGGAGGAGGAAGAAGGGAAAAAAAGAAAACACCTTTCTTGGTCTTTGCAGATTGACCTACTGCAAGTGCTCCCCTTCAGGGCTTATCCACACTATAAGTTCAGAGAACAGCTCCAGGCCATAGCATAGGGGCCTCCCTGAGCCTTTTGTTTTGTCTTGAACATGCACATATGGTCCCTGGAATTACCCTCTTTCCACTGTTCCACACAGTCCCTCTTCCCTAGGAAACAGTCACCTCACAGTCCTGGGCACAGCACTGCGTGTCCTACAGCCAGCTTCCCTTTCCCAGGCAGGACTACCTGACTGCTCTCCCACAGCGTTCTCTAGGGGAATTCTGTGAGCTGCAGCCACACATGAGGTAAGTTCAGGGATGTTGAGTTCCTCAGGCCACCACCAGATTGGGCCAGACGTGTGCTTCTAGCATATCACAAGGGTTACTCAGCTCCCTCGGGAACCCTGACCAGGGATCTGCACTGGAGTGTGGGCCAGCTGGGAGCAGAGCCGGTGAGAGGAGGGAGAGGCCAGCCAGGGTACCAGGAGATCCTCCTGCTTGTAAGAGGCCTTTTTCTTGTTTCAGCTCTCACCCTGTTACTTAAAGATTCACTTTGCCATGGCAGCTTATTTATAATGAGATTTAAGATATTTCTTTTCAAGGCACTTCTCTTCCCACACACAATAGAGATGGAAAATAATGGGAAAGGAGCAAACTGATCTTGTACTTTGTTACACTAGGTTGTACTTGCTCAAATTAAATGCAATCCTTGTTATAAAGCCAATCTTAATTTTCAGAAACAGGCAGTTTTTTTTTTTTCTTTTACTAAAAACATTTTAAAAACAGTGAAAGATTGAGCCAGTATGGGTTATTGGATTATACAGACACAGACACGTATGCACATATATATACTCAATCACAACATACACATGCGTATACACAATCACATAGGCACATAAACACACTTTTCTTCTGCACTCTTCCTTTAATTCAGGTCTCTTCCTTCACTGGGAAGTAACTTACCTTCAAGATTTGGGATTAGATTCAGAATTGAAACCCTGCTCCAAATCTACAATAGGAATTCCTTTGGTTCCTTTGTGCAGAAACCAGTCAAAACCTGATTAACTATCAAAAAAGACTTTCCCTCCCTCCTTCCCTCCCTTCACATAATTTCTACCAGTACCCTTCCAGTTGTGGTTGCCCAGTGTCTTCATTTCCTAGGGCTGCCATACAAATACCACAAACTGGATGGCTTAAAACAAATTTATTATTGCACTTCTGAAGGCTACAAGTCCAAAATCAAGGGGTCCGCAGGGCCATGTCCCTCTGAAGTCTAGGGAGGAACCTGTCCCATGCTTCTCGCTGGCTGGCAGTGGCTCGCCGGCAATCCAGGTGGTCTCCGCCTGGGTCGGCAAATGGCGCCTCCCACCCCCACCCCATCCAATTCCTCCCGTATAAGGACACCAGTCGTATTGCATCAGGGCCCACCCTAATCCAGTTTGGCCTCATCTTAACATCTCCTAAGATCCTTTTTCTCAATAGTCACAGGGCTGAATGCTAGGATTTGAACACGTCTTTGGGGGACAAAATTCAACCCATAACAGGCTGTGGAGATACAAGGATGAAATGGTCTGCAAAGGACACAAACTCCCTAAAGCACATGTACAGTTGGCTGAAGAAAAGCCTTCCAGATCCCCACCTCTCGAGAGAGCAGGCATAACTTTAAAATACAAACTGGGTATTTTTGCTTTTTTTAAAAATTAACTTGTTTAAAAATATTTTGTTTTAATATAGGTAAGAGATACAATTCAAAAGTCAAGAGATAGAGGGAAATTAACGAAAAGTAAATCTCCCATCTCTGCCCCCAAGTTCCCCAGTTTCTTTCCTGGGAGGGAACCAATGTCACAGTTTCTTTTTGTGAAAGGGATACCTTTAATTCATTGATCATGCCACCTGTTTCCTCCAATTATTGTCCTAAGTGCAGGGCTCTGCCAGGTGGAGCCTCTGGAAAGAGATGTACTAAGTCAGCAAGTTCATTCATTCCCCAAGTCAACAGTGAGGTTGCATTAGTAAGTCCAGAGGAGACCAGGGGCTGTGGCAGCACTATGGCTTTACCAGCACCTTCACAGACTCCTTGGGGTTATGTACTGAATTACATAGACGGTATAACCATACAGTCATGATAATAAAACGTAAGAGCAGGGAGCCGATGTAGCTCAAGTGGTTGAGTGCCTGCTTCCCATGTATGAGGTCCTGGGTTTGTTCCCCCATACCTTCTAAAAACAAAACAAATGAAAAAAAAAACCAACTCTTACTGGGGAGCGGATGTAGCTCAGTGGTTGAGTGCCTGCTTCCCATGTATAATATAAGGTCCTGGTTCAATCCCTGGTACCTCCTAAAAATAAACAAAACAAAATAGCTACCATGTGCTAAGTGCTTCCTTTGCCAGGCCCCATACTTTGTGCTCTATGGAGCTTATCACACAACTCTCCTAACCCAATAAGTATTACTGTTTTTATGGTCACCCATTTTGCAGATGCGGAAGCAGATTTCGAGAGGTTAACATGCACAAGGACACACAGCTGTTAGCACTCAGGACCAAGAGCAGGCCTGGAGGGCGGGGGTGTAGGGAGTTCATTGCCTCTGTGCTGGCCACTCTCCCCCAGCCTGAACTCCAAGGCAGGAAACAGGAGAAGGCCTTGCTGGCCGTGGCCCAAGTACGCGGTGGCTAGAGAGAGACTCTTGCGGTACCGAGTAGTTAGATTCGGGAATCCCCGAAACTTTCCTGTTTGAATGTTCTAAAAGCAAGTACTCATTTCTCTCTGGTTTTTACAATCCCTGATGCTGATCAGAAGAAAGTGACTATGCAGCTTAAGGACTAGCTCTTGGAATATCAAAGCTACAATTGTACACACTGAAAAATTTTTGAAGCTAAAAGAGGCCATAGAGGTATAATTTACTCTAATTTTACCCACAAGGAAACCGAATTTTGGGTTGATTTACTTAATGAGATATTCATAGTTGTTGACAATGGAGAGACTAGAAATACTCAGATTTCTTAACTAGTTTTTATTACCATGATACCTCCATTTTTCTATGAACTGGATATTCAACCAGCTTTGGTGAAGTATAGCTTGCTGAGAAAGCATTTGTTCCTGTTCCTGGAAACCCTGGAAGGAAAAACCCTGTCACTCAGTATCCAAAACCACAGCTGGTCTCCATGAGACAATTGCAGGACAGAGGAGCCCTGCCAGGTTCATCGTGGCCTCACTACCTTGCGAAGGACGTTTGACATATGGTAGAATAATTTTCTAGAACAAATGGCTTTTAACGAGGCTTATGATAAGTCTTGCTTTTAGTGTTTGGTGATGTCAGTGCTCTGAGACGCACTGACTCATGGCAGACCAATGTCAGGCTTGACTTAGGAATGGGTTCCCTTTAGCGCATTGTAACTATTGTTAACAATTATTGTTGAAGAGAAAAGTAGCCCACAGAAGGAGGATCTTAATGAAAGTAATCTTTTTAGGCAGAGGATAATATGCTAGTGCCCAAATGTTTTCTCCATTTGGCATTTCATTTAATGAATTGAATTTTAATTCAGCAAGTCTGGGTATTTGTATTTTTTAACAAGATTTACGTGTGCTTCTGATGCACACCCGTGTTGGAGAACACTGGACCACGTGGCTTGGGGTCGGGCCTTATCCAGTTTCCACCTAAGTCCTGGGTGCTCTTGAGTGACTGGACCTCTCCAGCATTTACTGAACACTAAAACTGGGCTTAGTGTCACAGCCACGGCCCTAAAACCCTATTGCTATTTTACACAATTTCTTACTTTTTTGAAATGAGTTTAGTCCATGAGGACCTCAAAACTGATGGGTGGTATTTCTTTTCTGCCCTGGACTTCCCTGGTATGTATCAAAGCCCTATACTATAGGGGTAAAAGCAGTTTTCATTGATCTAGTTTAGCAAATTAAGCTCATAGGAGCTCTGGGGGAATCCTAGAGCAAACTATTGGGTGGGGGGGAAGAGCAATAATTTGACAAGATTTGGAAATCCTTTGTCTATAGATTTGTCCCCAAGAGAATAAACTATTTGATATGGGAACCTTATAAATTACTTCCAAGTTATATATCTTTAACAAATAAGTGACTTTGAAGTGAATCAATCTTTTCTTGATAAAATTGCCAATTCTGCTTTTTAATTGCTTATAATTGGTGATTTTAGGTGGTTAGAATATTGTGGAAAATGAGAACAAGTTCATACAACTAGCTGTGGCTGTGGATGGCATTTTAGTTCTTTGTATCTTTTTAAAATTATTTTTTATTTTTTAAAAGATACTTAGATTACATAAATGTTCCATGAAAAATATAAAGATTCCCATATGCCCCACTCCCCACACCTCCCACACCCTCCCACATAAACATCCTTCATTAGTGTGGCACATTCACTGCAATTGATAAACGCATCCTGGGGCTTTGCCATTAAGCATGGACCACAGTTCCTATTGTAGTCTACACTCTCTCTCTCTCACAGTTCTGCATGTTATGTGATGATATAAAATGGCCTATATCTGTCACTGAAGCATCACTCAGGACGATTCTCAAGTCCCAAAAAAGCCCCCATATTACAACTGCTTTTCCCTCTCCCTGCCCCCAGAGCCTCCAGTGGCCACTGGCTCCACATCAATGTTGTAATTTCTTCCATTGCTAGAATTACGATATGTCTATGGTAGAATACCAGTAAGTCCACTCTAGTCCATAGCTCTTCCCCGAATCCCGAGGATTCTGGGATGTTGACGTCCACTCCACCTCCAAGTGAGAGGGGGCTTATATCCCATGGATAAGATGGATGGGACTATCCTGCCTGCAGCTGCAGACTCTCTCCGTTCCCTGGGACAGCCGTTGTTCATCATCATCTCCCTGTCAGTTATCCTGGGTGAGTCCAATAAGCTGTAGAGCAGGTGTTGCAAGTCCGCTGAGGTTCTGGGCCCAGCTGGCACATGGACAGCCCAGTTCTTGTATCTTAACCTCTTCCCTGACTGTTGGCCTCAGTGGGGATTAGATGAGCATGATCATATCACACTATTAGTGGTTGATAAGACTGGGAAAATAAGTGTTTCCTTCACTCTGGGAGAGCAGTCGTATTTCATATTTTTAAAATATACTATATCCTGTTGCTCAGGACATGCTGAGATCAGTATTTGTTTTCTTGCTCTCCTGGCTTAAAAGATAAGGAAAATGTCAGTGGAGATTAAGACAGTCATGGTATTTGGTGATTGTTAACCAGTTAGATTAGTGACAGAGTAATGAAAACTAGAACATAGGCCTTTGAACAACTTGGGAAATTGTGAATGATAAGAGAATGTTAGAAATTCCAAATGTTAGCACATGAATGCATTTCAATATCAATTTGTTTTAAAAATAAACACACATACATCCATACTTACTTTATTTATTTATTTATTTTTTTAAAGATTTTATTTATTTACTTTATCCATTTTAAAGCCCCCCTTCCCCATTTGCTGTTTTGTGTCCATTTGCTGGGCAATTCTCTGTGTCTGTTTCCTGCCATCTCTTCTCATCCTCCTCCTCCAGTCTTCACCAGGATTCGATCCTGGAGACCTCCGATGTAGGAGAGAGGTGTTCTGCTGCCTGCGCCACCTCAGCTCCTGGCTTCTGGAGCTTTCGGAGCATCTCGTCTTGTCTCTCCCCTGTTACGTCATCATCCTGCTGCGTGGCTCCAGGGGCCTGACAGCTCAGCAGCACACAGAGCCTGGCAGCCCATGCGCCTTCTATATATATATATTATTTTACCGGGAGGTCCCGGGGATCGAACCCAGGTCCCTCCATATGGCAGACGGGCGCCCAACCATTTGAGCCACATCCGCCCCCCATACTTACTTTATCAGCCAGAATTGTTGCCATCATCTTCCTTACTTAACCAGCTAGTGTTAAAATAAAAATACATTTGATCCACAAAGGTTGCAGCTTTTAGGCAAAGTGCTTCCTTCCAGGCATATATAGGACTGTATCATTTACACGGTCTCATTTATCGTTTTATTGCGATATCTGAATTGATATAACCCAGCTGGATTTTGTTGGAGTTTAGACCTTGAAGCATAGAATACACATCTACTTTATCAAGGGAACATAACATGTCTTTCTAGTCAAGAAACATGATTTACGTCATTAAATGTCAGATTGCTTTTGCTCCAGAAATACTTAGAGAGTCATAGCAGTTTGTGGGAGGAGGGGGAGGATTGGCCTAGCAGAGTGGTCAGTAACGGAGCACCCAGGGTAGTGCTAGGGGAGTGAAGATGGGGGTGCTCTGGAGGCTTTGCAGGAAACCTAGGGGGCCCTCCACAGCTAGCACAGCATACATTCTCTAAAGCTCAAAAAGATTCATTGCATAGGTTTAAAATTATATAGGGATTTCCACCACAACCCATTACGTGAAAACTTCTTCCAGGGAATTTAGTGTTCTAAACATCACTGTCTCATGCCTTAATTTAAAGTTTTCAAGTTAGGCAATCATTTTCTAAAATCCAGCCTGGATAAAAAGAACAACAGCAACAAAACAATGTCAACTCATGCTGCAGATATCGTACAGGGGAAGCTGAGTACCGGATGCATGTTTTAAGTGAGGACTCGTGACAGAGCCACAAGGTCTGGCTCCTGTCCTGGATTTTCCATTAACTACCCGTGTCCCTTTGACCAGGCCACTTAACCTGCCTGAACTCCATTTCCTAAACTCTAAAGTGTTGCAGTTAGGTTTCTTTGACCTCAACTTTTGGTGATACCGTGGAGAAATAGTAGACCCTCAAACTTCAGAGAAGTAATAAAAGTAACATTTCACTGGACTCTTTTTTTCCTTATCCCTATGAACACTGTTTCTAGATTTTCAGTACTCAGGTCACTAATCCAAGAAATTTTCTTTCAGGATGCTTTCGATATCAATACTGGATTTTTTTTTTTAAACAAATCAATTTTATTGATACATATGAATAAAGCATACAGTTCATCCAAAGTGTACAATCAATGGTATTTGGTATAATCACATAATTGTGTGTTTATCACTTCGATAATTATTAGAGCATTTTCAATATTTCAATAATAAAAAACAAGAAAATTCCTCACCACTCAATCTCTCTATGCTTCCTCCACTGGACATAGCTGCTGTTTCTGGCTGTTCTATCCTAAATGTAAAAGCAGTGGCTTTTAGTATAACCACAATGTTGTACATTCATCATCTCAAAAATTTTAGAACAATTTCATTACTCCAAAAAGACTCCACACCCCTTAGCTTTCCTTTCTCAGCTAATAACCACTAATCTCATTTCATCTTTAAAATCAATATTGGATTTTAAACAGTTCTGAGGATTGCCTTTAATATTTAATATCAGAAATCAAATAGAAAAAAGTCCTTAGACTGGCGTCATAATGAAGGCAGGGTTTTTTTTTCTTACCTCTTTTTAATTTGGTAATCTAATATATTGACTTATAAAGGCTTTATCTGGACAACTGTTATATCACTTTCAGTTACTTATAAATATACTCAAAATTTGACCGAATTTTTTCCAGCTCACAAGTTTCCTTAGCCCTTCTCAATCTTAACAGGATAAGGGGAAGTATCACCAGCCTCCAAACAGTTGTGGTTTTCAGTATAAATGAAAAGATATAGCTTCCCATAACCTGATTTATTCTTTTTAATGCCCTTAAAAGAACTAAAGAAGTAACAAGGGACAGACAGATAGATGGCATGGGGGTAGGGGGAAGGCTACACTCCTTTTAGAAGATTTCTCTATGTGAATTGCTTGTTATTTGAAAGTTCTTATTGATTTTTTTTTCCTTTCTGAAATCGAATTTGACTGGATATCTTAAAGATTGTACTTAAAAAAAATGGTAACGTAAAAATAATAGCATCATAATCAAAGTTTATATAACATGCTTACTTGAATGTATAATTAGTCTAAGACTAGTTTTAAGCAAATTTAATATTTTCAACAGGAATGAATTTTATTTTATTTATTGAATATTATCATGGTGTGAGGTTATTGTATATACAATGAATAAAATGATTTGATAGGTTCAATCGTTTCAGATTTGCATAAGCTGATATTTGAAAATACTTCCTTATTCTGGAAACCTAGCTCTGGTGTTTGGTAACTTCAAGCACCTGAGACCCAAAGCAAAAGGATTTCTGCAGTGTAAAAAAGGCTGCTACATTCTAGTGGTGGGTGGCATTCGCACTGGAAAATTAAGTTTATGGAATAATCCTTCTTGGCTGTCTTTGCTGACATTCTGTGATCATGTGAAGAATTACAACTTATTTGATGTGTGTGTGTGTTACTTTATTGAGGTACTAGTTACATACCATAAAATTCACCCATATTAAGTGTAAAATTCAGTGGTTTTTAGCAAATTTACTGAGTTGTGCAACTATCACCACAATCAGATTTAGAGCATTTTTATCAATCCAATAAGATTGTTCGTGCCTATTTACAGTTAATTAATTTGGTTTCATTTTAACTATTGTCATAAATTTATAATGATAGATTTGTGAGCTAAGGTCGAATTAATGTTGCTGTGATACAAAAAAATGGTAAAGTCTATATTTTGCAACTTGAAGTGCTTGGAAATTCCATAATAACTAGAAAGAATTCTTTAAAGTTTTGTTTTCATTTAGATCTAAATCAGATCTATTGAGTTTTTGATTGTTTGAGTACATTTGACCCAATCAGATGTTTGGGAATGAAGACTATACTATACTCAGAAATTAAAAGACTCATCATTACTAATTCTATTTTGGGATCAAACATACAGTTATTTTTTTTAAAAAAGCATTGTGATTTTGTTCTTACCATTTTCATTACTCAAGGGTTTGCTCATAAGTGGAGGCTTATGTAAGCAGAAGGACCTTATGCCCTGTCAGAGCTGATGGGGCTCAAAGGGGAAAGCACTGTCTCCAGTGTTTGCAAAATTTGTCATTTCTATTGATCTGGTCCTGAGAGGCTCAGTTTTTATCAGTAAAATAGAACATTAAGCTGAAAAACCAACAACAGTGCCTTCCCTGCAACAGACTCTAAGAGTGCCTTAACTCATCAAGTTTTAAAAAACAATAGGAAAGTGAATGTGGCCCAAGCGGCTGAGTGTCTGCTTCTCATATGGGAGGTCCTGGTTTCAGTTCCCAGTGCCTCCTTCAAAAATAAACCAACCCCCCCCCCCCCCGACTAAACAAATGAAAAAACCAACTCAGGGGAGCCAATGTGGCTCAGTGGTTGAATGCCAGCTTCCCACATCCGAGGTCCAGGGTTCAATTCCCGGTCCCGGTACCTAATAAAAAAAAAAAAAAAAAAAAAGAAGAGGAAGAAATGGAATAGATATTGGGACTTATCAAAACTTTCATTGTTTAAATTATATAAGTGGGTTTATGAAGATGGGTGTCCCTTATTTGAATAACTGCTAACTCTCATGTTTTATGTATTTTTTTCCTGATGATGGCAATTTAGAGGAATAAGAAATGATATCAGGCAGTATATAGTTGGGTTAGGTTTCATGATAAAGCCTGGAATTGGTAACAGCTCTTCATCCAATTTTACACTTTCCATTCTATGCTAGAAATTGTACGTGGGATAACAGCAGAAATATCTTGTTGGGAATTGAATCATGTCCCCCCCAAAAAGACATGTTCAAGTCCTAAACTCCAGTCCTGTGTTTAAAAACCATTTGTAAATAGGACCTATGGAACTGTTTTTATTAAGGTGTGGCCAAACTGAATGAGGGCGGGCCTTAATCCAATAAGATTGAAGTCCTTATAAGCAAAAGAAATTAGGGGAGTGGGTGTGGCTCAGTGGTTTGAGCACCTGCTTTCCATGTACCCTTGTACAATCCCCAGTACATCCTAAAAAAAAATAAAATAAATAAATTTTGGGAGGTGTCAGAGGTGGGGACCATGGGAATCCCTGTAATTTTTATGTAACACGTATGTAATCTAAGCTTCTTTTAAAATATTAAAAAAGAAAAGAAATTAGACCAGAAGTAGAAACCAGAAGTCAGAAGAAGTCAGAGAAGGAGGCAGATGGCCATGTGATGGAGGCAGAGATGCCAGCCCAGGAGCCCCAAGGAATGCCACAAGCCAGCATCAGAACACTACAGACTCTGGAGAAACCATGGCTTGCGAAGACCTTGATTTTTTACTTCTAGCCTCCAAAACTGTGAGCCAATTAATTCCCATTGTTTAAGCCAAACATTGTATTTGTCATAGCAGCACGGGCAAACTAAGATATACCTTGCGTATTTAAGACCTGATAGCTGCAGTGACTCCATTGGAAATAGGACAAATACCTTAAAAAGTAGAGAAGTACAGGAATTATTTATGGCTAGCTGTATCAGTCTAAGAAGATAAAGGTGTTACCTTTGGTCTTTGCAGTTTATCTGTGGATCCTAAGGTAGTGAATAAATGGTCACCACAAACTAGGAAACTGTAGGTTATTGTGCTAGCTTCAAGATGTATGTGTGTGTGTGTGTGTATATATTGGCCGTTACTCTATTTCTGTATTCCCTGTATCCTTTGAAGTGAGTACAGAATGGGTAGCACAGGCTTCCCTGCCCCTGGAATTCCCTCTAAGCACCCAGGATGGTCTACTGAGCAGAGTGATGCAGCCATCTCATGGCTGCTTTGCCCTATATGGGTAAAGGACCCTCCAAAAAGAAAATCGTGCATATGAACACACTCCCAACTTTGAATACAATTTCCTGGCTTTATAGGGATCCTTTAAATCAATCCATGAACTGTAGGTTAAAAAACCTCTCATTGATGCAGGCTAGGGAGCAGAAGAAACAAGTGTGTGGTCCTTTCCTGTCCCCTCCAGATATTTGCTAATATACTGAGACAACTTAGAGATCAGTCGAGATGATAGAGAGCATATTTAGATTTGAGTTTTAAAGCCTTGTTTTTGGCTTCTAAATATTAAACACCATCCTGGCCCTTTCTCCTAGAAGCGTGTTTCAAAGTGCTACAGACCCTCAGGTCTCTGAACATGATATCCAAATGGCTAAAGAGCTATGGCATGTCCAGGCTATTAAATACTATTACACCATTAAAAGTACATAAGAATTTTTAAAAGGGAGGGGCAGGTATATAGGAATCCCCTATAATTTTTTTTTTTTTTTTAGGTACTGCGAGTCAGGGACTGAACCAGGATCTTGTATATGGGAAGCCGGCACTCAACCACTGAGCTACATCAGCTTCCCTGAGTTGGTTTTTTTTTATTTGAGGAGGCACCGGAAACTGAATCTGGGACCTCCCATGTGGGAGGTGGGTGCTCAACTGCTTGAACTACATCCACTCCCTTCCCTATACTTTTTTTTTTTTTTTTTTTTTTTTATGGTCAAAAAACTTATATTTAGGGAAGCGGCTGTGGCTCGATCAGTAGGGCTCCCGTTTACCATATGAGAGGCCCCGGGTTCGGTTCCCGGGGCCTCCTGGTGAAGGCAAGCCTGCCCGCATGGCGTGGTTAGCTGACCCAGCGAGCACAAGCAGCAAGGGGGGGATAAATGAATAATAAATAAAATCTTTAAAAAAAAAAAACAAAAAAAACCTTATATTTAGAATTAGCCAGCTGGACTCAGTTTAGATGATCCCAATTTTGTTGGCAACATCCAAAGCATCATAGTCAGGTGCCAGACGAACATATGCCTTCTTCTCTCCATCAGGCCTGCAGTGGAGAAGGAGCATTAGTCTGTTACTCTCACTGTCCCCCACTCCCTCTCCGGCTCTTTCCCCAGTCCTCTGGTGCCATCAGTGGTTCCTTTATTGATGTCATTCCCTATACTTTTGATGTAACTTTTCTATAGTCTAAAACTTCCTTAAAAATAAAGTTTATTATATGAAAAGAGATAAAAATAGGAAAGCTAGATTGCAGAGAAAATTCCCACTTTGTAAAGTAAAGATGGAAAATCCATGTATAAATTTTTTTAAAAGAATTTTAAAAGTACATAAAAATTGTATTGCCAATAAGGAATGCTTTGCAAGACATACTGTTTGTAGAAAAAGGAATATTATGGAACAATACAAAAGTATGAGCCCAGGCAGAGCTGCCAACGCCCTGGCGGAGGAGCAGAGGTCAACATTGAATTTGAAATATTTAAAGTGGATACAAAACTGTTTCAGCAATGCAGACAATTAAGTGCGTTGTTGTGGGCGATGGTGCTGTTGGTAAAACATGTCTCCTGATATCCTACACAACAAACAAATCTCCATCTGAATATGTACCGACTGTTTTTGACAACTATGCAGCCACGGTTATGATTGGTGGAGAGCCACATACTCTTGGGCTTTTTGATACTGCAAGAGGATCATGACAGATTACGACCGCTGAGTTATCCACAAACAGATGTATCTCTAGTCTGCTTTTCAGTGGTCTCTCCGTCTTCATTTGAAAATGTGAAAGAAAAGTGGGTACCTGAGATAACTCACCACTGTCCAAAGACTCCTTTCTTGCTTGTGGGGACCCAAATTGATCTCAGAGATGATCCCTCTACTATTGAGAAACTCGCCAAGAAAAACAGAAGCCTATCACTCCGGAGACTGCCGAAAAGCTGGCCCGTGACCTAAAGGCTGTCAAATATGTGGAGTGTTCTGCACTCACACAGAAAGGCCGAAAGAATGTATTTGATGAAGCAATATTGGCTGCCCTGGAGCCTCCAGAACCGAAGAAGAGCTGCAGGTGTGTGCTGCTATGGACATCTCTCCAGAGCCCTTGCTGTGCAGCTGGTGTCGGCATCATACTAAAAGCAATGTTTAGGGAGGCAGCTGTGGCTCAATCGGTGGGGCTCCCGTTTACCATATGGGAGGCCCGGGTTCGGTTCCCGGGGCCTCCTGGTGAAGGCAAGCCTGCCCGCACGGCGTGGTTGGCTGACCCAGTGAGCACAAGCAGCAAGGGGGGGAAATGAATAAATAAATAAAAATCTTTAAAAAAATAAAAAATAAAAAAAAATAAAAAAATAAAAAATAAAATAAAAGCAATGTTTAAATCAAACTAAAGATTAAAAATTAAAAATTCGTTTTTGCAATAATGACAAATGCCCTGCACCTACCCACATGCACTTGTGTGAGACAAGGCCTGTAGGTATGGCCCTCCTGCCCCCTCCCAATACTAGTAAATTTTGAGTAATTGTGTATTGTCAGAAAAGTGATCAGTACTAGGTTTTTTTTGTTTCTTTTTTTTTGTTGTTGTTAAAAGCAAGGCATGCTTGTGATGACTCTGTAACAGACTAATCTGAGTTGTTGAAGCTGCTCCCTGGTTCCATTCTGGAGAGTAATCTGGGACATCTTAGCGTTTTGTTTTGTTTTTTTCCTTGGGATGGGGTGGGGTTTGTGGGGGTTTGTTTTTATTTAGTCTTGTTTTTTTAATTCATTAATCGGTGGTGGACAGCCCTTGGTGGGAGGAGGATGGATTGATTCCACATTCCACTTCCTAGATGTAGTTTAGAAAACATGTTCCCCACCTGGTGCTCCTAGGAAGGAGTATAGTAAATGCCTCATTTAATAACATGCTCCTTTTTGAAAGTTGCCTTTTCTCTCCACCCTTAAGTATAGGTCCACTATTTGATGAAAGTGGGTGGAACCTGTCTTGCCCCTCCTCTTTTCTAGGATGCACTATATATGTGACTGTGACTTTCAAGGAAATGTTTGCCATTTGCTGATTTTTTTTTGGAAGTTAATTTCTAACTTCTTTTACTGATAAATGAAGAAAAGTATTGCACGTTTTGAAATACACCAAATGGATTGAATTCATAATTAAAAAAAATTTTTCCCTGTCAAAAAAAAAAAAAAGTATGAGCCCAGTTGTTTTATAAAAAGTATATTTGTATATATGTATACACTTATCTGTGGAGACAAATTTATAGAAAATGGTCTGGACATTACTTCTACTAGGAGCTACGAGAGACCCTCCACTGCAAATCAACTAGACCCGAGGAATCATACATTTTGAGGCATCCCCAGCCCTCTAAGAGCACAGGGAAGGCCTGCAAGGACCACCCCCTGGGGGAAAAAGCAAGCAGGTGACAAAGGTGGGGTTTCCTTGGGGTGGAGGTAAGGACTAGAGCAGTTCTGCTCCTAGGACCCTCCCTTGTGGCTAGGCTCGGGTGGAGAAGCTGGGCTTACGAGTTCTGGCTTGAAATGGACGTGGAGCAGAGCATGGAGAAGCAGTGGAGAAGCAGTGTGATTCCTTGATTCCTTGCAAGAAAGTGTCCCTAATTTAGGGGCAAAGGTCATGTAATGAACTCACAAAAACCACCAAACACATGAAAAGGCAAGCCACCAAGAAAGTAGAAACACCAAATACCATGTACACCCCAGAGACTGCAGAGAAAGAAAGGAGGCACATCAATAAATGGGGCTTGGACAACTGGTTATTCAATGGGGAAAAATGAAACCAAATATCTACCTCAGAACATATGCCCAGATCAATTTTTGGTGGATCAGGCATAAATATGAGAAACAAAACTACATAGAGAATATCTTGACCTTGGAGAGTAAGGAACGCTCTCTTAAATAAGACACAAATAGACTAACAATAAAGGGGAAAAAATGATAAATTTGACTACATTGAAGTTAAGAATTTGTTTTGAAGTGAAAATGTAAGAGACAGATGGGGGACTAATTTTTTGCTATATATATAAAATTCAGTAAGATTAGTATCTAAAATATATAATGAACTCCTACACATCAAAGAAAAGTTAATTCAAAGGGAAATTAACAAGATGTGAATAAGTATTTTATAGAAGAGGAGACATGTAGAGTCAATAGATACATGAAAAGCTGTTTTATCTCGTTTACTAAGGAAATATGAATTAAGATCATGAGATACTTTTTTGCAACTACTAGATTGTTAAATTAAGAGGTCTGGCAATACAAAGTGTTAAAAAGAGGATACAGGAGATTTCACTTCTGTCAATGATGGAATGACAGGGACCAGACTTACCCTAGCACCTTAAACAACTGAAAAAAATGGACAAGAGACATGAAATGATGGTTTTCAGCAGCACAGGACAGGGATCCCTGAGAGAAGGAAACAGAGGCGGTGAGCCCTGCAGTTGCCCCAGCTTACTGCCTGGAAGGAGCTCCCAGGGAGGAGGAACCCAAACAGGTCCCTGCAGTCTCCCTAAGATGAGACAGAGCTGAGGATTTGGTGATGCCAAAGCAGGTAGAAGTAACAGGCCAGAGAGGTGGAGAGGAGAAAGCTGCACAGAAAACCGCAGAGCTGCAAAGGATTCCTCTCAAGGCTTCAGTTGAGGACAGCAAGTGTTGATTTGTTATCTCGGCAAAAGGAAACTAATACAGTCAAGAAGAGTCTAAGTCATTTTGAAGAAGAATAATACAGAGGAGGACCTGTCCTTCCAGGTATCAAGACTTTATATAGGGAAGCGGCTGTGGCTCAATCAGTAGGGCTCCCGTTTACCATATGGGAGGCCACGGGTTCGGTTCCCGGGGCCTCCTGGTGAAGGCAAGCCCGCCCGTACGGCGTGGTTAGCTGACCCAGTGAGCACAAGCAGCAAGGGGGGGATAAATGAATAAATAAATAAAATCTTTAAAAAAAAAAAAAAAAAGACTTTATATAAAGTTGGGGAGCAGAAGTGGCTCAAGCAGTTGATTGCCTGCCTCCCACATGGGGAGGTCCTGGGTTCGATCCCTGGTGCCCCCTAAAAACAAGCAAACAAACGAAAGAGCCATCTCAGGTGAGCCTATGTGGCTCAGTGGTTGAGCTCTGGCTTCCACATACGAGGTCCCAGTACCATTAAAAGAAAAAAAAGACTTATATAAAGCTGTTGTGATTTAAATCATGTGGGATGGAGTCAGAAATAGACATAACAATAACACAGAAAACAGCTCATAAACATTCCTAAAGTACTTGGTGTGTCTAGAGTTGGCATTGCAAACCAGTGAAGAAAAGAATAGACTATTTAATAAATGGTGCTGGACAATTGCTTATGCATGTGAAAAAATTAAGTGAGGTGCCCACTTCATGCTGTATTTAAATATAAATTCTATTGATAAAATCTTTAAAACTTTTCGAAGAAAATTAGAAGAAGGTTTTTATGATATCAGGATAGGAAAGGATTTGTTCATGAATTCATAAAAGTCTCAAACCATAGAGGAAAAGTCTGGTAGAGGCTGAGTATGTTAAATGAATAACTTTCTGTATGACAAATAACACCAGAACAAAGGTAAACTGCAAGCCACAGACTAGGAGAAACTTTCATCACAGGAAACTGGCAGAGGATTAGTATATAGCATATAACAAGAATTGTCATAAATCAATAAGGAACGGGAAGCGGCTGTGGCTCAATCAGTAGGGCTCCCGTTTACCATATGGGAGGCCCTGGGTTTGGTTCCCGGGGCCTCCTGGTGAAGGCAAGCCCGCCCGCACGGCGTGGTTAGCTGACCCAGCGAGCACAAGCAGCAAGGGGGGGATAAATGAATAAATAAATAAAATCTTAAAAAAAAAAAAAAAAAAAATCAATAAGGAAAAACATGCCAATCCAAAAGAAGATACAAATGAGCAATAAATATATGAAAACATGTTTAATCTCACTAGTATTTAGGAAATACAGATTAAAAGTAAAATACCACTTTGTATCTAGCAAATAGGCAAAAATTTTAGAGTTTAGAGTTGGGAGGAGATGGTGGAATAGGGGACTTATTTATGGCTAAGAATGTAAATTGGTAGAGAAATTTGTTTATATCAACTAATGTTAAAGAGGCACATATATTCTCACCTAGTGATTCTACTCCTAGGCATACATCGTAGGTAAACTCCCATATATGTGCCCAAGAGGCAGGTACAAGGATGTAGTTTCTTACAACAATGTTGATAATGGAAAGTTTTGGAAATGACCTGAGTCATACTCCTCAGTAAGGGAGTAAAGTGCTATTCAGCAGTTCAGATGCATGAATTATAGGCATGTGTATCAAAAGGATAAATGTTGACAACATGTTGCCTAAAAAGGAAAATTGTAAAGTTATCTAAGGATTTTGTGGAAATGTACATACATAAAATAACACTGCATGTTAAGACAGCATACATAGTTCAACAAGTAGAATAGATGCATGGGAAGGATATGCCTTAGCTTGAAGATAGGCATTAAGTCTGAGGAAATGCGGGGCCTAAAGTGTATCTGTAATGTTTTATGTCTTTTTAAATTTTTTTACAGATATAGGAAAATGGAAAATGTTGAAATTAGTTCCCGCCCCCCACCCCCCACCCCGGGTATTAGATATACAGGCATCCTATTTTCCATTTGAAATACTTGATTAATTTTAAAACTTGCTTTTATATACCATATCAACTGTGGTTTAGTTATTGTAGCAGAACTGCTACATTCACCAAATGTCCATTTCCTTTTCTTCTTAGTGATAGAATCCTCACCCCTTTTTTTCAGCTAGACATATTGCATCTTAGAATTAAGACTACATTCCCCACCTCCCAGGGCTTTGGAGGTGTAGCTAGCAGACCAAGTTCTGGATAGCGAAATATAAGTGGAAGTATTGTGTGGGACTTCATGCAAGGCTCCTTAAAATAAGCCAGTTCAAACAACTCAAGTGTCCATTACCAGACGAATGGATAAACAAAATGTGATAGATCATACAGTGGAATATTACTCAGCCATGAAAAAGGAATGAAGTTCTGATACACACTGCTACATGAATGAACCTTGAAGACATTAGGCTAAGTGAAATAAGCTAGACACAAAGGGACAAATATTGCATGATTCCACTTATATGAAATACCTAGAAGAGGAAATTCATAGAAACAGAAAGTAGATTAGAGGTTACCAGGGACTGGGGGGAGGAGGGAGTAGAGGGCGATTGCTTAATGGGTACAGAGGTTTCTGTTTGGAAAGATGAAAAAGTTCTGGTAATGGATGGTGGTGATGGTTACAAAACATTGTGATATAATTGTGTACTTATAAATGGTTAAAATGGCAAATTTTATGTTTTATATATATATATAAAATGTCACTGCAATGAAAAAAAATAAGTAAAGGAAGTTAGTCCAGTTGAAAAGAATCTCCTTTGTACCTTTCCAGCTCTGTGGGTTCAGCCATGGTGGCTGGAGCTCCAAAGCAGACACGGACTGTGAGGTGCCCTTGATGGAAGTTATGTCCAGAGGACAGAGCAACAGAAGCACGCCCGTAAAGCCTCCAGGGTCCTTCTGCGTGGAGCCACCATATTGGCTCGGACCGCCTGTGTCTGGGCTTTCATATGAGAGTACAGACTCCAGTGTGTTTCTGCCATGACCTTGAGGTTTCTGTTACTCTCAGGGAAGAGGACTCCCATCTGCTGGAGCTACATACTCCGAGATGTGGCATAAACAGAATAGTCACCATGTGACTGAGCATTCTTGTGACTTTAGTGATTTAATTTACCTTTGGTCCATTGACTTAAATGTCAGTTGGGGATATTTATTCATGAGACCACAAGCTGCAGTAGAGAGTATGCATTTTATAGTTTATCTACAGTTTTCCATTGCTAAGGTTGGATGCCCCTGAATACAATAAATTCAGTGCATAAAATATCCCCAAATATATGTTTCATTTTTTTAATGGTTGAAAGTACAAACACATTTATTTTGTAGATATTATAAGGTGGAAAATTTGTGTTACTTTATAGCTGGCACCAGATTTCTGTTGAGAAAAAAAAAACTGTTTCTATAGGGAAAATACATTCATGTGCTTTGGATTGAAGCTGATTCCCTAGAGCCTAGGTATTGGCTGGCATTGAGGTTTGAGGAATTTGAAAACTACTCTGCACTAAAGAGGGAGAAAATTCTGTAGCTCTAGGGTTCAGAATTGCAGGGGTCAGGGATGCGGGGTGAGGAGAATGGGATGGTAGCCTTCACTGTGTGAAAAAACCATCCCCAGGGGACTCCACATCTTCACAACTTACAAATGTTTGCTGTATGTGTGTGTGTGATTGTGTAAATCTATGATGGAATCAACTAAGGGCAAAATAGAGATCGCATGTCTAGTTGCAGAAACAAGGGACCTCCAGATGATATCTTGGTTACATTTTGGGGTCCTTCCCGTTATCATGTGAAATAAGGTGAATCTTGAAATAAATAATTCTCTGACTTAGAGGTTCATCATCATCATAGCTGCCAAATCAATAGACCCTGGTGCAGAAACTCTAGGAAAATTGTATTTTTAGAAAGCTCTACAGATAATCCTGTTATCCAGACAGGGAACTGCTTCAGCAGAAGCTCTTCTTTTACTCACTTACCTGGGTAGCCAGGCCTGGAGGGAATTTTACTGTAGTGATGATGGATTTGTGGTGATCCTGGAATATAATCCCCATTGTGAAGCAGAGTCCATAATTTCAAGACAACTAATATCTTAACCATTTCCTATAAGCCAGTATGATTCATCTCATTCTTTTGAAAGTTAGAAAAACACAAAAATAATTTTAAAAATATATATAAATTTCAAGTAATTTTAAATCCATCTTTTTTTTTGGAGGTCTTAAAATTTAACCTATTTTTAGGAGAAAAGCATTACTGTTTGAAAGGAAAATATGTATCATATCAATTTCATAAGTATTAGAAAAACCAAGAAATATCCCAGGCACAGTTCATTTTTCCTTCACACACCTTCCTGTAGGCAGAGAGAGGTGAGAACATTTACTGTGGTTCTGTAGCCGGATTCCCTCTAGGTTCTTGTCTATGTTACATAAAAGAATTTAAGAACATGCCAGTTTAGTTAGGCCAGTAGTTTATTAAGGAAATGGGAGAAGAGAATAGAAATGGGAGAAAATAACAGATTACGGGTCCCCAGGTGTAGTTGTGGACCACTCAGGCAGAGAGAGAGCGATTTAGCTTGTGCAGTTACTTTTTTATTTTTTTGTACATTTTTTATTTTTATTTATTTTTTATATAGTTTAAAAGATGCTTAGATTACATAAATGTTACACAAAAATTACAGGGATTCCCATGTTCCTCTCCTCCCACACCTCCCACAACCTCCCACATAAACATCCTTCATTAGTGTGGCACATCACCTGCAATGGATATACACATCCTGGGGCTTTGCCACTGAGCATGGACCGTAGTTCACATTGTAGACCCCACTCTCTCCCACACAGCTCTGCATGTTATATGCTGATGTAAAATGGCCTATACCTGTCATTGTAATGTCACTCATGATAATTCCCAAGTCCTAAAAAAGCCCCTGTATTACAACTGCTTTTTCCTTCCCTGTCCCGAAAGCGTCTAGTGGCCACTGGCTCCACCTCACTGTTATAATTTCTTCCATTGCTTGAATCACAATGTCTACAACAGAATACCATTAAGTCCACTCTAATCCATAGCTCTTCCCCCAATCCTGAGGATTCTGGGATGGTGATGTCCACTCCACCTCCAAGTGAGAGTGGGCTTATATCCCATGGATACGGTGGATGGAATTATCCTGCCTGCAGCTGCAGGCTCTCTCCACTCCCTGGGATGGCCGTTGTCCATCATCGTCTCCTCACCGGGTGACTTGGGTGAGTCCATTGAGCTGTAGAGTAGGAGTTGCAGCTCCACCAAGATTCCAGGCCCAGCTGGCACATGGGCAGGCCAGGGGCTCCAGTCTCTGGAAGTACACCTACAAACTCCAGTATCACATATAGGTTTGAATAGAAGGGACTGATGGACCGTGTGCAGGGAGGACTTATTTGAGTCCAACTCTGTCACTCTCAGGAGCACTGATTCCAAAGTAGAGCCCACTGATAAGGCATCAATCTCTGGGGCGGTATCCCCCTTATATAGGACCTGGGTGTCTCCAGAGCCCTCAGGAGCCCTCAGGAGCCCCTCTGTGTGGGGTGATATCCCCTTTGGTGTTTTAAGTGTTACTTTTTAAACCATTAATTATCCCTCCCCTTGTTAATGTTTGGGGGAGGTGTCCCAGCTATGCTCTTTTGACTGATTACCCCACCCATCAATCCCCCTGGGGGGTGGGCAATGATAAGCCCCTTGAGAATATCCAGGGCTTTTCCTTGACCCCAGACTAAATCTCATTCTAAATGGGGGATTCTGGCGGGGTTCTTCAGGCTGCTTTCTGGTGGGGACTTTCCCTCAGGGGTTCCATGGCCACGTGTTTCACGGCCATGTTTTTCTACCAGATTTTAGATTCGTCTTCCCATTCCCTAAACTAGCCTGCCTCAGTTCCACTGTGATTTAAATGATTACCACAATTATTTGTTCTTTTTTTTTTTAAGATTTATTTTTTTAATTTATTTATCCCCCCCCTTGCTGCTTGTGCTCTCTGTGTCCATTTGCTGTGTCTGCTTGTCTCCCTTTGTGTGTCATCTTGCTGTGTCAGCTCACCGTGCCGCGCAGGCTGGCTTGCCTTCACCAGGAGGCCCTGGGAATCGAACCTGGGGCCTCCCATATGGTAAACGGGAGCCCAGCCAATTGAGCCACTGCCGCCTCCCATTATTTGTTCTTTTGCAAGAGATAGACTCCGATGCAATTCCAAAAAAAAAAAAAAAAACACTCAAGTATGTGATCCTGATGTACTGGCACAATAAGTGGATTTTTTAATAGTTATGCTTCAATTGATGCCCAGTTAAGAGAAAAGCACTTAATGGCTTATTCAGTTAAAGAACAATTTTATTAAAATAATACATTTGTTTTATGCTAATTCATATATATAGTGTAATGATGTTAGTGTTTTTTAAAATGAGGTCCTGATATATGCTAATTACTGATACAACTTTGGCCTGGATTAATCACATCTGTCATACGACTTCATCTACCATGAAGAATGAATGGAAATGCCCTAAAAGAGGAAAACCAAGCAGAGAATCCTGCTTTGGGCAGGATTTGAACAGCAGGGGCTAGTTTGCCCACCCCTGCTCTAGAGCGAAGAATGGTTTAAGAATCATTTTTAGGGAAGCGGCTGTGGCTCAATCAGTAGGGCTCCCATTTACCATATGGAAGGCCCCGGGTTCGGTTCCCGAGGCCTCCTGGTGAAGGCAAGCCCGCCCGCACGGCGTGGTTAGCTGACCCAGAGAGCACAAGCAGCAAGGGGGGGATAAATGAATAAATAAATAAAATCTTAAAAAAAATAAAAATAAAAAGAATCATTTTTAAATGATTGGGGAAAAAAGCAGAACAATATTATTTCATGATACGTGAGAATTATATGAGATTCAAATTTCAGTGTCCATAAATAGTTAATTGGATCACAGCCATGCTCATCTTAGAAGATTCTGATGCTGAGGAACACGCACTAATGATTCCTGATTTTCATAGCTAAATGCTATTTTTCACTTCAGAACCTAGAGGATCCTTGTAAAAGCTTCTAGGTTGTGTTTTTTGTTTGTTTGTGTATTACAAAGACTCCTGACTATAAGAGGTGAGATAGGAAAAGGTCAGTCCATCCCACCTTGGTATTTTACTAATTGTTATTATAAGTGATTGTGCTCTAATCTGCACTTGTTTGCAGAACATTCTAGAACGTAGCAGGGCCTTGGACCATTTTGTTTGTAACTAACTAGAAGCAACTGTCCTGCCCTGAGGTTTAAAGAGTCAACTACTGAATAAGGCAACATTCAGCTGGAAAATGAAATTTGACAAAGATTCATTCTCTAGCGATCTGTTATTTTTAAAAACATGTATAATAATTAGAACCTGCTAAAATTTGCAAACTGACCTCTAGAGGGAGCCAAATTAATAAATAAACCAAAATGACTTCCTACATCCTGGGCTGACTAGCTTCCTAACACAAGGGTTTGAAATGAGCCCTGTATGAGAATTAATTACTTTTCTGAAAATGTTTCTATTTCAGTCAGCATAGTTAACACATTCAACTCCTAAAAAGTTAGCATACAATTTATGGTTTTCAATGAAAGGATCCTTTCTACTAAACCTTTTCCATTTGCCCGTAGACAGAGTGGGGTGAAGGTAGGAGGCAGACACAGGAAATTCCTGAATCATCAATTCCAAGATTGAATACATAATGCATTGAACTTAAAGTAATAAACAAGAATGTAATTTGGCAGGTGGTTTAATGAGTCTTTAATGAGTCTTTGGGGAAAACACCAGAAAAACAGTATAGGAAATTTCCAAAATCTATACTGGCTAAAATGTTGGGTGGAGTGTGTACTGTGGTAGATAGCTAATGAGGAAATGAGTCTTACAGCCAAAGCATCACTTTGGAATTTACTCTCCTACACAAATGGGGCAGAAACCCCTTTTCTTCCATCTTTCCTCCGGATCTATCAAATATCACCCTCACCTGTAGTTCTCTGACCAGAAAGGAAAAGTTTGGACGCACAGGTCTTGCTGCTTACTTCTCCTTTCCAGAACTGGTAGGGGAAACCTTCTGCTATTTTCCCTTCCTGTTTCGGGGGCTCCCTTCTAATCTCTGCCTACTGGTTTAAGGTAAAATTCTGAAAACTAGGCAAACACACCCAAAAGTTGTTGGGGATGGCTCAGTTTCAAAATTTTAATTGTTGTTCTCTTTAGGAATTAAGATTTTTAACCTTCAGATATATTCTTAATCCAAATAGGTTAGGTTGCAGATATTCTGAGTGAATCAATTATTTTACAAAAACCAACGCCCTAAAATTATGCATTTTATTAGGTAGACTGCCAAGGTATATATGCTCTTGGGTACTATATACTAGAGCATAAGTGCCATGAAACTGCTCAGCCCATCCTTGGCACCAAGAACGGGGTGTGATGTGTAGTGGCGCAAAAGAGACATTTGTTAAATGAATTAATACATGTTTCTAATGCTCACATTTGGTTGTCTGGTTTCTTGGTCTGTAATAGAGTAGAAGAAAAGGAGTTAGCAGGAAAAATAATGATAGCAAAAAGTATCAGCTGGTAGTCTATGGTTGAGAGACAAGAATTAAAAGGATCAAAATTAGAATTGATTATTCTAATATTCAATAATAGCTGCTCTTAATGATGCTCTGGAGATATAATTAAAAAAATAAATTGTGTTTGATTTCTATGGTGTAAGAAGGCAGGCATCTATATATATTTTAGAAAGAAATCCATTGATTCTCAGTTACATAAGTACTGAAGTGTTAAATTTTATTATTATTTCAAAACTAAGAGTTCCAACAAAAATGGCTAAATTTTTCAAAGGACTGATCTTTAAGGAGATAATTTTCAGCTAACCAGAAATAATCATTTACATGGAATGAACCCCTTCCTTATAATGCCACCTTTGTGGGATGTTACTGTTTCCATATATGAAAACAAATCATTCACATGCCTTTCCAAATATAAACCAAGATGTCATGAGGCCAAATACTAAGCTAAAACATGATGTTTTCAGGTAGTGGTGTTTGTGGGATTGTGAAATGCTTATTGATTAAGGGAAGAGGGAACCCATCTAGCTAGGAAAGATCTTGTGGAGTTTGTCTGAAATGGGGTGCTTGAGGGTAGGGAGAAAACCAGGGTTTAGGGGTACAATAGAATTCCTGAAGCTGCATCCTTTCTCTTCTCATCTCATCTTTCTCCAACCCAGATTTCCAAACCAAACTACTGAAACCTGACAAGTCCAACTTAGCATTACCATTTGGGGGTGGGTAGGTGTAGCCTGAACAGCATCATGGACAGAGCACTAGGAATCTGCAAGAACTTAGGAGGTGACAGAGGCCCCTGAGGAGGCCCATGACATAGGCATGACACACAAGGGGGTTATTATTACAATGCGTGGGGGCTGCAGATGGGAGAGACGGGTGTGAGCCCAGGAGGGATGCGTGCTCCAGCGAGCCTGCTCACCACCGGGGCTGCATCCCTGAGAGCTGGCTGCCTGGCAGGCTGGTCCAGAGGAAGCCCAGGCGGCATGGCGGTGAGCGCGGGTGTGGAGAGGCAGCAGTGAGAGGGCGCAGCGGGCAGGCTCCTAGGAGAGAGGGTGCAGGAGAACATGCCGAGGCAGGAGTGATGCTTGCCGGAGAGCACGGCCAGTGGGTTCCCCAACAGAGATTGAAGCCGGGAGTCAAGAAAGATTAGGGAACCTGCAGTGGTCTGAATAGGGCGTATTGAAATCAAACATAAACAAACAAGTTAGCTTTTAACAGTTGAAGTGGCAGAGTCATTGAAGCATGTGTGGAGTCTCTAACAATGCAGTTATTCTTTCCTATTTCGTTTTGGGAAAATGCTGCCAGCATTTTACGGGCTACACCTCACGATTCCTTTGTAAAGCAGAGTGTTTTGTTGCTCCAGGTTCACGGGTGACATGCCTGGTCAGTGAACCCACGTCCCCTCCAAAATCACATCAATATCCAGAGCTGAGCTGGGACTGGAATTCACTGCTCTGGAGCTCTTTGCTACCAGGTGAGTCACGATCCTGTACTTTTCCAGTGTTAAAGTCTTTTCCTTCCAAGAAAAAGCCGTTGCTTCTAACAAATGTATTATGTTTTATGGGCAGTGGGTTGAGGGGACTGGCAAAGGAGGATGATTTGTACAAGCACATCAATTAAAAATCACAGTTAAGACTCTGATTTCCACAGCAAAGTTAGCTTGGGAAATGGCCTGAATTTTAGGTGACTTGGTAATTTAAAGTCTTATTTAAAGACACTAGTTTTGGGGGGCTTTGCATTGAGACTTGTATTCATTCATACAGATTGTTTTAACTATTAAGCATGTGCTGGACTAATGATTTTGTTTCTAAAATGAAGATGTTCATCTATTTTGTAGGCAATGAAGCAAGGGCTTTTTCGTTGTATGCTTGAACCTTCAGTGGAGATTTGGGAAAATCACTAAAAAGTAAGGCTTGAAATTGTTTATATTGTTTCAGGCTTTAAAAAAAAAACAAAACAGATTGAAAAGAATGAATCTTGGTCAAATTTTAACTTTCAGCTGAAGCTTGGCTTATTCAATGGTTGACCTTTAAACCTCAGGGCAGGGCAGTTACTTCTAGTTAACTACAAACAAAATGGCCCAAGGCACCCCTACATTCTAGAATTTTTCTGCAAGTAAGTGCAGGTTAGGACACAATTACTTATAATAGCAATTAATAAAATATCAAGGTGGGATGTAGGAGCTGCTAGAAAGATAGAAGAATAGCAGAATGATAAGAACAGCACAAAGCCTTGAAAATCATGAACCTTTAGGGCATGTTCCCCCAAATAAAGTCCAAGTGTCCTCAGTATCAGAATCATCTGAGATGTTTGTTACAAATGCACATTCTTGGGCCCCACTTTAAATCTTTGGGAGTGAGGTTTGGGAATCTGCATATTAAACAAGGTCTCCAGCTGATTCCGTGTGCATTGTTTGAGAACCACTGCATTTGAAGAGGTCAGTCAAGGTTGGTTCTGCCTAATAGAGACTCTTCCCAGCAGGCCTTCATTTCCATGACCACTTGAAGAGGATTATTTCACTTAACCTTTTCACACTTTCTGAAGTGATAGATTTGTGTATTCATAAGCTTTCTTTTCAACAGATAAAATACTTCTGGAAGGATCGAAGGTTCTCATTCATGTTCACTTCTAATACCTGACTGAAAGCACTGCTTTGATATTGGTATTAGATCCTTTTAAAGGAAAAAATGTTGACCTCAGAGTTTTGACTTAAAGCTATTGTTTTTTTTTTTAAATAATATTATTTATTTATTTTTATTTATTTATTTATTAAATTTTTTTTTTTAAAGATTTTATTTATTTATTCATCCATCCTCCCCCTGCTGCTGCGCTCCCCGGGTCAGCCAACCACACCGCGCGGGCGGGCCCGCCCCCACCAGGAGGCCCCGGGAACCGAACCCGGGGCCTCCCACATGGTAAACGGGAGCCCCACTGATTGAGCCACAGCCACTTCCCTAATAATATTATTTAAATATAAGCAAATGTAATATTGGATGTAAGATCCTTCTGCAGACAAATCTTGATGTCTAAAAACCAAACAAACTGTACAAATGAAATACACACAAAACTAATAAAAATTTAAATTGATATCATTTATGGGATATGTTTGCTGAAACTAAGTTGCATGTAATAGATTAATAGTAGAAAGATGTAGCTTCAGGGCAATTCTATTTTTTTTGTTTGTTTTGTTTTTATTTGCAATTCTATTTTTATTTTGAAATAATTTTAAATTTATAGGGCAGGTGCGAAAATAATACAAACTCCATACAGAGAACTTTGCCACATTTGCCATGTGTTTCTTTTTTCTTCTCTTTCTCTCTCCCTCTCTTCCTTCCTTATCTATCTATCCATCTATGTTTCTACCTATTTTCTAAATATTTGAGAGTAAGTTGTATATACCATGCTCCTTGAACACTTAATACTTCCATGTACCTTTCCCAAGTCAAGGATATTCACTCATGTAATCATCTTACAGTTATCAAGTTCAAGAAACTTAACATTAATAGAAAACTTAGTCTATACTCCAGTTGTTCTCATATGTCCCAATAATGTCCTCCTTTAGGGCATTTTCTCCTCCATTAGATCCAGTCTGAGATTATGTATTACCTTTAGTTATTTTTGTCTCTTTAATCTCTCAATTGAAAAAAAAAATTGTGGAAACACACATTCAACATGAACTTTCCCATCTCAACCACTCCCAAGCATACAAGTGTATGGGATTAATCACACTCATAATGTTGTGCTACCCTCACTACCATCCATTACCAGAATTTCTTCACCACCCCAAAGAGAAACCCTGCACCTGTTATGCCTTAACTTCCCATTTTCCTGTTACTTCCGCCCCTAGTAACCTGTACTCTACTTTCTGTCTCTATGAATGAGCATTCCCAGCCATTTCATATAAGTGGAATCACACAATATCTGTTCCTTTGTGTCTGACTTATTTCACTCAACATGACGTCTTCAAGGTTCATCCATGTAGCAGCATGTATCTGAACTCCATTCCTTTTTAGGGCTGAATAATATTCCATTGTATGTATATGCCACACTTTGTTTAGCCATTCATTTGCTGATGGACATGTGGGTTGCTTCCACCTTATAGCTACTGTGAATAATGCCACTATGAACATTGGTATGCAAATATCTGTTTGAGCCCCTTCCTGCAGTTCCCCCTGGGCATATAGTCAGAAATGGGATTGCTGGGTCACATGGCAGTTTCATGCTAAACTCTCTGAGGAACCACCAAACAGTTTTCCACAGTAGCTGCACTACTCTACATTCCCACCCACAATGTACTAAGGTTCCCATTTCTCCGAATCCCTGTCAGCACCTACTATTTTCTGTTTTTGTTGTTGTTTGTTTGTTTGTTAAATAATAGCTATTCTTGTGGGTGTGAACTTCATGTGGTTTTGATTTTATTTCCTCAATGGCCCATGATATTGAGCATCTTTTCATGTGCTTATTGGTAATCTGTATCTTTTTTTGAGAAATGTCTACTTGAGTCCTTTGCCTTTTTTTGTATTGAACCCTTTAGAATTCCTTCCCAATTCTACTTTTGATTAAAGAAACATGATCTCAGAAAAGGCTTTGTTTGCTAAATCAGTAAACTTTGACTTTATACTTAACTAAAACTTTCCCTAGTAAGCAATCCTTCAATACCACTTTCACTGAGCTTTCTCTGCAACTTTCAGATCCCAGATCTCCAGATCAGAGAGTGGCAAATCTTTTCTGCAAAGGGCCAGATAATAAATATTTTGGGCTTTGTAGGCCAAGAACAAAATCAAGAATATTATGTAGGTACTTATACAACAAGAAAACAAATTTCCACAAAAATTTTATTGAAGAAATTATAAAAATATAATAATAATAATTGCATGCAATATTTTTGTAATACAGGTCTACAAATGAGGAGAATAAAATTTCTTTCAGGGGGGATAACATTTTGCTTAACTGGGGTTCCAAGTTGCCTATCACCAAAATCGACTGCAAATGTTCTTGCCGTCAGCTCGCCAATAGCACGGGAATTGAACCCGGGGCCTCCCATATGGTAGACGGGAGCCCATCGCTTGAGCTACAACTGCTTCCCAATGTTCATACTTTTAATGTTAATGCTGATCTGTAATGAGATTTTACATATTTCTTCTTTTAAAATGTCTTTTCAGGGAAATAGGTACTGCCAAATACTGAGAGCAGTCCATGAACATATGATTTTAATTGAGATTCATTGCTTGAAGGCATTTTTAGAATTCTATTAGATCCTTTTCTTGATATTTGCCTTTTATTGTGTCATTACATTGTAGATTAATCACTTCCAATTGAAGGTTAGGTGGAAGCTCCTCAACTGCATAGTTAAATGGATTTTGAAATATGGAAATTTCCTTTGTACTGCATGGAGGTCTGAAAAATGCTGCTAGAACTGTAGGCTGAGCTCAGAAAATATATTCACTGCATATTTGCATGGAGATCTCATTTCAGGTTTTAATTTTTGACAGCATGGGAAGTGAATAAAACAGTTTGATATTACTTTTGATTCAAACAACATTAGTTGTCATCAAAATGACTTTACTGTAGTATACCTTTTGCATAAAAGCATTGTTTTACCTTGCAGTAATAGGATGAATTCATTAGGAAACATCAAGTCTGCAGCAAAAGCTAATTTCCAAACCCATTCAGAGTTCAAAAACAGTGGTTGAGGAATCTTCTCATTCAGAAAAATTGACTCTAAGCTAAAAAAAAAACAAAAAACAACTCAATAAAATTTCACCACTGCTAAACCATCCAACTCCTGTGTGGTAGGACAAATGAGAATATTCAGCTTCTATTTCCAACAAAAATTCATGGAACTGAAGATAAGTTCATGAGAGTGAATACAGGTCACTGTTGACACAGTTCAACTTTGTAAATTTCTTCAATGAAGCCCTTTTCTTCTTGACATACATTTTTACCACCATAAGCGTGTATTAGTCAGCCAAAGCAGTGCAAGATGCAAAATACCAGAAATTGGTTTTCATAAAGGGTATTTATTTGGGGTAGAAGCTTACAGTTACCAGGCCATAAAGCATAAGTTACTTCCTTCACCAAAGTCTATGGCCATGTGTTGGAAGACAGCTGCCGATATTTGCCAGGGTTCAGGCTTCTTGGGTTCCTCTCTTTCCAGGGCTCCATTTCTCTCCAGGCTCAGCAACTCTGGTTCTTCCACAAGGTCAGCTGTAGACTATCAGGCTCTCTAGGCTTTGCCTCTCTCCACAGGGCCAGCTGTGAACTGTCAGGCAAAAGGCTCTGTCTCTTTTTTCCCCCAGGGCCTTCTCTCCTTCCTCACGACCAAGCTCCTCTGTGTGCTTACTTCCCCAGGCTCCAGGATTAAAATACAGCATCAGAACTCCAAGATCAAAACTCCAACTAACTCCTCTGCTCTACCATGTAGTTTTATCTCTGAGTCGGGCGGGGACTCAACATCCTACTGATGTGGCCCAATCAAAGCCCTAATCATAACTTAATCACACCCATAAGAACAGACTAGTTTACAAGCATAATCCATATCTATTTTTGGAATTCATAACTATATCAAACTGCACAAGCAGTAACACATCTTAGCAGATTCTACTTCAGGTTGTACTGAATTAATATTTTCTCAATTTCTTTGAAAATATTCTCAATTACAGTTGTTGCACAGTCTTCATAGAAGTTAATACATAGTGACTTCAAACCAGACATTAACTCCTTGAATAAACAACATCTGAGCAGTTCTGGAAATATCTGTTGACTCATCAAAATCCAAGGAAAACCATAGAAAACTATTTGACTTGTTTTAAAATTGACTATTGATATTGCATCTAATGTCCTCAAATCTTTAAGCAATTACGGTTGCCTGAAAGCTAATAATCTTAAACAAGTCTATTTTCTCTGGACTAGATAAACAAATTCTGGAACAAGTTTATTTCTTCAGCTGCTGGAATAAAACATGATTTAAATAGTTCATCAACAGTAAATTGCTTTCTTGCTTCCTTCAAATATGAGCTGCTTGGAAACTCACTTTACTTGTGGTTTTCATTTTTTATTCTTGTGAAAAGAATAAAAATTTGCTGTGATGAGATATTCCTTCCTAAATTTTCTAATTTTTCTGACTGTTGCTTTCCTGTGAGTTGGGAATATTGGTGATGAGTTCTTAGTATGGTAATATTGATGTATTTTTTTAGCACAGCTTTAGTGTCATAGCATTAGAAACATCTAATTCAATGACAAAATAATCTGCACTCCATCATGCCTTAAAAGTGAAATATTTGAAGTCCACTTTTCCCATTTTTTCTTGTTTTGATATGATATAATGGGTATATGTACCTGTAATAAAAAAAATATATATATATAAAATGTCATTGTATGGGGGTATGCATGGCACTTGAAAATGCCATCAGGTTAAAACTGTGTCATTGTGATGTGTAGTGCATGGAGCAGCAGTGTGAAGCATAGAAAGAGACCCCGAGACATCACATTGGTATAGAAATTTACTTGCTCCATCCCTTCTTGGACCATTCCCTACAATTGTCCTAGAAAAAACAAAAACTACCAGGATCACAGAAAACACAATATTCATGTCAGGACTGAGAATTTGATCCAAGTTGTCCCTTGTTTCCTTTGTTTCTCTACTTCCACTTCCAGTTTGTTTTTTTCCTTTTCTCTTTTTTTGTTTCTGGGCTTCCTCTTCCTCTTCACTCCATGTGGTTTCAAGCTACCTTATCCACCCTATCATGACCAAAGCATCTGATGATGTAATTCCTGCTCTCTCCTCTCAGAACTTTACAAAGGACCGCAGAGAGAAGTGAACCTTGAATGGTGGATTTCACAGACCAAATCCTACATGTAAAAGACTATGCCTGCACCACTGACCTTACTATGGCTGTAAGCCCATTCCTGCTAGGAGGACAGTGGTCTAACACCATCATTCCCTTCACCCACCCCACCCTCCACTCCCCTCATCCCTGGAATTGTAGTCCTTTGTCAAATCTAGCCTCTAGATCAGGGATTAGATTGAGAAGGCATCCAGTTGGCAAACCCTAAGATATGGGTTTAACCCTAAGATAAGGGTTCTCAACACTGGCTACACAAGAGAATCTCCTAAAGGAAGATTATAAAAATATTAGTGCCTGAGCCCACCTCAGACCAATCAGGTGGTTTTCTAGGTTTGGGAATCATTGCCCAGTTATCATAACCAGGAAGGACCTGTCATCAGGGCATAATTTCTCTCCTCTACACCCAGATTTTTCCATAAGGCCTAATAGAAGGATCTTTTTGGATCCCCGAATTACCATAGAGCCTAACAGTTACATTTTAAAATCTTGGGGGTTCCTGTAAGGCTTGGTGAGTTAAAAACTGATTGTCACACTTAAACTTTCACAGAAGACAAGTCCATTATAAGCTGAGCATTTCACTGATTTCACACTGGGCCTCAGGAATGTAAAACTTTCAATTATCCTGGTATTGACTTTCCTTTAGATTCATTATAAAAGAATGTTGAGGACACACTGCACACTCTAAATCTATAACAACCATATTTGATTTGATACCACCTTATTTCAATAACAAACACATACACTGTTCCTATACCCTTCTATTCCCCTACCTTTTTGTTGTACTTGTTACATTGCCCCAAATCATAGATTTATCATTACTTTTTATGCATTTGCATTTTAGCACCTGTAGAATGTAAGAAGTGGAGTTACATACCAAAAAATACAATAGTACTTGCATTTATAACTACCCTTATAGTCACCTTAATTGAAGGTCTTTTATGCCACTTTGATCCACTGTCTATTGTCCTATCACCTCAGTCTGAAAAACTACCTTTATTACTGCTTGTAGGGCAGGTCTAGTGGTGATGAACTCCCTCAACTTTTTTTTTTTTTTAAAGATTTTATTTATTTATTCATTTATCCCCCCCTTGCTGCTTGTGCTCGCTGGGTCAGCTAACCACGCCGTGTGGGCGGGCTTGCCTTCACCAGGAGGCCCCGGGAACCGAACCCGGGGTCTCCCATATGGTAAACGGGAGCCCTACTGATTGAGCCACAGGCGCTTCCCAGCTCCCTCAACTTTTATCTAGAAATGTCTTAATCTCTTCCACATTTTTGAAAGAAAATCTTGTCAGATATAAAATTCTTAGTTGGCAATTGTTTTCTTTCAAAACTTTATTTTTTTTTCAAATAAGTATTTTATTTCTCCTACAATTAAAAAAAAATAATTTTGAATCTTTTTTTTTTTTTTTTTTAGGAGGTACCAGGGATTGAACCCAGGACCTCGTACATGGGAAGCAGGTGCTCAACCACTGAGCTATATCCACTCCCCTCCCATAAATTTTAAAATAGAAACATTCTGTAATTCAGCCACAGACTCTACTTCCAGGTAACTTCTTCACTGGGTCTCAATTCCCTTTTTTTTTTTTTTTTTTTTTTTTTTACCAAGAGATCCTGGGGATCGAACCCAGGTCCCTCCATATGGGAGACAGATGCCCAACCATTTGAGCCACATCCGTCCCCTCAATTCCCTTTTAAATAATATGCTCTTGTTCCAGAAGGCAGTTAACTTTTCATCATTCTTTCTGTCTAAATAACATCTGAAGACAAATCCCACAGGGACAAGTATATGAACCCAGTGGTCCTGTACAATCTGAAGTAAATTCACCATGATTGCAGCGATCCTGGTGCCAACAACAACCCCAAGACCAAGGGCAGTGGTAAGCTCAGCCACAGGTACTGGTGGAAGCTCTCTTTCAGCACTTTAAATAATTTGTCCCACTGCCTTCTTGCCTCCATGGTTTCTGATGAGAAATGTGCACTTAATCTTATTGGAATTCCCTTGTACATAAGTCATTCCTTTTCTCTTGCAGCTTTCAGAACTTTCTTCTCATTCTTGGCATTGGGCAGTTTGATAACTATATGTCTGACATGGTTCTCTTTGACTTTATCCTGTTTGGGGTTCATTGGGTTTCTTGAAGGTACATATTCATGTTTTTCATTAAATTTGTAAAGTTTTCTGCCATTATTTTTTTGATGATTCCTTCTCCTTTCTCCCTTGGTTCTGCTGCAATTCCCATAATTCATATATTGGCAAACTTGATGGTGTCCACTGGTCTTTTAGGCTCTGTTCATTCTTTTTTATTCCTTTTTAAAAAATTATTGCTCCTCAGCCTGAATAATTTCAATTGTATTGACTCTGAGATCACTTATTCTTTATTCTTTCAGCTCCAATCTGCTGTTAAAACCTCTATGTAATTTTTCATTTCAGTTATTGTGCCCTTCAACTCCAGTATTTGGTTCCTATTGAGATTCCCATATTGTTTATTCATTATTTTCCTGATATCCTTTAGTTCTTTTCTGTTATCTTTTTGAGCATCTTGAGGATCTTTTTTTTCCTTCTTAATGTCTCTGTCCAGTATATCCAAAGTCTGGTTCACTTTGTTGATGGTTCTTGTTCCTTTGATGGGCCATTATTTCCTGTTTCTTTGTCATGTAATCTTTTCTTGCACACTGTACATTTTAATATTTTAAAGTGTTAACTCTGGATTTAGTTCCTAAGCTGTCTGTTCCTTAAGTTTGTATCCAGCTAGTGACTACAGATTTTCTGAGAGACCTAACCTCATACCTGGAAGAACTACAAAAAGAAGAGAAAACTAAACCCAAAGTGAGCAGAAGGAAGGAAATAACAAAGATAAAAAAGGAGAGATAAATGAAATAGAAAAGAAAAAAAATAATCGAATCAGTGAAACCAAAAGTTGGTTCTATGGAAGATCAATAAAATCAACAAACCTTCAGCTAGACACAAATAACTAAAACCAGAAATGAGAAGGGAGACATTACTATCAACCACATAGAAATAAAAAGGATGATAAGTGGATACCATTATTTTTGGATGTTAAACAACCTTGCATCCCTGGGATAAATCCCACTTGGTCATGGTGCATAAATTCTTTTTATATGTTGCTGGATTTGGTTTACTAGTATTTTGTTGAGGATTTTTGTATCCATATTCATAAGAGATTTTGGTCTTTTCTTTTCTAGTGATATATTTGTTTCATTTTTGGTATCAGGGTAATACTAGCTTTATAGTATGAGTGGGGAAGTATTCTTTTCTGTCAGAGTTTGTGAAGAATTTGTATTAGTTCTTTACATATTTGGTAGAATTCAGCAATGAAGCAATCTGGGCATGGGTTTTTCTTTCTTGGGAGATTTTTGATTACTGATTCATTCTCTTTATTTGCTGTAGGTTTATTCAGATTGTCTATTTCTTCCTGAGTCAGTTTGGTAGTTTCTGTCTTTCTAGTAATTTTTCCATCTCATCAGTTATCTAATTTACTGGCATACAAATGTTCATAGTGTTCTTTTTTTTTTTTTTTAAAGATTTTATTTATTTATTCATTTATCCCCCCCTTGCTGCTTATGCTCACTGGGTCAGCCAACCACGCCGTGCAGGCGGGCTTTGCCTTCACCAGGAGGCCCCGGGAACCAAACCCGGGGCCTCCCATATGGTAAACGGGAGCCCTACTGATTGAGCCACAGCCGCTTCCCATAGTGTTCTTTATAAGCCTTTTTATTTCTATAAGCTCAGAAGTAATGCCTGCTCTTTCATTTCTGATTCTAGTAATTTGAGTTTTCTGGTTTTTTTCTTTTTCAATCTGGCTAAATTTATGCCAATTTTACTGATAATTTCAAAGGACCAACCTATGTTTTAATTGATTTTATAAAGTTTTTCTATTCTCTCTTTTTGTTTATATCTGCTCTAGCCTTTATTATTTCCTTCCTTCTACTTGTTTTAGGCTGTTTTCTCTTCTTTTTCCAGTGTCTTAGGTAGAAGGACACCTTTTTTTTTTTTTTAATAGGCATTTAGAGCTATAAATTTTAATCTTCTAAGAACTGTTTTCTCTGCATCCTGTAAGTTTTTTAACTTTTTATTTTGAAATACTTGCAAACATATATGTTAGAAATAAATAATATAAACCCTATACAGAGAATTCCAACATAAACCATATACACCTCTCCCAGATACTAAGATCCACTAATTTTAACATTTTGCCACATTTGCCATATCATTTTATTTATCCATGTATCCATCCGTCCATACATACATACATACATACACCTATATCTATCTATCCATTATCTGAATACTTGAGTATAGGTTTATACATCATGCTTCTTGAATACTTAATACTGCTATGTGCATTTCCTAAGAAAAAGGATTATGTGAATATCCTTGCAGTTCAAGAACTTTAATATTGACGTAAACTTATAGCCTCTATTCCAATTTTTCATATGTCCTAATAATATCCCTTTTGAGCCTTTTCTCCAATCTTGCTAGATCTCATCCAGGATCATGTATTGCATTTAACTCTTATTGACTCTTTAGTTGTTCTTCTTTTTTCAATTGTGGGAATGATATACAACATAAACTTTCCCTTCTCAACCACTCCTAAGCATACCATTTGGTGAGATTAATCATATTAACAATATTGTAGTACCCTCACCACCTTCCATTACTAAAACTTTCCCATTTCCCCAAGCAGATACTCTTGCCAATTATGCATTAACTTCCAATTTGCCCCTGCCCCCTACCCCTGGCAACCTGTATTCTAATTTCTGTCTCTATGAGCTTGCACATTCGCTAATATTTTCTCTGTAGTTACCATGGGGTAAATTTAACATTCTAAATCTATAATTAACAATATTGTTTGCTTTGATGCTTCAATAGTATATACAAATTTTGTTTCTATACTCCTCCATTTCCCCACCATTATATAGTTCTTACATATTCATACATTGAGTCCAAAACCACTGATATATCTTAACATTTTATGCTTTGCCTTTTAGGTCCTATAGGAAGTAAAAAGTGAAATTGCAAGCCAAAAATACAATAGCACAGGCATTTATATTTATCCATGTCATTACCCTCACTGGAGATATTTATTTTTTCAAGCAGTTTTGATCTATTTTTTTTTTTTTTTTTTTTTAAGATTTTTTATTTATTCATTTATCCCCCCCTTGCTGCTTGTGCTCGCTGGGTCAGCTAACCACGCCATGCGGGCGGGCTTGCCTTCACCAGGAGGCCCCGGGAACCGAACCCGGGGCCTCCCATATGGTAAACGGGAGCCCTGCTGATTGAGCCACAGCTGCTTCCCTGATCTATTTTTTATTGTCCTTTCCTTTCAACCTGCAGAATTCTCTTTAGCTTCTCTTATAGGGCCAGTCTAATGGTGGCAAACTTCTTCAGTTACTGTTTATCTGAGAATGTCTTAATCTCTCCCTCACTTTTTTTTTTTTAAAGATTTATTTATTTATTCCCCCCTTGCTGCTTGTGCTTGCTGTGTCCATTTGCTTTGCATTTTTCTGTGTCTGTCTCCCTTTTGTTGCATCATCTTGCTGCGCAAGCTCACTGCGCCATGCGGGCCGTCAGCTTACCAAGCCACACGGGCCAGCTTGCCTTCACCAGGAGGCCCCGGGAATCGAACCTGGGGCCTCCCATATGGTAAACGGGAGCCCAACCAATTGAGCCATAGCCGCTTCCCTCTCCCTCATTTTTGAAAGAGAGTTTTGCCAGATATAGGACTCTTCATGGACAGTATTTTGTTTTCAGGACATTAAATGTTATCTCACAGGGAAGTGGATGTGGCTCAAGTGATTGGGCATCCATCTACCATATGGGAGGACCCAGGTTTGATCCCCGGGACCTCCAGGTAAAAAAAAAGAAGGCGAGCCGGCGAGCCATGCCTGTGCAGCAATCCATGCAGCAAGATGATGATGCAACAAAACAGACGCAGGGGAGAGTCAAGGTGAGACGCACCAGAAACCAGGAACTGTCATGGTGCAAGTAACAGGGTGCCTCTCTCCCACATCGGAGGGCCCTAGGATCGAATCATGGTGAAACCTGGAGGAGAAAAATAAGAAGAGAAGACAAAAAACAGACACAGAAGATCACCCAGCAAATGGACACAGACAGCAAGTGGGGGTGGGGTGGGGAGGATGTTATCCCATTGCCTTCTTGCCTCCATGGTTTCCAAGAGAAATCAGTAGTAAAATTTGTATGACATGTTATCTCTCTCCTATGGTTTTCAGAACTCTCTCTTTATATTTAGCATCAACAGTTTGATTAGGGAAGTGGCTGTGGCTCAATCAGTGGGGCTCCCGTTTGCCATATGGGAGGCCCCGGGTTCGGTTCCCGGGGCCTCCTGGTGAAGGCAAGCCCGCCCGCATGGCGTGGTTGGCTGACCCAGTGAGCACAAGCAGCAGGGGGGGGATAAATGAATAAATAAATAAAATCTTAAAAAAAACAAAACAAAACAAAACAAAAAAAACAGTTTGATTATGCTATGCCATGGTGTGGGTCTATTAGAATTTTGTATCCCATTACTTTTGGTATGTTAGATCTTAATTTTCAGTGATCTCAAAGTATCTTCTGATTTCCATTTTGATTTCTTCATTGACTCATTGGTTATTTAGGAGTGTGTTGTTTAAATTCCACATGTTTGTGAGTTTCCTAATTTTTTTTTCTGTTATCAATTTCTAATTTCATTCTTTTGGGGTCAGAGAACATATTTTGTCTGATGTCAATCCTTTTAAATTGAGTCTTGTTTCATGGCATAACATATGGTTTATCCTGGTGAATGTTCCATGGACATTTGAGAAGAATATATATTCTGCTGTTGTTGGGTTGGATGTTCTATTGATGTCTATTAGGTCTAGTTGGTTTATAGTGTTGTTCAAGTCTTCTGTTGCCATGTTTATCTTCTGCCTAGTTCTATCCATTATTAAAAATGGGGTACTGAACTCTCCAACTATTATTGTTGAACTGTCTATTTCCTCCTTCAATTCTGTCAGTTTTTGTATCATTTATTTTTGAACTTTCTTGTTAGATACATATATGTTTATAATTGTTGTATCCTCCTGGTTGGTTGACCCTTTATCAATATAATATGTCCCTTTTTATCTCTAGTATCATTTTTAAAGTCTACTTTGTCTGATTTTAGTATAGCCACTCTAGCTTGCTTGTAGTTGATGTTTGCATGATTTATCTTTTTTCCATCCTTTTAATTTCAATCTATTTGTATCTTTGAATCTCAAATATATCTCCTGTAGATAGCAAATTGTTATTTCAGTCTGTCAATCTCTGCCTTTTGATTGGGTTAATTCTTCATATTTAATATTATTATTAATATAGATGAATTTATGTCACCACTATATTTTTGTTTTTTATTTCATGCCTTTTTTATACCTCTAGCCCTCCTTTACTCATGTTTTTGCATTAAGTGAATATATCCTAGTGTAAAATTTAAATATCTTTAACGATAATTTTACTGTTTTTGAATTATTTCCTTAGTCATTTCTCTAGGTACCACATAGAAACATTATTCCTATATAGATCTATTCCCTCAGCCCCCTTCTTTTTATTAGAGAACTTGTAGGTGTACAGAAAAATAATGCAGAAAATATAGACTTCCCATATATTCCTTTGGTGTATTTAATTGTGTACTTGCAGTTTGGATATGTTCTTGGTCTTGATTCACATTCTGATGAGTGTGGACCTATTAGAAATATCTCAAGATGTTACTACAATCAAGGTGTGGTCCAAATGAATCAGGTTGGGCTTTAATCTGGATTACTGGAGTCCTTTTTAACAGAGAGAAAGTCAGATGGAGAGAGAAGTCAAAGGAAGTATACAGAAGCTGGAAGTCAATGGAACCCAGAGGAGAAAGGATAAGACATTGTCATGTGCATTGCCATGTGACATAAAAGGCAAGGAACCCCCAAAATGGCCAGACACCCAGAAGATATACTGGGAGGAAGCAAGATTTCTATCCTCTGAAAGTATGTGTCAATTAATTTCTGTTGTTAAGCCAACTCATTTTATGGCACTTGTTTAGCAGTCAGAAAATTAAAACACCCCTGTTATGGATAATATGTGGAAGTTCTTTGGGTGATGAGATGCAAACACAGATAGTCAATCAGCTAAGAATTCATGAAAGGACAGCCTTGTTAGATCAAAAGCTCTAGAGGGCAATGAAGGTATTTGGGGCTTAACTTACCTAACTTAGACCTCTGCAAAGGGGTGTGGGGCATAAAGGTGGGTCCCAGGCTCTTGCCTTTATTGAGACCCAAAGGATAATGGGGATTGGCAGTTTAAACTATACAGTGTGAAAACAGAAGTAGCATGGGCTGTTTGGAGAAGTTGAGGGAAGCTCTTATCATCCAAGCTATAAGGAAGTACCTGCCCTGTTAGTAAATTATGCAGTGTGAGGGACAGAAATGGCAAGGGCTGCTTGGAGAAATAGGGGTAGCTCCTATTATCCAAAATAAATGGGGGTGCATGCCTTACTAGTTGGCAGTTATGCCCAGGGCAGGGCTAGCTGGTATAGTCACTCAAAAGGGGATCTTAAGGGCAAAACGATGAGACACTAAATGTAATTTCTTATATGCCATTACATCTCCTTACATACATAGTTTTCCCTATTATCAACACTTTGCATTAGTGTGGTAACTTTGTTACAATTGATGAAACAATATTATTATAATTATACTATTAATTATAGTCCATAGTTTACATTAGGGTTCACTGTGTTATACAGTCTTATGTTTTTTTTAACAAATCAATTTTATTGATACATATCAATAAAACAGAAACCCATCCAAAGTATACAATAAATGTTATTTGGTATAATCACATAGTTGTGCATTCATCACTTCAATAATTATTAGAGCATTTTCATTCCAATAATAATAATAAAAACCAAAAAACAGACAAATGAACAAAAAAACCCTCATCACCTCTCAATTTCTCTATGCTTCCCTGCCGTATAGCTGCTATTCTATTTCCATCTCTAGTTTGTTTGCATTTATATTTTGTAAAAACAGTCTTATATATGCAATATTGCCCATATCCGACTTCACATGAGGTTTCACTCTGTTATACTGTCCCATGTTACATTTTTTAGCTTTCCTTCTAGTAATATACATGACCTTAGACTTTCCCTTTCAACCACTGTCATACCCATATAATAGCTCTGCTAGTTACAAACACTAGGATGTGCTTTCACCATTTCTATTCATTTCCAAAGATTTGCAAACAACATTTTTTACCAATTCTGTGTAGGTTAACCCTCAGCTTTCCATTCTCTAACCTCATTCTATTTTTTTGGTGACCTATATTTTAATCATTAACACCATGAGTTTACACAATATATTTAGTTCATAATAGCACAATCATACAGTATTTGTCCTTTTGTGTCCCGCTTGCTTCATTCAATATAGTGTCCTCCAGGTTCATCTATACTGTCATATGCTTCCCAACTTCATTTCTTCTTACAGCTGCATAATATTCCATTGTGTGTATACCCCACAGTTTGTTTATCCATTCATCAGTTGATGGACACCTGGGTTGTTTCCATCTTTTGGCAATTGTGAATAAGGCCACTATGAACATCAGTGTGCAGATGTCTGTTTGTGTCACTGCTCTCAGTTCTTCTGGGTATATACCTAGTAGTGGTATTGCCAGGTCACATGGCACATTTATATTCAGCTTCCTTGGGAACTGCCAAACAGTCCTCCACAGTGAATAAGCATTCTTATCTCTCCATGTCCTCTCCAACACTTGTAATTTTCAGACTTTTTAATAGTTGCCATTCTAATAGGGGAGAAATGATATCTCATTGTAGTTTTGATTTGCATTTCCCTAATCGCTAGTGATGTTGAACATCTTTTTGTGTTTTTCCGCCATTGTTATTTCTTATTTGGAATGTCTATTCAAGTCTTTTGCCCATTTTTAAATTGGGTCATTTGTCTTTTTATTGTTGAGCTGTAGTATCGCTTTATATATGATGGATATTAAAGCCTTATTGGATATGTGATTTCCAAATATTTTCTTCCATTGAGTTGACTGCCTTTTCAACCTTTTGACAAAGTCCTTTGAAGGGCAAAAGTGTTTAATTTTAAGGAAGTCTAATTTATCTATTTTTCATTTTGTTGCTCATGCTTTGGGTGTTAGTTTTAAGAAACTACCGCCTACCACAAGATCCTGAAGATGTTTTCCTACATTTTCTTCTAGGATTTTTATAGTTCTGGCTTTTATATTTAGGTCCTTGATCATTTTGAGTTAGTTTTTATATAAGGTGTGAGGTAGGGGTCTGTATTAGTCAGCCAAAAGGGGTGCTAATGCAAAATACCAGAAATAGGTTAGTCTTTATTAAGGGTATTTATTTGGGGTAGAAGTTCACAGTTACCAGGCCATAAAGCTTAAGTTTCTTCCCTTACCAAAGTCCATTGCCATGTGTTGGAGCAAGACAGCTGCCGACATTTGCCAGGGTTCAGGCTTCCTGGGTTCCTCTCTTCCCGGGGCTGCGTTTCTCTCTAGGCTTAGCTCCTGTGTTTCCTCCACAAGGTCAGCTGTAGACTATGAGTCTCTCTAGGCTTTGCTTCTCTCCACAAGGCCAGCTGTAAACTCTCAGGCGAATGACTCATCTCTATCCTGGGGCCTTCTCTCCTTCCTCACAACCAAGCTCCTCCATCTGCTCGCCTCCCTGGCTCCAGCATCAAAACTCCAACATCAAAACTGCTCCCTCTGTCTTTTGCCTTGCCTTTTATATTTGATTCCCCCACCCACCAAGGGATGGGGCTCAACGCTCTACTGACATGGCCCAATCAAAGCCCCAATTATAACTTAATCATGCCCAGATGAACAGATCAGTTTATAAGCATAATCTAATATAGATTTTTGGAATTCATAATTACATCAAACTGCCCAATGGCTACAGGGTCTTCTTCTTTCTTTTGGATATGGATGTATTGGTCAGCCAAAGGGATGCTGATGCAAAGTACCAAAAATCTGTTGGCTTTTATAAAGGGTATTTATTTGGGGTAAAAGCTTATAGTTACAAATTCCTGTACTTTCTGTGTAATATCTAGGTAATCTAAGCACCTTAAATATATATATATATATAGCATTTATGTAAGCGAATGCACATATATGCATATATATTTATATATCATTTTACAAATATTGGTATGTATTGTGAAAAATTTGTTTTTTACCCACAATTAAAAAAAATTAAACTTCTCTGGAAAAAAAAAAAAAAAGCTTATAGTTACAAGACCCTAAAGAGTCCAACTCAAGGCTGCTTTCTCACCAAAGTTGGTTGCCACGTGTTGAAGCAAGATGGCAGGCGATCTCTCCTGGTCTCCCAGGTCTTCTCAGCTGCTCAGCCTCTCTGTTCTCTTCTGCTGCAAACCATCAGGCAAATGGCTCATCTTTCTCTTCCCAAGGCTTTAGCTGTTTGAGCCTTCTTTCTGTCATATGGCAGGACTGAAATGACCAAGTTCTCTCCTCTTCCATGTGTCTCCTTGAGTGATATATAGGCCCACCAAAGGAATGGGGACTTAAGCTGAGTTATGCCTTACTGAAGTGGTTGAATCAAAACCCTAATCTTCTTTTCCGGTGGTGACGACCTCCCCATGAGAACATGCCTCTCGCAAAGGATCTCGTCCATCCCTCTCCAGAAGAGGAAAAGAGGAAACACAAGAAGAAGTGCCTGGTGCAGAGCCCCAATTCCTACTTCATGGATGTAAAATGCCCAGGATGCTATAAAGTCATCACGGTCTTTAGCCATGCACAAACAGTAGTTTTGTGTGTTGGTTGTTCTACTGTCCTCTGCCAACCTACTGGAGGTAAAGCAAGGCTTACAGAAGGATGATCCTTCAGACGGAAGCAGCACTAAAAGCTCCCTGAAGGAAGACGAGTGGGATACCATCCCAATAAACATTTTGGATACAAAAAACAAAAAACAAAAAACCCTAATCTTAACAGGTAATTAATCAAAGACATCTCAGGTGAATCTAATACAATCAAAGGTTATCACACCCAGAAGAACAGATTAGTTTACAAACATAATCTTTCTCTTTTTTTTGGAATTCATAAATCATCTCAAACTGCCACAATGGATATCCAATTATCCCAGCACCATTTGCTGAATAGACTATTCTGGCCCAGCTGGGAGGTCTTGGCAGCTTTTTCAAAAATCACTTGACTGTAGATGTGAGGGTCTTTTTTGAGCTCTCAATTCGATTTCATTGGTCAATCTGTGTTTGTGCCAGTACCATGCTGCTTTTACCACTGTAGCTAAGTAAAATGCTCTAAAGTCAGGAAGTGAGAATCCTCCAACTTCATTCTTCTTTTTTATAAGACATTTTTAGGCTATTCAGAGCCCCTTAGCCTTCCAAATAGATTTGATAATTGGTTTTTCCATTTCTGCAAAAGAGGCTGTTGGGATTTTTATTGGAATTGTTTTGAATCTGTAAATCAGTTTGGGTAGATTGACATCTTAATGATATTTAGTCTTCTAGTCCATGAACATGGAATGTCCTTCTGTTTAAGTCTTCTTTGGTGTCTTATAGCAATGTTTTATAGTTTTCTGAATATAGGTCCTTTATGTCCTTGGCTAAGTTTCTTCCGAAAGATTTCATTCTTTCAGTCACTCTTATAAATGGATTTTTTCCCCCTGATTTCCTCCTCAGATTGCTCATCATTAGTGATAGAAATGCTATTGATTTTTGCATATTAATCTTGTATCCTGCCACTCTGCTGAACTCATCTATTAGTTGTTGTAGCTTTGTTGTAGATTTTTAAGGCTTTTCTAGATATAGGATCATATCAACAGTGAATAGTGAAAGTTTTACTTCTTCCATTCCTATTTTGGTGCCTTTTATTTCTTTATCAAGCCTAATTGCCCTAGCTAGAACTTCTAGCACAATATTGAATAACAGTGGTGACAAGTGGGCATCGTTGTCTTGTTTCTGATCTCAGCAGGAAAGCTTTCATTCTTTCACCATTGAGTACAATGTTAGCTGTAGGTTTTTCATATATGGACTTTACCATATTGAGAAAGCTTCCTTATATTCCTATCTTTTAGAGTGTTTTTTATTAAGAAAGGATGCTGTAGTTTGTCAATCATTTTTTTCTGAATCAATCAAGAAGGATCATGTGATTTTTCTTCTTCAAAATTTTAATGTGCCCCGGTGCCCATCAACAGACGAATGGATAAGCAAAATGTGGTACATACATACAATGGAATATTACTTAGCTGTAAGAAGGAACAAAGTGCTAACACATGGAATAACGTGGATGAATCTTGAAGACCTTATGTTGAGTGAAGCAAGCCAGGCACTGAAGGATGAACAGTATATGACCTCACTGATCTGAACTGAGGAAAGTGAGCAGTCTCTGAGAACCATTGCCTGAAAGATAGGTTAACAAAGGAGAGTAAGAGAAGAGCAGGCTTTGAGCCATCACTCATATGGACATAATCTATGGTAAAGGGATAGAGTGTGGTTGCATGTTGGGGGATGGGGCAGATGAGTGGTGGTGTTCCTGGGTTTGGAGGTCCAGCACTGGGGGGTGGGTGGATTAGGAAGGGCAGGTTCAAATCCCCAGGGCACGTAACTGTGAATCTTGACATTCCATGGGTAGGGAGAGGGTGGTATCATGGGCCCTGGGGGGCTGGGGGGAAGGGAACAGTCAAGATCTAATGGGGTGTTTGGTGGTTATGGGGAAGGTTTTTCATTACCTTACAGTAATGGACACAGGACATGGTAAATATCATCAAAATTATTAAACTGTATCATCTAAATTGTAAACTATACTGTAAATCATTGACAATGTTTAGTTGCTGTATTTTGCTATCTGCATAACTGTTATAACAATGCTAACATTAAAAAAAAGGGGGGGTCAATATGGGGTGGGGAAGTTGGGGTGGTTTGGTATCTGGGAGTCTCTGGCACTCCGTATGTGACTTTGCTGTGACCTAAAACTTCTTTGAAAATCAAATGAAAAATTGGGAGACAATGGGGATTGAGAGGGGGAAGGTGTCACGGCACACCAGACATCCGATAACACAGTGATAAAAGGAAGGAAAGAAAATAGGAGAGAAAAGAAAAAAGAATGAATATATATATTTTAAAGGCATTTCCTTTGCCTTTTTACCCATTTTCTGAATGTCCCAATCCGCTAATTATATTTTATATAGTTTTGTTTTTTGTTTGATTATTTGTTTTTTTTTCCTTTTTTTTTCCCCCTGAGTTTCCTTATGTTTGTCATACTTGTTTCTTTTTCCTAGTAAGTGTATTTGATTATTTTATGGAGGATTTGGATCACAGAAGGGTTATAATGGGTACTGTAGGGGATTATTGGTGGGGGGTGTCTGGGAGGGGGGTTTCATGGGAATTAGTTCATCTGAATATACATGAAAGATATACAAAATCGATCAAAAGATCAAAAGATGGGGCATGGTCACGATGGGTGGACAATCACACAATAAATGAGGGAATCTGAATTCCTAGCCTGGAGAGCTCTGCCACAGTCTCCAAGGGAGCAGCAATAGTCCTGTGAGTGCAGGGACAGTGTCTGTCAAAAGAGGATGACCCACTGATGTGTTCTTTTTATTGATGACTACCCTTTTGAGTCTTTGCTCTTGTAACTGAGACTTAGCCTGCAGTTGTGGGGTGCCTAAGGGTTGCCACCTGGGAGCCTCCTTGTTGCTCAAATGTGGCCTCTCTCTAAGCCAAACTCAGCATATGATCGCATTACCTTCCTCCCAACGTGGGACATGACTCCCAGGGATGAGCCTCCCTGGCAACGAGGGATTAATACCAAGTGCCAACTGGCAACACAACTGGAAAAAGACCTTGAATTAAAGGGGGAAAAGGTAAAGACAAATGAGTTCAAGTGGCTAAGAGACTTCAAAGAGAGTTGGGAGGTCATCCCAGAGGTGAATCTTACGCACACCTCAGTAGGAGCTTATAGAACATCTAAGTGCCTATCACCCCACATAGAGGGGCTCCTGAGAGCTCTGGAGACACCCAGGTCCTATATAAGTGGGGTTAGACCCAGAGACTGATGCCTTATCAGTGGGCTCTATTTTGGAATCTGTGCTCCTGAGAGTGACAGAATTGGACTCAAATAAGTCCTCCCTGCACATGGTTCATCAGTCCCTTCTATTCAAACCTATATGTGATGCTGAAGTTTTTAGGTATACTTCCAGAGACTGGAGCCTCTGGCCTACCTATGTGCCAGGTGTGCATGGAATCTCGGGGGAGCTGCAACTCCTACCCTACAGCTCAATGGACTCATCCAAGTCACCTGGCGAGGAGACAACGATGGGCAATGGCCATCCCAGGGAATGGAGAGGGCCTGCATCTTGCAGGCAGGATCATCCCACCCACCATATCCATGGAATATAAGACCTCTCTCACTTGGAGGTGGAGTGGACATCACCATCCCAGTCCCCTCAGGATTGGGGGAAGAACTATGGACTAGAATGGACTTGATGGTATTCTGTTGTTCACATATGGTGATTCTAGCAATGGAAGAAATTATAAAAATGAGGTGGAGCCAGTGGCCACTAGACACTTTTGGGGCAGGGAGGGGATGAGCAGTTGAAATACAGGGGCTTCTTTGGGATTTGGAGGTTGTCCTGAGTACCTTTGTGGCAACGGATGTAGGCCATTTAAAAATAGCACATACCACTAAGAACTGTGTGGGAGAGAGTGTTGTCTACGGGGTGAACTGTGGTCTATGGTTAGTGGCAAGGCCCCAGGATGTGTAAGTCCTTTGAAGGTGGTGGGCCACACTTGTGGGAGATGTTTGTGTGGGATGTGGTGGGAGGTGTGGGAGGTGGGCAACATAGGAATCCCAGTGGGTTCTGTGTAATATTTTGGGTACCTAAGCACCTCTTAAAATATATTTATATATATACATAAATAACATTTTTGTAAGCAAATGCACATATATGCATATACATTTATATATCATTTTGCAAATGTTGGTGTGTATTGTGAAAATTTTGATTTTTACCCACAATAAAAAAAAAAAACCACCAAAAAAAAATTTTTTTTTAAATGTGGTTTATTACATTAATTGATTTTCTTGTGTTGAACTATCTTTGCATACCTAGGATAAAACCCAGTTGCTCATAGTGTATAATTCTTTTAATGTGCTTTTGGAACTGGTTTATAAGTATTTTTTTGAGGATTTTTTGCAGTTAAATTTATTAGAGATATGGGTCTATAATTTTATTTTTTCATAGTGCCTTTATCTGTTTTGTTATTCGGGTGATGTTGGCTTCATAGAATGAGTTTGGTAGCATTATTTAATTTTTTGGAAGAGCTTGAGGAAGACTGGTATCAGATCATGGTACCATGATTGGTAGAATTCACCTGTGAAGCCATCTGGTCCCAGGCTTTTCATCTTTGGGAGGTTTTGATGATCGTTTCAATCTCTTTCCTTTTGATTGGTTTGTTGAAGTCTTCTATTTCTTCTAGGGTCAGTGTAGGTTTTTCGTATGTTTCTAGGAATTTGTCCATCTCATCTACATTGTCTAGTTTTTCATGGTATACTCTTATGATCTCTCTTATTACTGTGGGGTCAGTGGTAGTGTCCCCCCTCTTACTTCTGATTTTATTTGTGTCTTCTCTTGTTTTTTTGTTTGTCAGTCTAGCTAAGGGTTTGTCAATTTTGTTGATCTCAAAGAACCAACTTTTGGTTTTGTTGATTCTCTCTGCTGTTGTTTTATTATCAATTTCATTTATTTCTGCTCTGATCTTTACTATGTCTTTTCTTTGGCTTGGTTAGGGATTAGTTGGCTGTTCTTCTTCTAGTTCCTCCAGTTGAGCAGTTAGATCTTCAATTGTAGCTTTTTTCTTTTTAAATATAAACATTGAGGACTAAAAATTTCCCTCTCGGCACTGCCTTTGCGGTGTCCCATAGGTTTTGATATGTTGTGTTCTCATTTTCATTTGTCTCAAGATATTTACTGAATTTTCTTGCAATTTCTTCTTTGACCCACTAATTTAAGAGTGTGTTGTTTAATCTCCGTATGTTTATGAATTTTCCCTTTTTCTGTTCATTATTGATTTCCAGCTTCATTCTGTTATGATCAAAGAAAGTGTTTTGTATAATTTCAATCTTTTTAAATTTATTGAGACCTGTCTTGTGACCCAACATATGTTCTATCCTGGAGAAGGATCCATGAACACTTGAAAAGAATGTATATCCTGCTGTTTTGGGGTACACTGCTCTATAAATGTCTGTTAGGTCTAGTTCATTTATCATATTATTCAAGCTCTCTGTTTCTTTATTTATCCTCTGTCCAGGAGTTCTAATATTGAGAGTGGTGTATTGAAGTCTCCAACTTTTATTGTAGAGACATCTATTTCTCCAGCGCACACTCATATATCTTGGGGTGCCCAGGTTAGGAACATAAATTTCTTCTTGTTGAATTGCCCCCTTTGTTAATATATAATGACCTTCTTCATTTCTTATAACATTTTTGCATTTAAAATCTATTTTGTTTGATATTAGTATTGGTACTCCAGCTCTATTTTGGTTACTATTTGCATGGAATATCTTTTTCTAACCTGTCACTTTCATCCTGGTTGTGTCCTTACATTTGAGGTGAGTCTCTTGTAGACAGCATATAGATGGCTCATATTTTTTAATCTATTCTATCAGTCTATGTGTTTTAATTGGGGAGTTCAAGCCATTAACATTCAGTGTTATTACTGTAAATGCATTACTTACTTCATCCATTTTATCCTGTGGCTTTCCATTGTCATATCTTGCTACTGTCTTTTTACTCTTTAATTTACCCTTCCTAATAATGTTCATTTCTATACTCTTCTCCAAGTCTCTTGCCTTTGTTTTTTCCTTTCAGGCTGCAGCACTCCCTTTAATATCTTTTGTAATCCTGGTCTTTTGGTAATATACTCTATCAGTTTTTGTTTGTCTGTGAAAACTTGAAACTCACCCTTATTTCTGAAGGACAGTTTTGCCAGATACAGAATTCTTGGCTGGCAGTTTTTCTTTTTCAGCTTCTTAAATACCTCTATGGTTTCTAATGAGAAGTCAGCACTTAATCTTATTGAGTTTCCCTTGAATGGGATGCATTGCTTTTTGCTTGCTGCTTTCAGAATACTCTATCTCTGATATTTGTCATTCTGAATAGTAGGTTTCTCAGAGTAGGTCTATTTGGATTTATTCTGTTTGGGGTGCATTGTCATTCTTGGATATTAATATTTATGTCTTTGATAAGGGTTGGGAAGTTTTTGGTCATTATATCCTCAAATATTTTTTCTGCCCCCTTTCCATTCTCTTCTCCTTCTGGGACACCAATAATGCATATATTTGTAAGTCCCTGTTCTATTTTTTCCATTCTTTTCTCTTTTGGTTCTCTTGTCTTTTCCACTTCAGATGTTCTGTCCTCAAAAATCACTAATTCTGTCTTTGAGCAATTAAAATCTTCTGTTATGTGCCTCTAATGTATTTTTTGTTTCATCCATCATGTTTTTCATTCCCATAAACTCTGTTACTTTTCTTTGCAGGCTTTCAAATTGTTCTTTATGCTCACCCAGTGTCTTCTTAATATCCTTTATCTCTTTAGTTATATTTTCCTTCAGTTCTTTGAATTGATTTAGGAGATTTGTGTAATTTATCACTGATGTGTTGTCTTAAATCCTGTATCTCATCAGGTGTCTTAGTCAGCCAAAGAGGGAGCTGATGCAAAATACAAGAAATTGGTTGGTTTTTATAAAGGGTATTTATTTGGGATAGAAGCTTACAGTTACCAGGCCATAAAGCTTAAGTTAGTTCCCTCACCAAATGTTTGTTACCACATGTTGGAGCGAGATGGCTGCCAATATCTGCCAAGAGTTCAGGCTGCCTGGGTTCCTCTCTTCTGGGGGCTTGTTTTTCTCCAGGCTCAGGCTTGCGTCTCTCTACAAGGCCAGCTGTAGACTATTAGGCAAACGGCTTGTCTCTTTTCCTGGCTGATTACATCTATAATCAACTGAGGAGACTGCTTTCATCAATGAGAGAAGTCTTAATCTAATCAGTTGAAGATTTTAAAAGGAAATGATGATTTTAGCAGTCAGAAGGGAGAGTTTCCATCTCTACTTCAGCCAGCCAGCTTCTCCTGCTTGCAGCCTGCTCTATGGAATTTGGACTTGTATACCTCCACAGTTGCATGAGACAATTTTAATAAAAATCTCATAATATTTACAGATATCTCCTGTTGGTTCTATTTCCCTAGAGAACCCTGACTAGTAAAAGCAGCCATTCTAGTGGGTGTGAAATGGTATCTCATTGTGGCTTTGATTTGCATTTCCCTGAGGGTTAATTAGGTTGAACCTCTTTTCATGTGCTTATCAGCCATTTGTATATCTTCTTTGGAGAAATGTCTATTCAAGTCTTTTGCCCATTTTTCTTTTAGGATAACAAATAGTTGATCACAGGTAACACTTGTGAAAGATAAAATGGGGAGGAAACAATATTGGGCAGAGAAAATCTTCAGAGCATAATACACTTTTTAAAAAGACTATAATAGCAACCACCTGTTGCTCATTGGTGAGAATGCTCTTTAAAGGTCAAAATGATTGTCATTCAATGGGAAGTGTAGGTCTTTCTTTGTATATATGAATTACATGAATTAAATCTTTTGAAATATTTCCAAAAGTACACTCAACATTTGAGTTTCAGTGACCAGGAGACCTTGGGAGCCCTGGAAGGGAGAACAGTGGTACTAGGGGGGCAGGGTGTCTGTGGTGGGGGTAGTTCTGGGATTGAGGATGGTTGTGGGGTGTGGCCAGGTGTGTGAAAGAGGGGAGGGGGCAGAGGGGCTTGGATTTCTAGGAGGAGGAAGGGATTGCATATTTTCAAATTGGATTGTCTTTTTGTTGTTGAGTTGTAGGATTTCTTTATATATCCTGGATATTAAACTGTTATCAAATATGTGGTTTCCAAATATTTTCTCCCATTTGTAGTTTATCTTTTTACTTTCATGATTATAAAGTCCTTTGATGCACAAATGTTTTTAATTTTAATTTAGGTATCATTTATCTATTTTTTTTCTTTTGTTGCTTTTGGTCTAAATTCTAAGACACCATTACCTAACACAAGGTCCTAAAGATATTTTCTTATATTTTCTTCTAGGAGTTTTATAGTTTGAGTTCTTAAGTTTAGGCCTTTGATCCATTTTGAATTAATTTTTGTATATGGTGTGAGGTAGGAGTCCAGCTTCAATCTTTGCATATGGAGATCTAGTTATCCCAGCACCATTTGCTGAATAGACTCTTCTTTCCTTATCATATGGACTTGGCACTGTGTAAAAAATCAATTGGCCCTAAAGGTAAGGATTTATGTTTGAGCTCTCAATTCAATTCCATTGTTCTACTTGCCTGTATTGTGCTAGTGTACTGTTTTGTTTGATTATTGTAACTTTGCAATACGTTTTAAAATCGGGAAATGTGAGTCCTACAACTTCATTCTTCTTTTTCAAGATGGTTTTGACTACTTGGGTCACCTTATCCTTCCATATATACATGATGATTGGCTTTTCCATTTCTTCAAAGTAGGGTGTTGTATTTTGATTAGGATTGCGCTAAATTTGTAAATCAGAGTAGAAGTGACATATTAACAATATTTAGTCTTTCAATTCATGAACACAGAATGACCTTGCATTTATTTAGGTCTTCTTTGATTACCTTTAGCAATGTTTTGTAGTTTTCCATACATAAGCCTTTTACATCCTTGGTTAAATTTATTCCTAGATATTTGATTCTTTTAGTTGCTATTGTAAGTGGATTTTATTTCTTGATTTATACTTCAGAATGTTCATTACTAGTGTAAAGAAACAGCACTGATTTTTGTGGGTTGACATTGTATACCACTGCTTTGCTGAATTCATTTATTAGCTCTAGTAGCTTTGTTGTGGATTTTTCATAGTTTTCTCTATATAGGATCCTATCTTCTGCAAATAGGGAAAGTTTCACTTCTTCCTTTCCTTATTTGGATGCCTTTTATTTCTTTCCCTTCCCTAACTGCTGTAGCTAGAACTTGAAGCACAATGTTGAATAATAGTGGTGAAATGGGCATCCTGGTCCTGTTCCTGATCTTAGAAGGAATGCTTTCAGTCTTTCACCATTGAGTATGATATTAGCTGTTGGTTTCTCATATATGCCCTTTACTGTGTTGAGGAAGTTTCCTTGTATTCCTAGTATTTTTAGTGTTTTTATCAAGAAGGGGTGCTGGATTTTGACAGATGCTTTTTCTGCATCAATAGAGATGATCATGTGGGCTTTTTTCCCCTTCATTCCTTTCATGTGGTGCATTACATTAATTTATTTTCTTATATTGAACCAACCTTGCATGCCTGGATTAAATTCCACTTGATCAGAGTGTGTAATTCTTTCAATGTACTGTTGAATTCAGTTTGCTAGTATTTTGTTGAGGATTTTTGCATCTGTATTCATAAAGGATGTTAGTTTGTAATTTTCCTTTCATGTGGTATCTTTATCTGGCTTAAGTATGAGGGAGCTGTTGGCCTCATGAGTTAGGGAGTGTTCTCTCCTCTTCAATTTTTTGGAAGAGTTCACATAGGGTTGGTATTAATTTTTCTTGGAATGTTTGGTAAAATTTACCTGAGAAGCCATCTAGTTCTGGGCCTTTCCTTGTTGGGAGGTTTTTGATGATTAATTCAATCTCTTTACTGGTGATTGGTTTGTTGAGATTTTCCATTTCTTCTTAATTCAGTGTAGGTAGTTTATGTGTTTCTAAGAATTTTTCTTTCTAGGTTATCTAATTTGTTGGTGTACAGTTGTTCATAGTATCTTCTTTTTTTTCTTTAAAGATCCATCCATTCATTTATTTCTCCTCCCCCCTCGTTGCCCTGCACTCACCATCTGCTCTCTTTGTGTTCTTCTGTGTCTGCTTGTCCCCTCTCCAGGTGGCACTGGGAACCAATCCCTGGACTTTCTGGAGTGGAAGAGAGGTGCTCAATCTCCTGCACCACTGCAGCTCCCTGGTCTGCTCTCTCTCCTCTCTCTTTCTATTGTGTCATCCTGCCATGCCAGCTTTCCACGCAGGCCAGCACTCCTGCACAGGCCAGCACTTCTGCATGGGCCAGCACTCCTGCATGGACCAGCATTCTGCGAGGGCCAGCACTCTGTGTGGGCCAGCTTGCTGTGTGGGCCAGCTTGCCTTTCACCAGGAGGCCTCAGGAACCAAATCCTGGACCTCCCATATGGTAGACGGGAGCCCAATCGCTTGAGCCACATATGTTTCCCATAGTATCTTCTTAAAAACCTTTTTATTTCTGTGGGGTCAGGAGTAATGTCCCCTTTTTCTTTTCTGATTTTAGTTATTTGTGTCCTCTCTCTTTTTTTCTTGTTAATTTAGTTAAAAGTTTTGTCAATTTTATTGATTTTTTTCAAAGAATCAACTTTTGGTTTTGTTGATTCACTCTATTGTTTTTTTTTTAATTCTTTATTTCTTTTAATTCCACTCTAATCTTCCTCCTGCTCAGGTTGTGTTTAGTTTGCTCTTCTTCTTTTAGACTCTCCAGTTGTTTGGCTAAGTCTCTGATTTGAGAACTTTCTTAATTTTGAATATAAGCATTTAGAGCTATAAATTTCCCTCTCAGCACTGCCTTTGCTGCATCCCACAGACTTTAATATGTTTCTCTTGTGATTTCTTCTTTTGCCCCTGGGTTATTTGGAAGTGTGCTGTTTGATTTTCAAACATCTTGGGCTTTTCTAGACATCTTAATATTACTTACTGAATTCTAAATTAATTCTGTTGGGTTAGAGAATATACACTATAATATTTCACTCTTTTGAAACTGAATGTGCCTCATTATATGGTCTACTTTTGTTAATGTTCCATTAGGCTTAAAAATAATGTATATTCTATTGTTGTTGGGTATAATGTTTTATGTGTCAATTATGTCATTGATAGTGTTGTTCAAATTTTCTTTCAGGAAAATTTTTCCTTTTTTTTTTTTTTTTAAATTTTTAGGCAATACCAGAGATTGAACCCAGGACCTTGTATATATGAAGAAGGTGCTCAACCACTGAGCTATACCCACTCCCCCCTTCAAGTTTTTAAAGATTTATTTATTTAATTTATTTATTTTAAAAATTTACTCCTGCCCCCCCCAGATGGTTCTCTTGTCTGTCTGCTCATTGTTTGCTCACCTTCTCCAGGAGGCACCAGGAACCAAACCCAGGACCTCCCACATGGGAGGCACATACCCAACAGCCTGAGCCACATCTGCTCCCTGTGGGCTGCGGCCTCTGCTGGCCTGGCACCTGCTCATTTAGGCACCTGCTCGTTGCATTGGGGTGCGGCATCTAGCTCGTTGTGGCTGGGTAGTTCATTGAGGCTGGGTGTGGCATCTAGTTTGTTGTGGCAAGTGCGGGCATCTGCTCATCATCTTTAGGAGGCACAGGGACCTGAACCTGGGACCTCCCGTGTGGTAGGTGGGTGCCCAACTGGTTGAGCCATATCCGCTTCCCGCCTTCATTTTCAAAAGTCTAATTTTTTGTCTGTATGTATAAATGATACTCATTTATAACCATATATACATATAGATTTTATAGCTGCCTACCCCACAAGGCCCTTTATGCTAAGGGAACCCACCCAAAAATCATGCCTTTGTGAGGCCATGAAGGCAAAACCAGCCAGTGTTTAAGGCTGTTCTTGAGGCTGCATTTCCTCATAACTTCCTTTAACTTACTTTCCATTGCTTTAATCTCTGCAGCCTGGAACAGTTGCCTCTGAGACAACTGGCCGCTACCTTGTGATTTGTTGTTTAGTGTTATGCTTCTCAATATTTGCCCCTCATTCTGCCATATGGATTCTGACTTAAGATACTCCTCTGGTTCCTTAGAAGCAATAAACAACTTGTCAAAAGGCCGTCTACACAAGATATCAACAAAACAATTTTTAAATGTTAGTCAGATCCTCTCCTCCTTTTCCTTACCCTCATTCCAGATTTCTTCTATGATCTTATGACTCCCTATTCTTAAAACATCTTGAGAGAATTTATGTGCCATATATCATTCCATTTAAACGATGCTGCCTGATTCTCATATTGAGGAGAATGAGACTAATAGATTTTTCTAGTTCCTAATATTTCTAGAAAGTGTGCTGTTCTCTGTTAAGCTATGAGCTCTCTCTAAATGACAACAAGTTATTAGAAGGGAATATCAGTGCAGGAGGAACTTCTGAGGCTGTCATGCACAAAGAACAGATTCAGCCTGATGGAAAGATGAGAAAATTCAAGTTGACTGTCAAAGAAGAAGCAGTTTTTATAGCATAAAGTCACATTAATGCCTTAGAAACAATTAAAGAATTCCTTTGATTAGTTCATTAGATTGGCTAGCTATTCCCTACCAAATTCAGGGCCTTGAATAAATGGGATACAGGAAGCTGGGTTAAGTGGAAGAAAACAGGGCTTAAGGACTTGCCCTGAATGTAGGACTGGTCCAAGGTAGTATACTCTGTTGAGTTATAAGACCCCTGACTTCAAAATCTTTGTAGGGCTTATCTCCCATCTTATAGATTGTGTCTTACCCACCTTTCCAGGGAACTTACCATCTCTTGCTCCTGTGGTGTGATTAGCACAAAATCATCAATACAGTGGACCAGTGTCTTTTTCTGTGGAATATCCAGATGGTCCAGATCCCTTTTGACTATTATATGACAGAAGATAGGGGGCTAACATAGCCCTGGGGCAAGACTGAAATGTATACTGTTTCCTATCACTTGCAAATGTTAACTGCTTCTGATCCTTCCTTCTAAAAGGGATGGAAAAGACATTTGCAAGATCAATGGTTGGTTGGTGGTATACTGTGTGCTGAGGGCTGTGTTAATCTGCTATAGTAAAGATACTGCATCTGAATGACATGATCCTATATACAGAAAATCCTGAAAAATCCATAACAAAGCTAAAAGAGCTAATAAATGAATTCAGCAAAGTGGCAAGGTACAAGATTAACACCCTAAAATCAGTAGAGTTTCTATACACAAGCAATAAACAATCAGAAGAAATCAAGAAAAAAATTTCTATTTACAACAGCAACTAAAAGAATCAAATATCTAGGAATAAATTTAACCAAGAATGTAAAGGCCTTGTACACAGAAAGCTATAAAACATTGCTAAAAGAAATCAAAGAAGACCTAAAGAAATGGAAGCACATTCTGTATTCCTGGATCAGAAGACTAAATATCATTAAGATGTCAAGCCTACCCAAAGCAATTTATAGATTCATAGCAATCCCAATCAAAATTCCAACAGCCTTCTTTGCAGAAATGGAAAAGCCAATCATCAAATTTATGTGGAAGGGTAAGGGGCCTTGATTAACCAAAGCTATCTTGAAAAAGAAAAATGGAGTTGGAGGACTTACACTTCCTGTCTTAAAACTTATTATAAAGCTAGAGTAATCAAGACATCATGGTACTGGCACAAGGACAGACAAATAGACCAAAGGAATAGAATTGAGAGCTCAGAAATCAACCCTCACATTTGTGGCTAACTGATTTTTGACAAGGCAGAAAAGACCCTCAATTGGGAAAGAACATTCTCTTCAACAAATGGTGCTGGGAAAACTGGATCTCCATTTGCAAAAGTAAAAAGAAGGACCCCCTACCTCATACCACATACAAAAGTCAACTCAAAATGGATCAAAGACCTAAATATAAAAGCCAGAACTATCAAACTCCTAGAAGGAAATGTAGGGAAGCATCTTCAGGATATTATGTTAGGCAATGGTTTCTTAGTCTTTACACCCAAAGCATAAGCAACAAAAGAAAAAACAGATCAATGGGACCTCATCAAAATTAAAAACTTATGAGCCTCAAAGGACTTTATCATGAAAGGAAAATGTCAAACTACACAACAGGAGAAAATTTGGAAACCACATATCCGATAAAGATTTAATATCCAGAATATAAAAAGAAATGCTTTAATGTAACAAAAAGACAAACCAATTTAAAAATGGGAAAAAGACCTGAATAGACATCTCTCCAAAAAAGATATACTAATGGCCAGGAAGTATATGAAAAGATGCATGGGAAGCGGCTGTGGCTCAATCAGTGGGGCTCCCGTTTGCCATGTGGGGGGCCCCGGGTTCGGTTCCCGGGGCTTCCTGGTGAGGGCAGGCCCGCCCGCACGGCGTGGTTGGCTGACCCAGCGAGCACAAGCAGCAAGGGGGGGGATGAATGAATAAATAAATAAAATCTTTAAAAAAAAAAAAAAAAAAAAAAGAAAAGATGCTCAACATCATTAGCTATCAGGAAAATGCAAATCAAAACCACAATGAGATACCATTTCACACCCATTAAAATGGTCGCTATTAAAAAAAAAACAACAAAAAAAAACCAAACAGAAAATGACAAGTATTGGAGAGGAAGCTGTGAAATAGAAACACTCATTCATTGCTGGTGGCAATGTAAAATGGTGTGGTTGCTGTGGAAAACTGTATAGCAGTTCCTCAGAAAGTTAAGTATTAGAATTACTATTTGTCTGGCAATCCCACTACTAGGTAAATACCCAAAAGAATTGAAAGCAGTACTCAAACAGATATTTGCACACCAAAGTTCATAGCAGCATTATTCACAATTGCCAAAAGATGGAAGCAACTCAAGTGTCCATCAACAAATGAATGGATAAACAAAACGTGTTATATGCATACAATGGAATCTTATTCAGCTGTAAAAAGAATGAAGTTCTGATTGGTGCAACCACATAGATGAATCTTGAAGACATTATGTTGAGTGAAATAAGCCAGATACCAAAGGACAAATATTGTATGATCTCATTGATATAAAATAATAAGAATAAACAAACTCATAGAGTCAGAATCTAGAATACAAGTTACCAGGGGATGGGGTGGGGATAAGGAACGGGAAGTTAAGGCTTAAAAGGTACAAAGTTCCTATCTGGAATGATGGAAATGGTTTTGGTAATGGATGGTGCTGATGGGAGCACCACATTGTGAATGTAATTAACTGCACTGAAATAATATATATTGAATGTGTTAAAAGCGGAAATGTCAGGTTTTAAACACGGTAATAGAATTAAAAAAAAAAATCCATGGAACTGCCCTACACAAACTCTGAACCTTAAATTAAACCTTGGACTCTAGTTAACAGTACAATTGTAAAAAATGTGCTTTCATCACTTGTAACAAATGTACCAAACCAATGCAAGGTGTTAATAATAGGGTAGTATATGGGAATCCTGTATTTTATGCATAATTGTTCTATAAACAACTTCTCTAATAAAAATATCTGGGATAAGCTCTCTGCCTAGAGGAGCCCGCACCAAATCTCAGTGCGAATTATGGTCCTTCTCTCCCATTTCTCAGCAAACTCTGTTCTTTTCTCCCATTTCCCAATAAATTCTTCTTACTGGCCTAAAAAAAAAATATCTGGGATAGCAGCTGGTATTGGGGCTATTTGACTACATTTTCCATAGTTCACCATCATCTACCATGATCCATCTGGTTTTTGTAGGGTATATGACAGGGACCACCAACTCCACTTTCTTTAAATCGAGTGTGGCATTAATCTCTGAGGTATTTTGTTGTTGTTTTATTTTTTATTAATTTTTTTGTTCTAGTAAAATACGTATTACATATATTTTGCCATTTTAACATTTTTTACTGTACAATTCAGTGGCATTAATTACACTCATAGTGGGGTGATGAAAATATTCTAGAATTGATAGTGGTGATGGATGCACAACTCTGCAAACATATTAAAAACCACTCAACTGCACATTTTAAAAGGATGAATTTTATGGTATGTGGATTATGTCTCAGTAAAGCTGTTACCAAAAAAAAAAAGAGTGAGCGAGCTTAGAAGAAGAAGAAAAGAAAAGATCTTCATGCGCCTAAATCTAATGGTCAATTTTCAGGTCTCATCTTACTAGACCACCCCTCAGCAGCTACTCAAAAAGTTGCTCACTTCCTCCTTCATTAAATATTATCTTTGCTTGGCTTCAAGGACATTTTTTTTTTTTAATTTTTATTTTACCGGGAGGTCCCGGGAATCGAACCCAGGTCCGTCCATATGGCAGACGGACGCCCAACCATTTGAGCCACATCCGTCCCCCTCAAGGACATCTTAATTCTCTTGTTTTCTTGCTGCTGCTTCTTCCAGTTTGCTGGATCGACCTCATCTCCCTAATCTTTAAGTGATAGGGTGGTCCAGGACTCAGGCCTTGAGATTTTTACTTCTTTTTCTTCCTCCCTCCCTTCTTCTTCTTCTTCTTTTTTTTTTTTTTAATAACTTGACTTTATTTATTTTTTAAAAAAAAAGATTTATTTATTTACTTTATCCATCTTAACCCCTCCCTTTCCCATTTTGCTGTTTTGTGTCCATTTGCTGCACCGGCACACAGAGCCTGGCAGCCCATGCGCCTTCTATATATATATTTTTTAATTTTACCGGGAGGTCCCGGGGATCGAACCCAGGTCCCTCCATATGGCAGACGGACACCCAACCATTTGAGCCACATCCGACCCCAATAAACTGACTTTAATTTTTTCACTTTTGGTATACAGTTTTTTTGAGTTTCCTCCTCTCCCCCGCCCCGCTTGCTGTCTGTCCATTTGCTGGGTGATCTTCTGTGTCTGTTTCTTGCCTTCTCTTCACATTTTTCTCCTCCAGGCTTCACTGGGATTCAATCCTAGGGACCTCTGATATGGAAAAGAGTCACATTGTCACTTGCATCACCTGTTCCTGGTTTCTGGCGCGTCTCACCTTGACCCTCTCCTGCGTCTCTTTTTTGTTGCATCATCATCTTGCTGGGTGGCTCCCCGCGCATCCGCGCTGGCCTGGGCTTGCACTCACCGTGCAGCCTCGGCTTGCCCGCCTTTTTTTTCCCACCAGGAGGTCCCAGCTATCAAACCTGGGTCCTCCCATATGGTAAATGGACGCCCAACCACTTGAGCCACATCTCCTTCCTTCCTTCCCTCCTTCCTTCCTTCCTTTCTCTTTTTAAAATTTACCATCTAAACTTATACTTTGATTAAGAAAGGGGCTGCTGTTAATAATTATACTAGGTCAGCTAGCATAAACTGTAACTGTCTTGTACAAATCAAAAATAGAGATTACACAGTAATGAGCACTCCAACCGAGGCATGGCCAGGCCATCACAGATTCACAGAATGCCCCAAAATGGAAGCACATGGATGAATATGTGGAAGTGCTTTTCCTCTAGTTCAGATTTCTAGTTCAGACTGTGGAAACACAAGCATTTGCAGCTGACTTGACTTTCCAGTAGCCTGAGGCAGCTAGAAGCGGGGTAGGTGTTTGGAGAGGGCTGAGGGCCCACACAAGTTGATTAAGATCAGTCTGCTGGCCAAGTGCAGTGATATCTTGTTTTCAGAAGATCCTGAGTGGGCAGAGGTGTCATCTGAAGAGAAGAACAACCATAGCACAAGTGTCCAAAACAGCAGGGAAAGATCCCACCTAGGTTATCTCATCTAGGCCCATGATTTTAAATATCATATTTCTCACCCAGACCTTTCCCTCGAATTCTAGACTCACAGAATTAACCACTTCTTTGACATCTCAAATCAGCTATTAGGTATTTCAAACTTAACATGGTTGACTGAGCTTTTGATTTTCTACTCTATTCCCTACCCAAATCACATAATCCCTCAGGCTTCCCTTCCCAGTAAAATGGTAACTTCTTTTTTCAGTTGTTCAGGTAAAAAACTTTGAGCCATTCTTGATTTTCCTCTATCTCTCACATCACCTTCCAATAAATTCTGCCAGCCTGTCCTTCAAAATATACCTAGAGTCAGCCTGATTCGTACAATTTTCAATACTACCAGTGTGGTCTAAGCCTTCATCATCTTTCATCGGGATTATTTCAATAATCACTTCACTGGTCTCTCACCACCCCCAGTTTACTCTCCACACGGCAACCAGAGTGATCTGTAAAAATAACACGAGTTATAATTTCCAGCTTTATGTGCCCATAGGTTTGGAATTGACTTTCTTTTCTAGTATATATGGAACCCGCATTGATGCTGTAAGTAAATTTGGAACAGAAGAGAAAAAGTCTCATCAGACATTGGCATTGGAAAATTTTTAGAAAAAAATATGTTTGCTTTAAAAATCCTTTTGGAGACTTCTGGGAAGATGGTGGATTAGAAGGACACAGGACTTTCTCCTTTCCAAGAAAAATTAGCTAGAGAACAGGCCGAAATGGCCTGGAAAAAATGTTCTAGGACACTAAGGGAATGCTGGATACTGCCCAGAAGTAAGAGGGGCATAGGAAGAGAATCTCAACAGAAATACTGTAAGTGGAAGATGCAGCTGGATGGGACAGTAGCTACAGACAAAAGAGGCTGCAGGGATCCACTTCCCCAGGAAAGGGGAGAGAGGAGGACACAGCCCAAGGCTGACTCAGCTTTTGACCTACAAATTTGATCTGCTGTCCCATGAGCACTTCCAGGCTGAGTGGGGCTACGCCATTTTTTCCCTTGCAAGCCGGCATGGGACTAAAGAGATCCGACCATCTCAATCACCCTCTCTACTGACAGGGACTGGTTGTTGAGGATGTAGAGGGAGTGGAACTGTTTCCTAAGTGGGATATGAAAGGGGCTGCCAGCAAAGGTTGGGGAACAGCCTCTGAGAAAGCCTGGATTGCGAGGATCTTAGCCTCCAGGCAGGATCCTCTGTCACACTGATCCAGACCCTGCTTCAGGGAACACACTCCCACCGGGCTTTGAACTGAGAGGGCTGCCAACGAGCTCCATCTGCTGGCGGACCAAGGAAGTGCATGTGAGGTAATTAAAAGTAAATAAGGAGGAGAAGCTTTTTCTGGCCTTTATAGCCTCCCTCCGCAAGGCCCTTGGAAGCAGGTCTGCAACACATTACTGGGTCAAGGGCCCATATTTGAGCAACCAACAGGGACAATCCTAAATACCTAGAACAGGTTAAACCATGGGTCAAAGAACAGCAGTAACAGCTTCCAACTACTAAATCCCTATGAAAGAGAGAGAAATTGAGCATCAGAGTAAACTCATCAACATAATCAGATGCTTAGACATCTTAGTATTGCAAGCCATACTAAGAAAATGGAAGAAATGGCCAAACCAAAGGACTATATCAAAGCTCCAGATGAGACACAGGATTTGGAACAACTAATCAAGAAGATTCATATAAATTTCCAAAATCAAATTAATGAGTTGCAAGACAATGTGGCTAAAGATTTAAAGGATATCAAGAAGACACTGAGTGAGCACAAAGAATTTGAAAACCTGAATAGAAAAGTAACAGAGCTCATAGGAATGAAAGACACAATAGGTGAGATTTTAAAAAAATTAGAGGCATATAATTCCAGACTCAAAATGATAGAAGAAAGAATAAGTGATACAGAAGCAGAACAGTTGAAACTGAAGAGAGGGAAGAACCGAGAGAGAAAAGAATGGAAAAAAATTGAGCAAGGGCTCATGGAGTTGAATGATAACACAAAGTGTAACAACATACATGTCATGGGAGTTCTAGAAGGAGAAGAGAAAGGGAAAGGGGCATAAAGAGTATTTGAGGAAATAATGGCTGAAAAATTCCCAACTCTCATCAATTAAATTAACTTACATGTCCAAGAAGCGCCGTGTACCCCAATCAGAATAAATTCTAAAAGACCTATTCCAAGACACATAAAATCAGAATGTCAAACGTCAAAGTCAAAGAGAAAATTCTGAGAGCAACAAGGGAGAAGCATATTATCACATACAAGGGATGCCAAGTAAGACTTGTGTGTATTTCTCCTCAGAAACCATGGAGGTGAGAAGACAGTGGTATGATACAATTAGGGTACTGAAAGAGAAAAACTGCCAGCTGAGAATTATTTATTCAGCAAAATTGTCCTTCAGATATGGAATTGAGTTTAAAATCTTCACAAATAAACAGAAACTATGAGAGTTTGTAAAAAAGAATCCACCTTTGAAGGAAATATTAAAGGGAGCCTTATAGCCTGAAGGAAAAAGACTGGAGAAAGGCAGTTAGAGGAGAGTGTAGAAGGAAAGAATAGCAGAAAGGATACCCCAAAGAGTAAAAAGACAGACGAGAATAAGATATGACATATGAAAACCAAAGAATAAAATGGTGGAAGTAAATAATGCATTTACAGTAATATCATTGAATGTAAATGGATTAAACTCCCCAATCAAAAGATATAGGCTGGCAGAATGGATAAAAAAACATGAGCCATCCATATGCTGCTTATAAGAGACTCACCTCAGACCCAGGGATACAAACATCTCTACAATAAGAGTTGGAGGCTTCAACACACCACTCACATCATTAGATAGAACTAGACAGAGGATAAATAAAATCAGAAATGAAAGTGGGGAAGTGATGAAATAAAAAGGATCAAAAGAGGCTATTATGAGAAACCATATGAAAACAAACCAGACAACCTAGATGAAATGGACAAATTCCTAGAAACTCACGAACAACCTACACTGACACTACAAGAAATACAAAAACTTAACAAACCAATCACATTTAAAGAGACTGAATCAGTCATCAAAAATCTCCCAATAAAGAAAAGTCCAGGACCACCAGATGGCTTTACAGGTGAATTCTACTAAGCATTTTGAGAAGAATTAACACCAATCCTGTTTATACTCTTCAAAAACATTGAAGAGGAGGCAAAATAGCCCAACACATTTTATGAAGCCAACATCACCCCAATACAAAAGATAAATAAAATACCACAAGAAAAGAAAATTACAGTCCAATATCTCTAATTAGCATAGATGCAAAAATTCTCAACAAAATACTAGCAAATGTAATCCAACAGCATATAAAAAAATTATACACCATGAGCAAGTGGGATTTATTACTAGTATGCAAGAGTGGTTCAACATAAGAAAATCAATTAACATAATACACCACATTAACAAATTGAAGGAAAAAACCACACGATCATCTCGATCGATGTAGAAAAGTCATTTGACAAAATCCAGCATGCTTTCTTGATAAAAACATTTTGAAAGATAGGAATAGAAGGAAAATATAATAAAGGGTAAATATGAAAAACCCACAGCCATCATTGTACTCAATGGGGAAAGGTTGAAAGCTTTCCCACTAAGATCGGGAACAAGACAAGGATGCCCACCGTCACAACTGTTATTCAACATTGTGCTAGAAGTTCTAGCTAAAGCAATTAGACAAGGAAAAAATAATAAAAGGCATCCAAATAGGAAAAAATGAAGTAAAACTCTCACTATTCATGGATGACATGATCCTATATTTAAGAAATTCTGAAATGTCTCTGATAAAGCTACTTGAGCTAATAAACAATTCAGCAAAGTGGCAGGATACCAGATCAGTACACAAAAATCAATAATGTTTCTGTACACTAGTATCAAACAATCTGAGAGGAAATCAGGGGAGAAATTCCATTTACAATAGCAACAAAAAACCTCAAATACCTAGGAATCAATTTAACCAAATAGATGCAGGACCAATATTTAGAAAACTATGAAACAATGCTAAAAGAAATCAAAGAAGACCTAAACAAGTGGAAAGATATTCCGTATTCATGGATTGGAAGACTAAATATTGTGAAGATGTCAATCCTACCCAAACTGATTTATAGATTCAATGCAATACCAATCAAAATTCCAACAGCCTACTTTACAGAAATAGAAAAGGCAATTACCAAATTTATTTGAAAGGGAAAGTGCACCCGAATAGCAAAAGCATTCTAAAAAGAAGAGCCATGTGGGAGGACTTTCACTGCCTGACCTTGAAACATACTACAAAGCTACAGTAGTCAAAGCAGCATGGTACTGGCATAAAGATAGAAACATTGATCAGTGCAATAGAATTAAGAGTCCAGAAGTAAACCCTCACCTCTACAGCCAACTGGTTTTTGACAAACTTATCAAGTCCATGTTAACTGGACAAAACAGTCTCTTCAACAAATGGTATTGGGAGAGCTGGATATCCATAATCAAAAGAATGAAAGATGACCCTCTCTCACTCCCTATACAAGAATCAACTGAAAATGGATCAAAGACCTAAATATAAAAGCCAGGACCATAAAACTACTAGAAGAAAATGTATGGAAACATCTTAAAGATTCTGTGGTAGATGGTGGTTTCTTGGATCTTACACCCCAAGCATGGGCAACAAAAGAAAAAAATAGATAAATGGGACCTCCTCAAAATTAAACACTCACACCTCAAAGGTTGAAAGGCATCCAACTCAATGGGAGAAAATATTTGGAAATCACATATCCGCTAAGGGTTTAATACCCTGATATATAAAGAGATGTTACAACTCAACAATAAAAAGACAAATGACCAGATTAAAAAATGGGCAAAAGACTTGAATAGACATTTGTCCAAAAAAGAAATACAAATGGTGAAAAAAACCATGAGAAAATGTTCAATGTAACTATTGTTTAGAGAAATGCTAATCTAAGCTACAAGGAGATATTATTGCATACCTATTAGAATGGCCAGTATTAAAAAGACAGAAAACTACAAGTGGTGGAGAGGATATGGAGAGATAGGAATACTTATTCACTGTTGGTGGGAATGTAGAATGGTACAGCCACTGTGGAGAACTTGTTTGGCAGTTTCTAAACAATTTGAACATAGATTTGCAGTGTGACCCAGCAATACCACTATATTCAGAAGAACTGAGAGGAGTGATGCGAACAGATATCTGCACACCAATGTTCATTGTGGCATTATTCACAATTACCAAAAGATGGAAACGGCCCAGGTGGCCACCAACCGATGGATGGATAAACAAATTGTGGTATAGACACACGGTGGAATATTATGCAGCTGTAAGAAGAAATGAAGTTGGGAAGCATATGACAAGATGGATGAACCTGGAGGACATTAAGTTTAGTGAAGCAAGCTAGACACAAAAGGACAAATACTTTATGATTGTGCTATTATGAATTAAATATATTGTGTAAACTCATGGAGTTAACAACTTTAATATGGGTCACCAAAAAATAGAATGAGGTTAGAGAATGGAAAGCTGAGGGTTAACTTGTGCAAAACTGGTAAAAAGGTTGTGTGTTAATCTTTGGAAATGAATAGAAAAGGTGAAAGCACAACACAGTGTTTAATAAGTAGCAGAGCTATTAAATGGGTATGATAGTGGTTGAAAGGGAAAGTCTAAAGTCATATATATTACTAGAAGGAAAGCTAAAAAAATAGAACATAGGACTGTTTAGTACAGTAAAACCTGTGAAATATGAAAACATGTAATATGTATATACAAGACTTTTTATTTGAAACTAAACAAATATTATGTATGTTAATGTTACAAGATGTTATTATCAGGGAAAAAACTATGCTACGTGAAAGAAACCAGACACAATACTACATATTGTATGAGTCCATTTATATAAAATATAAATATAAATCAATTTATAAAGTTGGAATTAGATTAGTGGTTATGTAGGGCTGGGGAAGGACAGAGGGATTGAGAGGTGACTGCTAAGGGGTGTGGAGTTTTTCTTTTTGGAGTAATGACATTTTTCTAAAACGTTTTGTGGTGATGAGTGCACAACACTCTGATTATTCTAAAGCCTGTTGATTGTACACTTTGGACAGACTGTATGGTATATGAATATATATCAATTAAACTGCTTTTTAAAAAGGAACATCAGACCATGTCATGTCTTCTGTGAAAAATCCTTCGATAGCTTTCCATCTCCCTGAGAATAAAAATCCTTCTTTCCTAACCACTCATTCAGTCTAATCACACTGATCTTCTTGGTATTTCTCAAAGATGCAAGCGTGCTTCTCCCTCAGGGCCTTGCCTGGTGTGCTGTTTCTCCCGATGGCTCTGCTCAGATGTCGAGAGATCAGAGCAGTAGTCCGACTGCCCTAACTAAAATAGCGTCTCCTTGGCCCTCTCCACCACACAGCCGCTTTCATTCTTTTTCATACTGCTATGCTACATGATATATACTATTCATTCACTTTCTGATATATTCCTATTGACCAACCAGAATGTAAAATGTATAAGAATGAGGACTTTTTTGTTCACTGATGTACCCCTCAAGCCCTAGAAAAGTATCTGGAAGAGAGTAGGTGTACATTAAATAGAGTAAATGACTGGAGAACTTGGGACGCAATTCAGGTTGTAGTAGGTTAAGGAGAAAATATGAGAAGAACTAGAAAAATATTTTTTTACAGAGTTTGGCTATGAAGAGGAGGCAAGAGATCAGGCATTATTAGGTGAAGGGGAAATGAGCTGGAGAGACAAGCTTTTAAAGATGGTCCAGTCTTGGTGTGGGATAGTAGCCAGCAAAGGGACAGGCTGAATATATAGAATGTTCTGGATGAATGACCAATCAGCTAGTGGTGGTTTGAAGCAAAGAGAAGGAGCCTAGACGTGTGTTTTGAGCTGGGCATTTGGGCGAGCCTCCCACCTGAACCTGTTGGAATCGCTATAGAGCAGATAGTCATGCTAGAGTGCATTTTGCACAAAACCCATGATGGTCTGAGAAGAGCACACAGGCATTGGTGATGGTTTCTATCCTTTTCATCATATCTGGTCCTGTTACTGCTCCTTTGGTCTTGGGGAGAAAAGGGTGAATGTGAAAGTGAACCCACGTTTTCTGAGCACCTATCATCTGCTGGGCATTGTACTAAGGCTTGCCCATGTGTGTGTTTAGTCTGCACAACAGCATTGCAAGGTAGGTGATCCTATCTCCATTTTTTAAAAGAACAAAGATATGGAGAGCATGCTGGGATCTCCTCAATGACAGAGGAGATAAAAGAGGAGAGGAGAGGAAGGCAATGGGGAAATAATAAATTAGGAGGGGAGGGGCAGGAGGATGAAGCTCCAGAGTAGATTGTAGCAACATCCAAATCAGGAGGGGAACAATGTTCCCCATCAAAAAGGAGGTCTAACTCAGTATACGCTTTCAATCCTTTAGCCTTCCAACATCAAGCATTTGCTGCACATTGAAAGTGGAGAGGTGGCAGTGTTTGTCTGTGTATTTTGTTTCTTCTGTATTCTCAATGAAGAGGAGGCTGTTGCTGGGTTGTTAGGAAACATAAATTGCACCTTGCTACTTAACAAAAAATGACAGCAAAGAGATAAATCTATGGTGCTCAAGCTGAGTATGCCCGAGAGAGTTCTAGCTTGTAATTACAGGCTATACCATGTTCTGAGGATGTATTTCACGGATTGTCGAGAAGTGCTGTAAATTGAGAGAACTTCACCTGGGTTTCATCCTCCCACTGGGATCATTTCGGTAAAGTTCTCTGGTCTGTAGCCTTAATGAAGACAGTAGATTCTCCCCGAGGCTCAAACTAGCTTTTGATTCATGTGCTTTTAGGACCTCTGCTGGTGAACATGTTCTAACTAATTTCAGTTGACTATAATTTATGATACTAGATGATACAAACTATTCCCACTTAAGCGAATTAAACTGCAGTAGACATGAAAATCTTTGTTATATAATTCAGTACATACAGGATGAGATAGAAGTGGGCAGAAAATATTATAATATTTCATGTACACATTGGCAATATTAGGGGCAGCTATTATGCCTTGAGAAGGTCATTGGTGGAGCAACTGTAAAAGCTAAGTGTGTAGGAGTGGGGGCAGTTGTGACACTAGGAGACTGGGTGCAGTGAAGGCTCTAACCACCCCCAGCTTTGTTTTTTAAAACAGCTTTATTGATGTATACTCTACATACAATCACCTGCATACATATAAAGTGTATCACTTCAGTTTTAATCTATGTACACTTCTGTAAAACCATCACTGCAATCATGAGAATGAACAATCAGTCATCTCCCCAAATTTCCTCGTGCCCCTTGGTAATCCCTCCTTCCTGCCCTTTCCCAAGTTTATGTATATAGAGTTGTTCATAGTATTTTCTTTGGACCCTTTTAAGGTATGCAGAGTCTATAGTGATTCCTAATTTTGGTAATTTGTGTCTTCTTTTTTTCTTTGTAAGTCTTTCTAGAAATTTATCAATTTTATCGATCTTTTCAAAGGACCAGCATGATTTTCTCTATTTTTGTTTGTTTACAATTTTGGTGAGTTCATCTCAGATCTTTCCTTCCTTCTGCTTGCTTTAAATTAATTTTATTCTTTATCTAGTTTCTGGAGCTAGAAGCTTAGATATGTTTTATTTTCATTTTCTTTCAATTCAAAATATTTTCTAATTTCCCTTAGGACTTCCTCTTTGACCCATGACATGAAAGTGCATTGTTTAATTTCTGAGCATTTGGAGATATTCCCGTTATCTTTCTCCTATTGAGTTTTAGTTTAAAACCATTATGATTAGAGAATGTATTTTGCATGATTTCAATTTTTTCAAGTTTATTATAGTTTGTTTTGTGACTTATGTGGTCTACATTAAATACTGGTGACTATTACACAATCACTGAAAAGAACATGTGTTCTGCTGTGGTTGCATGGAGTGTTCCATGAATATCAGTTGGATCCAGCTGGTTGATAGTATTGCTCATTGCTTCTATATCCTTGCTAATTTTCTGTCTCCTAGCACTATTACTGAGAGGGGAGTGTTTAAATCACCGACTGTAATTGTGGATTTGTCTATGTCTCCTTTCAGTTCTGTCAGATTTTGCTTCATATATATTGAAATTATGTTGTCAGGTGCATATATATTGAGATTGTTATGTCTTCTGTATATTGTAAATAACTTTCATATACATGTATATGTACATATGTATGTATATGTACGTGTGTACACACACATACAATAGAAAAGTTTTCCTTCTGCTTTCAGGCAGATTTACTGTGTTATTTTTCTTTATTCACCTTATTTCACTGAATGGCTCAAAAGGAACTTTTAATTTCCTATTCTTACTTTGTGGACGTAAATAAAATTTTCCTATTGATTTTTATTTTAAGGATAAAGATTGCAAAGATCTTCCCCAACATTTTTTTTTTTTTTTCCTAGAGGCTTTGTAGTTTTAGCTTTTACATTTAGGCATATGATCCATTCTGAGTTAAACTTTGCATATGGTTTATGGTAAGGTTTGAGATTCATTTCTTCCCCCCACAAATTTATCCATTTGTGTTTAAACCATTTGTTGGAAAGAGTATCTTTTATCCTATCAATTACCTTGGAACCTTTGTTGAAAATCAATTACGAATATATTTCTGCATTGTTTCTCATTCTCTTGGTTACTGTAGCTTTATAGTAAGTCTTAAATCAGACATTGTAAGGCCTCTAACTTTGTTATTCTTGATCAAAATTATTATGGGTATTTTATTTCTTTTGGATTTCCACATGAATTTTAGAATCAGCTTTCAGTTTTACAAATTCTGATGGATTTTTGATAGGGAATTAAATCTATAGATTGATACTGAGTCTTCTAATCCATTAATATAGGTATTTCTCCATTTATTTAGGTATTTTAAATTTTCACTCAGCAATATTTTAGAGTTGTAAGTGTACAAGTCTTGCACATATTCTGTTAAATTTATTCCTTTGTATTTCATTTTTTACTTAGCTATAAATGATCCTGCTGGGATATTTGATAAGGATTGTGTTCAATCTACAGATTGGTATTGAGTCTTCCAATACATGAATATAGATATTTCTCCATTTAATTAGGTATTTTAAATTTTCATTAAGCAATGTTTTAGAATATTAAGTGTATAATTCTTACACTTACTTTGTTAAATTTATTCCTATGTATTTTATATTTTACATTGGAATTAACTTTTCTTGAAATATTTGGTAGAATTCCATAGTGAGGCTATCTGGACCTGGGCTTTTCATTGTGGTAGTTTTTGAATAATAATTCAATCTTTTTACTTTTCTTAGGTCTATTAAAAATTTCTCCTGGAGTCAGTTCAGAAATTAGTCTTTTTTGGAATTTGTCCATTTCATCAAAGTTATCTAACTTATTGGCAAACAATTTTCTATAGTATTTCTGATAATCTTATTTATTTCTGTGAAGTTGATAGCAATGTCTCCTCTTACATTACTGAGTTTAGTAGTTTTGAGTATTCACCCCCAGCCCCACCCCCCCTTTTTTTGGCTTGGTCATTACAGCTAAAGGTTTGTCAATTTTGTTCATCTTTTCAAAGAACCAAGCCTTGGTCTATGATTTTCTCTATTTTATTAATTTCTGCTTTAATCTTTATTTCCTTTCTTTTGCTTACTTTAGAATTAGCTTGTTCTTCTTTTTTTAGTGTCTTCAAGTGAAAGGTTATGTTTTTGACTTGAGATATTTCTCCTTGTTTAATATGTTTACAGCTGTAAGTTTCCTTCTAAGCACTGTTTTAGTTGTATCCCATAAGTTTTGGTATGTCGTGCCTTCATTTTCAGTAATTTCAAAGTGTTTTTTAATTTCCCTTTTTGGTTTCTTCTTTGGCACATTGGTGTGGTTTAATTTCATATTCATGAGTTTCCCAAATCTCTTTCAGTTATTGATTTCTAATTTTACTCTGAGTGATAGAATAACATAATTTGTAGATCTCAACCCTTTAACATTTTTTGATGCTTGTTTTAAGGGCTAGCATATGGTCTATCCTGGTAAATGTTCCACGTGCATTTGAGAAGAATGTGTGTTCTGCTATTGGGTAGAGTTCTATAGACATCTGTTAGGTCTAGTTGGTTTATTTTGTTGTTCAAATTTTCTATTGCCTTGATCTGCCTAGTTGTTCTATCCATTACTGAAAGTGAGGTGTTGAAGTCTCTAACTATTATCTTTGAATTATATTTTTCTCCCTTCATTTCCGTCAGTTGTTACTTGTACTTTGGGGCTCTGTTAAGTGCAAATATGCTTATATTAAATCTTCCTGATGGATTTATCATTATAAAATGTCTCTATCTTGAGTAACATTTTTTTGTTTTAGTCTATAAAGTCTTTAATAATCTGCTTATTTTCTATTTGTTCCATATGTTTTTAATTTCTTTTTTCTTTTTCAGGCTTTTTGTGTTATTGAGTATTTTTCAAAATTCCATTTTATTCCCTCTATTGGATAATTTATTGTACCTTCTTTTTTTTCAGTAATTGCTCTGAGGTTTATGGTATGCATCTTTAATTTATTACAGTGTAACCTCAAATAATATTATGCCTCTTCTGCAATAATGTAAGAATTTTACAACAGTATACTTTCTAGGTCTTTCTGCTCTGTCTGTTCAGAACCTGGATATCCCACAGATTGCTATGAGCTATGGGGATTGTTCAGCTTACAACTCCCTAGTATATGTTCTTCACCTGGTCACACAGAGTTTCATACAGTGCATGAGCCAAAGATGCAAGGGGGCTGCAATTGGATTTCTAACTCTGGCTCTGTCTAGCTTACTTACCTCTGCACCCTGCCCTGCCCAATCGCAGCTGCCTCATCCTCTCCAACTCTGCTCTCTGTCTCCTTAACTGCCACGCTTTGCTAGAGCTCCCTCCTCCCTGCACCACAGTCTGTAGAGTAGCTTCAGGAAGAAAGCTGGGACAATCATAAGCCTCACCTCGTTTGTTTCACTTCTCTCAGGAGTTATAGTTCTGTGCTGTCTGTCGGTCAATGTCTGAAAACAGATTTTTCATATATCTTATTTAGTGGCCTGTTTACTGCAGTAGGGCAAGTCCAGTACCAGCTATTCCTTCATGGCCAGAAGTGGTAGCCACCTCTTTGGTTATATTTGTATTTCTTATAAGTTTATCTTTGCATTTGCCTATGTAGTACATTTTAAAATTTCTTATCATCATGTAGTTCATTGAAGTCGATGTTTATTCCTTTGTACCTAGTGATTATTTTTCTCAGTGGGTAAAATGTGCTTGCAGATTACACTGCTTATAGCATTTTCAGGGTAAACACAAATTTTTCTCAGATCTGAAACAAAAGTTCTGTTATTTATTCAAACCAATATTCTAGAATTCACCACTTTTTAATTATTAGTTAGATTTTAGTATATATAATTTCATTTAAGCCAGTTCTTCAATAGAATAAGAATGTGATTAAAAAGAATAGATAAATCATACTCAGAGACTTGTGTATTGGAGAGAAGTTTTCTAGCCTTGTTTCTTGTCTTGGGAAAGAACTAGATTCATGCCACCTTTATGCCAATGGTGAATTTGCAATAAAAAAAGAAATAGCATATTTCATGCATGTTATCTTTACAACCAGGAAATTCCAATATGTATCTAGTCGAAATTAGTCCCATTATAATGTAAACTGTACCTTCTCTTTTCCTATCCTTTTGGGAAACCAAGGTTAGATGGACTTGTGTTTGCCCAAGTTTCAAATTATTGGTAAACCAATGATGTTTATCATATGGCAGTGGAAAGAAACAAATACCTATTTGAAGACTTAATATTTAAAAACCTTCCTCAGGTACTGCTGGCAGGAATAAGATTGTATTTTTATTGGTAAAGGTCTGTATATGTAATTCTCTCTTGTTGACTTTTTTTTTTTTTTCCCCCAGTTAGGCCAGTAGTTTAGTAAGGAACTGAGAGAAGAGAATAGAAATGGGAGAAAATAACAGATCATGGGTCCCAGATATACTTGCAGGTCGGTCCAGGCAGAAAGAAACTCTTGTTGACTCTTAATGACTCCCTTGTTTGTTTGTTTTTTTCTGTGTTTATAGCCTCAGTGAATTTCATTATCCATGGATTAAATATGATAACCAGTTTGCTAAGAACCACTAGGAGATTGCTATAACAAATATGAAAATTTATTATAAAGCCACTATAAACAAAACCAAAGCAGGAATAGATAGATTAATGGAAGCAATTAGAGTTCAGAAATTCACCCTTATATATATAGAAATTTACCATATGATAAAATTATTATTCCAAATCAATGGAGGGAAGAAGAGATTATTTAAAAATTGGTGTTAAGATAATGGGATAAGCATTTAAGGGAAAAATTACATTCTTATTTCATAATACACACAAAAATAAAGTCCATATGGATTAGAGAGCTAAACATAAAACTTAAATTATTAAGGAGGATATGTTCATATATTTTTTTTTTTTTTTAAGATTTTATTTATTTATTCATTTATCCCCCCCCTTGCTGCTTGTGCTCGCTGTGTCCATTTGCTGTGCGTTTTTCTGTGTCTGCTTGTCTCCCCTTGCCGGGTCGTCCTGCTGCGTCAGCTCACCGTGCCGCGTGGGCTGGCTTGCCTTCACCAGGAGGCCCCAGGAACCGAACCCGGGGCCTCCCATATGGTAAACGGGAGCCCTATCGATTGAGCCACATCCGCTTCCCTGTTCATAATTTTAAATGAGAGGAAACCCAAGCCAGAAACCATAAAGAAAAAGATTAGCTCATGTATACATGTGTGTTTGTGTGTGAAATCATGTAGATAAAAATGTCTAGGAAAATGGATGTGGCTCAAACAGTTGGGTGCCTGCTTACCATATGGGAGGTCCCAGGTTCAGTTCCCGGTGCCTCCTAAAGAAGACAAGCAAGGCAGTGAGCTAATGCAACAGGCTGGTATGGCAAGATGACACAACGAGATGATGCAACGAAGAGACATAATGAGGAAACACAATGACAGAGACAACAAGCAGGAGCGGAGGTAGCTCAAGCCATTAGGCACCTCCCTCCCACATGGGAGGTCCCAGGTTCGGTTCCCAGTGCCTCCTAAAAATAAGATGAGCATACAACAAACAGATGCAGAGAGCAGACAGCGAGTGCAAACAATGGGGGGTGGGGGTGTGGGGATAAATAATTACAAAAAAATATATATATATATATATATTTAAAGACATTTATTTATTTACTTTTTTCCATTTTAAACCTGCACACCCCCCACACCCCACACCCCGTTATTGCTGTTTTTATGTCCATTAGCTGGGCAATTCCCTGTGTCTGTTTCCTGCCCTCTCTTCTCATCCTTCTCCAGTCTTCACTGGGATTCGATCCTGGGAACCTCTGATGTGTGTACCACCTCAGTTCCTGGTTTTCGGTGCGCCTCTTCTTGGCTCTCCTGTTTCTCTCTCCTGTTACATCATCATCCTGCTGCATGGCTTGGTGGGGCCTGGCATGCCTGCGCATGGGGCCTAGCTGCATGTGCGCCTTCTATATTTTTTTATTTTACCGGGAGGTCCCAGGGATCGAACCCAGGTCCCTCCATATGGCAGATGGATGCCCAACCATTTGAGCCATATCTGCCCCCAATATATAGATTTTTTTTTTTTTTAAAGATTTTATTTATTTATTCATTTATCCCCCACTTGCTGCTTGTGCTCACTGGGTCAGCTAACCACGCCGTGCGGGCGGGCTTGCCTTCACCAGGAGGCCCTGGGAACCGAACCCGGGGCCTCCCATATGGTAAACGGGAGCCCTACTGATTGAGTCACAGCCGCTTCCCTCCAATATATAGATTTTTAAAAGCCTAAAAAGTTCTACAGTAAACTCTTTTTTTTTTTTATTTTTTTTTTGTTTTTTTTACTAGGAGGTCCCAGGGATAGAACTCAGGTCCCTCCATATGGCAGATGGACGCCCAACCATTTGAGCCACATCCGCCCCCCTACAGTAAACTCTTAGCAGTTTATCTTAAGGTATAGGGTTAGAAGCTGATTTTACTTTAGTCTTTATTCCTGTTGGGTTTTTTTTTTTTTTTTTTTTTTTATAATTAGTATGTGTAACAAATAAAATTGGGAAAAAATTTAATTTTGAAAAAAAAGAAAGAAAAGAAAGAGGTGATAATGGATATTACCTAGGCATACATGTTGAAACAACAATAGCAATTGTGCCCAGGCCACTGCAGGTGTTGTCATATATATTAACTTCTTTAAAGTTCACCACATCCTATCATTATCCCCATTTAAATAGTAGGATAGGTGGTCTAGAGAGGTCACACAGCTAGGAACTGGCAGAAATAGGATTCAAACTCAGTCTGGCAGCAGAACTGAAGTCTATTGGGAGACTGAAAGCTATACTATGTTAGCTTTCAGAAAAATCACTGCCTGGACATAGACATAATATTCCTTGTCGATCCAATTTATGGCCACTCTTCTAGACATGATGGAAGGCCCAGCTATGAATAAGGATTGAAATGTGTATCTGTTTTCATAACATAAGAAAGGTATGTCTGAGACAGGAAAGTAAAGAGTGGAATAGTTTACATCCTACCTGGGAGACTGACAGTAAATCAAAGTACCTTCTCTTCCCTGTAGTCCATGGTAAATTATAATCATCATTTTGTAGATATTTTTGACTGCATAGAGCTTTTATGCATTGAATTTCTCTTTTCTTTTCTTGAACACATGGGATATGTGAGCCTGACACATAAATAGCCTTTTCTTTTGTCCAGAAGAAAGTTTTCTTTCCTATCTTTCTATCAAAACAGCAGGTTAACACTTTGACATGTTAATATTTAAAAATCAAGAACAAAACTCCCAACCGAAGAAAAATAATTTGCAGATAGTACCCAAGGGCATCTTGGGATGAACAGTTTATAGTTGACAAATTCAATCTAGATCATAGACATCAATAATAATATTAATTTTTTCCATCAGCAGTAAGAGCAGAGCAATTATGGACTTGGAAAGATAATCAAGGCTGAGGAGAAAATTGCATTTAGAGAAGGACGAGTATAACTGCTTCTTATAAGTATTGTAAACTCATTGAGTATAACCAAAAGAATATTTTATTGGGAATCATAAAGACAAAGGGGAAAGAGAAGAGGAAAACCATGTCATTGCATTGCACTACAGTCCTCTCCCATGTAACAAATGGATTTGTTAGGATTTACACAAATGTTTCCTTTCTTCCTCGGGGATTCTGAATCTGATAAAGGAGGTTTAGTGATACAGGTTTAAATACACTGATCTAAATTCCCAAGGTGTTGGTTGGTTTGCCCAGTTCTACTGCCCTAAAGCACACATCTTTAACCTACACCAGCGGCCCTGCAAACCCACAGGAGAGCTTAAAGAAGAGTGCAGGGAGCCCAGGGTGCACCCAGCCCCTCTACTGAGAAATCAGAGTGCAGTGCAGTGAGAGAAGCCGACCACCGGGCATGGATTACAGGGAATAACGGGAGATGGAGTTAATTGCTGCCCCCATCTGCACCCTCGTCTGCCTGGCATTAGAACTAAGTAGGAGGAAGCGAAAGACCAGTCCTGCTGCCTTCTGGGTGCTAGTGAGTTAGAGCTGACCTCTAGCAGCTTCTAGAGGGCACAGACCTTTCTCACTGTCCACGAGAGCTCTTCATCAGATGCTTTTCAGTTAAAGTGAAAGGCAGGGGAGGACTCGGAGGGGAGGAGATGAAAGGAAGGCTGTGGAAGTTACTGCCTAAACTCCAATAAACAAGGAGCCATCTCTGGTTCTTGAACAGGTTGTTTTTTTTTTTTTTTTTAGTAAGTGGATTGGTTAGGATTATCCAGGGTTCCTCAACCTCCGTTCTTTAACATTTGGGGCCAGATAATTCTTTGCTGTGAGGAACTGTCCCGGCCTTGTAGGGTGTTTAGCAGAATCCCTGGCCTCTACCTACTAGGTGTTAGCAGGAACCCCTACCCCGGCTGTGTCAACCAAAAATGTCCCCAGACATTGTCATATGTCCCCTGGGGGCAAAATCGCCCCTGGTTAAGAACTGCTGAATTGTACGTAGGGGGAGGAGGCTAGAAACTGGGGAGATGTGATGCTCAGTTCAGCAAAGGGCTAAAAAAGGCGGGGAAGGCAAGAGACTTTAATGCAAGTATAATTTGATCTAAGGGGTAGTGACTCCTGTTACAGTTGTTATTACAATTAGACAGAATATTTTGGAATCTTATAGAAGTGTTATGTGGGATTGAACTAAAAGTCTCAGAGAACAGTTCATGAGGCCAATCTCATCTGTCTCCTCCGAAAAAATATGAAACCTGACATTGCTTGGAGAAAGCTGTAGCCAGAGTTGTTAGAAGAGGATTATGGTCCATTTTCCTTTTGCCTGAAGAAATTTACCCTTCACGGAACTGGAAATACCAGAAGTAAACATGAGCCTTTTAATGTAAATCGTCAGTTAAAATTTACAAAGCTTCCCCTTCATTAAAGTGCAACAGAAAAATTTCCTTTGGCTTCTGCCTGTGATTTCCCCTCTGCTAAGGAGTATGTTGTAAGAAATCCATACCTTTTGAAATGTGACACATCAATTCTGAAAGCCTAGACAATGTTATATCAAACCAGTTTCGGGAGGCAGTGGGGAGCAGGAACATGAAATATACATCAGATGCAAACAATTTGGTTTAGAAAAATCTGCGCATTTGTTGTTTATTCCAGTGACATCGCTAATAGCGGAGTTTGAGTAACTAGGTAACGTGCAGCAGCATCTGGTGGCACATAATTGTGATAGAGCTGCTGTTTACCCAGTTACATAAGGCAAAGGTTAGGCTAGGTTTGGGCTGCCTGTTTTGTTGCCATGGCTTCATTTTCCTAATCCTCCTTATTTTCTGCCCCTGCAAGAAACAGAGCAGTTATAATGTCTATCTTTGCCAGTTCCTGACTGGAATATGACGGTACTTCAAGGTAGGGGTCCATTTGCAAAAGATGTGTCCTTGGTGCCCCTTTGCAATGATGGCAGGTCAAGAGGAATTTCCTGTTTGGGATCTGGCTGTTGATACGTGATCCTTAGAGCTACTGTCCCTTGGGGGGATGGAGCCAGTCTGACCCCTTATAAAATTTCACAGATTTGCTTGAGATCCTTTAAACTGGGCTTCATTTCTAGCATAAAACTGGTTGGTATAAGGTGCATGAAATCCAGTGAAATTTCTCAAATTTCTTGTTTCTAGTGTTTTAAAACACCCAGTGTCATTTTGGGCTATAAATTCATGTTTTCATACAATCTTTACTTTGTCACCAGGCACAGGATGAAGGTGGGCATTAAGCATCCTGCTTCCTTGGGCCACATTTCAGCCTCACAGGGTCATTCTGACTGAGGAGAGTGCGGGTCTCTACCATCCTCTTCCCTAGCTTTCCACCCATTCCAGCTCCTCAAAGTAGAACACTGCCCCTGCTTGAAGGGCCAGGAATACATGCGTGCAGCTCAAGGCGTAAATGAAAAGCTGTCCAACATTTGGAATTCGACGCCCATCACGGTGGAGGCTATTTGTGAAGGTCTGTTGTTTCCTTCCCATGGAATCTGCTGCTTTTCTATTTGCCATTCTCCCTACTACTCCCACGCTGCCCCCCTTCTCCTTTCTCCACTCTACCTTCTCTTTTCCTCCTTCATTTCCTGCATGATATAAAAACCTTCAGGTGGCAAAGCATCCAAGAGTAATAACCCTGGCTCTTGCATGTAATTGTGATTCTTTTTAAGAAACCTCTTCAAAGGAAGTTTAAGTTGTTAGGGCAAGGAGAGGTGTAATAGTAACACTCTTTCAAAGAGCCTTAAAGCAGTATGTCCAGAAGCTCAACCCTTTGCGACATAAGAATGTCTAGCTACAAAATAAGATGGTTTGCATCAGTCAGTGAACCAAAAAATACTGCGTATTCTCCTACTTACCTGAATGGTGTTCAGTCTGATCTTACACCCTGGGAAGCAGGAAACTGTGACACAGCTAGCTGAGGTTTGAACCTCAGCTCTATGGCTTAACTGTGTACCACTGGGTAAATATACCAGCCTCAGTTTCCTGATTCATTTACGGGGATAATAACAGCAAGTGTTATGAATGTCAAGTGCCAACCCATAGTCCACAGTCCATAAATGCCAACTATTATTAATATCACTGTCCTTGTCCTCAAGGAACTTGCAAATGAATTAGTCAGATGGGACAACATGTGTGAGAGAATTACAAAAAAGAAAGTCATGAAATTTTAAGTGTTATGGTATAAGTACCATGGGAGATTAGAGTGAAAATTTTTGGCATTTGCATGGTCAGGTAATGATTACTGAAGAAGGAGAATTGTGTTAGTGCTTGAAGGTTGTTAAATCATCATATACTAAACATTTACTACTCCCATTACTTACTCACCCAATTGAGTATATATGGCATGCATTTTGCTAATCTTAACACCCTCAAGAGAAGGCACAATTATCATCCCCATTTGAGGCCCTTCCATACACAGATGCCAATTCATCCTTTCAACAACCTTGGAATTAGGTATTATCATTCCCATTACATGTCAGGAAAGTGAGGTTCAGAGATGTTAAACAGTTTGCCTAAGGTCAAATCCCTACTAAATAGCAGAGATGAGATTGGAGCACAGCTTAGGTGATGGCAGAGCATCAAAAGAGGGTGGAGGGCGTGAAAGCCTGAGCAAAGGCAGGGAACCAATGAGGTGAACAACCTACCTGTAGGAGGACATCTATTGGGAGTCAGGGATAAATCCATGTCTTTACCGTGGGGTCTAGTTAGAAAGGACTCCATGATCCAAGTAAAGGTGTTTGGGGCTTGATCTACTTGGCAATGGAGCTGTTACTAGCCCTTGGACACAGGAGTGAGTGACATGATGAAACATGCTATTAGCCAGTTTAGTCTGGCTTGGAGGCTAAAGGGCTACTGGGAGATTAGAAGGGTAAACCGAGGCTTGAAGGAAGGGCAGTAGGAGAGATGCAGATGTGAGGTGCTAAGGGCCCAGACTGGGGGAGAGGGTGGCAAAGAGAACAGAGGAATAGCCAAATCTGTGGACATCTTAAAGGCACTATTGACATGTATCTGTGACACTTGCATGAATTAGTAAATAAGAGAGGAAGGATAAAGTGATGGACAACTTCTTATCCCAGCAGTTCTGAAAATAGCGATGTCTCTGACAAAGCAGGGGAAATTGGGAAGGTGGATGGGGGAGCATTAGTTTTGTTTTATACACATTGACCTGAGGTGACATGTGGGAAACCCTGTTAACATCTGGACAATAATAGGGGATTGGAGTATAGGTGAGAAGTCAAGACTGGAGACAAAGACTGGAGAATCAGCCTTAACAAAGATAATGAAAAAGGACATATCTCTAAGGCAAAGAAAACGCATCTGGCTAGGGGTCAGGATAAGGCAAAGTAGCAGCAGAGGATGACTGGATTGGTGGTTATGGGAAATGAGGAAAACAGGTGTTTCAAGAAATCATGGTACTCTACAATAAGAACAATCAGAGGCCATTAGACAGGATGGGGAGGAGGTTCTTTGGGAACTTTAATGTAGCTTCAGCAGCTAGGAAGGTGAAGGACTGACAGAAGCAGGTGGGGAGATGCAGAGAAGAGAAAGGAGGTGTGTGGAGAATTGCCACTTGAGAAATTTGGGGAGTGACTGGAGGAGAGGAACAGGATAGACCTACTGGGGAAGGCGCAGGGCAGCAGGATCAAAAGAAGGCTGCTTTTTTTTTTTTTTTTCCTTTTATAACTCAAAGATTTGAGCATGTTTAAATGCTGTCTTAGTTTGCCAGGCTGCTATGACAAATACCACACAAGATGTTGGCTTAAACAATAGGAATTTATTGTCCCATGGTTCAGAGGCTGAAGGTTTGTTCCCTCCTGGGTTAGTAGCCTTCTGGTGCCAGCTTGCTGGCAGTCCTTGGGGTTCCTTGACTTCCCTGTTACATGGTGATGTCCTCTCCTTTCCCTTCTGGCTCCCACTGACTTTGGGCTCCTCCCTGTGGCCTTTTCTATGTCTGGATTTCTTCTGCTTATAAAGGACTCCAGTAATCTGGGTTAAGGGCCACCCTCGTGCAGTTGAGCCACACAACTAAAATTAACATCTTCAAGAGATCCTATTTACAATGGATGAAGATTAAGGACATGTCCAAATTGGGGTATACAATTCAGTCTACCACAATTGTGCAATGTGGATGCTGGTGGAGAGGGAGAATTTCACAAATCTATGGCAGTGGAATGGATAAACCTAACTCAGAAAAAAGCTCAGGGTGTGTGTGTGTGTGTGAACCTTTGGCAGCTCAGATCATGCCCAGCCCCCAAACACAAGTAGAGGGTTTCTTATGTGCTTTATAGAAATGTTTTGATTATTTAACCCTACTAGTACAATATTGGGGGTGCATTCAGTTCAATATATATATATTTAATTTTAAATTATATAAATGCACTATTCGGGAGTGGATATGGCTCAAGTGATTGAGTGCCTGCTTCCCACATGGGAGGTTCTGGGTTCACTCTCCCCAGTGCCTCCTGAAAAAAACAAAAGCAGACACAAGCAGAAAAATAAAACAACCAACTCAGAAGAGCTGATGTGGCTCAGTGGTTGAGCACTCAATTCTCATAGACAAGGTTCCAGGTTCAATCCCCGGCCCTGGTACCTCAAAAAAAAAAAGCACTACTGTCCTTAGCTAATATCTCAAAGGTACATTATTCACCAGGGTGTTCCCTTAAAAATAGAGGATATGATTTGATATTTCAAGTGTTTTTCTTGATAATTTAGAATCATTTTTGGATGACTTCCTGTTAGAATCTATTATATTGTAAATATTTTTACCTTGTACTTGGCTGAAGGTTTGTTTAGTAAATCTGGAATAGCTAGGGACTTGTAAGCTGCCATCAGTGCAAAGCGATGCATATGGACCGTCTGCCCTTCTCACTGTGGAGTCCCCGTACCCCCACCCACATACCATGACATCCCTGACCCAGAACCATCTGGCATAGCTCTAAGCGGCATACCAGGGCAGGTCTATATATTAAGTGTTCATTAAGTCTAATCCATTGCGAATATTCTCGCTGTCCTGATTTTGTGATAATCAGGGTAGGCTAAACATTCGCTACATTAGAAACCATGCATGTGTCCCCAGACCTAGTTTTTCTCCCTAGGTCTGGTTTTTAGAATGCTGGTGATAAACTAAGCCTGATTTATTATATGACCATCCTGTATGGGAAAAGACTGTAACTTTGGGTATCTTTGGTCAACCTTAAGAGATATAGCAGGGGGATGTTTGTGGCTCAAATGGCTAGGCGTCTGTCTCCCATATGGAGGGACCTAAGTTTGATCCCCGGGACCTCCTGGTAAAAATAAAAAAAAGAAAAATATAGAAGGCGGGTGGGCCACCAGGCCCCATGTGCAGGTGCGCCGCCAGACCCCTGGTACACTGCCAGGCCCCGTGAGCCACGCAGCAAGATGATGACATAACAGGGGAGTGAAACGAGGGAGAGCCAAGATGAGACGCACAGAAAAACCAGGAACTAAGGTGGCACAGGTGGTAGGACGCCTCTCTCCAACATCAGAGATTCTGAGGATCGAATCCCAGTGAAGACAGGAGGAGAAGGATGAGAAGAAAGGGCAGGAAATGGACACAGAGAATTGCCCAGTGAATGGACACAGAAACAGCAAAAATGGGGGTGTGTAAAAATTGGATAAAAGTAAATAAATAAACCTTAAAAAAGTGTATAGGGGAGGAAGTTAGTAGTAATACTTTGATGATGTTCTTTCATGATTTGTAAACAAATGTTTCCCAACAATGCAGGGTGTTTGGGGGGGGTGATGTGTGGGAGCCCTGTATGATGTTATGCATGTTTGTTTTGTAAGTTCATGATGTTTACTGAACACTTATAGTTTATGTATGTTCATGTATGAATGATATTTCAAAAAATTGTTAAAAAAAAAAAAAAGTCTAATCCTTAATCCTTTCTTTTTTTTTTTTTTGTTACAATGTCAACATCCACATAAATTCTAATGTTTTCATTTACCTCCCAGTAAATCTCCACCTTGGAGAACACAATTTTAGAGAGTATTATATTGCAGCAATGGGTGAATCACACTTATTCCAATACAGCAGTTCTTAGGCTTTTTCCTGTAATTCCTTATTTTCTTTTTCTTTTTAGGAGGTGCCAGGGATTGAACCCAGGACCTCATACATGGGAAGCAGGCGCTTGGCCACTGAGCTACATTTGCTCCACAATGAGAGTTGGTTTTTTCATTTGCTTGTTTTTTAGGAGGTACCAGGGATAGAACATGGGACCTTGTATATGGGAAGCAGGCACTCAACCGCTTGAGCTATAGCTGCTCCCCTGTGATTTCTTATTACCTTTTCTTCTGGGCATTGTAGTGTAAGATTAAAAGTGCCTTAGGTTGGGAATCAGGAGGCTCACCTCCTAGGCAGGCTTTTTCACTCTCCCTGTGACTCAGTTTCCTAATCCACAGACTAATAATAATAATACCTTTGAGACCCTCCTCAAATGGTTGCAACAAGGTTCACATGGACTAATATATGCTGAAAGTGTTGCAAAAACTGGAAAACACCAATTGCACATTTCATGATAACTCTTTCCAATTTTACCTCTAGAAGCAGATTCCATGTGTTATACCATTTTTACATGTCTTTACATTGTCACCAATCTTTATTTTTAAGTACTGATATAGCAGGTACAGCTGTGCCTCTCTTCTTACAGATTCCTTTCTGGCCTTTTGTGGCCCTCACTGGTCACTTCCCTGAGGGTCCCTCCCGGTTCAGGCTCCCTTGCAGCAAGGGCTGGGTTTTTACTGTCGACAGATTCTGCACGACTGCACTTGTTGCCAGCCTGTGGACCGCGTGCCTCCCGACGGCTCACTCTGCAGTGGACTTCAGACCCGGCCACCACCAGGCTTGCCCAGGGCCCAGTCAACAAAATGATCAGAGGGGAGAGTAACACTGCACAACTAAGTTTGCTTAAACTACCAAGATTAACGTAAAATTTTGGTTTTTTTTTTCTGTGGGACTAAAATAACTAAAAAAATTTTCTAACTATAACATGTCCGTGATAGAAAATTTAGAAAATAGAGAAAAACTAGAAAAAAATAAAATTGATGTATAATCTCAATTCTCTTTTAACATTTTCATGCAAATTGCCCCCATTTCCCCTCAGTGTTAATAGGAAGATCACAATGTTTAGTAATGTTAATTTTTAAAAAAATGTAATAACACAGAATTAGTATTTTTTATGTTATAAAATATTCTTTTTCAATGTGATTTTTAATGGTGCACTATGTTCTACTATACAGATTATAATTTATATAACAGTCTACTATTGCTGAACAGTGGTACTTCCTGAAATTTTGCCTGCACAGCAGTATAACAGGGTAGCAGAGCTGGCCAGGGGGTAGAATGGAAAGTTGGAGATACCGAAGTGTTTCCCCTGAGCCACATGCTCCCAAGAAGATACTTAGATGGTGGCACCTTTCTCCATGTTCTCATGTCTCTCTTTGATGGTAGAACTTGGCTACATGTTGATGTCTATCTATATAGCTGTATCTTGAACCACATCCATAATTATTTCTATGAATCCATAGAAAAGGGAATGAGGAATTAACAGGTTTATATTGTTTAAGGTTTTTGATGAGTATTGTGAAATTGTCATTAGGAAAATTTGAACCGATTTACTTTTCTAAGAGCAATGTGAAAGAATGCTTATTCTATTCATTCAACAAATATGTTTCTGAGCACATGCTATGCAGCAGGTCCCATTCTAGGAGTTGGGGAGGCAACAGTGAGCAAAACAAAGGACTGCTTGCCCTTACGTTCTAGTATTCATGATAAAGATGGCAATGCTGATTTCTTTTCTATTACACTCACAAAGCACCAATGTTTTATCTAATTTCCTCTGGAATCTGTTGGAGTTAATCTTTGAATTAGGCCAGCATTGAGTTAGGACCAGGAAAGTTCTGAGCTGGTTTCTCACCTTTGAATCTGGAAGTCTGAGCCACAACTGGGGTCTCGGAGTGTAGCTGTGGGTGGAAGAATATTTTGGTAAGGGCTCATTTTAACAAGTCCTGGTCGAGTCCACTGCTAATGTAGAGGAAGCAGTACTGCTCCCCTAGGTAGATGGGCTCCCAGGGAAACGGATGTGCAGGGTGGGTGGAGATGAGTGAGGACTTACCTTCTGTCTTCAAATGTCCCAGTCAAGTGGTAGACAAGCACTATGGTTGGAGGAAGCTCTGCTTAACTGGAGAAAAGCCTATTTAGGGAGACTTGCCTCTTGGCGGCAGTGATCCATACATCCATTGCCAGGGACATTATATACAGGGCTGATAAGTGCTATTTAAATGGTTCTGTGGCCAGGGAGCAGGGGAAGAAAACAGAGCTGAGCCCACTATGGCTTTATTTTGCCTACCTATGTGTAATTGTTGGCTCCCCATTTGAGAACTGGGTAGCTGGATTTGAGTTTAGTCCTAAACCCAATAATCAAGAAGAAATATATACTCCTATATCAACGGAAGAGAGATGAAAATCAGTTTTTCTAGATCTGACAGTGTTTTTATTGCACAGAATTTAAGAGGATACATGTAGAAGAAAAAATGATTCTCTTATTTTTGAGGTAATTGTGTAGATACTTTAGGCTACTATATATTTTTACTTTTAAAAATGTGGCTACTTAATAATTTAACAGGTGACATGAACTTTTATATTTTATTTAACCCAATGTATCCAAAATATTATCATTTCAGCAAATAATTAATATACAAAGGTATTAATGAGATATTTTACATTTTTGTCCTTTCTGAAATCCAGTGTGTATTTTATACATAATATAGCATGTCTCATTTGAACAAGCCACATTTCAAGTGCTCAGTAGCCACATGTGGCCAGTGGCTGTTGTATTGGACAATAGAGCTCTTGGGTTTCAGGGCCCCAACCATGAATGCCCAAAGCAGCTAGGAATTTATAAGAAAACTGGGAAAACAAAACTATATCTTTGGATTCGGTCAAAGCCTGTGTTGAGGGAAAGGGGAGCAGGAGAAGGGCAGAGTTTAGAGAATAAATGGGGATTCTGAAAACCAGACACTATCTGCTGTCAAGAGATTGGTTCCAAACTCTTACAAATAATCATCCCATGGCTGCAGAGAACCAGAGGTGGGAGATCAGAGACAGACTGAGGCATAGAGGGGGCCCATCGAGAGGAGACAAAATTACCCTTTCTGCAATAAGGGTCTACACTGGGTTGTGAAGGGGAGGGAAATAAAATTGTTTCAAGAGGTGGAGGGGGAAACCAATTTGGGAGTCATGATTGAGGCTAAGGTTCCTCCTGATGATAAAGAACAATGAGATGAAGATGTGGACTTGGAAGGCAAGCTGGACCTCCCTATGGGGGGAAGCTCACCACATAAGAGAATCCCACCATGTGAGAGGACCCATGAAATGAAAAGGCAACCCACAGAACAGGACAAAATATTTTCAAATTGTTTATCTGGTAAGTGACTTGTATCTGGAATATCTAAAGAATTCTTTCAAATCAATAACAAAAGATAAATAACCCAATTTAAAAAATGGGCAAAGGATCTTAAGTCACTTCTCTAAAGAAGATACATAAATGGCCAATAAACATCATTAGTCATCAAGGAAATGCAAATCAAAACCACAATGAGATAGCACTTCCCACATACTAGGATGGCTAGAATCAAGAATACAAGTGTTGATAAAGATTTGGAGAAACTGGAACCCTTATACATTGCTGGTGTGGATGTAAAATGGTATAGGCAGGGAAGCGGCAGTGGCTCAATCAGTAGGGCTCCCGTTTACCATATGGGAGGTCCCGGGTTCGGTTCCCGGGGCCTCCTGGTGAAGGCAAGCCCGCCCGCGCGGCGTGGTTAGCTGACCCAGCGAGCACAAGCAGCAAGGGGGGGGATAAATGAATAAATAAATAAAATCTTTAAAAAAAAAATGGTATAGGCACATTGGAAAACAGTCTGGTCATTCCTCAAAATGCTAAATATAAAGTTACTTTACAATCCAGAAATTCCACTCCTAGATATTTACCCCCCAAAAATGAAAATGTGTCCATGCAAAAACTTGTATGTGAATTCTCATAGTAGCATTATTCATAATAATCAAAAAGTTAAAACAACCCAAATGCCCATCAATGAATGAACAATGTACAATGATATATTATTTGGCAATAAGAGTGAAGTACTGATAAATTATATCACATGGATGAGCCTCAAAATATTATGCTAAGTCAAAGAAGCCAGTCACAAAACCACATGGTAAATGATATCATTTATAGGAAATGTCCAGAATAGGCAAATCCATAGACAGAGAGAGTAGATCAGTTGTTGCCTAGGGTAGACCTAGGATGGAGGGGGCGGTAGAGAAGAGTAGAAATGGGGAGTAACTGCTAATAGGTACAAACTTTCTTTTTGGAATGATAAAAATGTTCTAAAATTAGATTATGGTGATGATTTCACAACTGAAAATTGAAATAAAACAAAAAACACCGTTTAAAAAGTAACAAAATCATGAAACATTTAGGGATAAATTTAACAATATATGAGCAAGAGTTACACAATTAAAATAAAAATATTGCTGACCAAAATTAAAGCAGACATAAATAAATGGAGAGATATACCTTGCTCATGGATAGGAAGACTAAATGTTGTTATATCAATTTTTCCTATATTGTTGTATAGATTCACTGTAATCTCAATCAAAATCCCAGCAGGCACTTTCATAGTTTATTCTAAAATTTATATAAAAATAAATAACCAGGGAAGTGGATGTGGCTCAAGAGATTGGGCTCCTGCCTGCCACATGGGAGGTACTGGGTTCGGTTCCTGGTGCCTCCTAAAGAAGATGAGTGAGACAGCGAGCTGCTGTGATGGGCAGGCGTGGCGAGCTGACACAACAAGATGATGCAACAAGAGACACAAGGAGGAAACACAATGAGAGACACAACAAAGCAGGAAGCAGAGGTGGCTCAAGCGACTAGGTGCCTCCCTCCCACATGGGAAGTCTGAGGTTTGGTTCCCGGTACCTCCTAATAATAATAATAAGAAAAAAAGAAGACAGCACACAATGAACAGACATAGCAAGTACAAACAATGAGGGGGTGGGGAGAAATAAATAAATAAAATAAATCTTTAAAAAAAATCAGAAGATTAAAAAAATAATAATAAATAGCCAAAACAATTTTGAAAAAGAAGAACAAAGTTGGAGTACTTAAACTATCTGACTTCAAGACTGACTATAAAAGCTACACACAGTGGCAAAGTGTAGATGTATTGATCAATGGGAACAGAATAGCATCTAGAAATGGACCCACGCATATATGGCCAATTAATTTTTGACAAAGGGATCACAGTAATTTAGTGGAGAAAAGACAGTCTTTTCCATAAATTGTTCCATAATTGCAGGAACAATTAGATATTCATATGGGGAAAATGAATCTTGCTCCTTATTTTATTAAATACACAAAATTTACCTCCAACTGGATCACATATCTAAGCTTAAAAGGTAAAACTTAAAATTTCTAGAAGAAAACATAGGAAAAAAGGCTCATGACCTTGAGGTAGCTGGCGATTTCTTAGGACACAAAAACAAGCTCTATAAAAGAAAATATTGGTAAATTAGACTTCTACAAAATTAAAACTTTACTCCTCAAAGGATATTGCTAAAAAAGAAAGAAAAAAAAAAAGAAAAGAAAAAAGAAAAGCCAAGCCACAGCTGGGAGAAAATACACACAAAACACATACCCAAAAAGGACTTGTATCTAGAATATATTAATATAAAGAACCAGTATTAGAATTAAAAAAGACAGGCAATTACATGTATTGAGGATGTGGAGAAATTGGAACCCTCAAACATAGATGGTGGGAATGTAAAATGGTATAGTCAATTTGGAAAACAATTTGGTGGTTCCTGAAAATGCTAAATATGGAGTTCCTTTATGACCTAGCAATTCCACTCCTAGGCAATCTACCCAAGAGAAACGAAAACATGTGCCCACACAAAAACTTGTACTTTTATAATAATATATAACTCAATAAGGAGACAAACAACCCAATTAAATTGGGCAAAAAATTTGAATAGAGACTCCACAAAGTAACTATATTAATAGTCAACATGCATTCGAAAAGATGTCAACATCATTATTCATCAAAGAAATGCAGAGTAGAACACCACCAAGATAACATTACACACCCACTAGAATGGTGTAAAATATAAAGACTGACAATACCAAGTATTGGTGAGAATACCTAGAACTCTCATACATTGCAGGTGGGACTGTAAAATGCTATCAGTACTTTAGACAACAGTTTGGCCTTTTCTTATTAAGTTAAACATACACTTGCTATTCAACCTGGCAATCTTACTCCTAGATATTTATCCAAGAGAAAAGAAATGTCTACACAAAGACTTGTACAGAGTAGTTCATAATGACTTCATTCATAATAGACAAAAACTGGCAACAATTTAAATGTGCATCAGCAAGTGAAGAGATAAACAAATTGTGGTATATCCATACATCGGAAAACTACTCAAGGATAAACACAAAATGAACTACTGATCTGTGCAAAACATGGATGAATCTCAAAAACATTATGTTGAGCAAAAGAAGCCTTACACAAAAGTATATACTGCATGATTACAGTTCTATGAAACCCTAGAAAAAACAAATCTAATCTAAAGTAGCTTATTATACGTTTTCTTATTTCTGATCAGATTTTAATACTGCTTCTCTGAGACCATGTTCTGGTTGTCTTGACTGAACTGTGATAGTTGAAAATTTCCTTAACCTCATTATGTCCAAATAAAACTTTTGCAGAAATTTATATTATTTACACAATTAATTCTTTTTTTTTTTTTTTTTTTTTACAAGACCAACCTTTCAATCTATATAATTAATTCTTATATGTTGTCATTTAAGGTTTCTCTCTCTCAGTGGTTTGGTGAGTGGGACTGAGATGATGGTTTAAGTTATCGGTGTAGCCGTCAGAATGCTGATTATACTCAAGTATGCATAAATGACTACTATTCAGAGAATTAGAATAACAACAAAATGTTCTTTATGGAATCCATTGTTAAATATAGCTTAATGTTTCTTTCATTCTTCAGCTCCAGCTCATAACCTTATAGAAAGAACTCTGGGTATAAAAACAGCACTGCACAATTAAAAATACAAATTCTTTACTGGGTCTTTAGTTTTTTTGCATCCAAATATTAATTTCCCATTAGGCCTCCCCAGACTATTAAAGCCTAAAAGCTGTCAGCTCTGAGAACAATGCCTGGTTGTATTGCTTATTTGGCAATTTAACTCTTCCGTGTTTATAAGGTCTCTTTCCAACTAGATTTTCGACTGTTTGAGACCACAGTAGATACCCAGGTATTTGTTGATATAAATTTGATGAACTGAATTCACGGGATTTATTCCAATACTTACATTGTGCAGGGCTGTCACTACAAATTTGAATAAGCTCCAATGTTTAGTAGCTCCGTAGAAATGTTGTAGGTATTCATAAATGTTGATCACTCATGCCATTCGATTTATAGAGCTGAGCAGCAGTACTTCTCCTCAGAGTGGATGATGTAGAAGAGACAAGATCAGCAGGAGGAGCAGGAGACCTGGATTCTGGAGAGGACAGCGGTGGGGCTGGATCTGGCTTGCCAAGCAGGTACTGTAAACCTCTCGGTGCCTCATCTAGGACGAGGCCCTGAGCTGCACGAGCTGCTGTCCTCTTTCTAAGGGGCAATTTCTTCAAGGAACTCAGCCTGGCTTTCTGGGTTTAAGGTTATTCTTTTTCCTTTCCCACCCTCCCTTTGTACACCAAACAGATTTTACTTCTGTTATTTTTCAAGTTTAGGCCTTTAGAAAACACTTCTCAGTGGAGAAAAGCATGGCCTGCACTTTGGAGACAGCTCCTTTTAAGATAGTTTAATAATTAAAAGGCACAGGTAAATGAAACATAATGCTCACGTATTTCCCTCACTTTCGGCTACTCAGAAGACACCCCTGGGAAGAGGTGGCTGGGAAGGAGGGGCAGGAGTGGGCATGGCCCTCAAAAGGACAGAATCTAAGTGCTTGGACAGAGGTTTCTTAGCTTAAGTAGCAGCATAGCTAATATAATTTTACAGTAAGTTAAATAAAATGGAGGACAACACGTTAAGTGCCCAAAGGCAAGAAATTGTGCCAGCTGTTGCCTTCTAGTCTAAGTGCTAGGATTCTGTACAGAATGCCAAATTTCCAGGTTGTACGTTCCTCCGCTGGAGCCATTGTGGGCATTTGTTTTCTGGAGATGCTATCCAGCTCGGAGTCTAGTCTATCACTTGGATGGGTTCTACTCTATAATCCTTGCTTCTTTTAGCAAATCACAATGATTTAGATAGAGACCAGTGAGGAAAAAACATTTGAGACAAAAGGATTTAGTTAGGCTATTTTTGTTTTATTTTGTTTTTGGAGGGAGAGAAGGAATGCATTATTGCTTTGGAAAAATACAAATTTAATGTAATTTTTTAAAATTAGAAAAGAACAAGGGAAAATAAAATCAACTAAGTGATACATTCCAGAGACAACCATGGTTAACATAGTCTGTGAAAATCTCTAAAGACATCTCTTTGTGTATATATTCATAGAGATACAGTTATTCACAAAAGGAGTCATATAATACATTCAGTTTTGTAATCTGCTTTTCTCTCTCAACAATATTTTATGGATTTCTATAATGATAAATACAGATATACATCCTTTTGTGGTTGCATAGAATTCCATTATATGAAGCATAACTTACTTAACTATTATCCATTCATGGGCATGTAGGTTGCACCCAGTTTTTCACGATTATAAAATTATTAAGTGGCATTTTAAAAGCATATTTTGCCCAACTAACACCACCTATGTTATTTCACATACTACTTTTCATCAGTAATACAGATTTGTGAGTGAAGAAAACTGTTGGCAAGAGAAGAAGTATTTTTACATCCCGAGGCTTTCCTTTTTCTACTCCGTTCAGATGAATCAAACTCTAGCAGTCTTTTTTTTTTTTTTTAAATTAACCTTTTTTCTTTTAAGATTTATTTATTTATCCCCCCCTCACCATTGTTTGCACTCGCTGTCTGCTCGTTGTGTGCTCATGTTCTTTTTAGGAGGCACCTGGAACCGAACCCAGGTTCTCCCATGTGGGAGGGAGGCACCTAATTGCTTGGGCCACCTCGGCTCCCACAGCAATCATTTTGATCTATAACTTTCTAGACTCATTACTTATTTTGTTATATAATCTAAGAATTTGGGGGGTCCCCAAAATATCTTCTTTTAGATAGATTCTCAGAAATGATATTACTCTAATCAAACCCATTTATGTGTATATATATAAATATATGTATGTATATACATACATGTACACAATATAGTCAATATACTTAATTTTCTTAACTTTGAAGTTGAGCTTCCAATTTAATAATATTGCAAGCCTATAGTGGAATTGATGGTATGCACTGGACTTCTTCCATTTGAGCTAAGTAATGTATGGGTTATGCACCTTTAGGGTATGAAAGATAGACCACCTAAATCCACTATTCCTCTCCTGTTTAGTACTTTATATACATAAGCATCTCAAGGCAAAGTTGTGAAATCAATGTTTTTGGAGGAGGTTAAGGCAGTGGGGTTGAGTAGTAAGTCTTTTCTACACTGATTTTATTGTTTTTCACGGAATCCTTGTGCACCTGGTACCCTCCGGTTTTCCTCTGAATGCCCCAAGGCCCTCCAGAGTGGCTCCTGGCTTGATCCCCCTTCCCAGAGAATGTCTTGGGCTCTCATCTTTCCTTTTGTCTCCAGCCCCATCTGAGCTTATTTGGTGAAGGATGATGAGGTTTACAGATGCTGTCCTGTGTTCTACTCCATTAGTCCTCGACAGGTGGCCCTTCTGGGTAATCAGATACACTAACTGGTACTGTGTCAGTAAAGAACAATAACACTTTGATGTGTGAATAGTCCAAAAATCATTTAGAAAAAGACAAAATGTGATTTTAAGGGCTTATTTCCAGTGGGTTGACCAGTTGGGACTTGCAGGCAGCTAGTTGGGTGGTAAGAATGTTGTCATCTGCAAAGGGGGGCTGAGGTCCTCAGGCCACACTACTGAACGGATGCTGGCTTACACCAGCCTCTCCTCAGCCCAATACTATATAGCAAGAAGAGCTATTCAGATGCTCTGGGACTGATCTCTTTTTCAAACTGTAGACCCCAAATCCCTGGGGCTGATGCTACAAGGTGTGAAAATGCAGCTGGGAGAAAGGCAGAAGGTAGAGATTCTTACTTCTTTCTTTACATCCACCATTGTTTTTCTTGACTTTTGTCATAGTGATTGTTCAACGTTCATTAAAACTTAGCATCAAACACTTTGCCAAGATCAAGTCCAAAGGAAATGTAGAAGTATAATAACTAAACAAAGAAGTCTCTATGAGTTTTGTAATACAGTCAGACAGCCATTACTCAAGCTATCAGGCTGGCTTGGGGTAACCATGGAGGAAATGTCATTATCTCTCATTCTAAATATAATAAATTTAGTGGTGTTTAGTGGTGTTTCTGTGTCTTGCTACACATCATCTCAACAATGTTCTCAAAGGCTGTTTGCCTTCCAAGATGCTCTTAATGGAGTTATTCTCATTTAGCTTACAGAAGGGGAAAAAATTCTGTAATAGGCTTGCTTGTCTGCAACTGGGAAGATTCCCGGGTTCACACATCTATTTCAAGAGTGATTTGGAGAAACTGGAGCCAGAATGATGTTGTTTTACAAAGGCTTTCTGTAGAAAGTTAATTTTAAGAAATATTTTGAAATTATCTTTTTTTTTCATTTGAGAAAAAAGTGTTACTTTTCCCTTTTAAACAGTTTTCAGTGGGAAGCTAATTTAAATAATGAATTCTTGGTAGAGTTGTTATTTTCTTTCAGATGCTGTGAAAAGTATAGCATATGTATGTTCTGATGGAAACACTGAGTGACATTTTTGAAGTGAATCATTAGCAAAGTTAGGTCAGGGTCCTATTGATTTTGGGGGCTGTAAAATTCTTTGTTGTGATTGGATATCCTATGCATTGTGGGATGTTTAGGAGTATCTCTAGCCTCTATCCACTAGATATCAGTAGCTTCCCTTCCCCAACTGTGACAGTGAAAAATCTCTGCAGACCCAGGCAAAACTGCCCCCAGTTGAGAATCACTGATTTAGACAAATTGGCAAAACGTGTAACTGGATGAATATGGCTTATTAGTATGTATGTATTAAACACACACAGCATATACATTTTTCTTCTGAAAGTTGTGGGTATTTTCAGGTTTTTTTAAAAAAAGATATAAAACATGGCCTACACTGCTGAATTCTGATTCTTCCTTTTGAAGTAAACAACTTAATGTTTTATACTTTTACTCTAGTGGTTTTCTTCCTAATAGTCATGGCTAAGCTCTGGGTAGCACAACTCCACTTCGCAAGAACTATTTTCCTGAATTAATTGTATTACAGAGAAAGCATAAAATAATAAACACAATTTATTGCAGACAGGTCTTCATGAATCTCAAAAGCCTCACAAAGCAAATAATGAGAAAAATATTTTCTCGAACATTTTAACTTATTGAAGGCTAAAATAATAAAATCATCAGCAAGGACTCTAGCCTTTTATAATCAGCACTAGCACCTCCCCATCCTAATGCATTCTCTGTCCTTCCCTTGCTATGAGAAAAAGAGGAAGGAAAGAAAGAAAAATACCACAAGACTGTTGGGATGGGGGGGCTGCAGGGGAGAATATGTTCTGGTAATTCCTCTCTACTGTATTATTCAGGTAACAGCCTTGGGTGTGTAGAGCGATGACTCTGGGAAGTGTATGTACCTTTAGAAGTGTACAGTTTATTAGGCAAGATAAAAGAAATTAATGCATAAATAAAAGGTAGGAAGCGATAAGTGGCTTATTAAAGTTTTTGATAAAATCCACGTGAGTTTATTACCGCCAATGTGAGGGACAGAGAAAAAGCAGTGCTTGTTTTGGGCCTTGGAGTTATATAAGCAGGACTGCAAACACCTGGAGCTGGGAAAGAGGGCCGAGGCATGGCATTTGAGGGAGAGGGGCCCTCCGTGCATTCTGGGAGAGACCAGAACGGCAGACAGAGAGCGTTCAGCAGTTCTACAGGCAGGAGAGAAGGTGGGCTTGACTGCCAGGTGGTGGAGTTTTTATTCAGCAAAGAAGCTGCTGACAGATTTCGAGCAGGGGAGGCGGGGTGGGGTGTGAGACGTGACCGCCAGCTTCAGCGGGCTCTAGCAATCTGCTGGGTGAAGGGTGATCTTTCTCACCTGTACCAGAGTTTCCTGCTCACGGGAACCTTTGGCTCCAGTGCTGGGAATACTGAAGGAGTGCAGTATTAAAGTAATATATTGAGGCCATTAAATCTAATTTCCATGGGCACTAATCTCCCTTCTGGAGAAACAACTTCCCTTTGCCCCTGAAATCCTACCCTGGCTCCAGAGTCCGCCTAGAGTTGTGACTTCCCATTTCCAATCTTCTCACTGGCAACCTATCAGGAGTCAAGTATACATGTCTGCACCACGGTTCTAGCTCAGAGTCGCCATTATCTGGGAGCCAATCAATGAAAACCATCAACACGAATACTGAAAACGCCACCAAATAAGGGTATCAAACCTTGGTCAGATCAGGATTAGGTTTGGAGGTGCTTGGGGATTGAAAATGGCAGCGGCTTATACAACATGGACGTTTATTTCTCATGTAAGAGAACCTTATAGGTACATTATCTCAGCTGATGCTTTCCATGGCTGCCTCATCTTAAAACATGGATGCTAGAATTCCAGCCATTGTATGCACATTGCAAGTAGTGGAAAAGAGGAAGCTTCTTTAAAGGCCTTTGTGGGGAGCTCCCACTCACGTTTCCTTTGGCTGGAATGCAGTCACACGGCAAGCCTTGCTGCAAGGTGGCTTGCGCAGTGTGGTGTCTTAGCTGGGCATCTTGTTACTCCTGACAATATGGAGGACTCAAAGGAAGACGAGGAGAGCGGCCCAGGGTAGAAAGCATCAGTCTCTCCCCACTCTCACCTAGGACTTTGCCTCATCAAAAGTGAGTCCTCCTTCTCAGGAAGCACAAATAAATTTACCATTTCTGTTCTTGGGCATCTGGGTGGACCAAGAAGGCAGAATTTTAGCAAGTCTTGGCTATTCTTAAGGCTATTTAACCTGCGGGCAGGTGGTGAATTCTCAACAGTGAGGTAGATAAACCAGTTTCCAAGGCTGTTTGGGCTTTGGACCTCCCCTTTCTCCTTGTCTTCCTAAGTAAACTTCAGCTGTCCTTTGTATCAACCTGCTTCAGAAAGTGACTTTGGTTATCCCACACACAAAACTATCAGTGGCTGTCTTTCGTCCCTCCTTTCCTCATGGCAGCACTGTCCCCGAGCTGGAACATGACCTCAGAATCCTTCTCAACAGTGTTCCAGGCAACTCCCTGGGACCAGAAGGCTTGGCACTGGCATGGAAATCTCCTGGCAATCCCTAATTTCCTGTGAGAATTTTTGTTCCGACAGAGAATCTCTGGGTATAATTATTTCATAGGAATAAATCTCTTCCTGTGGAATTTTAGGTATACCCACAGGCGATAAAGGCAGGCATTCCTAAGTAGCAGGTTTGGCATTCTTCAGATTCTATTACTTCAGTGACTTCTATCACCCACATCTCTAGACATGTGCTAAACCTGTTTTCATGACTGTTTACCCTACTGGACTGTGAGTTTTTCAAAGGCAGGAACTAGATTGTATTGATTTTTGTATTCCCAAGGTGCCTGGCTCATATACTCTCCAAATATGTTTCTTGAATAAATGAATAACCTGCATTGGTCAAGGTCAAGTGGCTATCATAAAGCAGTATCAACCCAACCAACTTCCCTGATAGCCGACTTGATTATAGATTGCCTAGCACTGGAAGGCAGGTCATTGGAAAATAAGAGGGGGACAAGAAAGGGGTACAATAGACAAAGGGTCTTGGTTATTCCACAGCTGCCTTAGAAATGCTTGATAACCGACTGGAATTTGGCTACCAGGTGATAAAGACAGATACACTCCAAGTTGTTACTTTCCTCTGAGACTTTATCCATCTTCCTCCTTCTGACCAAAAGGTCCAGATCTTGGGTTAATTTTGCTCAGTGTTTTTCTGTGTTCCCAGGAGGTGATTTAGGAGTTCTGCAAATGACTGGTTCCTATTTCATGGTCATGAGATGACAGTGCAATTATGATCCACCCTGATTCAATTAAGATAGCCTACTGATTTATAAGTTTTTATAAGTAGATCTCATAAATTGAACTTATACAATAAGCTAATACTGCTATCGATTATATGTTCTAAATATTATGGCTCCACAGAAAATTTTGTTCAATAAAAAGGCTATGGTTGATGAGAAAAGAATTGAAAACCTAAGACTTGGCTAGCTCACCAAAGATGCTCTTAGTTCCAAATTTACCTCTTTATAATGACCAAAATCTTAATAGTAATTATGGAGAAAGATGAAGGAAAATCATTCCCAAATAATTCTGCTCAAAGAGCAGGGTGAGTTATGAGTAGATCCAGGCCGCTGCGTTCTGAAAAGGCTGGCCTTTTAACTTGAGGCCAGACCCTTGGGTGTCAGTTCCCACCTCCCCGAGGCCCCAACACTCCCCATCCCATGGAGGAACTGTCCCTGCATTTACATTCCCAAGCGACAGGACGCTGGGGCCAAGTGCACACACCGTTCCTGCATAGGGCTTCCCCCAACTGTGCTGCGTGTCTTCCTACTGTGGCCAGGGGGGCTGGCCCCACAGAAACAGCAAAGTTACCCTCACCCCTCTGTCTCTTCCTTAAAGATGAGAACTAATCTTAACCAGTCAGCTCCAGCTTCCTTCAGAAAGAGTAGAGAAGAGAAAAGGAGAGAAGTAACACTAGAGTCTCTGTTCTGCTCAAAATTTTGCAGGAAACTTGCCCTGCCATATTCTAATTGGAGGTCCCCGCACTCCCACTGCTCCTGATGCCTGGGGGTGGAGGTTGGGTGGATGCAGCTTAGAGGGGACCTCATGGCTCTGCAATCAGAACTAGGCTCAAATCCCCAGGTGGGCCATGTCTCCATAGTTTGACCGTCAAGTTTACTAATCAGAATTAAAATGTTTTTATTTGTAGAATGGGGGATGTAGATGTAAAAAAAAAGAGGCTTAGATGTAAAAAAAGAAAAGTTCAGTTCATGGCACGGAGCAGGTGTTCAACAAGACACCTTTGATTATTATCATTTTGGCATTACATGGCCTCTGCTGGAGTCAGACACTGTTCTGCAGTCTTTCCTAAAGTGTCACTGCAAGTCAGGCATGGGAGCCCCCTGCACAGGGGAGTGTGGGGTGGGAGGGCTGGCCCCAGGTAAGGCTTTACCTTTCCTCCCCAGGCCTGCTGATGCAAAAGTCACACTCCTAAATAAGCCCAAGTTACGTTCCTAACAGGAATACGACAGTCAGTCAAAGGGGCATTGGGTGGAGGGAGGGGCAGAGACACCCCTGCAGACCAGCAGCTGTCTCCCCTTTCGTAAGGGTCTGTAGGTACCCTGATCCTCAATCAAGTTCTCCCGCACCTCCAGATACCCTTCCTAGTGATACTGCCCAAAGACCCAATGACCTTCCAGAATGGGAAGCATGCAGAAAGACTGCCTTGCAGACAGAGTCCAAAGTCATCCTTTCTCTCCTCTGAGGCCTTCCAAAACCATCAAATTAATAAAAATATTATAAATTTTATGATTAAATAAAAATTCTCCCTAGTGGTCATGTGCCTGCGTGGATGTGCCATGTGCATATGGTGCAGCCATTGGATGCTTCCCCTCATAGACTGCCCCCACAAGAGAAAAGCACAACCAGAACAGACAAGGTGGTAACCCCACCTCCCAATCTTCAGCTACCTTCCTTCCGGGCCACACTCGGCAGCACAGAAAATCTGAATAGACACATACTGGCTGACTTGCAGTTACTCCCAAACTTAATAAACAACTGTCTTAAGGTTGTCAGGTTGCTACATACTCACCCACTCCTGGTTTCCAAGTCTCTAAAACTTCCCTTTTACATCCCCTTCCTCCTCGTCGGCACCACCATTCTGCTACCAGTTTTTCCAAAGACATTGGCCACTTGTCCCAACAAATGACAGTAAATGGAATTCTTTATGTATAGACTAAGAAATATATAAGTGTTACTGTGAGATGGGGGATAGCACAGGTTAAAAAAAAAAAAAAAGACGTATAGAATTAAATAATGCCTACAAAGTCTCTGAAAAAGTGTGTGCACAATGCTGACGCTAGGTAAGTATCAGTTCCTCCGGTCCTCTTCCTCTTTTTTTTTTTTTTTTTTTTTTGAGGAACCGGGGGCAGAGATTGAACCCAGGATCTCCTATTTGGGAAGCCAGCACTCAACCACTGAGCCACATTGGCTTCCCTGAGTTGGTTTTTTCGTTTATTTTGCTTTTTGTTCGTTCCCCCCACCCCCAGGAGGCACCAGAACCAAACCACTCCCATGTGGGAGGCAGGAGCTCAATCGCTCGAGCCACATCCACTCCTCTCCTCTCCTCTTCCTTTTTAGTACCCAGGTTTTAGTACTAGAGACCTTGGGCAAATCAAGGCACTTCATCTCTCTGGGCCTCAGTTTCCTCACATACAAAATTAAGAAGGTTGAAGCTGATTCTCTGTTGGTCAGAAACATTTTTCCCTCCTAAGCCTTTCCTCACGATGCCTTCATTGACTGGGAAAGGGTGGGAAAGTTGTTTCCACCACATCCTACTGTTCCCAGCATAGGTAAGAATTAACAGCCTTTCTAAGGCACTGTGGGGCATTGGGAGGCGACGGAAACTGAGGTTTATAGGCTGGCGCGCGCCAGGCACTTTCACAGATCTTGTCTTAGTTAACTGGCCTCGGTTCAGACCGGTGCCCCAAACGACAAAAGCCACAGCCTTTAAAAAGTGAAAAACGATAGTTCAGTAGTGTTAACTTATTTGTCTCCGCGCCACATTATGAACCTTCGAGGAACTCAAAACACTATGCAGCTTTGAATTCGACATTAAAATCGCCCTGGCGGGTCTCCGCAATTTCTTTCCGGGCCTAATCAGAGTTACCATGACACTCAAAAGAGAAGCGAGGACTCCCACACCAAGGTCCGGCTTTCTTTGTAAACGCTTAAAAAAAAATGGGTAATCCTCCGGGAGCCGCAAGCCCGCGCGTAGCGCGCCACTAGGGCCGCAGCCGTGCCCCCCGCCGCTCCCTCCTGCCCCCCTTCCCTCCCTCCTGCCCCCCGCCCCCGGGCCTCGGGCTCCGCTCTCGCCGGCTCACAGCCCACCCTCCGCGGGAGCCCGGAGGGGGGATCCGGGCCCGGGACAAGGGGCCCGCCTCCCTGCACCCCGCAGCCGCCGGCGGCCCCGGGACACCAAGTTTCATCCCATCCCTGGGCCCACTCCTCTAACCCAAGGCGGGGGGCAGCAGACGCAGACCAGGACAGGCCGGGGACCGAGTCCCCGGACAACGGCGCTCTGCAGGGTGGAACGCGGCCGCGCCGCTGGCCCCCGCTTGCCTCTCCGGCCGTGCGATCTGCTTCCAGGGCAGCGGCGGCGCCGAGAGAGGAAGAGGCGGCGACTGGGCGGGGCGGCGGCGGCGGCGGGAGGGTCTGCGCGGCGGCGGGGCCCGAGCATCCCCTCGCGGCCGCTGCACCGCGCCGCGCCGGGGGCCGAGGGGGCGCGGCGGGGCACGCGGGCCGCGCCAACGCCTCCCGCGCGGGCGGCGGCGAGGACACGGCGTTCCCACCCCCTTGAACCGGAACCTCTTGCAAAAGGCGGCCTCGGGGTGGCCGCCGCCGCCGCTGCCGCCGCCGGGAGAACCCAGCCCCCGACCGGGAAAGTACGCGGGGAAGGAGGCGGCGCGGCGCGCCCGGCTCGCCATGGCCGCGGCGGGATGACTTAGGCGCGGCGGCCGCAGTCGCGCGCGCAGGTGGGGCCGTGCGTTCTCCCGCCCGAGGACAGGGGCCCGGGACGCGCTCGCGGCGGCGTCGTGGATGAGCCAGCGGGGAGGCGGGCGCGCGTGTGCGGCTGAGGGGAGCAGCCTGGGCCGCCGCCGCCCGCTCGTCGCCGCCGCCGCCGCCCATGGCTAGGCACCGCCGCCGCCGCCGCTGCTGCCGCTGCAGCTGCTGACCCGGGCAGCTGGGCTGCGGCTTCCGTCTCCCCACCCCGGCGGGGGCGAGCCTCCCCCGGCGCCCGCCCGCCCCCGCCCCAGCCCTCCTCCCGCGCCGCTGCCCCGCACCCCACCCGCTGCCCTGTCCCCGCTCCCGGGGGCCGGGGCAGTGGAGGAAGGCGAGTGCCGGAGGAGGAGGAGGAGGAGGAGGAGGAGGAGGAGCCGGGGGGCCGCGGAAGATGGGGAACACTACCTCGTGCTGCGTGTCGTCCAGCCCCAAGCTCCGGAGGAATGCCCACTCCCGGCTGGAGTCCTACCGGCCGGACACGGACCTGAGCCGCGAGGACACGGGCTGCAACCTGCAGCACATCAGCGACCGCGAAAACATCGACGGTGAGTCGCGGGGCGGGCGGGGTCGGCGGCCGCGCGTCCCGGGGCGACGAGCCGCGCGCCGCGCTGCGGGCCCCCTCCCCCACTTCCTCCCCCGCACCCCGCGCTGCGCCGAGCCCTGGCCGGCCTGCGTCCCGGGTGCTCCAGCTTCCCATCCAGCCCTTCTTCCGTGGCCCCGCAGCCCCCTCCCCGTCGGGGCACTCGACTCGGCTGAGCATGTGTGTAATGGGGTGCCTGAGCTCTGTACCCGCCAGCTTCCGGGGCCCCCGGGCGCGAGCCGCTGGGCCCTGCAGCCTCCGAGCGGCGGCCCGCGCTTCCAGGACCCGCGAGTGAGTGGCAGCCGGGAAACTTTCCCACCCGTTGGCCTCGGGAGCCCCGCGAGGCGTCGGCGGGGCGTGGGTGACATCAGCCGGTCCTTCTTCTCCAGGGCGGGGCGGGGGGCAGCCGGGGAGCCTGGGGCTCGGGTTAGGCTTCGCGTGGCCGCAGCCGACTCACGCTCGCACCCGAACGGGCGAAGGCAGGGGATGAGCCTTGGCATAACTGAGGAGTAAATTCCCGCTTTGGAGTCGAGGTCTCTGCCGGAGTTGAACAGCGTCGGCCTGGAAACTGACAAGTTGACCCCACTAGGCTATCCTCCCACCCCCGTTCCCGTTAAAAAGGGGAAAAAACAACAAAAAAGTGTGTGTGTGTGTGTGTGGAGTCCCATAGCGTCGCCCGAGAATGCTTTTAAATCCCTCTTTAGAGTATTATCAGAATGACTTGGAGACAGCTTTGGGTTAAGTCTCTCAATATGATTTTAAAGAATAAAGGGAATTTTTGCTTGAGGCTGAATTACAGTCTTATGAATTTCTGACTGATCTGGATGACTGAGTTTGGACTAGACCTTGTAAAGGTAGTTAAAGGACCTGTCACTACACCTAGTAATGTTCGTTTATTTTATTGCTTTATAGTATTTTTTATTGGTACTACTTTATCAATAAGCTCCCTGGTTTAATAACATCTACAGAGGGGTAGTTTACACATTATATATGTATATATACACAGTTTATATAACTTTCAACTTAAAATTGAAATGGGAAATATGTTTTTATGACAGCTTGAGTTTTTCTTGTATTTAACCCACAAATCTCTTCACAGTTCATTTAGTTGAACTAATCTGAAAATAAATTCTTGTGTGATTGAACTGATAGGACTCCATGTCATAATTCATTGGGATGGAGCAGTCCCTCTACTGTGGAAAGCCAAACTTAAACTCTACTAAAGGAAAGACTTTTCTCATTGCTTGGCCTCCTCTGATTTCTTCTAAGTGGTAACGTAATCTCAAGAGGACAGTAACTTTATTAGATGAGTAGCATACATATGTAAAGAGACTGAAATACAACAACCTGGTTTATAATAGGCGCTTTGTAAATTATGGTTTCACGTGACATTTCTGCTGTTATTTTAGACGTCCATTATCTTACCCTATTCTTTAGATGTCTTTGAACTGTGGCCATGCCTTATTTTTAAATTTGTGCATTTAAAAGCATACAGAAAGGGTATTAATGACCAGATCTGTCTCTATCACTGCCTTAGGCCCAAGCATTTCAAAGTAGTGTCTATCATATGATAAAGTCACAATAAGTACTGTATTTTAAGGGAATGAATGGATCAGTTTATTATAGAAAGCCATTATCCAGCCTTATACATTGTTGTCAGTCAAAAATATTTGGAAATGTTTTCTTCTTTATGTTGTGTGCACTAATGGCCTGATGGAGACTTTATATTTTAAATGATGAATTAAAAATGCAAATGAAAGGCAGATTTACATTTCTTAGAGCCAGGCTGCATATTATTATTGACTATAGTAAGGAAACCCGGGAAAAAGAAAAAGCAATTGTAACCAGTAATTTGGCTCAAATCTTGGAAGTGTTTTGTAGAGGATAGAACTGTATTGTATGTTCTTTCATTTGAAAGAAATTTAAGTTTCAGTCATCAGGCATTTTTGAGAACATTTGAAAGACCATCAGCTCTTGTTTTGCAAATTCATGGTAGTCCGAGTATAGGGCAGGTTAAGAGAATTTCATTTTATTTAAGAATTTGGAGCCCCGCTGTCGTGTCCCCTCGCCCCAGGGCCAGACATTCTAATTCACCATTTAAACAGTGTCTCTCAGATGTCTCCCAAATTTCAACAAATAGTACTTCTAGGATTTACCTAATTAGTGATTGATTCTCAACATTGGTTTCAGTTAGACCAGAAGTCTAGGGCTGGGCTTTGCCATCAGGAGGTTTGGTTAAAGCTCTCCAGGCAATTCTGATACGCAGCTAGGGTTGAAAATCCTGGCTGGCTGGGAAATCTTGGCTGTGTTGCGTAGTGTTCAGGGGCGTTGGGGATAGAAATTGATTCAGTATCAGATGCTGGGGGAAGGAAATGGATTTAAGTTAAATTACATATATATACACTTAAGCTTCTGAGTTATATATTGATGGCTTGATTACTAGTAAATATTTTAAAACTACATCTCAGGAATTCTTGATTCCAGTATATATAAAAAACTGAAGTGCTCATGTACTATATATTTCATGTATCATGAAAAACATCCTAGACAATTAGAATTGAAAGGTTCAGAAAAGTTCATGGGACTTCTGTACTAGATCAGTTTCTTTAAATTCATAAAGATATGACATATGTATCCATGTTCCCCTACCCCTGAAACATGCAAACAGATAATTTTTGTCCGATAGGACTCTGGTGACTGAGTTAGGGCAGTTAGGCCTCTATGAGACCTATTGGCAAGCTACTGTATCTTTGTATTTAGTGTACCTTGCTGCTAGGATATTCATGTTTTTTGAAATTTATGTTAGACTCATTTATTCCCCAGATAAAATTTCTCATTCAGCCATTTAGAAGTTGAGAAATAAGAACAAAACCATAACAATAATGATAATAATTGTGTTCCCTTATATAGTGCTAACTCAGTGCCAGCCACTGCTCTAAGTTCTTTCTATTAATACAGTAACCCTGTGGGATAGGTAATATTATCTTTACTTTAAGACAAGAAACTGAGGCATAGAGAGGATAAGTGACTTGTCCAAGGTCACACAATTGGTAAATGGCAAATGGAAACTTTCCATCATTGCTGGACTAACCATCAAACACTAACTAGTTTGGGGTTGCCTTCTCAGGTAGGTGTCAAAGTAAGACTTTCATATATGTATATAACTGCAACAATTAATCTAGCCTTTCCTGATGGTGGGAGGAGAATAGGGATGGACTACCAGAGAGTTGAAAATGTGATGAGACCAAATAAATCAGGATATGTGTCACATCTACAGTATATTGTCAGTTTGGGATTTTGCCTCAAATGATGGATGGCAACTTCATCCTTTTGTTGCTCAGGGTCATCCTTGACCACTCAGTCCTCTCTCATCCCATATCCAGTTTGTTAGGAAAACATGGCTCCTCTTCAAAATTTATCTAGACTCTTCTCAAAACCTCTGATTCTCATCTTAGCCGCAGCTATCGTCTCCGTCAGCCTCCTAACTGGTCCCCCCACTTCCACCCTTGCCCCCACAGTGGCTCTCAACATAGCAGCCAGTAAAACTTGAAAACATCACTCCTCTGCTCAAAAGCTTCAGTTACTCCTCAGTTCAGGTTGAGTAAAAGCTGTTTCTTTACAGTGGGTGCCAGGCCTGATGTGATCTGCTTGCCTTCCTCCCTCCCCACCAGCCCTCCCTCTTTACCCTCCCTCCAGCTACATTGGCCTCCTTCTGTGCTGTTCTTGGAACATGCCAGCCATGCTCCCACTCCAGGGCCTTTGCTCCATCCCTCTGCCTGGAATGTTCTTTTCCATGTATTCTCATCCCATTTAATACCCCTTCCCTGCCTCCAGCAGTTCTAGTGCCTCCTTTCTCTGTATCACTGTTTCTTCATTCCGTAGCACATACCCCCTGAGAACATACTATATATGTGTATACATGTCTGTTATAGTAGCTATTTCCACCTTCTTGCACGTAGGCTCTAGTAGGACAGGGATCTTCTCTTTTGTTCACTCATCTAACCCAAGTGTGTGTTCATGGGGTGGGGGGGAAGCAGGAGGGAGGGAGAGAACGGGCAGGTCATTTAGTAATGAAAGTAGAGTGGATGCGAAACTTTTTGATTTTCTTTGCCTTTTAACCTAAGAGGTAGCAGAAAAAGTCCTGAAAATGAAACTTAAGGTTTTAAAGCATAACCCAAAACAAAACAAAAACCCAGCTTGCAAGGAAACCATTGCCAGTGGAAATCTGTCTAACAATGTGATAGGTCTTTTTTCTTTATCGCTTCTGATGAATGGCTTTAGTAGTGGATTTATGTCTTGAGGGTACCAGAAGGATCAAAATGAGGCTAAAATGCTTAATAAACCAAAAAAGCACCAGACAGACTTATGTCACTGGGTATGATGTAGCCATTCATGGTGATTTTATTATATTAAACCTGTGTTTAATACAAGACTCCGAAGCAAATGGTGCTTGGGTCTTCCATAGCCAGAAAAGCTGGAAATCTCACAGGCTTATCCTAGAGAAGACACTGTGCAGTATTCAAGGCAGTGCGGGAAGAATCACTGGAAAAGTATGCTTTTTCTTACAGGGGTGGGGAGACAGAGGAGCAAATTGAAACTAAAGTACCTGTGTAGTATTAGCTTGGATTTTTGCTCTTGGTTTCTTTGGGTTTCTATAACCAACCCACTTCATCCCTTCAGTGCTCCTTTTTCTTGGGTCTCAGTCCCACACTGACATTTCCAGTCTTGGTGGGTGGGCAAAACCATACCTGTGGACTTTTTCCACGTGACGGGAGCTGAGCTGCCTGGAGGGTGCCTCACAGACACTCGCCATAGAGCATCTTTGCAGCGTAGAGAACTGCAGATCCCAGTGTCCCAAGCCCTGACTCTCTAATTTAGAGTCATGACGTCATTTGGTCCCACCTTCTCGTTTTACAGTCAAGGGAACCTGAGGCGAAGCCCCTTGCCCAGCTCATACGGATAATGGGCTTAGTAGTCCAATTGCTGCATGTCATCTTTGTGTGGGTACTGGGCTAATCGCTTGACCTGTGTCATCTGTTTTCATCTTCACGCCATTCTCCCCGTTTTACAGATGTGGAAATTGAACCTTAAAGTTGAAGAACTTTGTTCAAGGTTCCACCACTAGTTAGGGGCAGAGTTTGAATTCAACACTGCCCTAGCGCCTGGTGCCTCATCTATGCCCACTTCTGTCTTAAGAGATTGACAGTCGTTGCCCGAGTGCTTTTTGGCTGGCAATACTTTGTGATTAAGAATCTTGATTTTTACTTTTCTGCCTGCATCTTAAGAGGACTGGAGATTAAATAATTTTGTGCTGTGATAGATTTTCTCACCCTTTTCTACAAAGCCAATTTTGTCTCTATCACCTTAAGGAGATGAATGCTTTCACATTTCGGACAAGATGAAAGTAACACAAAGATAAAATCCATTCCTATCCAGGAAAAGGGCAGAACCAAAAAGGAAAAAAACCGAGAGGCAGGACATGTGAATGGCTCTGAAATTTGCTTTTAGGCATACAGGGTCAGAGATTTAGCTCCAGGCATGTCATGTGTACTTACTTTAAGGAAGAAGTGTTTGGTATTTTTCACAGGAGGGTTATTGACAATACTGTACTTCCTCTATACTTCAGTCTAGGAAGCATTACGCCACCCATTGTTTAGGCCAGAAGGGTAAGTCCTGGGCAGTAATAGTTGATCTGGGGCCCTCTCATCCTTTGAGTATCATTTTCAGCTTCCAGCTGCAAGAGGGAGAGAGTTCACTTTTGCCGCAGTGCTTCTAATCATCCGGGAATGCTGAGTAGTTTGTTGCTGCGAGTCTTGGACAGCACATTTCCTCTCTGTGCTCCAGAGACTCAACCTTATTCTATCTTGTCTTCCTGAGAGGGGCTCAGGGGGGGTAAATACAGGGGTTTACAGGGCATGGACCCAGCTCTCCCAGGTGGATAATCAGCTGTGGGTGGAGGGCGAACAGCACCTGCCTGGTGACCTGTGTCCCAGACGTGGCTCCTCTGGTTACTGCGGGGCTTTCATCTTGCCAAGCCTCCTTCTCTTCTGCTTAAACACAGTTAAGAATTCTGCCTTGCCTTACCTCCTCGTGCACTGTAAGGAACAAAATGAGGCTAAAATGTTTAATAAACCAAAAAGTACTCGACAAACACATGCCTTTAGGAACGTAGCCACTCGTTGATTTTCTTGTGTTAAATGCTCTACAGCAAATGGCGTTTGAACCTTCCATAGCTAGAGAAGCTACAAGCTAACAGGCTCATTCTAACAAAGACATCCTTGCAGTATTCAAGTCGGTGCAGGAAGGATAACTGGAATTTCAGAGCTGAGTGGCATGAGGTCATCCAGAGCTCCATGACCTTTGGATGTGAGGCTTGCTCACTGTAGAATTTGGAATAGAAACATTACTCCTCCTAGCATTGGTTGCTCTGCTGAGTTGCCTGTTTCCAAAGTAACATCTCGATCCCATGCCATGAGCAGTGGGATGACATATATAGAAAGCTCCCTGGAGTAATCAAACCCACCCACCCCCCAGGCAGTCTGCTGACTGTATCACATGAGCCAGTCATAAGAGTTGCCAGCATAGCACCCTTAGATGGAAACTGGAGCCAGAGCTTTTTTTTTTTCCCTTCAACAAATAGGGTTTTCATTTTTTATTAATTTTATTGTGGTAACATATATGATATAAATTTGCCATTTTAAGTGTATAATTCAATGGTATTTCTTAACATTTACAATGTTGTACGACCATGGATTACCAAAACTTTATTTAATTACCCAAAGCAGAAACTCTGTACCCATTAAGCAGTATCTCCCCATTCCCCCTCCCCCGGTAACTTCTGTAACTTCTGATCTACTTACTGTCTGTGAATTTGCTTGTTCTAGGTATTTCATATAAGTGGAATCATACAGTATTTGTTCTTTTGTGTCTGGCTGATTTCATTCATAATACTATTTCCAAAGTTCAGCTATGTTGTAGCATGTATCAGAACTTCATTCCTTGTTATGGCTGAATAATAATATTCCATAGTATGTATATACCACATTTTGTTTATTCATTTATCTGTTGATGGATACTTGGGGTGCTTCCATCTTTGGGCTATAGTGAATAATGTCACTATGAACATTTATGTACAAATTATCTGTTTGAGTACCCGTTTTTAGTTCTCTTGGGTATATACCTTGGAAAAATAAGGTTTTGAAGCATTCATAAATGTGCTTTATTATATCAAAACACTGCTTTAAATAAGGAGAAATTTCCTATAGCTCTCTTCCTTTACTTCTTCTAGGGGCTTCTTTTGCTACCTGCTTACTTGGAGAAAAGGGTTGTTCCAAAGCAAAATTGAGTGTTATCAGTCTGACATCACACAAATTGGCAGATCCCTCAGATCAGCAAGAGTTTGCCTGGAAAGTCTCTTGGTGAGAGCAGAGGTTATTTCAGAGGTCAGTTAACACCAAATTGCTAAGCTCTGGGTGGCTCTCTTGCCTTACTAGGAAGGTTGTTTCCCCCCCCCCCCCCCCAACTTTGCTAGACATAAGATGTGACTTTAGGAAATGAAACTTTTTTTTTTTTCTTTTTTTCAGATGGCTCAAAAATTGTCCTGAAAAGCAGTTCTATCGAGATTTCCAAAATGTTTTGGATGTCTTGGTACTAAGTGCCTAGTCTCCCATGGTTGTACTACTTTTAGGATATATAAGTTTACTCCCTGGGTCATTATTTTATGATCTCTAGCCCTTACTCGTGTTGTATAGTGGGGCTTCATTGGGCATGAGAGATGGGAGTGCTGTGCTCACCAGAGATAAACTAGGCATCTGTAGACATGTCAGCTGACTCCTGGTACTGAGCTACAGCTGGGGCACACTAAAGATAATTGTTAGCAACTACAATTACGTTCTTGCCATTTTGCTTTGTGAGCCTTGCAGAAATCTTCTTTGGATGGTGAAATGCAAGCCACTTCTATTTTGGACACTTCTGATTATAGACCTCCTGACTCTGGGAGAGAGAAATAGGAAATACTCTGCATGGGAATTTGTATGAATTTAGCTGTATGTTGCAAAACCGTGAATGTAGTATTTAAAACATTTTATAGGCAAGACATTCTTAACTTTGGATGAATACTTGTGGGCAAAAAGGGATGAGACGGTATTAAAGATATTCCCTTTATGTGTGGCAAACTCTTTGACTCCTAAACTTGCTACAGATTTAGCACTAATCAGAGCCACTACTTGGCCTGGTAAGGCTAAAAGGTCTAGACCAGGGGTTCTTGTTTTTTTTTTTTTTTTCTTTTTTTCAGGTGAAATCAGTTTTATTTTTTCAAAGGAGATACTGGGGATTGAACCGAGGACCTCCTACATGGGAAGCAGGTGCCTAAACACTGAGCTACATCCGCTCCCCTGGAAACAGTTTTAGTAACATTTAACCTGTGTGTGTCCAAAATATTATCTCATGTAGTCAATATAAAAAATTACTAATGAGATATAGTACATTCTTTTCATACTGTCTTTGTAATCCAGGGTGTATTTTGTTCTTCTAGCACATCTCAGTGCAGACCAGCCACATGTGGCCAGTGGTTACTGTATTGGTCAGTGTGAAGACCAGGGGTTCTTAACCTTTTTTTGTTCCACGGACCCCTTGCTAAGTCCACACGATACTGTGAGTTGTTTGGTAAATATATCACACCTGCACCGGCTCGTCCCCAAAAGAATAATGTTTTTTTGAATTTCAATTCAAGCTCACAGACCTCTTGTTAAGAACCCTTGGTCTAGACGTTCTTTGCTTTCCAAGAAATAATTTCACTCCTCTAATTTAGAATTGTATGCATTAACAAACTTAGCACTCTTTCAGGATTTTAATTGATTACAGCTGTTCTGTTAAGTGTACTGCTAATTACCCTTTAAGTGCTCAGTGGTCCTTATAATAGGCATTTAGATGTGGATCCAGACTTCAGGGCTCCCTATGTATCCTACCAAAGTGTATCTGATGAGAAAGGAAGTCAGGATGCTGTGTTTAATCCCGTTTCAAAATTTCACATTCACAGATACATCAAGGATTATTTTCCTTTACAGTGAGTATTGTATGACTGATCTTATTTTTCCTAACCGTTTGAAAAGTGCTGTTTGTTCTCCACAGCCTCCTTTTCCCCCAAGCTGTGTGTAAGGGATGGACTAGTATCTTAATGTGTGGTGCTTTTTGCTCCTTTGTGTGAAAAGCATCGGTGAAATAGTTGATATAGCACCAGAGATTGCCTTCTAGCTTTCGAAAGTTAAAATTCGTGTAATTGAAGATACAAATTATTATCTTTAATTTTAGCATGGGTTTGACTCTTGCTTTCCTCTAAAATGAATCTGATGTCTGATTTTGCATTTCTTCTGTCTTGTGGGAGGAAGTCTAGTGAAGCCAGGGTTACTTCAGAAAGTGTGACTTTGGGTAGTAACCACACGGGGATAAATCTAAGGGTGGGAACATGGTTTTGCTTTAGAAACCCTTTGCTTCCGCACAAGACTGTTCTTTCTTATAGATTTCCTGTCCTAAGTGCCATGCGCCCTCTGCCAGCATACTTTGCTGCTTGTGTAGTTCTTTTCTTAAGCAGAAGGCTACTCCTGGTGTATTAGTCAGCCAAAGGGGGTTGCTAATGTGAAATACCAAAAATGGGTTGATCTTTATAAAGGGTATTTATTTGGGGTAGAAGTCCACAGTTACCAGGCCATAAAGCGTTAAGTTTCTTCTCTCACCAAAGTCCATTGCCACGTGTTGGAGCAAGACAGCTGCTGATGTTTGCCGGGGTTCAGGCTTCTTGGGTTCCTCTCTTCCCGGGCCTGCCTTTCTCTTCGGGCTTAGCGCCTGTGTTTCCTCCACAAGGTCAGCTGTAGACTATGAGGCTCTCTAGGCTTTGCTTCTCTCCACAAGGTCAGCTGTAGACTATCAGGCAAACGGCTCACTTCTCTTCTTCTGGGGCCTTCTCTCCAACATCAAAACTGCTTCTCAAAAACTGCTCTCTCTGTCCTTTGCCTTGCCTTTTATATTTGATTCCCCCACCCACCAAGGGGTGGGGCTCAATGCCCTACTGATGTGGCCCTAATCATAACTTAATCATGTCCAGATTAACAGATGAGTTTACAAGCATGATCCAATTATATTTTTGGAATTCATAATTACATCAAATTGCCAAAAGGCTGCACCTGGTAATTCATGTTATGGAGCTGTTGGTGGCCTCTGGGTCCTGGAAGTGGAGGATGGGAATAGAGGGGTGAGGGGAGCTAGGATGGCATTGCCAGGGTGGGATGGGTAAGCAAGGACGCCAAGACAAGGCCACACACGCACTGTACAAGTCAGGCAGAGCCCTGGGAGGTCAGAAATAGGGACGTGTGTGCGTTTCTGCATCCTTGAGCATGATTAGGGAGGGTCTGTAAGCCTGGCGATGACTTTCAGAGTTGACGGGGATGGCATCTTTGAGGGAGGGGCCATGTGGATGTCTGACACGAATCTAGGAGACTATGTGGGTATCTGGCACACATGTTTTTCTCTCACTTAACTAATTATATTCTAAGAGGAACATTGGTTGAAGCCCAAGTTGTGTGTCTTGAAAAGGAAATTTATTTTTGGTGTCCAGGATATTTTATAAGAAAGTCTTGTGACAGGAATAGGAAGAAAAGAATGAAGAATTGCAGGAAGGCGTGCTTGGCTGAAGTGAAAAGTCATAGAAGAGATGAACTTGGGGGTGAACTTGGAATGCAGCCCCCAGCCCCAGCTGCCTCAGCTCTGGTCAAGGATACAGGATAGCTAATGGCAACCTTGTCATTCGGCTCCTTTGTCCTCAGACTACATTTGAGTCTTTACTTTGGACTGGAAGGTTGACAATCAAGCCATTGAATTAATGCTTTTTCTTCTGCTGTATACGTTCATATGGTTTGAAAACATGGCCTTAGATGACAGTATTGATGTCCAGTAGAGAAGAACAGTCTGCAAGTTGACTGTAAGTTTTTTTAGTTTTCTATTCCTCAAACTAATTTTCATAACTAGGTTTCTATCTTGGTTAGCCGTATTCATGAGTGAAAGTCTATTTGCCGAGTCTAAGTCTTGGGTCTGAAATTCAGAGATGTTGCCAATTCAGCAAAAGTCCTTACTGAAGCTACAGCAGTGTTTTTCAACCTTGTCGTTTTAGAGATTTTGGTCCGGATAATTCTTTGGTGGGGGTGGGAGCCGCCCTATACATTGTAGGATGTTCAGCAGCATCCCTGCCTCTACCCACTAGGTACCAGTAGCACTGTTCCCTTTAGTCATGACAACCAAAAGTGTCTCCAGATGCTGTTGGATGACCCCTAGGGAGCAGCCCACTCCCCTCCCCCCGTCTGAGAACCATTGCCCTACAGGCTATAGGATTCAAGATGAGGGAGAAGCACATTAGGGCGACCTCCTGCTGGCTCTGCGCTCTCGGCGGTTGTCTCTTTCACACGGTCCGGGCCACAGACTCCGGATGCACACAGACTTGGGAATGGACGGTGCCCGGCTCTGCCTGCCTCAGTGTTGTCAGGGCTGCATTGTTCATTTTAACTCACGAATGGCTCTCACGTGTGTTTTAAGACCGTGCTGCCCACAGTTCTGACAATGGTAGGATAGCTCCACTTCCATCTGGAAATTGTGTGATCTCTTTACTCACATTCCAAATTTTCTGAATTCTCTTCCCTTATTTCATCTTTTTTCTTCTTTTTTTTTTTTTTTTTGGTATTGTTTGTGTTTTATTAGTACTCGGAGTAAATTTTCCTTTTGAGCTTCTGTTCTGATGAGGAATATAAAAACAGAATGCCTGTTAGAGTCTGTGCAGCTCCAATCTGACTGCATTTTCTGTAGTTAGTAGCTTTGGCTTAGTTCGAGTGCTCCATGAGTTTTGAATTTTTGTGACCCTTTGAAATTAAGACATCTTCAATGTGACACCCTGGCCTCCCCCAGACAGGAGGTGAAGAGAATGGCGGTTTTATTTGGGGGTGTGGCATTCAAGGACATCCTTGGTAGAAATTTGGGGGTAGGGGAAATTTCTAATTGCATTGTGTATTGGTCACCCAAAGAGGTGCTGATGCAAAGTACCAGAAACCTGTTGGCTTTTATAAAGAGCATTTATTTGGGGTAAAAGCTTTCAGGTAGAAGGCCCTAAAGCAGGGGCTTCTTAACAAGGGTCTGTGAGCTTGAATTGAAATTCAAAAAAAATAATATTCCTGTGGGGATGTGTTGGTGCAGGTGTGATATATTTATTCAATAATACACAGGATAGCGTGGACTTAGTAAGGGGTCCGTGGTTTTCACCTGACTGGCAAAGCAGTCTGTGGAACAAAAAATGGTTAAGAATCCCTGCTCTAAAGAGTCCAACTCAAAGCCTCTTTCTCACCAAAGTCAGCTGCCACGTGTTGAAGCAAGATGGTGGGCGACCTCTGCCTGGTATCTCCTTCCTTCCTTGCTCTTAAGGCTGTGTGGGCCCAGCTGCTTCTGATCTCAGCTGTAGGCTGGCATAAGGCTCGTCTCTCAGGGCTTCCTTTAATAGTCTGGCAGAGGGCTCGTTTCTTTCCAGGCTTTCTCAGCTTCTCAGCTGCAAACTATCAGACAAACGTCTCATCTCTCTCCGGGGCTCCAGGATCAAAACTGACAACATTTTCTCTCTTCTTGTGACTTTTTGAGTGCCCATTTATATCAGCCCACCAGTCAAAGGCCCCAAATTGATTTAATCAAGTAACTTGCTTAAAACCTTTGAATTTAAGACAAAGGGTATCACACCCAGAGGAACAGACCAGTTTACAAACATAATCCTTCTCTTTTTTGGGTTTCGTAAATAATCTCAAACTGTCACACATTGCACCCATTTGAATGATTTGACTGAAGGGTTAGTTTCTTCAGCACACTGTCGCTGGAAGAGGAAATGACTGTGGGTTTCTCGAAATAGAGGTTTAGAAACTCAAGTCTTGGTTTGCAGCTTGCTTCGCTGAAGAAAGCTCAAAAGAAATGTGGTCATATAACATTCCTGACAATTAAACATTGCCTCTAAGGATATTTGAAGCAAAAATGTCAGTCCCTTAGAAGTGAATGTGTTTATAAATATACACACAGAAGTGATTCTTGAAGTTGAAGGTGTTTTCCAAAAGTCTGAAGTTTGAAAATGTATAGTCAACAACTGATATAAGCAGACCATCTTTTAAGAAAAGTTACTCATTATAAAAGCATAGCTATTCATTAGAGATGGATTTAAACACTTTCAGTTCAGAGTACAGAGAGCCAGAGTACTGTGTAACCTGGGCAGGTAAGACAGGATTAAAAGGTCCTTGTAGAAAGATGGGGAAAGACCAAGTGTGGGCACTGTGACGCTCACTGAGGCTGTTAGTGTGTGCAGAGTCATTTCATAGCATTATTTGGAGCTAGACAGACGAGTCTTTCCTTGTTTATGTGGCCCAGCTGGCACTGATATAGAAGATGGACTCTTCAGACAAGTCAGGCCATGCAGAAGTCAAGACTTGTTTATTTCTCTCTCTCCTTTTTGTATTCTGAGAGTCCTCCAAAGTGACCTTGAGCGTTGTTTTTAGGGAATTTGCAGCTTAGCCAAGCCAGTGTATGCCTGATTCCATGAAATACAGGTCTTTCATGAAATCTAACCTTACCCAAGTTAAAGAATTCTGTAGTTCTTTCAGCTGTTTTTCAACACAAACAGCCTAGAAAGTCTGTTGCATCTTTTGCACAAAATGAGCCTATGAGGAAATCACATAGACTTGTACTATTTACTTAGGAGTTGTTTAGCAGTTTGTGGGGACCAGGGATATAGTTCTGCAACAGGGAAAAATTATGATTATAGAATATTTTAAGTATTTTCATTTTAAATATATAAAACCCTTGGAATTTGATTAACAGTGCTTTTTATGGGTGCCTCTCGGTGAACAGGTAACTAGCTTATTATTCGGATATTATATATAAATGGGCTATTTATTATATTTTCATAATAACAAATAATACTCCTATTGAATGTCTTCCCTAACAATCTATGTAGTACCCATTTTCCATTAAACAATTTGGAGGTTCAGATTAGCCATTCTGTGGTGAGAGCTGTCACTGAGAGCTAAGGTCGCCATGGTTTGTTTGATTCTCTGTGTGTAAATTATTTCTCATGGTCAGCTATTATTCCGAGATGGTTGGTGACTGGCAGTTTGGTCTTCATGTCACTTGCTGACTTGCACTGAAGTCTCTATCCAGAAAACATGCTTCTTGTTACCGTTTTTTTTTTTTTTTTTTAGTTGGAAAAGGCTGGCTAATGCCAGTGGCGGTACCTCTGTGGAGTGGCTGTGGCTGAAAAACTGATAGCAGGCAAAGCTCCCTTTTTTATTTTCTTGAGAGTTCAAAGTGGCAACAGTTGTTTAGTTTGGAATTCTGGCTACAGGTAAAGAGGTCACAAAGGCAGCAGAATGCTTGTACTGCAAGAAACTATACAACCGGAGAAGTTAGAGGAATGCCTCTCCTTTTAAACTAGCATTACTAACAAGTGTTAAATCCCCCAATGGAAATATTTCTAGAATGTACTCTCTTCACCCACAGAGGAGAGGTTGGAGAGAAAACGAAATCCAATAGGCAAGCAGCGTTGGCTGAGAGATACCTGCTCTCTGTAAGGGAGGCATTGGCAGGGCCCGGGATGGCTAAGGCCAGGTCCATGACTATTATAGGGGTCCACAGTCAAGCTAGTCCTCGAGGGGGCATTTTCTAGAAATGTGATAATTTAATGCTCCCTCCTTCAGTAGCTCAAATATTTATCAATCCAGGTACAGTGCCAGGCTCCCTGCTGGGGGTTGGGAATACAAAGTTCAGTATTACTTGCACCTTGCCCCCAAGGACCTCATGATCTATTGGGAGAAAGGGATATGCAGATATGCGATCACAATACAGGATACAGAAGCAGGACTGATTCCCTGTGTCCTGGGTGGTGAGGGGATGTGGTTAGGGAAGGCCTTGCAAGACAGCCTGATGAGCAAGGACCACAGGAGTCGGGTTGGGGAAGAGGCAGCAGAGGGGGTCGCAGGCAGAGGGAGAATCTGCTTCTCAGTAACCCTGGGTGGATTGGTGTGTAGTTAATTTTTGGTATTGGGCCATACTTTTGTTCTTCATCTCCCGCTGTGTGATTCTCTGTGCTGTTCCATGGTACCTGAAGTTCTGTCTAATCTTGTCCTGTGTAGAGGGAATAATTCCATTTTGTGGGTATTTTAGAAGGAAGTATAAGATTTTTGTTTAAAATTGGCCGCCCTAACTGGGTGAACTGGATTCCAAACAGTATAAAGAGAGTGGAGTTTCGAAAGGCCCAGGTTTGAATCTTGGCTCTGCTGTTCCACAGCTGTATGACCTTTGGCAGGTCTGTTGAACCTCTCCAGGGCTGCGTTTTCTCATCTATAAAAATGGGAATAGTAATGATTACCCATTGAGTTTTTGTGGAGGAATAAATGAAATATTTGCAGAACATTTAGTATGGTGTGCTTGATAGAGTGTAACACAAGGCAGATATTCAAATGTAGCTGTTATTAAACCCACAGGCGACTTACTTAATGGATTATGCTTATTAGGACAATTGTTCTACAAGATATATTTTTTAATGGCTGGATTTGCATTGGAGAGCAGTTTCTTGTGTATTTTGCATATACTCTGGATGTAGGAGCTGGTTATTCAAAGAAGTAATGTAGGAGATAGAATATATGTCTTCAGAAGCGTAAAAGGGATATGCTATTTTTGTTGTGTACTGGAAACTAGCCTTCACGGACTCACAGAGCCGTCATCCCATTGAGGACCAGAGAGCTCCTCATTTTACAGATCAGGCACTGGAGCTGCCAGGAAGTGTTGGTCCTCAGTGCCACACCGCTGGGCCATGGCTCCCCGTGTTGGATCAGAGCCTTTTCACCGCAACCACTGCCGCCTCTGTTGAATCAGTTCTCACCGCAAGGTTTAATATTTCCCAGGAAGAAATTAATCTTGACCCGTCTTAGTTTTTAAAAATTATTTGTTCATTAATTTTTACTAGGAATTGCAGCCAAGGGTGGTGATTAGTTCTTCTGTTATAGGAACGCTTGAATGGTACTCAATATCAGTAAGAATTATGCCTTAGGGTATTGTATTTGTTTTCAAACTGCATGGCAGATTACCCCAAAGTTTAGTTGGTTAAAACAACAAACATGTATGATCTCACAGTTTCTGTGGGCCAGGAATCTAGGCGCAGCTTAGCTGGTGGCTCTGGCCCAGGGCCCTCCTGTGAGGCTGCGGTCAAACTCACACTCGTGGCTGTTGGTCAGCTTTTAGGTGCTCGCTGGCTGTTGACTGGTTCCTTGCAGGGTGGACCTCTCTTTAGGGCTGCTTGCAGTGTGATAGCTTGCTTCCCACAGAGCAGGGGATCTGAGAGAGAGCGAGAGGGACCCCAAGACGGAATCCACAGTCCTTTTATAACAGAAGTGGCATTCCATCACTTCAGTTAGAAGCAAGTCACTAAAACCCAGCCCACGCTCCGGAGGGGATTACACAGGAGTGGGAATCTGAGGAGGTGCGTTGGGGGCCATCTTGGAGTATCAGTTTTATTCTTTTGTGTTGATTAAAATCCTTTTGGTTATATGTAATAGAAATCCACTAAAACTGGCTTGAGCAATGCAGTGGTAGGGATATGGGCAGAGTTATTGGAGGGATACAAGGATATTTCATGGAGGCCAAGGGCAAGGGGCATAATTGACTCTCCCAAGGAACTGGAGTTGAGAGTTGGACGGCCTGTAGGAACTAAGGGAGCTACCTCTTTTAGTGCCTTACTTCCCGAGTCTATTGTCAGTCATACTTGGTCTTGTTTCTCTCTGTCTCAAATTAATTTTTCTGTAAGTCTTTTCTCTTTATAAAACAGCTTTCTCTACCTATGGTAGAAAATGGCCATCCCAAAGTGTTCGGTTTTGGGACCACAAAAGACTGACTAGAATCTTAATTCCATTCCCAGGAGAAGGGATTGAGTGACAAAGCCTGGCGGATGGGATGGCTCCTCCTGTGAAAGGTGTCCCGTCAGCTGTGGCAAGGTGGAGGATAGGTTGGATCTTCATGACTGAAGGAGGCTTGTTTACCCCTGTTTTCTGTGGGGGGTGGGGTGGGTGGTGAGTAAAGGCGGGGAGGTTAGGGTGGAGTGAATGGTTGGGGGAAGCAGTTTCAAAGAAGGCACATGAAAATAGTTTTCTCAAGTACATATTTCTTTAAATCCATATTTGATTTTTTTCCCAAAGAATTCCCAAGTATAATAGAGCTAAAATGAATTAATTTGGGTAAAACTGAAGTTGGAGATTAGCAAACACTTTTGGAAAGAGGAACATTGGAGGGAAAAGAACAAAGTTACCATATTAAGAAATGAAAAAAAAAAAAAAAGTTTGGGGCTTTAAAGCTAGAAAACGTTATTAGCTATTAAAATTATTCTCTTTCTTTGTCTTTTTCTCTCTCTTTCTGAAGTTGTCCCATATAAACTCTAGGCTCATCCATTTAAATGTTCTTATGCTGTGAACATCTGTCAGCTTTCCTATCTTAGGTGGTTTTTTTAGCAGCTTATATAACTTGAAATGAAATTAGCATTTCTGTTTGGTTCTAAAACTCCTCATGTAGTGTCTTAGGATTTTGCGTTTAGCTTTAATTTCTTTCAATAAATTATAAAGAAGCAAAACATGTTTTTTATTGACATTTTTATATGCTTATTTACTTCCATAGCATCTTTAAATGATGCACACTTTGACTTAGCTCCAAGAAATTTTTGTTATAAAGATATAAACAGAAAGCCTTTCCTGGAGGTATTTTTCTTTTTCCTTTTTGCAGATAAGTCACAAGATTAAGCCTGTAAAACCTAAAAACAGTCTACCAGTGGCATAGTTGGTTAGTTATTTTTATTCTTGGAGTTTGAATTGAGCAGCACAGTAGTAACAATGATTAAAGCAGATTAGTATGTGACAAATACTTAAGCTTGCACAACTTAAGATGTTGGTTTGTTGGTCAGTATCCAGTTTTAAAAGTTGAGGTTGGCAGAGTCCTGTCTGGGAATTGCCATGCAGGACCTGAGTGGGAAAATGCGTGGTGGATACGGGTCAGGGAAGAAGGCAAGTGGCATGGGGAGAATGGGCGCTGCTGAGATGGGAAGCTGGCAGTGGACTGTGGTGAGGTCCGTGGGTTCCAGGGAGGCATGCTGGGTGGAGCTCCTTTGGGAGCATGGACACCCTCTATTTAACTTATTCACACATTACTCACGCAAGACTCTATTACTGTGGAATTTAGGCTTGGCAATCATGCTATTTATCGTTATGACCGGTTAGGACTAAAAAGACTGTATGTATCAGACTTGCAGTGATCTCTGGGAAGATGGGACAAGTTTTGCTTACTCTTGTTGTTTCCTTATGATTCTTTCTCTTTAATCTGTTGTTTGTAATCCAGCCTCTCTCCAGCGCCTTTTAAAAATGTGGAGTAGACCCAAGTCTCTGCCCTGCTTAAAATCCCTACTTGGCTCCTGCTGTGGTTGGAGCAAAAGTCCAACTCCTTCCCAAGGCTCCCAGGGCTTTTGGTGTTCTGTCCCCTGCCTGCCCCGAAACCTCATTTCTCCCAGAGCGATACCAGCCACAAGGTGCTTTTTGCCTGGCATGCTCTTCGTAAATCTTTCTTGCCTGAGGGTCTTCCCTAAGAACACAATCAGGAGAGGTGAACCTCCTGCCCCTGCCCCAGGCCCATAACCTTTTATCACTTTAACTTTATTCATATAATGTTTACCACAATCTGAAATGATCTCCTTTACCTGTTTATTGTATGACTTTCCCCTCCCTTCCCCAGAATATAAACTCTATGAGGATAGGATCTATGTTTGTCTTGCTTACACTATATTCTTGTTACGTAGGGCAGTGCTTGGTCCCTAGTAGGTGCTCAGTTAATATTTGAATGCATAGAGCTACTGCAGTTCATTTAATAGCTAACATTTCTTTGTGTTTCTTGACCTTAGCATTTTTAAAGAGCACAGACCAGTTATTGTGTAAAATATCCCGCAATTGGGGGTTGTCTGATGTTTCCTCTGAATTAGATTCATGTGATGCTTTCTTGGCAGGACTGTCACAGCAGTGATGTGCTCTTCTCAGTTCATCCTACCAGGACGCACAGGATGGTTGTTTGTCCCAGTATTGGTGATAATAAGCTTTGACTACTTGGTTAGGTTGGTACCTTCCAAGATTCTTTGATATAATGTTGCTTTCCCCCTTGTAATTAAGAAGTAACTTGTGGGGAGACTGAGATTGTGTAAATACTCTTTCTTATCAAACTTGCACTCACTGGGCTTAGCATCCATTGATAGGTTCTTAGCCTCACCATTCCTTCTGTATTTCTCAGGAGGCATGCTATTGTAAGGAAGAACCCTTCTTTCTTCCCATTTATGTATTTGTCAATAGGAAGCCATGGATTGTTATTTTATTCAATGAAGTATAGTCTGTTCTTCTTACTTATTTTGTTGTTCACATTGCCCCAGATTTGGCCAGTGAGAGCCTCTTTAAGCTGGTTCTTCTTCAAGCTGTGTTCTTTTGACATGTCCTGATCATTCTTTGAATACTTCCTTACTTTCTAGCAGCAGATTTGCTTTCTAGAAATGATTTGTCTCTTGGTTTAGAAAAAAGGATGTTTTCTTTTCTCTTGAAAAATATGAATGTAATATTTACCTTTTGCCTAAACATCACAGTAACATCAGTAGCCAATTATGATGCTGGATATCTGAAATTAAGAAAGTCTCATTAAAAAACAAACGTGATTTTGCTTGATGTTTCTATGATATCAAAGAATATCTGCTTATATAGATCAGGGACAAAGTAACATTGTATGAGATGTTCAACAATATTCACTGAGTTCTGTCGGTGTATAAAGCATTCTCCCTGGAGCTGGAAAGAATTGTAAGGGACAGCAGAAGGCGCTGCTCTCAAGAGTGGCGGGATTTAGTAGAGGAAGAACCTGTGCACATGTAAAGTCACTTTTTTTTTTTTTTTTAAAAGGTAACGGTGGCCTGGGATTGAATCTGAGACCTCATATGTGGAAAGCCAGTGCTCAACCACTGAGCCACATCAGCTTCCCTGGGTTGGTTTTTTTCATTTGTTTTGCTTGTTTGTTTTTTTTCAGAGGTACCGGGAACCAAACCCAGGACCTCTCAACTGCTTGAGCCACCTCCATTCCCCTAAAGTTACCTTCTGATTTGTAGCAGTAGGCAGTTTTCAGAACTTAGTGCCTTTTGTTTAAGACAAGGTGAGGCCAAAGTCAAGGCCTAACTGATTGGTCCAGCGAAGATACCATGAATCACTTTCAGCTTTAGATGGTTTATCACTTACATAGAGAAAGGAAGAGTAAGCAAAAGGTGCCAACTTTCTGTAATTCTTGTCCAACATACAAAAAAGGATGGCACTAAACAGAAGCACCCAATGAGGGCAACCAGAGTCATGGGATCCACTATTGCTGAGGAGCCAGATGTCGACTACAGCTAAGCATTTTTATATTCTGTAGCTCTGCCTGGGGCAGGGTGGCGGGGAGCACAGAAAGCCCCACTCTTTGTTAGGACCTGGGAGGCAATTAGGAGCTGTCTCCTAGGGGCCTTAGGGAGGCGGGGTGGGGCCTCTGGGAGTGTCACAGGTGTTTTCTCCTGGCCTGGCCTCCGTGGCCTCCATGGATGTGTGCAGGGTCTCCAGGGCGCCGTGGCGGAGCTGCTCCCCTATGCTTCATGGCGTGATCGCCTCCCCTGACTGCTGCCCACCTAGGCCTTCTGCTTCCCACCGTCCTGCCCTGCCCGTCTACAGATCTGCTCTGTAATTGGGTAGTGTTGATTCAGGGTGTTCTTGGGGCCTTCTTGTGTGGACCCTCCTCTTCATATCCATCCTAAACCCTCTATGTGGCATTTGCTTGAGAATTCTACGTCACAGTGTCCTTGCATATATGCAGAGTTGCTGAATTTCTGCAAACATTGCCTCATTGCTTGTAGATGGCTTTGTTTTGAAGCCTTAATTTTTGGTGACTGTGTTGTCAGTCTTAAATGTGATGTGATCATATGGATCCAGAAGCTGGATTGCTATATCTTATTTACCTTCATGAGGCCAAACTGGAAGATGGAAGCTTTAAAATTTAATTTTTAAAGGCGATATATCCATTGTAAAACATTTAGAAAAGTATATAGAAAAAAATCACGTATAATCCCACCATCCAGAACATTTGATACTATTATTATTTTTTAAAGATTTATTTTTATTTATTTATTTATCCCCCCCTTGCTACTCATGCTTTGCATTTTTCTGTGTCTGCTTGTCTCCCTTTGTTGCATCATCTTGCTGTGCCAGCTCACCACACTGCATGGGCCGTCAGCTTACCGCACCATGCATGCCGGTTTGCCTTCACCAGGAGGCCCTGGGAATTGAACCTGGGGCCTCCCATGTGGTAAATGGGAGCCCAGCCAATTGAGCCACAGCTGCTTCCCTGATACTATTATTTTTATACTAATATGAACATTTATAAGAATATTGTCATGATATGTCTAAATATGATTATATCAATATATGTCTTTAAAAAACACTATAAAAACACTATGTGTCTATAAAAAATCACTATAAAAATACACATCTGTGGGTCAGAAGTTAGGCTTACATGCATTTATCAAATAACATGCATTTATCAAAATCCAGGTATTCATTCCTTGATGTTTTGATTCATTTTCTCTCATATATGTGTATTTTTATACATGTGAACACATATATCATAATTGGGATCATGCTATAAATATGATTTTATAGTTAGCTTTTTCTCTTACTGTAAAATTAATACCACTAAATAATCTTCTACAACATGATTGTTTACAGGTAATACTTAAAATGTATACCTGTTCCATAATTTATTTAATCAATCTAACAATAATTATACTAGCATTTAAGTTCTTATTATATGCTATATATTATGTCAAGCGTCTTACATATTTTATTTCATTTCATCTCCATCTCAGTCTGCTGGGCTAGTTGTTATCATCTCTGTTTTGTAGGATAAGAGACTGAATTCAAAATAAATACAGGGCAGAACTAGGTTTTATTTGGTCCCTTTCCATTAGATTTTTCCTTTTTTTTTTTTTTTTTTTGAACTTGTAAATAATGGTATGCATGTCTTTGGGAGCATTTCCTTAAGATGTGTTTCTGAAAGTAAATTTTTTGAGGCAATGGAATGTAACTTTTGGTGCATATTGAGTAGGCAGGAATTAAAATACTATGCTATTTTTCAACTGTATGTGGGTAATTTGTAATATAGATTTGAAATTTGGCATTCTGTTTACTTGGGTCTTCATTGGTTTACTAAAAAAATTATTTTTATTTTTATTTATTTATTCATTTAAGACAAGGCTTCTGATTTTTAGGTTATTAAATTCTAATTTTGAAGATAAGTATACATATTATCATTTAAAGCAGCATATGATAAGTACTGTTAGTTGTACAAAAGGAGGAGCTAAAATCAACCTAAAAGAGAATGTGCTATAAGACATCAAAGGTGGAAGAGGTTGACTTTTGCCTGGGACAGTCTTGGGCAGCTTCATGGAAGAGATGGGTTGGGGGATGTGTCTTTTGAGCCAGTGGTTCTTGTATATAGAAGAACAGAAAGGGCCAACGTTTCAGGCAGGAGGGTAAGGCAAGAGGAAAGGCCTAGAGGTGAGAGAGACAAGAGTTGTTTGGGACGTGGTGAGTGAGTTTCTTCAGAGGAGGGGCGTAGTAGTCCAGGCAAGTCTTGGGCCTACTGCAGTCTAATGGGTCATGTGTTGTAGGGCCCAAATGCCAAGTGAGGCAGTGCCAGACTTTTTTGTCGAAGGATCACCTCATCAGGTGGTCCAGGGAATTAATTTGTTGGAGATTTGGGAACTAGATGGGGATGGGAAAAGCACTGGAGCCAGTGAGATCACTTGTGTTGGTTTGGTAAGAGGGAGTCTGAGTGTGTGATAGTTGGATTGGAGAGGAAGTGATAGAAGCTACACTACTGTGGACTCCCCACCCCATGTTACAAATGTGAAATTACCCTGTCAGAGCAAAGGCCTTGGGAAAAAACCTTTGTATTCCTTGCCTCACACTGAGTAGGTATTAAGTCATTATTGAAAGAATGAGTGAAAAAGCAATATAATTTCGTGCCTAAAGTTGTAGAGAGAGGGAGGATTCACGGTTGATCCTGAGTCTTGGAGGCTGAATGACTGGATGATGTTTTAGTGAAAGGAAATGGGGACTGTGAGGAGGAAGAATTGGCTTTGAGGAGGGAGAGGGTAAAATTTTTGGATAGATTTACACAATCTTAAAGTTATGAGATAATTGGTGTTTGCAAGATTAATTTTGATATATTCCTGTTAAGAATGAAATTTTCTCCTCTAATTCTAGTAATGTGAACAAATCTGAATGTTCCAGTCCAGAAATTGGTCTCAAAAAAGATGGAAAGGCCCAGATTTATAGTAGTTTATTTGATGAGAATGTGTGTTTACAATAGCATTAGGGTTTTAGGATCCTTTGCATCTCTTATCTCATATAATGTCTGGTCTTTTAGCCCTTTCACCTGAAATTCACAATCTGTCAAAAATGAGGGAAGAGCCAATAAACAAGTACTACCCAAATTTAATGAAAGTTTCCTTTTGATTATACCTGTCCTAACTTATTCACGCTAGGATTGGCCCACATCAGTACCAATTGCTATTTGATAAATTACCACATATAATTAATTGTATGTTCCAAAGCTTGTTTTCTGACCACCAGACATGGGTTTTTAAAATTAGCTAAAAATGGGGACGGATGTGGCTCAAATGGTTGGGTGTCCATCTCCCATATGGAGGGACCCAGGTTCGATCCCTGGGACCTCCCGGTTTAAAAAAAAAAAAAAAAAAAAAATTGGCTAAAAATAATGCTATTTATTTCATGAATTAAAAAATTGGTTCGGGGGTGGGGGTTGTGTGGAGTATCAGATATACCATTAGGATGTTCTTTGAGTTTATAGTTCTGTAAAATATTAAGAGATGAAATATTTCTAAAAAGTTTTTGAATTAAATGAAAGCTTACTAGGAACATTACCTGCATTAGTTTGCTGCTTAGGCATTCCAGTTTTGTGAATTGTATATTTTTATACTTCATTTTTTCCAGCTCCAGTTTTAGTGTGTTTTTAAAATGAAGTTTATAAGTTCTTTATAGATTAGCCTGTTAACCCTTTTTTTTTTTTTTTTTTTTGATAATTGTTCCATTTTAAAAACCGTCTTCTTTTACAAGTTGAATGCTTTGCTAGAGCACAGGTGTTTTAGTTTCCTGGCTGCTAAAGCAGATACCATGCAGTGGGTTGGCTTAAAACAATAGGAATTTGTTGGTTAATTGTTTTGAGGCAGGAGAAGTCCAAAATCTAGGCATCATTAAGGCGATGCTTTCTCCCAGTAGACTGGCATTCTGGGCTGTCTGCCAGCGGCCTCGGTCCTTGGCTTTTCTGTCACATGGCAATGCACATGGTGGCCTCTCCAGGCATCTCTGTTCTGTTGACTTCTGGCTGCTCCCTCTTGCTTTTTCTCTTTCATTCAATTTATAAAGACCCTGTAATCTGGATTAAAGCCCAACGTGATTCATTTGGGACCACACCTTAATTGAAGTGACATCCTGAAGAGGTCTTATTTACAATGGGTCCACACCCACAGGAATGGATTAAGTTTTTCTGGGGTATATAGCTCCAAACTACCACAACAGGCTGTGTTAAGTATGACTTAAATGGTTCTAAGAGGACGAGTGGGTCCATATCAAAATGTGGGAATTTTCTGTTGTGATTTCTCCTATTGCTTGGTTTAAGTCCCAGACCACCATATATATGCTTTTGAAAGGAGTCAGTTAGGATCTTTTTAAAAGTCATTTGCCTTAAATGTATTTGCATCATATTAAAGCTCTGGAAGGTGGAATATTCTAAATGCAGGTGAAAGATTTCTATTCCTGAAAAGATCAGGAGGGTTCTTCCTAACCTTCGCAGTGTCCGTGTAAAGAGGTAGTAATAGTGAACATAAAGAGTCCAAGGCCCTGAATGCAGAATGGTACAGCCACCGTGGAGGACTGTCTGGCAGTTCTAAAGTTGAATATAGACTTGTCATGTGACCCTGCAATAGTATTACTAGGCATGTACCCAGAAGAACTGAGAGCAATGACACGAACAGACATCTACACGATGTTCATAGCGACGTTATTCACGATTGCCAAAAGTTGGAAACAATCCAGTTGTCCATGAACAGATGAATGGACAAACTGTGTCTGTTCACATGATGAAATATTATACAGCTGTAAGAAGAAATGAAGTCCTAAAGCATATGACAACATGGATAAACCTGGAGGATGGTATGCTGAGCAAAGCAAGCCAGATATAAAAGGACAAATATTGTTATGATTGTGCTACTATGAATCAAATATATTGTGGAACATATTGTATGATTAAAAAATTTTTTTTATATGTATCCAGTACATTTAATTGAGAAATGTATGTTTTTATTAAACTGTGTTTTTGTTTTTGTTTTTTTTTTGGTTTTTAATTGTTTATATTTTCAATTACTAAATGTACAAAATGAAGTTTAAAAAAAAAACAAAAAACCCAAGACCCTAACTCTCCTGGGCTTCCTACTTCAGTTAGCCCTATCTCAAACTTACCTGGTCATGTATATTGAATTGGGAAGGTTATAGAGTACAGATAAGATAGGCTGTCTTTGCTGGAGGACATTTGAAATTGAGGGCAACAAATTTGATATTCAGAGAAGAAAATGTACATACATTTTTTTTTTGTGTGTGTGTTCCAATAAAACTTTATTAACAAAAACAGGTGGCACAACACAGGCTGTAGCTTGTCAACCCCTGCACTACAATTTAGTTTGTCACTTTCCATTGATTTTTTTTTTTTTTTTTTTTTTTTTTTAGGAGGTACCAGGAAGTGAACCTGGGACCTCGTGTACATACATTTTTATGTTTAAATTGTCTTCAGAATATAAAGACTTGCTTTGTGTAGAAAAGAGCTGTTGCCTTTTTTTTTTTTTTTTTAACTGCAGTCTTAATATCTTAAGGTCAAAACAAAACCTAGATTCATTTCTTCTATGCTTTGTTTTCCAAATTAAAGATGAGGAGACATTTCTCTGCTTCTTAGTACCACTTGGAAAAATGTTGAACTTCAAAAGTAAAAAAACACAGAAGAATAAATAATCAGAACAGAATTTCTCCATAATTCATGTGCTGCAGTTGTCAAGATTACCTGCTACTGGATTAATTATTGCAGATTTAAATATTTTGGATTAGCTTCCTGTGCTTTGAGATTGTTACTTTTCTTCTATGCCTATTAATCTTTGTATGCTTAGAAAATTCCAGTTAAGTATAATAATACTAGGGAAAAAGAAAATGACCAGTAATGTGAATAAAATCTGTACTTTAGTTAATAGTATTGTACCAATATTAATTTCTTAGCTTTGAAAATGTACCATGGCTACCTAAGGTATTAACATTAGGGGAAATGGGGTGAAAGGTATATGGAAACTCTGAACTATTTTTGCGACTCTTCTGTATACTGAAACTTCTTTCAAAGTCAAAGTTAAAAATGAATAGAATAATTTATCAGCTACAACATTATTAGTTTATTATAACCAGATCAGAGTGATTTGTGTAGGGAAGGGGCAGAAATTCACTTCTATTTGGGTGACGGAATTCCATATTAATTTTCATTAAGCTGAAAGATTGAGAGTTGATGGTTTATGCTCCTAGGATGAAGATGCTGTGCCAGAGTATGTTTAGTAAATACAGAATTGTTCTTTCTCTTTTTCTGTGTTATGTATCTCTCTCTGCATAAACAGATGTACTAAGGGCATCTCAAGTGAAGTGACTGGCTTTCCAAAAATACTTCAGAATTTATTCTAGCTTGTTACACATTTGTTTTCTTGATGGGATGATGACAAACATTTGCTTTCTGAGAATAAATTAGATTTTTTTTTTTTTTTTTGCAAACAGCATATGATTTGAGGCTTTGTGTAGAAGTTGCTTGATCAAACTAATACTGATTTGGATATAAATTTCAGAAATGAGAATTTTTAGAAATTAAATGGCTCTGAATTCATTTCCAAAGAATAGTGCAAAAGTCTCTTTGTGCAGTGGCCACATCGTTGAACTAATTATAACACCTATGGATTTCAAATTTAAAGAATATGACTTAGATGTGTACTTTTCTGTTTATTGTAAATGAGTAGTGACATCTGTAAAGTCCGAGGTTTTCCAGCAGCTGCTTTCTCCTAGGCCATGCTGTAGCCTAGTGGAGACACAAGGCTGGAAACATGGGCTGTGCTTCCATTCTTCATTAGGTAAACCCAATTTCATGCTCTTCAAGCTGCCCCCCACTCCCCTTTTCCTTTTGCTCTAAGGCAGTGCTGTCCAATAGAGCTTTCTGTGATGATAGATATATCTGTAACTGCTGTGCCATCCAGTTTGGTAGCCACCAGCCACATGTGGCAGTAGAGTACTTGAAACGTGGCTAGTGTGATGGAGGGACTGAATTGTAAATTTACGGTAACCACATGGCTAATGGCTACTGTATTGGACAGCAGAGATCTAGGGCTACCATTGCTAGTTGCTTGGGTTGTCTACCTTGAATGCTAGTTAACTGTGAAAGATGGGAATGGACGTAGACATTTATAGGATAAAATTGCCCATTTTTTAATATAAAATCTCCATTAAAAGTTTTAAATGGAGAAAAGAACTGACTTGCTGTTGAAACAGTACCTCTGTGCTGACTTCTTGACTTTGAGGTACTTTTTGTGAGAGGTACCTTTTGGGGAACCATTTTAAGACCTCTTTTTTTTTTTTTTTCCTGATAAACTTTTCCCTGTCAGTAAATACACCTCCATCTAGAATTGTCAATTCGTAGAGTAGGTGTAAGTTTAAGGTATTTTTTTCCCCATACAACCTGCCAAAGTGCCTCCTACTGGTGACCTCCCCCTACCCCCCCCCCCAAAAAAAAGGTTGTAGTAATTTACCCTCTAATTGGCATTTGTGCGAGGATGTTGATCAGAGTGAGCAACGTTTAGGGTTGTTGTTTATGCAAAGAAGCCTTTTAGATAGCATCTCCACATTCATAAATCCTTTGTTTGTGTATTCTTTCTGCTCTTGTTTGGGACAAAAGCAAAGTGGTCATGTCTGATATTTGGCTTTCTTTCAGCCTCTAAGCAAAGGGCTTGTGCTGACAGGGAGGGCGGGGGTAGAGGTTGTCCAAGCAGGGCGAGGCTCATTTGGCAGGTCTGCTCGGGAGCCTGCCAGCACATTCTCTCTGCCTGGCTTCTGCTCCACGCTGCCTGTTGGGTCGTTTAATAGAGAAACTCGGTTCCTGGGACCACAAGTTCCGAGCCGGCCAGCTCTCTCCATGGGTTGAATAACGGCCCCTGTGTCTGGCCCTGGCTGCAGCCCGCTGATACCAGGCGCCCGTGTTCGCACAATGCCGTGTTGTCCCTCCGGCCGGGCTGGCCTGCTGCTCGAGTGCGCCAACTGTCTGGTGCCAGTGCTTCCAGGTTGGCATGCAAAATAGATGCTTAATTTAAATTTGGGGCAAAAGCCCTTTTCTCTTTCACACTTTGTTAGGATGCTATCTTATCTTAGTTTTGAAAAAGGTTTCAACTTCAGAGGCTTGTAGAAAGTGGTCTGTGGGCTTTTTAAAAATAATAATAATAACTTAAAAATTAAGGGAACAGACCTATCTTAAAAAGGTAATCTGGGAGTGCATGATTACTAGGCAGGAAATGATATCCCCAAGTTCTAGAATAGTGAAAAGGCTTTTTCTTTCAACAAGTTTTGAACATGTGCAAATTGCAGGACTGTCTATGGATGGGAATGAAAGGCCTTGCTTATCAGGAAGAGGGTTCATGCGAGGGAAATAAGATATACAATGAATGTCACAAACCAGAAACCCTTCTTAACTGGGTTAGAAGGCGGGTGAGGCCACTGTGCGGATGTTTATCAGCACCTGTTCACTGCTTGGTGCTGACATCCCTCACTTGTCTCAGGTAACCTTGAGGGCAGCCCACAGGTAGTGGTGGGTGAGCAGTATAGGTGGAAGAGGGAGAGAAAGCTGTGAGGGGGTCGGCAGGAAGCCTTCATGGAGGGAGGAGTAGGGAAGGCTGGTGCTGAGGCGAAGCATAGGTGGGATTTTGATGAAGAGGAGGGGGGGATGTGTTCTGGACACCCAGGGCAGGGGGAACAAAGGCTGAACCGTGGGCTCTGTGACGGCAGGAGCCCCGTCTCTCTGCTTCCCACTGTACCCTAGTGCCTGGCACAGTGCTAGGTCTAGTAGGCACTCAGTACATAGCAAAGGAGAAAATGGCATGCAGTAGGCACCCAGTAACTGTTAAATACACTGAATTTCTTTTTTTAAAAAACAAACTTGGGAAGCGGCTGTGGCTCAATCAGTAGGGCTCCCGTTTACCATATGGGAGGCCCCGGGTTCGGTTCCTGGGGCCTCCTGGTGAAGGCAAGCCCGCCCGCACGGCGTGGTTGGCTGACCCAGCGAGCACAAGCAGCAAGGGGGGGATAAATGAATAAATAAATAAAATCTTAAAAAAAAACAAAAACAAACAAACAAACAAAAAAAACCAATTTTATTGTTACATATTAATAAAGCATAAAATTCATCCAAAGTGAATATACTGAATTTGAAACCAGTGTTTCAGAGAATAATTAATTCTGGCAAATAAATCAGGGTTCACTTAGAGGTGGAGGGAGAATTCTGGAAAGGTGGGTTGAGGCAGCGTGGGAGGTGATGGGGTTTGAGCTTTATTCTCTAGACAGTGAGGAAGGTTTCTTCTCAGCAGGGCCATGGTGTGGTTAAGTTGGAGTTTTAAACTAAGGTGATTCGTAGGATATATTGGAAGGTATTTTAGTTTGCAAAAGGGCTGCTGAAGCAAAGTTCCAGAATGGGTTGGCTTTTATAAAGGGTATTTATTTGGGGTAAAAGCTTACAGTTCCAAGACTGAAAAGTCCATCTCAAGGCACCATATGAGGTGCTTTCTCACCAAAGTCAGTTGCCACAGGGTGAAGCAAAATGCCTGCCTATCTCTGCTGAGGTCTCTGCCTTGCTGCAGCTGTAAGCAAACCTGACATAGGGCTTGTCCCTTACTGGGCCTCCTCTCTCAGTCTCGGTTGCTCTGCTTTCTTCCGAGTTCATCTATAAGCTATCAGGCATATGGCTCATCTCTCCCTGGGCCTCAGCTCTTTGAGCCTGTCCTTTCTCTCACATGGCAGGATCAAATATGGCAACTTCTTTTATCTGTGTCTGTCTCTCTCTCTCTCTGTGTCTCCGTTTATATCAGACCCAGCAAGGGAGCAGAGACCCAACCTGAGTCATGCCTCACTGATGTAGTCTAATCAAAAGCCCCAAATTGATATTATTAAGTAATCTAATCAAAGGTCCTTCCTCTGAATTTAATGCAGTCAAAGGGTATCACACCTACAGGAATAGATCAGTTTAAAAACATCTTTCTCCTTTTGGGATTCATAAAATAATTCCAAACTGCCACAGAGGGGAAGGTTGAAAGCAGAGAATCAGAATTCTTGTTTGGAGACAGAGATACTACCCAGTCTCATTGGCTGTTCTCACCCTGAGGACCCAGGGGTCAGGAGCTGGAGCTCTTTGGTCTGGCTCCAGGTTAGATTCATTATTCTACCATCTGCCAGCTCTGAGAGGCTGGGCCTTTTGCCTAACTTCCTTAAGCCTCCATATTCTTATCTGTAAAATGGGCATAATAAAAATACCTACCTCATAGAATTGTTTTGGTCATCAAATAAAACAATGATGTAAAGAACTTATAGTACATAGAAGGCACTCAATAAAAGCAGTTGGATAATAGTGTTAGATAAAGGTCATTTTACACAGATGTTGTAGAATAAAACATTTTAGAATGTTGGACGGCTTAGACATCTCTGACATATACTTCTAAAAGACGCTGGATCCCCACAAGTGGCTTGATCTGGAGAAGTCGCTTTGTTTCTTCACATGTCTAGCTGGGCTGCCTGAGAGCCCCATCTTCCCTCTTCCCTCCTGAGGAGTGTAATCTGAAGGTGGGGTGGGGTTGTCAGGGCACACCTATGGCAGTGTATCTCTTTCCCTGGAGATCTTCTCAGGTCTGAGATTTGAAAGTAATTTTCCTAAACCAGAAAAAGGCATGGCTGAGTTACCAAAAGTAAAAGATTTCGATTAACAAAACTTTCTCTCAGGGGGCTTCTAAGTTTGCCAGTGTTCTGTGTAACCAGGTACAACAACAACTGGTCATATACATATCCTTCCTTCCCACACTCTTTAAAAAAGTTGGGAGTGTGTGTTGGTTTAAAGTGCCTGGTTAATACGCAGGGGTTCTTAACAAGGGGTCTATGAGCTTGAATTGAAATTCAAAAAAAATAGCTTGTGGGGATATGTTGGTGCAGGTGTGATGTATTTATTAAATAATACACAGTATAGTGTGGACTTAGTAAGGGGTCCGTGGTTTTCACCTGACTGGCAAAGGGGTCCGTGGAAGAAAAAGGTTAAGATCTCCTGACTTAGAGGGAAGACCACTAGTTATTCCTTGTTAGTATGAGGAAATGGGTTAAAATGACCAGAAGAATGAGTTAGTTGCACACACCCAGAAACTCAAACGTAAGAAAGGATGGAATCTGGAATTGGTTACAGATAAAGCTGTGTAGTCTTCTTGCCAGGAGGTCATTAAAACAAAAAGAAATGCTGTTTTGGAAAGCAGTTTTGTAGTGGAAAAAACACCTCAACAGAAATTGGGAGACCTGGTATAATTTTCACTCAGCTGCATGACCTTGGGCAAGTCTTGTCAATTTTCTGGGTTTCAAGTTCATCCTCATGTCTGTCATTGATTTTCGGGCTATGTCCCCGTGATTTTCATGTACAGAAATGAACTTCTCTGCCACTAAAATGGAATATAATGATAGCCTTTTTCTAATTTGCAAAATTTTAAAAATTGAATTGACAGAATTTTCTGTATTCTTAATTTTTCTTGAATATAAAATTTTAAACTTCTTTTGCTCCTCCTCATCTGCTACCAAGTGTTATATATGTACTTGTTATTTTTATGGATGTGAGAGACACTGGTTATTTTATACTCTGCTCCTATATCATTGTCATATTTCTGCTAGAAAATCACTCCCAGAATGACAATGGCACTGCCTGCATCCACATTTGGTGGTGTTTCATGGGGGCTGGGGGCCTGCGTGACTCCAGTGAGCATTGCTCCATGGCTCCAAGGGTCAGGACGATGTGGCATGTGGAGTACCCTTCTAATTTGGGATTTAAGTAGGAGATTTTTGATAAAAAGAGTCATAAAATCAAGAATTTAGATCTGAAAGGGGCCTCAGAGATCATCTTATTGAGCTTTCTTTTAACCAAGGTGCCAGTTGTCCAAAAGCAGGTAGCTGTTGAAAGGATAAGCCAGGTCGAGAGAGCACATCTCCAGACTCTCCAGGCTGGTGTGCTTTCTACTGTTGAATCCCGAGACCTCATCGCTGCTTGTCCTGAGAAATCATTGAGGTTTTCCCACTTTTCTGGTGTGTAGGAAGGAGCAGCAGCAGCCTTCCCATCACCTTGAGGGACTTCCTGCTGCTCTGACATCATAGAAATCTGCCCAGCTTGCTTTGGGGAAGCAGTCCACTGCCAAACATACAAAAAGCAGTCTGGACTAATTATCAGGGAGAAAGTGCCTTGCAGTATTTACTTTGGATGAGATTAGTTAAGAGCATCTGAGGCTCTGGCGGTTGAGTGGGTATTGACTTCCATCCTTGTGGACGTCAGTGGGACAGAGGAAACAGCGGAACAAATGAGCCTTGACAGAGGCCCTCCCTGCCTGTGACGCTGGCCTCCTGGGCACCGTATTTCTGCCAGCCAGAGGCTTCTGCCAAACTGTTCAGGGCAGGAACATTGTTTGGTTTCAGGGGATAGGTTTGTTGTTAGCACATTGGCAAAACTGAAGGATAAAAGGCTCATCACGGCTTAGGAAAATTGTGGTCTCTGGCAGGATTTAAACAGAACTGTTACTGTAATCCTTGAAACTTGGATTCTTGCTTTAAGAAAACACAGAAGACATTCCAGTCAACTTTTTATGGGAAAGAATCATGAACATATAAATTAAAGAGAATAAATTCTTGGCTTCATATACCCTTTTGAGAAGACTACCCCATTGGGGCTATCCCCTGTTAAATTTATGCTGCCTGGGATTTTCATTGCATTTTTTTTTAGTTTGCTGAACTAACTACTTAAATCAGTTAAAGATACATAAAATTTTGAAATTGAAATGTGCTTCTGAGATATAGCCAAATGTCCAATTGAATATTTTTCTGCTTCTGCATATTATGTAAATATATGTAACTATTTCATAGATTAGACCTCAGAAAAATTAGTTTTATTATTAGATTAGAGGTAGCCAAATATCTTAATACAGGACATTTGAATGCAGACTTGTATAACTCTTTAGAATGTGCAGAACACCTATAAACATTTAAATATGTGACCTGTCAGAATTACCTGGATGGCTGTTAAAAACACAGGTTTCTAAATCAAAATTTCCTGGGATAGAACTGAGGAATGTTTAGTTTTAGTGAATTCCCCCAGTGAGTCCCCTAAAGTTTGAGACTCATGGACTATGTAGTGTTCGTTCCTTTAAGTCTCAGCACAACTCCGGGGCTTCACTGGTCAGTTCTTTCTGTTATATTTCCCCTCTCCCCACCCATGCATTTTTAAAAAAACAGTTACGCGTACTTTCCGTGTGCCTGGAAGTGTGCTAGGCATGAAGGCTGTAGAAATGAATCAGATATTCTTTGTATTCGTAAGGTTCACGGTCCAGTGGGGAAGACCAAAAAATATATATCTTCTGGATTCCAGTAGTAGAGTCAGGCATGTAATTCAGCCCAAGGTGATGGTTTGGGAGATCAAGAATTATAGGGAAGGGATAACTTGGGCTGAGTTGGGGGTGGGGAGGCACTACCCAAAACATTGTTTTTTTTTTTTTTTTTTTTTTTTAATAATAATAAATGCAAAGCATACTTACTGACAAAAATCCTGGGATATATAGGAAAGTGTAAAGAATAAAATTAAGGTCAGCATTAATCCCATTGCCCGAGATAACCGTTTACCCTGTGATATCATCTGTTCTTATGCATGTCTCTGTGTGTGTGTGTGTGTGTGTGTGTGTATTTGTATAATTGGTATTATTCTGTAGATTTTTTTGGTTATGAAATAGTTTAAACATGCAAAGAACAAAGACTATAACAAACCCACTGCTACCTGCTAGCCAGATTTAACAACTCTGAACACTTAGTCTTCTTTGCTTCGGATGTTTTTATGTTAATAAAATAAAACATGGCCGGATGCAGGTGAAGCCTCTGTTCCTGCTTCCTCCTGGTTCTAGTCCCATCCTTTCCTTCCTTCTGCTCTCCCCAGAGTTATCTACTGCTCTGAAGGTGGTAAGTGTCCTCCCAAGACATGTTCATAGTAGACTTTTTTTTTTAAGGACGTATCAGGAATTGAACCCAGGACCTCGTACTTGGGAAGCTGGTGCTCAACCACTGAGCTACACCCACTCCCCAATGAGAATTGTTTTTTTCGTTTATTTGTTTCCTCCCTTTTAGGATATACCGGGGATCAAACCTGGGACCTTGTATATGGGAAGCAGGTGCTCAACCACTGGAGCTATAGCTCCTTCCCATAATAGACTTTTATTATGTAAGTAGTGTTATAAATGATTTATAGTAAGTACTTTTAGAGTGTTTTTAAATTTTTTTGTAAATGTTATTTTACTGTATGCATCCTGCTGCATCTTGCTTTTTCATTCAATAATATGTTCTGAAGATTTATCAATATTAGTACATGTATTAGTTTATTCTGGGCTCCTTGTAGTATTACACTGTTTGAATTGGCCTCAGTTTACTTATCCATTCCCCTGTTGGTGGGCATTTAGGTTGTTTCCAGGTTGTCCTTATTTCTAAGAATGTTGGGCTGAATAGCCTCCTCTCAAGCTCCTGGCACAGGGTGTTATGGTTTTGTTAGGAATTTCCTGGGTCTTTCCTTGGTATTGTTAGACATTTTCAATTTGTGCGAGTCCAATGGGTGTGAATTTTTACCTCTCATGTTTTGTATTTCCCTGGGTTCAAATTTGTATCCTGGGGAACGGATGTGGCTCAAGAGGTTCAGCATCCGTCTACCATATGGAGAGACCGGGGTTCGATCCCCAGTACCTCCCGGTAAAAAAAAAAAAAAAAAATTGTATCCTGCTTTTTCATTTACTGCGCTATCATGGGAAATTTCTCGTGCTATTTGTTATCTTTTTGTTTGTTTGCTCTCCCACTGCTCCTTGAAGTGGCTTCATTGGGATATCCTTTTTCACCTCTCACCTTAAATGTTTTGGCCTTCGTTGGCTCTATGTTCTAGCCTTAATGTTATTTAATGCTGTTTTTGAGGGTTCAGTTAAGTCTAAATTCACTAAATATAAACCCTGGGTGATGAAGATTCGGAATCTTCTGCTGTTCTCTTCTTATTGCTGTGCAGTAAAGTCTAGAGACCTGGCCAGGTAATGTGAAGTCCCTCTCGTTTTCCTGGTTACTGTGATAGGGGCTCATAGGCCCTTTTCTTCCTTCCTTCCTTCCTTCCTCCCTCCCTCCCTCCCTCCCTCCCTCCCCCCCCCAGGACCTCGTACATGGGAAGCAGGTGCTCAACAACTTGAGCGACATCTGCTCCCTGGTCCTTTTCATTTTTGATTGTCTGTTGGGTAGCTTATTTTACTTGCTGAACATCTTTTTCTGTTTTCCCATTAGCCTGTGAGTTCCTTCAAAGTGTGGTCTCTATTTGGACCACACTTTCACACTACCACTGCCCATCACAGTTGTGGGACTCATTTAGGAGCATAACGTCTGCTTAGCGCCTGACTCAAGGATGAGAGAGAACCGTCTGTTCTGTCAGCCAGCACTTCTTTGTTCATCCAGCTCAGACTCTCACGAAACCTCTCCTTCCTTTCTGCTTCCTTTGCTGTCACACTGGAGGCTGGACGCCAGTGGTCTTCCTTTCATAGTCTGTTTGCTTTAGATCCATCTTTCACAGCTTTCACAGTCGTGCCTGGAGAACCTTCCTCAGACTCCTCTGTACCTTACTGGGCCTGCTTGGCATTTTCCTTCCACAGGCTCACCTCTCCCTGCCTTTCTGAACTTCCCCCTCTGTCCTCTTCCAAGCTCAGTCTGCGCCAGTCTGTGCCTGGCATTTTTATCCTCCTCCCAGTTTCACATGTGCCTCTTGATTAGGAGGAGCACTGGGCCAGAGCAGAGGCTTTGCAGTTACTGCCTAGCATGGGTGGTGGGGTTGCAGGCCTGGAGGGCCTAGGGCAGACTCAGGGCAGGTAGTGCCTTTTCGGGGGGCCAGTGGAGGAGTGGAAAACGGGGGTGGGGGGCGAGTTAGTCCAGGGCCAAATGAGGAAGGAGCTCAACAGTGGAGAGGACCATCAGCAGTGCAGACTGAGGAAGAGTGAGTGACTCCATTGCATTTGATGAGTTGCTGATGACAGTTTGATGTATTCCTTCAAGGTTAGATGGGGACAGAAGCGGAATTGCTGGCACCGAAGGAAGGAAAGGGTTGGGCAATGAGGGTAGGCCTATCATTGATGAGATTTGAATAGGAAAAGGTAAGTGAAGGTTTTTAGTTTTATTTTTTCCCCAAATGGCAGATGTTTATGTGTTTTGGAGGTTCAGAGAATGGAGCTAGTATAGAGGGAAAGATTCATAGTGATTAAAAGAGCCAAATCCTGGAGAAGGAGGGAGAGGAAGGGGTTCCTCAGGGTTTAGTTAGCCCTGACAGTGTGGGAGCGTTTGAGGAGGGAAGGCAGGAGAGTTGGATGTGGGGCGGGATCCACCTCTTGAGAGCCCCTCAGTTTTTTTCTCTCAGGTAGGAGAGGAGGTTTTGCTTGTCAGCAGTGTCTCATGGGGTGGCTTGAATTGATTTTGCACAGATTAGGCATCCAAAAGTCTGCGTTGTGTTATTTTATTCCTCCCGTCAGAGACCTTAGGTGACTCTCTGAGCCTCTGATAGAAGCCTCAGCGCCTTTCAGGGCAGTCGAAGGCTCATATCCATCTCTGAGGCTTTTTTACTCACTGTTCACCCTTGTGGACTCTCTGCTTCCGTTTGTCATTCTGCGGACATCCACTGGCTTGTTTGTGGACATGCCTTTGCTCACACTGGCTCATGCCTTTGCTTGGGATTGCCCCTTCCTGCTGGCCCTCTCCTTTGTTCCCATTACGTGTTCATTAACTGTATCTCATCTCATAGAGCACTGAACTGCTGCTTTAAAGTATGGTCATTTTTATTCATGCTTTTATTCCTCTACTAGATTGTAAACTGAAAAGAGTTTTAAATCCAGGAACAATTTAAAATATATTATAATAGAGTGTAATAAGAACACTTATGTAAGTATCAGGAATACCAGCATCTGCAGGGGCCCTGCTTCTCCCTGGTCAGGGTTTTGGGCAGTTACTTTCCTTCTCTTTAGTCACTTCGTTAATTTACATAATGGGGATAACGGAACCTATCTCTTAGGAATGTTGGGAGATTAAATGAGACAAGGCTTGTAAAGCATCTGGCACGTGGTGAGTACCTAGCGTATCTCACTACTGCTGTTACTAGTGATGAATTCCTTGCTTCTCTGTGCTGTTGGATTGAACACCTGGACGGAGGATGAACCTTGGCCAGTGGATTAGCATGTTTCCCTTCCGTCCCCAGTTCAACTGAGGGCAAAGCTAGTGTCTTCTGTTTAATTCCATCTCCAGTGTCTGGTACCGGTCTTTTTTTTTTTTTTTTTTTAAAGATTTTATTTATTTATTCATTTATCCCCCCCTTGCTGCTTGTGCTTGCTGGGTCAGCTAACCACGCCGTGCAGGCGGGCTTGCCTTCACCAGGAGGCCCCGGGAACCGAACCAGGGCCTCCCATGTGGTAAACGGGAGCCCTACTGATTGAGCCACAGCCGCTTCCCAGGTACCGGTCTTTGTAGAGAGTGAAGAGGGGACGAAGGCCTCATGATGACTATAACAACTTATTTTCTAAAGTACCCCGTGCAAATAAGGGATTCTTTTTTTTTTTTTTTTTTTTTTTCCCCTCATGGTGATGGCATAGAAGGAAATTTTTATTCTAGGGAAGTAATGTGCTTGTGGTTGATGGTGCCATTTTGTACAGTTTTTTTTTTTTTTTTTCCCCTTTTTCTTTTTAGCAGCACTTGGCTAGAAATGGCACATAATTACATATTTATAACATTTATGGCAAGAGGCTCAGTTCATACAATTAAAATTTCTCCAGTTAAGATCCCTCTGCTTTATCTTTGCCCACAGCACACGGGGCATAGTGTATGCTTTATTTTCTGGCCCTTTTCTTTTCAAGACAATGCTGAGGCCTAGAAGTTTTAGTAGAGCATCCCTGTGGAGTGGACATACATATAGTGAAGCTTCTGAAACTGGAGATGGGGTATTATCCTGGGGGACATTTTTTCTTATTAATTGTTAATGCATTTGACATTCTTCCTGGGTAGCTGATGCCTCCAGTTACACAGTAGGAACACAAATGTCTCCTAATAGAGAAACAGGAGGAGACACTTCCTCTGTGAAAACGTGACAAACCAATATAAATCTTTGAACAGAGAGCCCTGTTGATCTCTCCACACCAGTCACAGGACTTTTATCTCTCATCAGTCTTTGTGATAAATGACTGGACGTTAATCGTTAGTGCTATAAAATATGTCTTAGGTGTCACAGAGAGTAGTGACAATGACAGTTTCAACCAAGAAGAGATCATGTTGAAAAGTTTTGAAGTATTTTGCAATTGCAGGTAGAATGATTGTTTCATAATTGAGTCAGAAAATATGCCATTGAATAGTGTTTCAAGTTTGGTCTTTGTCAGTTTTTTTGTGGTTAATGTTAGGTAAGCGTACTGGAACAATTACATTCATGGCCAACTAGAGATCCTAATATGTGTCTCTGAAAAACAGATAAATATAACAACAATAGTGTTGAAGAAAAGGGGGAAAAAAAGAAAGTCATTACTCATGAAGAGATTTAGGATTGCTAAAATAAGGATGCAAGGGAGACAAGCATATTGTCAACATTTGTTACCAAGCAGGTGTTCTGATGCTTAACATTTGACAGCAATAAGGGTTCAGGAGTAAAAGGATCAAACACTAAGAAAGGAAGGTTAAGTGGAAAAACCTAAGGGGAAGAGTATGGGTAGATCACTGCTTTTGTATTATGAAATGTGATGGGGTTTGTGGTGAAGGAGCACAGGATAAAAGTATAATTTCTAAAAATGATGTATCTATATTTTTCTTAAAAAAAAAATTTTTTTTTTAATTGTTAAAGAAGCTTTAGATTACATAAATGTTACATTGAAAATATAGGGGATGCCCATACACTCCACCCCTCCCCTTACCACACTTTTCCCCATTAACAGCATCTTTCATTAGACAATTGATAAACACATAGTGATGCATTGCTACCAACTATGGTCTGTAGTTTACATTATGGTTTATGGTTTGCACCACACCATTTTGCAGGTTTTGACAAAATGTATAATGACCTGTATCTGTCATTGCAGTGTCATTCAGAACAATTCCAGTGTGCAAAAATGCCCATGTTATACCTGTTCTTCCCTCTCGCTTCCCTCAGAACCTCTGCTGACCACTGACTTTATAGCAATGTTACAAGTTCTTCCATTGCTAGAATAATAATGTCTACTTTAGTCCATAGTTGCATTCCCCCTTATGTTTGTTCATTCCTCAGTCTTGAGGATTTTGGGATGGTGATACCTGCTCTACTTCCAATTGAGAGGGGGCTTAGATACCATGGGGCAGATGGGTGGAACTGTCTTGCTTGCAGTTGTAGATACTCTGTTCTTTTTGGGAAGGGTGTTGTCCATCATTATCCTTTTGTTAATTGTCCTGGGCAAGTCTGATGAACTGGAGAGTAGATGTTGGCTGCAACTCTGCTGAGATTCAGGGCTCAACCAGCATATGAACAGCCGGAAGATTTAAGCCTCTGGGACACATATTTAACGGGTGTAGTGCTAATTAAAGGTACAAATATTAGTTTTCTAATACTGCCGTAACAAATTACCACAAATTTAGTGGCTTAAAAACAACACAAATGTATTATTTTACAGTTCTGTAGATTGGCAGTTTGACACGGGTCACAATGGGTAAATATCAAGGTGTTGGCAGAGCTGTGTTCCTTTGTTCCTTTCTGGAGGCTCTGGAAAGAATCTGTTTCCTTGCCTTTCCCAGCTTCTAGAGGCTGCTCCTCTTCCTTTGCCTGTGGCCTCTTCCTCTATCTTCAGAGGCGGGTTGAGTCCTCCTCACATGGCTGGCTGACCACCTCTTCTTTTCTCCCACTTTCAAGGACCCTTGTAATCATATTGGGCCCACCTGAATGTCCAAGGGTAATCTTCCTATTATAAAGTCAGCTCATTAGCAACCTTAACTCCTCTTTGCTGTGTAAGTAATATATTAACAGGTTCCGGAAATTTGGATGTGGACATCTTTGGGGGTCATTATTCTGCCTACCATATAAATTATACACTTTGTGCTTTTATTCCATTTACAATTTATATAAAGAAAATTTTCTTTGGAGTTGAGTAATGTTTACTGTAAAACCATACTCTTAATTCTGTGATTATTGTTTTTCAGTATTCAAAGTATTGAATCATCTTGTTTGAATTTTGTAAGATATTAAAATTCAGGGGAAACTATGTTCTCCAAAAAGCATATGAGATTTGGGTTTCGGTGTATTCAGGTGTTATTTTTTTGCTGCTTTGCAAATATCATAAATGTTGCAAAACATCACTTACAGAGAATCTACCTTTGGAATTTTGGATAGCCCCGAAACCTACAAGTAGTTGAGAGATGTTTCTTTGTAGAAGAAGCTGGTCCTAAGCCTAGGAAGGGAGAAGAGGCAAAGACCATGGCAGGTGCCTGGAAAGGAAAAGTGGGAAAAGTGAGGAGCTCTCTTTGTCTCTTGACATCCCTACAGGTAGTCCTGTAGCAGAGACAACAGGAGAGGTGACACTAAGGAAGAAAATTAAAAGAGATGAGAGAACATAGTTCTGGGGCAGTGATGGCGGTGAAGCCCCAGGCCCCAGAGATGCAGCTGAAAGGATAGCTGCTCTGTCCTAGAGGATGAGGTGGGGCAGGGAAATGAGGACCTACACTGTATCTCAGAAGCTCTAAGAGGTAGTGTTGTTTTTTTTTTTAATTCTGTCCCCAAATATGAGCTCCTCTAGTACATTATGTCCTCATTGAGGAAAGAAACTGGCTTTTATTTCAGAATCCTCTCAGGATCCCATATGCAGTCTTACAAATGGAACATTCATACATTGTTAGTGGGAATGTAAAATGGGTACAGCTACTGTGGAAAACAGCCTGGCAGTTACTCAAAAGGTTAAACAAGAGTCACCATGTGACCCTGTAATTCTGTTCCTAGGTAAATACCTATATTATTAGTTAGAATTCTCCAGAGAAACAGAACCAATAGGGGATTATGTATATAAAGAGATTTAATATAAGGTATTGGTCTCCACAATTGTGGGGTCTGACAAATCCAAATTCTTTAGGGTGGGCTGCATACCGGTAATTCCAGTAAAGAAGATGCTGACGTCGTCCTTAGTCTGAATTTCTCAGGGGAAGCAGGTTGGCTGAAAATTATAGCAAGAGCCAGTGCTGAAGTTAAGTCTGAATTCCTCCTCTTCTGACCTGTGAAATCAGTTCTGGCTTTTGAGACCTCTTACAAAGTTGATGTGGAGACTCCCCACATTGCCCAGGGCTGTTGTGACAGTTTGAATTTTGTGAATTCCAGAAAAAGATCATATTCTTAAACTAATCTTGGGAAGAGACAAACCCCATGGCTGGTTGCTCACAGCTCAGCTCCCGGAGTGTGGAGGGGAAGGCAGAGACCTCGGCAGAGGTGGGCAGCCATCTTCGCCAGGTGGCAGAACCCCAGAATTAACAGTAGCCAGCTTTGGTGAGAAAACATATCTGATCGTGCCTTGATTTGGACATTTCACGGCCTTGGAACTGTAAGCTTTTACCTCAGATAAATCCCCTTTATTAAAGCCAACCCATTTCTGGTACTTTGCACCAGCAGCCCTGTGGCAGACTAAGATAGCACGTCTCCTTTGCTGATTATAGACGCAATCAGCTGATTAAATATGCAGATGCCATCTCAAAATATCCTCACATTAACAAGTAGGCCAGTGCTTGACCAAAAAACCGGACACCATAACCTAGCCAAGTTGACATAGGAAATTAGCCATCACAATACCCAAGAGAATTGAAAACAAGTTCATATAAAAACTTGTATGTGAATGTTCATAGCAGCTTTGTTCATAATAGTGAAAAATTGGAAACAACCTAAATGTTCATTACTGATGACTGTATAAACAGAATTTGGTATAGTCATGCAATGGAATATTAGTCATTAAAACGAGTGAGGTACTCACACATGGAGGAGCATTATGCTTCATAATGTATGATTGCATTTATGTGAAATGTCCAGAATAGGCAAACCCATAATGACAGAAAGTGGATTAGTGAAACGGAATGACTGCTAACAAATGTAGGGTTTTTTGGGGGGGTGATGAAGATGTTCTGGAATTACATAGTGTTGATTGTTATATAGCCCTGTGAATATACTAAGCACCACTGAATTGTATACTTTAAAATGGTGAATTCTAAGGTATGTGAATTATTTCTCAAGAAAAATACTGTTGATCACTCCAAAGTGTTTTTGTTTATGTTTATAGATATTTACCATATTAGAAATTAATATTTTAATTTAAAAATATTTATTTTAAAAATACAGTAATGCTCTATGTGAATATAAATAATTTTTCTTATTTAAAAAACAACTAAATTTCTCAAATAAAACAAAAATACTTCTGTGAGAAGAGTAGCATTGTTTTACATTTTAAAATCATGTCTTTAGTATATAGGTTACTAGAAGCCGCTAGATTCTCTCATATGTACTTCTGCAGTCAATCTTTGGTAATATGTTGCTTTGGTTGTGGTATATGAAGAAAATCCACCTCACACAAATGTGGTTGGTTAGAAAAGGAAGGAATTTTTTAAAAAGGCTTTTTAGGTAATTGTGGATTATTCTTTGATACTACACCAAACTTGACAAGTGATAATTTATTAGAGGTTAGTTGCAGTGTGGAATGTGAAACCATTTACTCTGTTACATTACAATTCATTGATCTAGCTTGTACTTTGAATGTATCTTTTGCCCATCCATGATTTTATAGCATCAGACTTTGTCATTTGGGAAATATTGGTTTATTGAGTTATGCAGATCTTCCAAATGTTGACACATTTCATATGTGTGTGATACGTGTATGTATGTGTATATAAATCATATGTTAATATTACCACTGATCTCATCAGAAAAGTCTATTAATTATTGAGAGACTTCAAGCTCATGGTTGCAGATATGAGTTTTCCAGAGTTCCTTCATCAAGGGCCTTCTTTTTTTTTTTTAAAGATTTTATTTATTTATTCATTTATCCCCCCCTTGTTGCCTGCGCTCTCCAGGTCAGCTAACCACGCCGTGCGGGCGGGGGCGGGCCCGCCCCCATCAGGAGGCCCTGGGAACCGAACCCAGGGCCTCCCACATGGCAAACGGGAGCCCCACTGATTGAGCCACAGCCGCTTCCCTATCAAGGGCCTTCTTAAGTGAAACTAATCCCCTTCCCCATGATTGTGTGGGGTGAAGAATACAATAATTACAAGTACAGATCACTATGATTTGTGGTAAACTATCAGCACTTTTACCCATCATTGCTTTTGCACCATTGGTGCAGATGTCAACACAGTGAAAAAGACACAAAAAGTCTTAATATTATATATAAAATGTTTTGACCTTGCCAATCTCCCGAAAGGGTCTTGGGAACCACACTTTGAGAACTGCTGGGCTAGTACATAGTAGATGTTAAGTGCATACATTCGACTGACACTATTATTTTGCTTTGTAAATTTTTATTGTAACCCTGTCTTCTTTGGCCCAGCCTCTTATCTCTGTATGCTCTGTAGTGAACACAGTGTCTGTGGGGAAGTAGGGCATCAATAAATATGTGACTAACGTGTGAAGTCCTGTGTGCTAGGGTGGAAAGGAGGGCATGTGTGTTAGGGCTCTCAGAAACAGAACTGACAGGATATAAATATGTATAAGTGTACGTGTGTATATGTGTATATATATTAAAATATTTATTACAGGAATTGGCTTATGGCACCATGGGGATTGGCAGGTTCAAATTCCATAGGGCAGGCCACCACCTGGAGACTCTGATAAAGGTGATTCTGAAATCTGGCATGTCTGGACTCTGTAGGGCAAGCCATAAGCTAAAAACTCTGATGAAGGTGAGGTTGAATTTCCCAGGAGAAGCTGTTGGCTGAAGGAGAGGCAGAAATTCTTCTTTGTGACTTCTGAAATCCTCACTTCTGGTTTTTGAGACCGCCACCCGATTGGATGCAGAGACTTTCCACGTTGCTGGGAGTAAGCTCCATTGTTGATTGTTGGTGCATGCAGTCATTGATGCAGCCAACTGATTATAAATAGTAACAATCAGGCCAGTGTTTGCTTGATTAAACAAGTGGACACCATAATTTAGCCATGTTGACACACGAACTTTACCATCACAGCATGTTAAATCACTCCCAGTTTTACTGGGTGCTCAGTGAAGTAGGCTGCTTTACTGGATGGTGCCCTCTGGAAAACTTCAATGTTGAATGACGTGTTTTTTTCAAGAGTACCAGATAACTGGAGAATTTGCATTTTTGCCTTCTGGGTTTCTGCAGGTGATTTCCAAAGGTCAGCTCTTTACTGGAGTGAATCCCCTGGGTGTCTATTTGGCATGCAGGTGAATCCAGAAGCTAATGCAGTAGGTATACTTGCAGATGCTACATAGCTTTGTAGACGTTTAATGTGGGGGGACTGAGGCAGCCGAGACGAGGGGATGCTGAGTAGTGCCTGGCCCTAAACCAGCCAGTGCCCAGGCCGACCCAGGTTTCCTGAATTCCACCCTGTTCCATTTCTACATTAAAACCCAGCCTCTCAGCAGGTTATATAGCAGTTTTTTAAAATTTGGTGACAGTATATTCCTGAGCACTGGAGCCAGGTCCTTAAAGAGTTGGGACTATCTTTTTTGGTACACTTCTTCCTAATCTTGATATTTGGGTACCAGACCTGGAGATGGCTGTTGTCATATTTCTGTTTTTTCAAAATGGACTCCTGCTTGGCTTTCTGAGCTCTTCTTTATTCCAAGTGTTGTTTTAAGTAGGAGACTCTTGCTTTCCTTTATAAGTGACTTCTCTGTGGGCATGGCCAAAAACAGCCTCTTCTTCAAAAGAGCTTAGGATTTGGGAGAGGAACCCCAGACTCTGGCCTTGGTGGATGTTTAAGAGTATGGTCTTCAGTATTTTACAGTGTAAAGGAAGACTGAAGGATTTTCTGGACCAGATTTTGCCTGGTGCTAACGTGTTTATATCGGTAATTCCCCAGGAGGGGTTACAAAGCTCTCTGAGGTGGCTCCTTGTGCCATGGTGGTGGGTGTATGTGTACGCTGTAAAGTCAGGAGGGTTTTGTTTTGTTTGAATGAAGTAGCAGCTCCCCACAAAAGCCTTGCAGAGCACAGACAGAAGGGAGCTTGAAGGAAAACACGATGAGCAGAGGGAGCTGGGCTCTTGCCCCAGGAACTAGAGTATGGGTACTCATGACAGGTTTCAGGCTGCTGTTGCATAGCCTTCCCTTTTGATCCTCGCTGTGATCTGGGTACTAGTTAGACAGGGAGGGGTAGTATTCTCTAATGAGTGTGGAAAACGAGGCTCAGAAGTGTTAGTTGAATTACCTAAGTAAGTGTTGGTGTTGGCACTGGGCCGCATGTCTCCTGGTTCCTCCTTGAAGTGTGTCTTTTCTTTGTTTGGCTTTAACTATGCTTTCTTTCTTTGTTTTGTTTTAACCACACTTGACCGGCTTTATTCATGAGAAGGTGAGTTAGAGAAGGCCAGAATCAAGGGAGTCTTCAGTGGAGTTGGTGGGCCACGGGCTGCCTTAGATCTGATTTGAGGTCAAGTAAAAAAGGGATATCCGGGATCTTTCAATTGGGGAAATGTTGTGGATACCCTACAGAGACCAGCTGGACCACCAACCACAAATTTGGGTTCGGTATAAAATGATGGTGCCTCATCCACACCAAGAGGATATGAAAAGGTTTATTGTTCACATAATGAAGTCCCCTGGGGTAGGCTCCCAAGCAGGTCCAAACGTGTCCTGAGAGAACAAGGAAAGGAGACTGATTTGACTTTTACTGTGATTCAGGCATAGGGCAAGGGTCAGGGTTTCAGAGCCCTGGGGGCAGGGTGGGGTGTTGCCTCAAAGAAGAGAGCCCCAGGGCTTTCTGAGCCTCATCTGTTGTGGGGCAGAGGGGCCAGATGGGGAGTGGGTGGTAGGGCTTGGAAGCTGTCATTAAAACTGGAGTCAGACACTTTATAACGGGAAAACACAGCTTTCCTCCAGGGATCTAGCCGAATCACAGAGGTCAGTAGGGGGCTGAATCTGGAGCAGAGAAGCCCTCCACCCCCAACCCTGGTTTATCCGAGAGTTGTTACCAAGAAAGTTAACCTGGGCCAATAGTCAATGGAGCCTTTTGCTGGAGGCTTTGAAAGCCCATTTCTCACCCAGAAAGGGGAGGTAGTAGCTGTTCCCCCAAAGGCTTCAATACCCATCCACTAGAAGCTGTCACATGCAGCAAGTCCAAGCCACGCAGTCAGTGGATCGGACCACACAGCCGAGTGAAGAGATGTGAACGAGCCAGTAGATTGTAGGGGAGGACCGCTTTGTCACAGGAGTGGTTGAACTTGGAAAACTCTCGGGTATGTGTTAGGTTATGCATGGAAGATGGATTTTGGAAACCAGTAGGACATAAACTCTTAAATTTTTATTTATTTTTAAAGAAGCTTTAGATTACATAAATGTTATATCAAAAATATAGGGGATTCCCATATGCCCCACCCCCTCCCCCTCCCCCACTTTTCCCCATCAACATCTTTCATTAGTGTGGTACATTTGTTACATTTGATGAACACATATTGAAGCATTGCTTCTAATCTTGGTCTGTAGTTTACATTACGGTTTACACTTTTCACCACAGCATTAAACGGGTTTTGACAAAATGTATAACGACCTGTATCTGTCATTGCAGTGTCATTCAGAACAATTCCAATGTCCCAAAAATGCCCCATGTTACACCTGTTCTTCTCTGTCCCTTCCCTCAGAACTTCTGGTGCCCACTGACTTTATAGCAATGATACAAGTTCTTCCATTGCTAGAATAATATTAAGGCTATAATAGAATAATGATAAGTCTACTTTAGTCCATTGTTCGTTCCCCAATCTTGAGGATTTTGGGATGGTGATGCCTACTCTGTTTCTGATTGAGAGGGTGCTTAGATATCATGGATGGATAGGATTGTCTTGCTTGCAGTTGCAGACACTCTCTGTTCCTTGGCATGGGCGTTGTCCATCATCATCTCCTTGTTAGTAGGACATAACCTCTTAACAGCCTCCTTTGTAGTTAGGTGTTTTTAATATTATGGAATTATAACATGAGATGATTTCAAAGTTGAGACATCTGTTCTAGCTCTTTTTTTAAAAATTGACTTTTATTTTCTTTTTGTTGTACAGTTCTATGAGTCCCTCCTCCCCCCCACTCCCCACCCCCCACCCCCCACCCCTACCCCTACCCCTCTGCTGTCCGTGTCCATTTGCTGGGTGATCTTCTGTGTCTGTTTCTTGCCTTCTCTTCTCATTTTTCTCCTCCAGGCTTTGATCCTAGGGATCCTCCGATATGGGAGAGAGGCACCCTATCACTTGCACCACCTCAGTCCCTGGTTTCAGGCACATCTCACCTTGGCTTTTCCTTACGTCTCTCTTTTATTGCATCATCATCTTGCTGCGTGGCTCGCTGTGCGTCCGCATGGGCCTGGCTTGCCTGCTCGCCTTTTTATTTTACCGGGAGGTCCTGGGGATCGAACCCAGATCCTTGCATTTGGTAGACGGATGCCCAACCACTTGAGCCACATTCGCTTCCCTGTTCTAGCTCTTAAGATGTGCTTTTTCTTTTGCATCTCTTCATTTAATGGAGAGGAAGACACTGCTTTGGGGGTCACTGGGAACTAAAGAGTAGAGGTGTGGCTTGTCCTGCTATGGAAGGTGGTGCTGTCCCTCGGTCAGGGTAGTCGTATCAGTCGTATCATTAAGCCATTTTTTTTTTTCATTAAGCCATTTTCAAAGTACTGAAATGTTTTTTCCTATTTCAGGTCTGCCCTGAACTGCTTATTGTCTTTTAAATTTTATGTAACTATGCATGTTGTGTACATGCAGATCAGACTTTCCAGCTCTGTGGTCTCATCAGTGGTCTCTCTGGTTTATAATACATTTTCCAAGTTTTGCTGTAACAGTTTACACATTCACTTATTTGTTCAGTCAGCAGATAAATTTTGAATGCCTACTTATCTATCATTTGAGCGTAAAATTCCTCTGAAAAGCTTCAGAGGAAGCTTTTCTCATTTGTAGAATGTATTGGATTCAATTCATACAGCATTTTTTGAGCATTTCCCTGACTTGGGAACAGTCCTCTTCTTTGTTGGTTTTTTTTTTTCATATCATTTGAGAGCTTTGTGTGTGCTGGCCCCACTTTGGCTTGTATTTTGTAAGGAACACCAGGAGTCAGTCCAACATTGAATTCATTGAACCATTTATGTGTAAAGCATCAATTTTGCTGTGATCATTCTTTTTCCTTTTTGAGGTAACAGGGGCTGGCGATTGAACCCGGCATCTTGTATGTGGGAAGCCGGTGCTCAACCACTGAGCCACATGGGCTCCTTTGAGTTGTTTTTTTCGTTTGTTTTGCTTGTTTTTTATTTAAAATTTTTATTTTTTTATTTTTAGGAGGCACCGGGGACTGAACCTGGGACCTCCCATGTGGGAAGCAGGCGCTCAGCCGTTGAGCCACATCTGCTTCCCGCCCCATGATCATTCTTGAGGAAATAACTGGCAGTCAGAGCTTATTTCTGGAATGCTGCCTCTCCTCCTGATTTATACCAGGGAACTGGGGCCCTTCTCTGGTCCATTATAGATCAGGAGGGTTTGGAGCTCAAAGAGACCTTAGAGATCATTAATTCCTCTATGTTTTATATACAAGGGAACCTGATAATAATAACTAACTTGAAATATTTTGAAAAATTTCAAAATCATACAAAATTAAAGAGACTAGTACAATGATATATCCATGACCCAGATTCAGTAAGTTCCAGATTTTGCCCATGTTATAGCTGTTATATATAGACCACTTACCTGTGCTTTACTTTCACCTCACAACCCCATGAAGTAGATATTCTTATATCTCCATCTTAAAGATGAGAAAATGGAGAGGCCCAGAGAGGTTAAGGTACTTGCCTAGCGCCACACAGTCAGTAGTAGCCAGGGCTCAAACCTTGTTTGACACCAAACTTAATAAGCTTCACTGTACCATCCAGAGGTTTTGTAGCTTATCTAACGATCATGGTCAGCTCGAGTCAGACTAGAACTGGGACCAGGAGATCTGACTACTTCATTGTTTCTTTTCTTATGACTTTCTTGCGACTTTTTCTCTTTCCTTTATTCATTTGCATCCAACTACTCTTTGGATTTGAGGCTTCTGTGTTCCATTTTAGCCCTGATAGGCAGACAGTATAGTGTACCAAGGATTGGGTGGTGGGGTAGTCTGCTCTGGTGCAGGTGATAAGGGGGTGCTTTGTCTGCAGAGAATTTGAAACCTGTAATAAAACCATCTCAAAGTTTGTCTGCTAAGTCTAAAAGTTAGAATTGTGCCTGTACTTCTAAACAATGTCAGCGATAAAATATTCCTCCCCCGAAAATCTTTTGTTGGGGTATGTTCTAAATAATTGCTGCGGTAACTTGACTTTTAATAATATATATGTAAGCTTCAAATGAACACTGTATTACTTATCCTTTAATAGAGATTGTACACTACATGGAAATTAGTGAGACTCCTAATTATATAGTTGATTCCAACACATGTGGACTCAGCTACATGCATTCGTTTTGTGAGTAAGTTTTTTTTAAGAGTTTGGAATGTGTGTTTAACCCCTGCGATACTACAGTAGCATTACTGATAATTATAACACTGTCATTCTATATGACCGACTACTTGGAGTTTTTGGTTGTGCTTAAAAATTAGTGGATGTGGCTCAAGTGGTTGAATGCCTACTTTCCACATGAGAGGTCCCGGGTTCAGTCCCTGGTGCCTCCTGAAAACAAAAACAAGCAGTGGACAAATGAAAAAACCAACTCGGGAGCTGATGTGGCTTAGTGGTTCATTGCCGACTTCCCACATACAAGATCCTGGGTTCAGTCCCTGGCCCCAGTATCTCAAAAACAAAACAAACAATTAAAACTATAAAACAGTGCAAACCTTGATGTACCACGTTTTTTGAGGTTTATTTCTTTTTCTCAGTAATGCACCTGGAACCTAAAATACAAACCTTAGTTTTTAAAAAACTCATTTAAAAAGAATAACATAATGACTTGCTACCTAGCAGCATGCACTCTTTCTTAATTTGCCTGCCCTTCACCAAGCTACACAGCTTTTGGGTTATCAACAATGCTGGAAGAATAGATGTCAGTTAGAGGTGTAATATTTTTGTTTTTTTGTTTGGTAAGTGCAAATTTTGGTTCATACATGAAATGTTTTACTAAATTTAAATATAACACTAATTGTTTTAAAATTATTAGTTGATTGTTTTAAAGAACAAATCAAAATAATAGTTGATTTTTATATAACTATTACTGAAAATCACTTTTCATACAGAGAAGGGGAGGATATTAAATAAAGACCCTTCCCAGATGTGGAATATACTAGGTATGCCATTGTAGGCAGAATATGTCTTCTATGATTCTGTTTTTTTTTTTAAGTGGTACCGGGGATTGAACCCGGACTTCGTACATGGGAGGCAGGCACCCAACCACTGAGCTACACCTGCTTCCCTGATTCATTTTTAAGTAAACAGATTGAGAATCTTTCCTACGTGCAGTATCTAGAGACGTTTTTAGTTATGACAACTTGTGGAGTGGAGAGTGGGGGTGCTGCTGGCATCTGGTGGGTAGAAGCCAGGGATGCTCTAAGCATCCTTCAGTGCACAGGGCAACCCCCCACCCCACCCCCAAAAATTACCTGGCTGAGAATGTCCTCAGTGACTGGGCTACAAAACTCTGACTTAAACTTGAGTTATAACAACTCTCCACAAAGGAGAGCTTTTTTCTGAGGTAGAGGAGAGTTTCTTGTTAGTGTTTCAGAGACTAGCTCCCTTTTCATGACAAAAGAGGCCACTGATCTGTGTGCTACTTGGCTGTGTAAAGCCCTGGGGGGGCGGGCAGAAGGGCGACACGCTGCGTGGCTGGCAGAGTCGGTGCAGTCACGCGGGGTGCGGCTCGGGGCTCGGCCGGGCGGCGATCCGGTTGAGGGCTGCACACACCACGGAGATGGCCCCTGGCCAGGCCTGTGCGTGGGGGCCTGTCCACAGCCCAGGACTCTCCCTTTAGGGTTGGGGGAGGAGTTTTCCTTGGGCAGCAGCCGCTCACCCTCTGAGAATTCCCTGGCTCCTCCCACAAGGCCTCGGAAGGGTTATCCGAGGTATTCTCATCCTCACCCATGCTTGTCCTCAGGAAGTTCCCGCAGGTACTCAGATGACCCATGAATTCCTTTTGGAACACTGCAGTCATCTGTAGGAACTCACATTCAGGCATAAACAAAGTTAAATCCTGCTATGTGGATTGAGCTGGTCTGCCTCTTACCCTGACCATGGCAACAAGCTAGTATCAGAGAGCCAGGGATATAGCAGCTATAAGCTGCTGAGGATTGATGGTGGCTAATAATCTGGTTGCTTGTATGCTTCATTATTGTTATTTCAAAATATTTCAGCTGAATTATAGAACTAATATATGAATTTAAAGATAGGAATATTAGAGGGGTCAGATGTGGCTCAACTGGTTGGGCGTCCGTCTCCCATATGGAGGGACCTGGGTTCGATCCCGGTAAAAAAAAAAAAAAAAAAAGAAGATAGGAATATTATAGATAAAACCTGTAGCTCTAATGTATTCATGCTAATTCTATATAATATTCCATTTTAGACTTATACTCTATTTTACTTAGCTATTCTCTTTTTTCTGATTTTTCATTATTGCAAACAGTGCTGCCATGAACATTTTGTACATGTCTCTTTGGGCACATGTTACAGAATAGATAGATACCTAGCAGTGGACACATTGAATTGTTAGAACATTTCAGATGTATGTAAATATATGTAAACTTCAAATTAGCATACTTTTATTACTTATTCTTTTTAACCCTAATAGACAGTGGCAACCAAGGGCAGGGAGATGGGAGTGGTTTGCCTCCTCCTTCCACTTTGTAGGCAATGACGGGCTAGAGAGGCAACGGGTGTAAAGAATTTAAAACAGCTAAAAGCCCACTAAACCTTGGTCTGCTTTCTTTCTTTTTTTTTTTTTTTTAAATCACCATGTGCCTTCTATTCTGAATGATGTCAGTGATAAAATACTCCTCCTCCCCCAGATCTTTTGTTGATCTAAGTTCCAAATAATTGCTGTGGTAACTGTTGAGGCTTTTGTTTTCCTTTAATAAATACTCTCAGTTAAAATCAGAGACTCCATTGTTCAGTTGGACCCATACATTAGGGTGCAGCCGTTTGCATTAGTTGTGGAGGCAAATTCATAAAGATTTGTAATCTTGAGCTCTCTTTGGACATCTCTAACCCCTGTTGGACTACTGCATTGGATAGTTAATTCAAATCATGAGTGATAGCACAGTAATGGTAATTCTGTCATTCTTTGTGGCCACTTGGAGTTTTTATTTTTATTTAAAGTTTAAAACAGTGAAACAGAGTGGGAAACTTGAGGTGTAATATTTGTTGTTTGGTACGTGCAGAATTTAGTATGCACGACAGCAGTTTTCTAGTATGGTTGTACCAACATACACTCCCAGCAGGAAAGTTTAAGAATTCCACTTGCTCCATGTACTCACCAACACGGTATTTTTAGTCTTTTTACTTTTTTAAAAATAACTTTCTGTTTAAACAAGTGAAATTCAGTTTCACCGTGACCCTCCTAATAGTAAATACAAAGTTTTAATACCCTGTTGCACTTGACAGGGTGTCTCATTAGAACCATCCAAGGTAGGATTTTGTCAATGTGAAGCTGTGGTTTCTTCTTTCAAGAATGAGATATTTAGTTATTTAGATTGAGATAGACAGTAGCCCTTTGCCAAACCACTTGAAAGAGAAGAGATCAGCATTATACTGAAAGTTTCTGTGAGCATGAAGACGTAATTTAACATATATATGTACGAATTCCAGGTAGCACTATATCTTTGCAAATGTTCCTCATGATTTCAGTGTCTTGCTCCTTTTGTCTGGTTATATATTTGCTCCTAATTATCTGATGAATAGGAGAAACAGAGGAATAGAAATTGGTTGTGCTTATGGACCGCTGCATGTGTAATCCCATTAAATTTAGCAGAAAACTAGTGTCATGTTCCTGAGGAGGTGAGTTGGTGACCTGGGGAGGCTTAACTTGGTGTTGGCTGGTTGAGAAGTCCTTCATCACGTTCTGTGAATTTGTCTGTCTTTTTTTCCTTTGTGTTATGTTAGAGTCTGTAGGACCTTATTATCCCTAGCTCCTCTTCACTTTGGCATTTGAGAAAAGGCAGGTCTGGAGTGAAAAGGATCCTAGTAAATCGTGGTAACCTTTTTTCATCTTGTGTGTTGCCTGGCAGAGCTGTGTGCAAGTGAGTTGGGGGCCTCTGGTGCTGCCTGGGAGACTTGACTGTTATTGGACAGTGACAGAGCCTAGCAGGCATTTGTGTTTTGAAGCTTTAAAACTACTCTATATAAAAACACTATCCCATTGTGTCACTGTCCAGCCTACCTTAAATTATTTGACTGTACCCTCTAGGAATGCAGGTTTTGCTTACCTGAGGGTATGAAAAACTAGAAGGGGAGTCAATAGAGTGGTGACTTTGATGTGGTTTCCCACCTCGTCTGGCCTTCCTGGGTTGTCAGCTTTGAAGGAAGCCCAGTAGGTTTCCTGGGAAATAATCTTCAGAGTGATGTGTGAGTTTCACAATATAATATTGCTATTTCTGCAGGATTGATTCTGTGTGTAGGAGAGAGCTCATTTTTGAGACATGTAAAATTCCTTCATTGATATATTTTTGTTACTAAAAAAGCAAATATTAGAATGCTAAATTTGTTTTATTTTCATTCTGGGGCTGTTTTCTAAAAATAATGACAATGAAAAACCAGCAGTATTGCCTGTGTTTGTGTTCCCTGAAGCCTGGGATGCCTTCATTATTTATGTGCTGGTGTTTGGGCAGAATACAGCTAATGGCATTTTAGGCTCCTCCTTAGCTGCCAAAGTGCTACAGTATTTAGAAGGAATAGCGCTGTCCCTTTATTCAATAGGTAAGCTCATTCTAGACTTTGTCGGAGAAAAACTAAAGGCTGATTCTTTTTGAAAAACAGAACAAAACAAAAACACTGAAACTATCCTCTACTCCTTTCTGGGTTAATGGAAACCAGTGAACAGAAGAAAACAACAAACCCTTGGGTTGCTTTGAAACAGTTAATGCAAGTGATAAATGTTTTTTCCTTCTCAAGATTTTGACTTCTTTTCCCATGTAGTGTACTAAAGGGTTGGAGAAGCTTCCCATAAGAAAATGAAAGATTATCATGACTGGAGAGCTGGGGAGAAGAGAAATGAAGAGGAGATCTGTTCTATAGCTAAGATAAAAATAAGCCTAGGCTGAAATAAGGTTATTTGCTCATGATTCTGCTCGGTGCAGATAGGGGGCAAGGAGGATAGGAGAATGGCATTTGTAAAGTTCATTGGTCATAAATATAAAGTAAGACGTCACATGGTAATACCGGTGTATTAGTCTGCCAGAGGGCTGCCGATGCAAAGTACCAGAAATCTGTTGGCTTTTATAAAGGATATTTATTTGGGGTAAAAGCTTACAGTTCCAAGGTCGTGAAAAATCCAACTCAAGGCACCATAAGAGGTGCTTTCTCACCAAAGTCAGCTGCCACATTGTGAAGCAAGATGGCGGGCAATCTCTGCCTAGTCTCTCCTTCCCCTCCAGGCTTTCTCTTCCTCTTGAGCTTCATGGGCCCAGCCTCTTGAGGCTTCATGCTCAAGTGATCCTGCAGTCCTGTCTCTTCTGGCATAGGGTTCGTTTCTTTCCAGACCTTCTATTTCAGTTCCAGCTGTTCTGCTCTCTTCCAAAGGTCAGCTGCAAATTATCAGGCAAATGGCTAGTCTCTCCTCAGGGCCGCAGCTGCTCCAGCCTTCTCCTTTCTATCACAAGGCAGGATGAAAAATGACAGAGCTCTCTCTTGTGTGTCTGTCTGTCTGTCTGTGTGAGTGTTCATTTATATCAGACCTAGCAAGGAGGTGGAGACTAACCTGAGTCATGCCCACTGATGTAGTCAAATTAAAAGCCCCAATCTTAACCAGGTAAGCGAATCAAAGACACCTCAGCTGAATTTAATGCAATCAAAGGGTATCCCACCCAGAGGAATAATAGATAAGTTTACAAACATCATCTTTCCATTTTTGGGATTCATAAAATAATCTCTGCTGCAATGGGAAGGTGGCTAGATAAAGAAAAGGAAGAAATTAGGAAGAGGGAGGAGGGAAAGGAATGTATACGCATGTACACATGTCCTTAAAATTTATTACAGACACAATTTGCTTGTTATTTAAAAATTTATTGTGGGCAGTTTTCCATGTTAAACGTTCTTCATAAAATCCAAAATTTTGTATTTTGTGTAATAAATTTAGTTGTTAATGTCGAGCTCTTGTATATAAAGGTTTCAATGTCAGCTTCTGACACCAGGAGCAGACACTGACTCAATTTAATCCAATTCTGATGCTAAGTACTGGGTCAGGCCAGGACCCACAGGTTAGGGGGGTCCTCTGCAGGGTTGCTCTGCAGGCACCAGTCGCAAGGTCGGGGGCCAGGGTCACTCATAGTTCTGACCAACTGGTGACAAATTTGGGGGTTCCCACCACCCCCTTGAGCTCTGTAATTTGCTAGAACACCTAGAACTCACGGAAAGTGCTATATGTACGATTATAGTTTTATTGCAGTAAAAAGATAGAAATAAGCCAAAAGAAGAGACAAGTAGGGCGAGGTCTGGGAGGGTCTCACATGCAAGCTTCCGTGTCTTCTCCACATAGTCAGAACATGTTACCCTCCCAGCACAGACAGGGATGTATGGTTTCAGCAGTGGAAGCTCACTCGAATGTCCAGCGTCCCGAGCGTATATGGGGTTTCGTTATGGAGGCATGCTTGATGGTATCAGTGCCACGTGGCTGAACTCAGTCCCCAGCCCCTCCTCTCCCAAAGGTCAGGGAGGTCAGACTGGCAGGACCAGGCCCAAAGCCCCAACTCCCTAGTCCCTGTGGTTGGTCTTTGTGGCTTTGCCAGTCCCCACCCCAGGGCTGCAGGTGTGGCAGGCCCCGCCCTGTCAGCGACATCAGCAACAAACTTTCCTATCATGGGAAGCTACAAAGATGTAGAGGCTACTCCATCCCATCCAGGACCTCTTATCAAAGGCTGTATTCAATGTAGAATCAAGCATTTTCCTCCTGTGTAAACTCACTGCCAGGATTCACAAGGTAATACTCCAAGCCACAGCTTGCTGATGGATTCTTAATGTCGCCGAAGAATTCCATATGGCTGCACAGCTTGCCTGAAAATAGCCAAATTAGGCGTGGCCCTTCCCCTCTGGCCTCAGTTCTGCCGAGGTTGCCTCCCCTGAGTCACATCAAGTGAATGAAGCCTGGGCTGGTTTCCAGGGGTGAAGCAGCCCCTTTGTGCTTTCTCGTTTTCCTTTAGTTTCAGAATGTGGCCTGGCTGATGACTTTAAACGGTGCTATTTTTGACTCTTTTGGAGAGCAGTTCCAGAGGGGGCAGACTCCCTTTGGCCCCAGGCCAGCATTTGGGAGGTGATTCTGCTGCTTTTCCTAGTAGCACATTTAAATGTTGTGCTGCATAGTAAGCTGTATTTATAGTCTCGGTAGAGTAAGGCTGAAGCAAAATAGACTATCTGACAGCAGACATTTCAGAAGGTCTGTATGAGGACCTGTTTACGTGGCATTTAGAGCGTTCAGTGGTAGTACTGGCAGTTTCTGTTTGAATAGTTGCAGGCTTATAGGCGAGTAGTTTGAGCCTCCCAGATCGCAGCTCTTTTGGCTTATGAGAGTATGAAGGGCCTTCTAGGAGCAGGCAGTGCAGATGTCATCCAGCGTGAGGGCGTGCACGGCGTGGCATCTGTGCTTCTGGGTGGCGGGCACTTCAGGTGGAAGGCCCTTACTGTCCTTGCTGAGCATGTCTGATGGAGCTGCGGTAAGAATGTGCATCCTCTTTGGCATGTAAATAATTGTCTTTTCCGAATGAAGCGTTCTGTGTTAGTTTTCTTTTTCTTTTCTTTTTTTTTTTAAGATTTTTATTTTTATTTTTATTTATTCATTTATCCCCCCCTTGCTGCTTGTGCTCTCTGGGTCAGCTAACCACGCCGTGTGGTCAGGCTTGCCTTCACCAGGAGGCCCCGGGAACCAAACCCGGGGCCTCCCATATGGTAAACGGGAGCCCTACTGATTGAGCCACAGCCGCTTCCCATCTGTGTTAGTTTTCCATTGCTGCTGTAACTATTACTACATACTCAGTGGCTTTAAAAAAAATACCAAAAAACAAATAGGTTATCTTAAAGTTCTCTAGTTTGGAAGTCTGACCTGTGTCTCGCTAGGCTAAAATTGAGGTGTTGGCAGCATTCCATTCTGGAGGCTCATCCATCACCTTACCATTTCCAGCTTCTAGAAGCTGCCCTGGATTCCTTGGCTCATGGCCCCTTCCTCCCCCCTCAAACCCAGCAACTTAACATCTCTCTGATCCTGTTTCCATGCTCACATCTCTTTCTCTAGCTCTGCTTCTGCTTCCTTCTTCTACTCTTAAAGACCCTTGTGATTTCCCTGGACTGACCTGCATAATTCAGGATAATCTCCCTATTTTAAAGTCTGCTGATCAGCAATTTCAATTCATTCTGCCACCTTAATTTCCCTTTGCTATGTAACCCAGCCTGTTCACAGGTCTGGGGATCTAGTTTGGACATCTTTGGGGACCATTATTCTGCCTGACACAGACTCTTTTTCTGTGCTTTTGGAGTGTCCTGCATTGTACCAAAGTATAGAAATGATCCGTTTACATATATAAGCTTTTTGAGGGCAGGCACATGTTTATTTTGTGTTTGAATCCCCCACAGCCCCTGGCACAGGTGTGACCTGCTCAGTAAGTGTTTGCTGAGCTAAACTATACTGTTTCAACCCCTGATTTTGTTTCCCAACAGGTGGGAGAATTGTGACTTGCTACAAAGCAGTGAGAACTCAAAAGCCCTTTTATCTTTTGTCTTCCACAAAGCCATTAAATGCAAGGCTGAACTCTTACATGCTTGGAAGAAAACCTGAATGTGCAATAAGAATGCATTGTTGTGGCATTCTCATAAAGAGAGCATCTAATATTGGTCATGAATATGAAACAAAGTAAATTACTGCTTTATATACCTTCAAGACTGCTCTCCTCTAAACACTTAGAGAAGAATGTCGGTTGGTAACTGTGGCAGTTTGATACTATTTATGAATTCCAAAAAAGATATTTGATTATGTTTGTAAACTGGTCTGTTCTGGTTGTGATACCCTTTGATTGTTTTAGATTCACCTGAGATGCCTTTTGATTAAATTTTGTTAAGATTAGGGCTTTGATTCGACCAAGTCAGTAGAGTGTAACGTTCCCTATCCCCAATGTGGGCTATATAAATGGACACTCAATCAAGGAGACAGAAGATACACAGAGGAATGGAGCTCCATAGACACAGAAGAGGATCCTTCGGCCCCAGGAAGAGAGATGAGCCATTTGCCCCATAGTTTATAGCTGATCTTGTGAAGAGAACAAAGCAGCTGAGTCAGGAAAGAAAGAAATGAGCCCTCCAGCCTACAGCTGGGGTGTGGAGCCTTAAGAGGGAAGAAGAAGGCTGAACCCTTGCAGACATTGCCCACCATCTTGTTTCAACACTTGGCAACAGACTTTGGTGAAGAAGTAACCTTGAGTCGGACTCTTTAGGGCCTTGTAACTGTAAGCTGCTGCCCCAAGTAAATACCCTTTATAAAATCCAACAGATTTCTGGTACTTTGAATCAGCATCCCTTTGGCTGACTAATACAATAATAAATCAGCTAAGCTTTTAGAAAATGGAAAATGAGGACATTCTCATGCCAGATATTCATTGGCATGCTTTTTAAGGATTATTCTTTTAAGCTTTGAAAATTATCAGATTTTGTTTGTACAAAGTATAGCATATAAATTAAACCAGATAATTTGATCTTGCTTTGTTTTATGCATTTGTGGCTGACTTTAGATACAGTTCTTGTTGATTAATTTTGATTTTGGTCTCAGTGCCCTTTGTGCTGTGTGTTTCAGTGCTGAGTAAGATGTCAACATATTTTTGTATTAAAGCTAGCCCTAATGAGAAGAACAGATTTTCTTAAACTTTTATTTAAATGCTGCTGCTTTGAGGATGTACCTGCACATTTGGGTTTGGTGTGAGCCAGTGATTGACAGTTGTCAACTAATAAAAGGATCCCCTCACCACTGCCTTATTTTAGAGCTTCTGGAATTTCCAGGCCCTCATGTTTCAGTCTTATTTCCCTACACCTACCCAGGGTAGGCCTCTTTCTTCATATGTAACTCAGAACACTCAGGGACTTTGTGGCTGGCCATATGGCATAGGACACTGGTTTTCAAGCTTTTATTTATTTGCTTTTGGAAATACTGGCACTTGCCCTTGTAAAAAAACATTTAACGTCATCTCGTACAGATGATCCAGATAGATAAAATGGGATTAAAATGGGTCTGCTCAGGTTGAAGATGAGTGGGGAGCCCAGAACCTTCCCTCCTCAGGGTTGGGGCCTGAAGCCAAGGATCCCTCTGGGAATCTAAAAATCCAAGGGGAAAGAGTGCAGACTCCATCATGTGCCGGGAAAGCTACCCTAGTTTTCAGTTACTTCATTTAAAAATGGAAATAATAATACCTTCCCCACTAGGATTAAATGAGATTATGCTGGTAAAGAGCCTGGGATCTAGCCGGTTCTCAGTAAATGGTAGCTGCAGTTGTTGCTTTTAATGTTCTCCTCCCTTGCCCCTCCTACCCCTTCATTGTCCCCCTCCCTTCCTCCTCGTTTTTATCTGCCTGTCCTTCCTGGCCTTACCTGGTACTGGTCTGTGACCAGGCCTCATTGACTGTCCCTAGCTACATGAAATCTCACAGTCTTTCTAAGTTCCTAAAGCACTTCTCTGTTCCATTTAAATATTTTTCAAAATGACATTTTCTGTGTTTATAAGAGTAATATATGTTTATTAAAGAAAATTTAGAAAACACTGGGAAGTGAATGTGGCTCAAGTGATTGGGCCGCCGTCTACTACATGGGAGGTCCAGGGTTCGATTCCTGGGGCCTCCTGGTGAAAAGCAGGCTGGCCTGCATGGTGAGCTGGCCCATGCGGACTGCTGGCCTGTGCAGAGAGCTGGTGCAGCAAGATAACGCAGCAGAAGGAGACACAGACGAGAGACAGTGGGAGATGGCGGACCAGGGAGCTGAGGTGGCGCAAGAGATTTAGTGCCTCTCTCCACTCCGGAAGGTTCTGGGATCGGTTCCTGGTGCTGCCTAAAGAGAACACAAGCAGACACAGAAGAACACACAGAGAGCAGATGGCAAGTGCAAAAACAATGGGGTGGGGGCAGGGGAGAAATAAATGGATAAACAAATCTTTAAAACACACACACACACACACACACACACATATAAGCCTAGAAGAAAATAACTACAAGACCTTTTTAAGATAGGGGTTCTGTCTTATGATATTCCCTCCATGCTTTGTAAATATAGTGGGAAATACCCATTTCATCCTTAACACCTATTTCATACTTAATGGTAGTTCCCGATAGATAAAACCTGGAGGAGGAGGAGGTGGGGGCCAGGCCCGATAATCCACCCAGTGGATAATTGGCCTTTGTCTTGGCCCCATAACTGAAGGTCAGCCTCCTGCGACACCGGTAATGGCACAGGCTGCCAGGTTCCCATGGGTCTGTAGGAAATGCCACCCCCGTCCTACATTCTCTGTTCTCGGGGAGTGCGCGTGTGGAGTGTGCCTGTCCGCTTTAGGCTGTGGGGTTGGGGATGGAGGTCAGGATACTTAGATGTTGGCTGCAGGGGCACTGCCAGTGAGAGAAGAGAATTCCTGCCAGGAAAGTGTCGCCACTCACATGTGCAGCCCATTTTGGGGTATTCTTGTGAGGTTCTTGGGAGGTTCCCGGTGTTGGCGGTTGGAGTGTTGGGTCCCCACAGGAGACCTCCTGCCCACCCTGTACCCCCACGAAGTACAGGCAGTAACTGGTGCCTGGGTCCCATGCTGCTCACTGTAGCATTGCTGTCTTGTGGGCAGGTGGCTGTAGGCAAGGGTCCTCTAAATTCTGTGTGCCTAGGGTCCCTGTTAGGAAGTCTGTGATCAGCTGGTGTGGTCATATTTAAGCATTGAAATTCGCCATTACAGCTGATGTCAGTGGTGAAATATGTAATTCGAAGTAATTCTGTGAGCCCTGTTGTCAGTTTTTGTCTTCATCAGAGGCTGACTTTTCAAGTCGACGAGTCCTCATTTTCTTACCCCCTCACCGGCCCCCCTCCTGGCTGATCTTTGGCATTAGTATACACAGTAAAATCCCAGCCCCAGCTGGGTAGAGAACATGGACAGTTTTCCTGCTTGTTGTGGTTCCCGTGTCTGGAGTGAAGGGAGGTGGTTTGACGTAATGGTCCAGGGACCTGTGCGCCCCGCCCGCCCTTCCCAGCACAGCCCTGCCCCTCCCATGGTTGCAGTTCCTGTGCCACTGCTGTGTGAACTGTTGTGGAAAACAAACAAACAAGGAAAGCAAACTTGGAGCCAGGCTGAAACCTTTGTATTCAGAAGAAAAGAAGCTGGGGACAAAATAGAAGTGGCCAGGGAGAGTTGCCCTGTGGCTGTGGCCTAACTGGGCATAACATAGGCCACCCCATGCCTCCCTTCACATACACTTGCCCCATACAAAGACATTTGGCTCCATTGCCTGAAATTCCGCCTAATAGGATGAAAGTGCTGTATTTACGATTATAGTTTTATTATAGTAAAAGGGTACAGATAAGAAGCAGCCAAGAGATGCATCATCTTCCGTGTCCTCTCCATGTGGAGTCAGCACAAGTCACCCTCTGGGCACAGGGTATTTTCTCAGCCATGGAACCTCCCTGACGTTCTGTGAGGCCTTGTGGACGGCCTTCTAGCTGGCCGGCCCTCGGCTTGCCTTCTCAGCCATCCCCTCCAGGCTTGCCTGGAAGTCTCCTCCACTTCATCTGTGCAGTGGAGCATTGAAGGTGGTGGGAAGATGGGGAAATGACCTCAGGTCCCTGCCTGCCTGCCTGCCGTGTGAAACAACACGGAAAGCATTTAAAATTCTAGGGTGAAGGAAAAACCAGACCCCCTTCCTTCTTGGTTTCCTCAATTCAAAAAGGGGTTATACCTCTTCTGCTGCAGATCTTTATTTATGTGTGGAGTATTGACTAGGAAACATATATTGGACTTCCCCTATGCAAATCCCAATAAAATGTTCCCTCCAATGCCAGAGGGGAGAAAAATCTATGGCTGTTTTGCTGCGCTTTCTTCTGTAGATGGGGGACTACCTGGCTGTAGGCAGGATCAGCCTCCAACCTCGTGTGTGTGTTTTAGTTTTGTTTTTGTAGGCTGTGACACATGCCTGGTGGAGATGAGGGTATATTGAAATGGAATGTTGTTCTCTGATTCATATGGGGAATCAGAAACCACATGGAGCTGGCACAGCACTGAATCCTCTAGAACAGGGGCTCTTTACAAGGGGTCCCTGAGCTTGAATTGAAAAAAAAAAACAAAAAAAAAAAAAAATCCATTATTCTTGTGGGGACATGTTGGTGTGGGTGTGATATATTTATTAAATGACACACAGCATACTGTGGACTCATGGGGTCTGTGGTTTTCACCTGACTGGCAAAGGGGTCCGTGGAACAAAAATGATTAGGAACCCCTGCTCTAGAGCATGTGGTGAGTTTCCCCCCACCCTCAGGGCTCAGGAGCTCTCCTGCCTGATTTAAGCCACGTGGATAGCTCTCCTTTGTATTTGGGTTCCCTTCCTGGGCTGTATATTTGATGTGGGCAGTTTCACAGAGGACTGCTGTTGGATTTGTGAAATACCAAAACCTCCTTCCTTGTCATTTGATGAAAAGGGACTTTGTTCAGAATGTCCCTGGTAAAGGGCTGAGAGTTTTGTTCCCTTTCTTGGGAGAGGAGGCTGCACAGATCCCCCCCCCCCCACCGAATGAGTGTTCAGGGCATTCAAGTGAGTCTCATTTGAGTCAGTCCATTCAGGAAGGGAAAAGAAACTTTGCTTCATGGTATGGAGCCTTCAAGTTGCTGACCGGATTGGATTCCTTGAGAAAGTATATTTCTGGTTTAAAAAATAAGAGTTCTTTTCCTGACCAACATCTCCCCCTTGTCCCAATCAAAAGAACTATCAGTAGATATTTCTAGAATCATTTACTGTTCCTGAGGTGATTGGGAGTAGGTATATGAATGGTGTAATACGTACCTACACGGTATTTTTGAGGAGGGGAGTTTAAGTTCATGGAAATAAGGGTGTTTCTTTCCCTTCCCCCCAGGACCATAACTTGATTTTTCCCCTTCCTTTCTCGTCTTTTAAAACATTTTGAATGGAATGGTTGATGTTGCAAGTTGGGCCATGGAGCAGTTGCTGTGGAAACCCTAGCATGAATTTCCAGACTCCTGTGTTTTTCTTTTTAAGTGGGCATAATGTGGCATTGATCCATTATATTAATGTGTGTGTTTTCTTTCTTCTGAGAAAAGAAGATGGAAGAGAAGAAAAGAGACTTTTGAAACTGTGCTTTCTAGAACACTGATTGAAATAAACTGTGCTCTGGAGGGCATGCAGAATTAGCTGCAGAGCAGCTGGCTGACCAAGGCAGGCCATCGGATTGAACTATCAGGCATTGGTACAGGGAAAAAGAACTCCTGTGTTTGTGGAATTTTATACTGAGTGCCATGTGCTTAGACTCCTTGGAGTCTTAACTGCACTTGTGGTAGTTCCTTCTCCGGTTTAATGAGAGTAGGGGAAGGGAGCTAAGCAGCAGAGACAAGCTCAAGGGCAAAGGGGGGGGAAGCTGTGAAGTGTCCCTTGGAGGTCATGGCTGTTATCTGGTTACATCTCCCTGCTCAGGAGGGGATTGGAAACCCTGGATCCTGCAGAGAGGATCACAAAACCTTTCTTCTCTTCCTGCCTGGTTATTTTAAAATTCAGTGATCATCTGCTGATCTCCTCCTTGAACAGCTAGAGCAAAATTTTGTTTGCTAGAAGCATGAGCACTTCTGAATTTCCGACAGTAGTTTTTTTTTGAGGGGGAGGTCAATTTCAAGCAGAGGCACATTCCTTTCTCTCTCTCTGTAATATCTTTTTCTCAAAATAAGTGGTGATAAATATAATGCGTTGAGGAAAATTTGTTGTAAGAAGAGAAAAGGAACAGCAAGTCTCTTTACTTGAGAAGGTTGGAGATGGGGTGAGCAGAGTGTTAGAGAAACTGACATTGGGAATGGATTCAAACCAACTGCCAATCAGCAAACAAACGTCCTTTCATCTTTCATGACTTTGCTTGTCCGCTTCCCTTCCATTATCCTGCCTAATTCTTGTTCTTGTTTACTGCCTATGAAGAAAAACAGAAATAAATAATTAGCCTTTCGCCCTGACTGATGAGAGCAGAAATCAATTTTTGCATTAGCTTATTGTTACGCAAAGAAAGGAACTACACTGAGAAGGTGGATTTTTTTCCCCAAATGACTGTTAAGCTATGTGCTGCAACCCGAAGTTATCAAGCTTCTGACCCAAATCCAAGTTGGCAAACTGTGATGCTGCCTTAGAAGGGTTAAGTCCTGAATCTGCCTCCATTATGCCACTGGAATCGTGGGGCGCTTCCCTCCGGGCCCTGCAAACCTCTTGCCCTTGCTGCGTACCTCGTGCGCTTGCTCTGGAGTGCCCAGGTCAGCAGCGGCAGTCGGAATGCCTTCGCCGTCTTTTTGCAAAGCCTCAGCCCAGGAGAGGCAGCTGCACTAAGGGGAAGGCATGGGTGCTGGGCAGAGGGGGACACTGGGCTGTGGGGACCCTCACTGCCACACAGCTGCTGTCTCCATATCCGAAGTGGGCAGTTGCACACAGGGCTGTGAGACCAGACACTTCAAGAGGTTTGAATCCCTGTGAAGTGATGGGAGGCAGCTGGGAAATAAAAGCCGTGAACAGGAAAAGGCTGGAGTCCTGCTTTCCAGAGGCCCAGCCGGAGTGGCTGAGGAACAGAGCTGGGAACAGGAAAATGTCATTCTAAAGTTACAGAAAGAATGTCTCAGTTTTAACAGTAATGTACAGATGGTTCCAGGGAAGAAAGTCATAGCATAGGGTGTATACTCTGAAGAACTCAGATTAAAATAAAATAAAAATAAGTAAATAAGACATATAGATATATCCTACCCTGATGGGGAAAAAGTAATCTCTGATTCTTATATATAACTTAGGTGGTACAGATAAGCAAAGGAAGAAAAATAAATACACGTCATGTCACCCTAGAAGGAGGAATCCATAGATAGATGAGAAGCAGCAGCTCCTAAGAACAATATCAAAGCCAGAATAAGCTGAGGCGTACAAAATGCTAAAAGCAAAACAAAGCAGTAAAAAAGAGCCTCACATCTTAAGCAGAACCAAGAAAGAGATGTGCCCACTCAGTGGAAGAAGGTATAAAATCAATGATGTGGGGAAGCAGCTGTGGCTCATCAGTGGGGCTCCCGTTTACCATATGGGAGGCCCGGGTTCGGTTCCTGGGGCCTCCTGGTGAGGGCAGGCCCGCCCGCACGGCGTGGTTGGCTGACCCAGCGAGCACAAGCAGCGAGTGGGGGATAAATGAATAAATAAACAAATTCTTAAAAATAAATAAATAAATAAAATAAAATCAATGATGTGGTTCTCTCTCTGACATTCATCCTTGCTCTGTTCTGCATACTGCAGCCTGACAATTTGAAACCCAAGAGAGGAGAAAAAGTAGTAAAAAAAGAAAAATCATTCTATATCAGAGACTAGGGGAAACTAGTACATGTGATTACAGAAACGTTGCAGGTAAATTTTGAGAAAATTGTCAACAATGGGAAAGATGGCACAAGCTGACCATGACCCTCATTTATTAGGTAATTTCATCAGGAATGAAAATGACAAAATAATGTGTTTTGCAAATTTTGAAGCACCAACAAATTGGGAGGGGTAGCTAATAATGTTGAATAGGAGAAGAACAAGGGTCAAAAATGATCTAAGTTGGAATATTGGATCAATAAGACAAGTTAAGATTTAGCAGTGATACATGTAAAATAACTGCATTTACATAAATAAAGGGGACAAGGATGCCTGGCTTGAAAACATTTTAAGGCATAAAGGCTTATTGATTTGAGGAAAATAAAAGAAAAGGCCAAGATGAGATTTGTGGTTTACTAAGGGACTTCTTCTATACAGTCAGGCCATGTCTAGAATATTCTGTGCAATTCTAGTACCGCATTTTAAGATTTGGGCAAAATGGAGAGTATATAAGGGAAGAGACCAAGATGTTTAAAGGGTATTGACCATTCCTTTAGAATGGTTGAAGGAACCTGGTGTGCTTAGCCATGGGACTGTTTAGAGATCACGTGGTAGTAGTCTACAAATATTAGGATATTAGCTGTGTTTTATGTAATACCTGTGGGTAAAAATAGGTCTGATGCAGCAGTGAGCTCCCCCTAAGTGTGATAGGTTCAAGCTGAGACTTGATGACTGTTTATTTGTAATGATGTCGAAAATCTAGGATAGTTGCTTTTGCTATGATAACAGTACCACCAGTATCTCATTGGCTTACAATAACACACTCTGATTTCTTGATCATATCTCATGAAGGCTGCAGGTGGGCCATGGCTCTGCAGGGGTCCACTCTACTCCAAGTGTCTTCTTTCAGGACTAGACTGAAGAAGCAACTCCTGTCTGGGACATGCTGTTCTCATGGGAGACTGTGGGAGTGCAGGAAAGTCTGAACCAAACCCTGAAATGGAGTTTCAAGCCTCTGCATGGATGGTGAAAACATTGTGTCTACTTCCGTGCCATTGGCCAAATGTACTAGCTGGCCAAGGTCAATGAGGTAGAGAACTAAACTTCACAGGATGCAAGGGTCAGGCATGCACCAGTGGGTAGGAGTTATAATCCTATTACAGGGAAGGGAACAAGTAGCTGGGAACAATAATCCAATCTACCACAGATGGCGATTCAATTACCTTAATATTTATTGATTACTTAGAAAAGATCAGACATGTGCTTAGGCATGACAGATTCAGATATCAATAGAAATAGTCCCTCAAGAAGCTTGGCCTAAAAGGGCAGACAGCTATAATCAAATAAATTGCCATATAACTTAATATATACACAAATAGAAGTATGTACAAAGTACAGGGGCAGCACGGAAGGGGGAGGAGGGACTGTGGGGGTGGGGAAGGCATACGGAAGTATTCCCAGAGGAGCTGACATTGAGCCTGGGTTTTGAGATTGAATTGCTGGTGGGGCAAGAGGCTGGAGTTGGGGTGTGGGTTAGTGACAGCCGAAGTGAAAGCACAGGGGCATTAAACAGAAGGCTGCTTCATGGGAGTCAGGACGTCTGACTGTTTGCTGTTGTGTCTTCTGTATTTAGAACAGAGCCTGTTTGGAGGAATGGTCTATTAAGTCTTTTGATATTGTGTTGGAGGAATAAGAAAGGAAGAGCAAGATATGCAGTTGGAGAGAGGCAGACATCCAGAGGCAACTTTTATGCCATTTTTCAGGCGATCCTTAGATTAGAAGAGGCCAAGATGGAGTTGGGGAGATGAGTTGCAGTGGAGATGTGGTGAAGGCCTGAGGAAAGTAGGAAAGGATGGGAAAGATTCAAGAGATATTTAGGGGGTGTAATTAATGGAGTCTGTGGATGGTTGGATGAAGGGGGGGATAAAGAAGAAGAGCATGGGATGAACTCAGTGGTGACTCAGTGGATTTTGGTGCCTAAAATCACTGCAGTTGGAAATACAGAGGAGCAAACAAATAAATTTAAAGGGGAAATTATTAATTTTTAAAATATGTTTAGAGTTTGAGGTGACTTTGGGCCATCCAAGTGCAGATGTCCAGTAGACCATTGAATATACATGGTTCTGCCCTAAAAATGTCTATTTAAACTTCATTGGATGTAAGTGGTCACTATATTGCAGAAATGAATGAGATTCACCAGGATCTCATAGACACTCAAAGTGGATACTACCCCAAATAGTGGGGCTCCTGAGGGTTCTGGAGACACCCAGGTCCTATGGTCAGGGCGGATAGTTCCAGAGTTTGGTGCTTTGCCAGTGGGCCCTACTTTGGAGTTTGTGCTCCTGAGACTGACAGAATTGGACTCAATTATTTCTTCCCTGCACATGGCTCATCTGTCCCTTCTATTTAAACCTATACTTGGTGCTGGAGTTTGTAGGTGTATGTCCAGATATTCGAGTCTTTGGGCTGTCCATGTGCCAGCTTGACCTGGAACCTTGGTGGAGTTGCATCACGTACTCTACAGCTCATAGGACTCGCCCAGGACAACTGGCGGGGAGATGATGATGGACAGTGCCCGTCCCAGGGAATGAAGAGAGTCTACAGCTGCAGGCAGGATAGTCCCATCCATCTTCCCCATGGGATATATGCCCCTTCTCAATTGGAGGTGGAGTGGACGTCGCCATTCCAGAATCCTCGGGATAGGGGGAAGAGCTATGGACTAGAGTGGACTTACTGGTATTCTACTACAGACATATTGTGATTCTAGCAATGGAAGAAATTACAACATTGATGTGGAGCCAGTGGCCACTGGAGGCTCTGGCGGCAGGGAGAGGGAAAAGCATTTGTAATATTGGGGCTTGTTTGGGACTTGGGAATCGTCCTGAGTGACGCTGCAATGACTGATATAGGCCATTTTATATCATTACATAACATGCAGAACTGAGAGAGAGAGAGAGAGAGAGAGAGAGAGAGAGAGAGTAGACTACAATGTGAACTGTGGTCCATGCTTAATGGCAAGGCCCCAGGATGCGTTTATCAATTGCAGTGAATGTGCCACACTAATGAAGGATGTTTATGTGGGAGGGTGTGGGAGGTGTGGAGAGTGGGACATAGGGGAATCCGTATTTTTTTGTGTAACATTTATGTAATCTAAGTACCTTTTAAAAAATAATAAAAAAGGGAATATATGAAAAATAAATAACAAAAGAAAAAGGAAAAAAAAAAAAAAAAAAGAAATGAATGAGATTGCCCAGAAATACTGTATAATGTTTGAAAGAAACAAAACTTCAGGACATAGAATATGACATTGGCAATGGAGGAAAGTCTTGGAAGGACACTTAGAGGGTGGGAGGGACGCATGGACAGAGATGGGGGAGACGGGGTGCTGCAGCTAAGCTTAGGGCTGACCACGTGACTGTTGCTATTGGAGCTTCAGGAGAGTAGTAAGGAAAAAGAAAAAGTTCAGCAGCACTTGAATGGGAGATGAGGTAGCGATTTGGAGAACATACTTTTCAGAACTTGACTGAGAAGTAAAGGATAACAATAGGGAGAGGTGATACTTAGTAGATCCATAGTTCTCTCTCATAGGGAGGAGATGCAGAGCCAGTGGAGGTTGAACTTGACTTCTGAAGTTGAGATGTCAGTGTATTCACAGACAGTGATCTTTTATAAAGCCCAGGGATTCCTAACCTTTTAAACTGTTAGTACTCTACTGCTGTGTAACAAATTACCTCAAATTTAGCAGCTTAAAACAAAACATATTTATTCTTTCGCAGTTTCTGAGCACAGCTTAGCTGAGTGCTCTGTTTCACGATCTCCCTCAAGGCTGCAATCAAAGAGTCTGTCGTGGCTGGTGATCTCATCTGAAGGCTTGACTGGGGAAGTGTTTTAGTGTCCTTGCTGCTAAAGCAAATACCATGCACTGGGTTGGCTTAAACAATGGGAATTTGTTGGCTCATGCTTTGAGGCTAGGAGAAGTCCAAAATCAAGGCATCATCAAGGTGGTGCTTTCTCCCAAAAGACTAGCATTCTGGGGCTGTCTGCTAGCCATCATTGGTCCTTGACTTTTCTGTCACATGGCAGTGTACATGGAGGCCTCTCTTAGTTTCTTTCTCCCTTCTCTTCCGGGTTCCATTGAACTTGGACTGAGGACTTCATCCCCTCTCCCCAGGGGCAGCTTACTTTATCAAAGCCAGGAGAGGAGAGATTGTCTGCTAGCAAGATGGAAGTCCTTGTCTCATGTAACCTAATCATGGAAGTGACATCTTCACTTTTGCCTATTGTGTTGGTTAGAAGCAAGCCACAGGTTCTACCCACTCTCAAGGACAGGAAATTACAGAAGAATGTGGATACTAGGGGGCAGAGATCAATGGGGTGAGGGGAGAACCTTAGCGGTTGGCTATCACGAGTTGAACTTCATGGCACTTATCTCTTAAATTTTAAAATCAGTTTACCTTAAGACTTTTGCAACATGTCTTTAAACAAATGAGGTCAATGGCAGAAGGGGGGTGATTCATTCCACTGCCAGAAGAGGTTTTCACAGAAAGTTGAGATGTGAACTAAACTTTGAAGTGGTAGTTCCAGAATTTCTATATGGGAGGGGCTTAGGGGTAGGGTAGCAGCCTGATTGGAAGGGGGGTGCAGGTAAGCACACCTTTTAAGGGTAGCTTGGGAGGTAGAGCACAAGTCCCTGAAGCCATATCTTGAGGCTGCCACTGCTCCGAAGGATGCACAGGTTTTGTCCAGGAAAGAAGTGATGAGGAGCCAGGATCAAGCTGGATATTCCAGGTAGGGGCGACAGATGAACAGAGATGCCGGGATTTGACAAGGCCTGGTGTGTTTGGGGGGAAGGGGCAGTGGTTTATGCAGCTGCACCTTAAGATACATGCAGGGTCATGAGGGATGGTGAAGCTGGGAGGGTGGCTTGGGCAGACTGTATTCCTTCAAAGGGCAGTGGAGTTTGGTCCAGTAGGCAGAGGGGAGCCACTGTGGGCTCTTAACTAGGAGAGTGATACGATTAGATTTGTATAGCATCCGTCCAGGTTATGTATCTTAGGCTGCAGAGGGGAGGATGGCTAAGAGATGGAAAGGTGTTTCTTCCATTCATATCTGCCCCATTTGGCATTGGCAGGAGACAGGAGAGGATGCAAGCAATATCAGGAAATAGCTGCTGATGTTACCCCACCTTCTGTCTCACTGTGAGAATCCTGAGTCGAGCTCAGGTTTGGGGAAAGATGGTGATGTGGAGTGCTGTACAGCCATCGGGACAGCCCACTTCAATATCAACCCTGCAGGCCAGTGACCCCGTGTCACACTTTTCAGATGTGGGGGTTCAGTCCTTCCAGGGGCCTGGCCTTGTCATCTCTGACTAAATAGATGATGGCAAAATAGTTTTTATATAGTAAAAAACCAGTGATTGAAGTGGCATATGTCAAGCAGAAATGGTTGCTCTTTTTTTCCCCATCATTCTTTAAAGATCAGATTTCAATAATCATTTTGGAGCCTGATTTGCAAATGGAAAAAAATTGGCATTAGTACCAGAAAATGATACCAGTGAACATTGAACACTGCTCAGTGTCATGAAACATGACAGTTGTTTTGACCTTGGAAGATGATGCTTTTTGGGTGTATATTCATGTTTGACTTTGTGTGGGTGTCACTTATGACCTTGGCCATTCCCTGTTGACTTTGATGAACTTGATGCTTAGGGGTTTCTGCAGATGTGATAGTCATCTAGGTACATAGCATTCTTTATTTAGTTCCCACCCCTTTTGATGTTGACTTAGCACCTTTTTTAGTGGTGTTGAGAATTACCATGCCGGCCAGGGGATCTCTTCAGCCAGTCATGCAGCACCCATAAGAGTGGTGGAACCCTTTTGATTGAGAAGAAATTGGAACTTCAGTTTTGGGAAGAGTCATAAAACAAATCATGAATTTGGAAGAGCACCTTGTTATGTAGTTAACAAGTTATCTCCTAAATGTTAGACTATATTAGACGTACCTGGCAAAATGGTGGTGACAAAACCAGAGAGCACGAGCAAGATTATTCCCCATTGTCTCCTGGACTGCTATTATTATACTCCTCCTCCTCCTCCTCCTCCTCAAAACTAACTGGTAATGATTTTTGTGGTTATTGTCCAGTTCCAAACATGAAGACTTTTTTTTTAACTTTATTTTGTACATTTAATAATTGAAAACATAAGCAATAAAAAGCTAAAAAGTAAACACAGATGAATAAATATATACATTTCTCAATTAAATGTAATGGATACATGTAAATTTTTTTGTTTTGTTTTTTGTTTGTTTTTTTGTTTTTTTGTGTGTGTGAATCAAACAATATATTACACAATATATTTGGTTCATAGTAACGCATTCATGCAGTATTTGTCCTTTTGTGTCTGGCTTGCTTCACTCAACATAATGTCCTCCAGATTCATCCATGTTTCCATATGCTTTACGACTTCATTTCTTCTTACAGCTGTATAATATTCCATCGTGTGAATAGACCACAGTTTGTTTATCCATTCATCTGTTGATGGACACCTGGGTTGTTTCCAACTTTTGGCAATGATGAATAATGTGGCTATGAACATCAGTGTGCAGATGTCTGTTCGTGTCACTGCTCTCAGTTCTTCTGGGTATATACCCAGTAGTGGTATTGCAGGGTCACGTGGCAAGTCTATATTCAACTTCTTTAGGAACTGCCAAACAGTCCCATGAAGACTTTTTAATGGGCGGGTTGGAGTGTATCTCCTTCGTCTCTCTTCTCCTGCTGCAGAGACCCTGGAGAAAGTAGCTTCAAGATGGAAGTGGGCCACCTAACCTGCACATGACTTTGTTTAAGCAAGAAATAGACCTCTGTTGTATTAGATCCTGAGAGTTGCAAAACTAGCCTTAGTGGCCCTGATTACTATAAGAGGCATAAGAAAATGTTCCTGGGCTTGAGTTTCCTCCTCTGTCATGCTCAGATTGGACTCTTCCTTCCCCAGTTTCCTCCAGGCTAGAGTGTGGTTCCTCTCTGAAAGGTGGCATTCTCTCTCTGGAGGCTACACAGTCAAGACTGGCAGTGAGACCCTGATCGCAGGTGGTACGGGGCCACCACTCCAACCTTACTTGGGAGGTGAGAACCATCACTTCTTGCAACACTTGCAGTGCATTGGCCTAAGCCAGTCCCACAGCCCCATCTAGAAGCACGCAACCCTGGGAGAGGGAGGGGAGCACGAGGAACCCGACTGAGCACTGCACCTCCTGTACTGCTTTTACCTCTCTTCACAACTTTTCCGACAAGGAGGCCTGTTAGACGCCATCATCTTTGATGATTGTGATAGAGGTAGTATTCTGCTCTGCCTTGCTGTGATATTGGAGCCGATGACATAGGAACTGGAACATGGGCACTGAATTCGAGGTTGCCTGGGTCTGAATTCTAGGTCCACCATGACTTAGGACAAATTATTTAAAATGTCCTCAATTTTCTATCAGTAAAATGGGGTTGTAAATATTAAATGATTATTAAATGACTAAAGTGTTTAGAACACTGCCTAGAACATAGTCAGCCCTTGTCATTGTCATCCTTTAATAGAAATCCACGTTAATCCTGTGCCAGCAAGATCATGGGCAGTGTGTGTGTGTGTGTGTGTGTCAAGATCTAAGAAATTATCCTTGTGTCTATCATTTTCTGTTATCTTGGGGGGGGGGCAGTGTTGAAGGTCAGTTTCAATTAAAAATGTTTGAGTATGATTTTCTTTTAATGAAGGGGAAAGTTAAAACCTCATTCCTTGGGATGCATTGGTAAACAGTGGATGCTTTGTAGAGCTTTTGGTTATGCAGTTTTAATCCCTGGGTGTTTGTCTTCTGAAGCTTCTTGTGGGTGTTTGATGGGGAATTGGGCAGGCCTACATCTTTTAATTGCATTAATTTATTTTAACTTGCATGCTTTAATAATAATGAAAGAGTCAGCTATCAGAGCTGACTTTGCTATGCACCAGAAAATAGTAAGAGATTTCAGTCCAGGTTTTAAGGGTGTCATCTTATCACATCTCTGGGTTGACAGAGATGAAAGGGGAAGCTACCAGGACTAGAAGTTCACCTCCTGTCAACCTCCTCTCTTCTCTTCTCTTCTCATCAGCTGTTTCCAGAAACCCTTCAGCAAAGAGCTGTGTGACATTCAGCTGATACCATTTCCTGGCATTCTAAAAAAGCCCTAAATCCATGGCCTTTTGGAGTGTGTGTATCCTTTAGGAAAAATGTCAGTAAAGCTCCAGGCTGAGGCTAAGTATAAAGTGGGAATTGTGCCGCGAGGTTGAAACGGAATTATTTAGCTTCACTCTTAATGAAGGGCCAAGAGTTTACGTTCCAGAATCTTCTACATCTGGGCTTGTGAACATTAATGGCTGCGGGGGCAGGGGAATGGAAGCGCACTTGCTGCCTGGGCAGGGTGTTTAGTTAGCTCGCCTGCCACCTCCTTACCCTCAGAGACAGAGGGGTGGAAGGGCTTGGGAAAGCTTGTGGCTGGATCACTGCCTTTTTCCAAGAAAAGCTACTGTTCCACAATTCTGTCTCTCCGATTGAGAGACAAACTGGAGAAGACAAGACAGAAAAATGCCCTTGTTTGAACCTGCCGCGAAAGTGTCCCTCTTCTGTATTAGGCGCTGACTGCCAGATGCTCAGGGCAGAATTACACATAAGATAGCTTTCCTGACCCCCAGGAGTTTTCAGAGACTTGGGGTGGTGCGGCCATGGTCCCCAATCAGAGTGGTGGGAGAAGTAATTAATGAGCATATGCCACAGGGGCTCAGAGAGCTCGCTCGCCCTGAGCTGGAGGCTTCAGCTTCATGGGGGGTGGAGGGGGACTTACGGGGAGCCTTGAAGGATTTGGAGGAGTAGGAGGAGGGTGTGGGGGGGAGGGGGAGGAGGTGGGACTTGGTGCCCACTCTTCCTGCAGCCCTCTGATTTGAGGCTTAAAGGTGAAATGGCTGGAGTGTGATGTGAATGACACAGTGTGAAGGGGATTCTGAAGGAGGGGGGTGTGGGGTCAAGGATCACCTGCAAGTCCTTATCCAGTCTGGGAGGTTTGAATCATGAGGAAAAATCACCTCAGAAACGCATTTTAAAATAAAAAGTCTTCCCTAAAAATTAACTGAATGTGAAGTAAACTTAAAAAAATAAAATAAAATAAAATGCTTTCCAGCTGTAAAAACTCATGTTTTCTTTTAGAAACTGCCAAACCTAAGTTGAATGTGAATGGAATTTTTAACTGTTAATTCGGAGAGTAGAGGGAAATGAGAATCAATTCTAATTTCAAAATCTGATTTGAGCTATATTTTTCATCAAGGTGAAAAATGTGTCATTGTTTACTAATTCAGAATCATACCCTGTAGCATTTTAATCCAAATTTGAGTGTGTCATGGCCAAGTCTAAATTTGCATGTTTCCATTTATTTCTTAATAACACAGCCAGCTGAATTGGTAGGCCTGTCGTTTGAAGTAAGGCTACTGCCCCCATGCGGGCCTGCTCTGCTTTGGGGCTGGGTCTTGCGTGCAGGACAAGGTCCAGGTAACCTGGCTGGGGGCAGGGATGAAGCCACACGTGTGTCAAAGCAGGCCACCTCTGGGAGAAGCCCATTCAGGTGCTTTTCTTGGGTTACCTTTTTATGGCCAAGGTAAAAAGAGAGATTTCTTCTTCTGGATGGCACTCCTGATTTCACAGACCTCTCTTCTTTGCAAGCTGCTTGTTTCCATTCTGTAGGATAGTTGAAAGACCCCATTCCTTTAATAATACAAGGTTTTCAAGCAGCTTACTATTTCTTATTGCCGTAAATCCCAACTCCAGTCTTCCGGACTCCACTTGACCCAGGGCCGTGGCCAGTGCCTTCCAGTCCCATCCACACACGCCTTTTCTGTGGCGTTCTGGACCCGCTGACCACTACCCACACAGATCTTGCTGGTCTGCCTTCAATTTCTTGTCTACAGCCTAAGGCCAAGTACTTTTCTTTCTCCTTCATTTGGTATCAAGGAGAGCCAGGTTATTTTTGTCAGGGACTCAGTTTCATGTCCCTTTGGCTTTTTTTTCCAAAACCACCCTGTACTTTGAATCCTAGACTCCACTCATTTGGAGTCTCTGATGAACTTTTCTTCTGAGTCATCTATTCTCATTCGAGATGCCATTCCTTACAGCTCATCTCATTCTTTGCCATTACTTCTTTTCTGTTTCCTGCTCTTGCTCCTCTGGCAGCCTGTTGGGTCTGAATGAAGCCATTCTGCACTCCCTCCAGTCGTGTTCATAATAACAGACATGAATCCAATAATTACTATAAGTCAGACATTGTTCTGAGTTTTTGACTCAGTCCTCAACAATCTTATGAAGCAGGATGTCATGTTATCCCCATTTTACAGGTGGAACTGAGGGTACAGAGAGGTTAAGTAACCTGGGCCAGGCCATCCTTGCTCAGTGGGGCAACCAGGATTTGAACTCAGACAACTTGTGTGTTCTCTCAAATGCTACACTATGATTTTTAGATCTGAGGTCTTAGCTTCAGCACTTGCCTGCCTCTGTGACCTCAGACAAGTTTCTTAACTTCTCTGGCCGCTGTCTCCTGGTTTTGTGATAAGACCTAACTCAGGCTAGTAGAGAGGACTAAACACAAGTAGCAAGGTGCTTGGCACACAATAAGGTGTTCAGGAAATGGCAGTTATGAATTATTAACTTTTAAAGTATGCTGTTTTATCCTTACTTTTAATCAGTCACTTCTGGTTTATAATGGATGGGGCCCAGAAGAGACTTCTCTTAATCTTCAATCTGGGAAATGAATGTTTTGGGAAAGCAAGGTTTGCCTTTTTTTTTTTTTTTTTTTTAAAAGTACCAGGGATTGAACTTGGAACCTCATACATGCAAAGCAGGTGCTCAACCACTGAGTATACCTGCTCTGCAAAACAGTGTACTTTTAATGTCTAAAATTAAGTATTAAGATGTTTATCTTTTGCACATTTTTATATATCTCTAAAAAATATTGGTTCGATTGTCTATATAAAGGGCCCTAATAGAAATTTTCTCTAGAAGCACAATAAAATAATATTTGCTTTCATTTAATTGCAGTCTTTAAAACTAACTTCAAATTTTGTCAGGTGATACTAAGCCAAGTGCAGTTACGGCCTTAATTAATGGGACTGAAAAATCACTTGTTTTCTGAATCTCTATTTTAAGCCTGTTTTGTATGCTGAACTCTCCACCTCCCCCAATCTCCTAAAATAAGACTGCTGGTCCTCTTTTGCTGGAGTTTAGTCTGTGTGATGTTTGCTTTTAATTCAGTTCAGCTTTCTATGGATAGTCTTCTTTCATTTTTTAAAAAAAATTTTCTTCTGAAAAGAGGCTTTTTTTGGGGGAGGGGGCATATGTATTGAGGGTGTTTGTTATAAAAAGCACATTATTTTGGTACACTGTAAACTAGCATTTTGTTAAGGATTCCCCCCCTGATTTGTTGAATGGTGACACATGTCTTAGTTTTGTTTCAGTGACTTCTCTAGAAGCACAATAAAAAATATTTGGAGAACCATGTAAGGAAACCTTTTGTCCAAAGACTTTGGCCTGCCTTAATTCCTGGGTTACTGGTCATAGCCAAATGAAGTAAATGATTAAAAATAGCAGAACTCTTTCAGTCCTTTGAAAAATTCTCAAATTTGCTTTTTCTAAACTCCAGAAAAGCAGCAATTATCCCAAGGTCACTTATTCAGTTACCTAATAGAAATCATAGAACATCAGGGGCACAGAAGACCCCTTTAGATGGCATCTGAGTCAGCCCCCTGGATGTATGAATGAAGAAACTGAGGCTTGGGGAAGGTAAATGCCTTGCCAGGCAATGCTGGGCATGGAGGGGAGGAGCCAGGCTCTGAGCTCCTGATGCCTAGAGGCCCTTCCCACCCTGGCTCAGCCTCCCAAAGGCTCCGGAACGTGGTAGGTTACTTAGGATCTCTGTGCCTTCTCTCCTCATCTGCCAGAATGGGTGGTAGTTGTGAGGACCAGTGAGGTAATACTTGTAGAGCATTCTGGACTTCACCTGGCCTACAGCCTACTGTAAGTGCTCATATTTAATTGTTATATGCTAATTATAGTAAATAACCCCTGGCATCTCTTCAGTGCCTCAGGGCTTCCTGAGTATTTTCTCATCAGGGTCTCATTTGATGCCCCCAGAATCATCTGGGGGGAAGGTACATCCAGTATTACTGAGTACTTGCCCAGGGTCACCCACCTCTCAGGTGGCGTGACCAGAGCCCAGCCTTGTGGCTCTCAGGAGTTGGGCCGAGAACCAGGATTCTGTGCCCCCAGATATGCGTGGCACGCATAATCAGTGCTACAGAATTCAGGCTTTAAACTGCGTATGTATTCTATGTTTTTAGATTGAGAGCCTGTTTGCTTTTAGGTGTGTCTAACTCACATTGTCCTCCAGATACACCGGCTTGAGAAGTGTCAGTAAAAATATAAGGTACAGCATTGGTTATATATTTAAAAAAAGTGTGTGGGGGGGGCAGAAAGAACTCTGTGGTTTCTGCCTCCAGCACCTCCTCTCCCCCAGGTAAAACAGCCGAGCCTCAGCCTCTGGGCTTTCCCTTGGTTCTGAGGGGGGCCCGGTGCGGGCGCTGTGTTCTCGGGAGTGGCGTGCAAAGCCACCCTTCACTTCCACGCTGTGCCATCAGTGGCCTCTTGGCTGTTCTGCTGCTCCTGGAATTGCCAGGCTGATGGGGAGCCGCCACCCTCCTCCCCACTCCCCGCTTCCCGCACCCCAGCCTCCCCCTCCTCCCCCCTCCTCCTCTGCAGTCTCCAAAAGGAATGAATGATACCTCTGGGATCGCAGCTCCCACAGCTCTTAGTGATACAGCCCACTTACCTGATTGACTCTTTGCTGCTCTCTCCTCCGTTTTTGGCCAGAAGCTTTGGATAGGCCTGAATATGATGGCATTGGTGGTGTACTAAATGGAAAAATTCATGTGTTGTAAATTGGTGCAACCTGTTTGGAAGGCAACTTGGCAATATCTATTTAAATTCATTCATACCCTTTGGACTAGGAATTTCCACTTCAGGGAATTTATCCTAGAAACTCTCATACACATATGCAAAGATCTGGGGGAGAACATTGCAGAGTTGTTTGTAATAACTCCTTAATGGATTGGTTAAATAAAGAATGGTGCATTCAGCAATGGGGTATTAAATATGGTTTAAAGTATTTATAAATGCATTTTAAGTACTAATGTGAAAAGGTACCCAAGACAAGTGAGAAATACTCTGAAGAAGAGAAAGACAAAGATGATCTAGTGTTTGTTTATAGCATTATATATAGAGAGGGAGGAGTGAGAAAACACCAAGGAACAAGTGAATGATCTGATTTGGAAAAATTTGTTTCAATAGTTCGGAGCAGTAGTATCCCTGGGTAGAGGGAATATGGCATTATTATGGAGGACTTTCCACTTTATTATTTTTATATTTCTAAATTGTATAATTGTTTAAATAGTATGTACATTGCTTTTGCAGTCAGAAAAACTAGAAACAAACAAACAAACAAACAAACAAAAATCTCGCATCAGTGACTCTGCTCTGTCCAGGGAGTGAGCACGACCAGCCCCGCAGTCCTGACCTGGCGGTCTCCAGAGGGGACTTGCTCCATCTTTAACTGCTGGGAGGTTCCAGGAGGCCTGCAACTTCCCGCTGACCTTGGGGAGGCTCAGCCCTGGGGGAAGCCAACAGCATCCAGAAGTCTGAGCAGTCTTCTGCCATCAGGGCCTCCTTCAGATAAAACCCTGGCTCTCATCCCCGGTCAAGGCCCCCAACACACACATGTGCCTGCGCACCCGTGGGCGAGCACACACACACACATTCACCCAGTCACACAAGTGATAGTGGCAATTAGGCTTTGCTCTGAAGCCTTCTCTACAAATGTTCTAGAAAAACTATAGATAAGTAAACTGAGACTTCAAAAACACACCTCAGTACCCGAGTAGCCATCACTGTATTAAAACAGTCTCTGGAGTTCATAATGATGAGCGTGATGGGCATCAAGAACAGGCAAAATACTGCTGAAACTGTTGTGTAGGAAGGCAAGATTGTGTGCATTACATTTTAAAAAGCACTGTTAGAAATTTGTTGCCATTACAGTAGATTAAACCCTGAATTATCTGGAACTTCTCTTCCTGGAAAGCATGGTTTCCCTATGATGCTAAACCTTTGGTTTCACTGGCTTTGCACCCAGTATCCATCTTCCTGGAACCGTTTGTCTCAAAAATAAAATATTAACTTGAGACCTGAAATCTTTCTGAAAACGTTTTCCCCAGATGCCGAATTTTGAATTAGGATTTCCTCATAGGCACAGACTTTGACAGAAAAGTCTTTTTAGTTTTGTTCCAAGGAAGGAGCTGAATTTACATATAGGCTTTGAGGTTCATTCTGTGTTGTGAGATTGAATTAAAATGAAGAGAAACTGCTGTGCCTCCAGGGCTTCCATTTGGCCCGGACAAACAGAAAAGCAGTTATAGAAACGCTTTTCTGAGACCTATGCGTGCGCTCTTCAAAAGCATATTTGTGTCTTATGCAGAGCAGAAATAAGATCTTTTAAATATCGGTGGCTTTTAAGTGAGTAATTAAATTCAGCAGAGCCTATCCCTAAATTTATTAAGCATCTTTGAAAAATCCACCTCTAAAGCGGGCAGCACCGGGTGCCCGCGGGCACTCTAGAGTGAATGGATTTTGCCCTCCCCCTGGCTGCACTGAGGTAGTTGAATGTTAGCATGAAGTGTGGCATGCACCAGAGATTGCGGCAGCCTCTGGGCCTTCAGTCATAGCTGGGCTGTGCAGAGCGCCCACCCTGGAGGCCAGGCCCGAGCCTCCCCGGCCAGGGGTATCTGACGAGTTTGTGGGGAACCCAGGAACTTGTCAGGTGAACCCAATGTGCCACTAGGTGTGAGAACCACTGCGCTATGAAGCAGAATTTTGCCTGGTGTGGAGACCAGCCTGTGTTGGGAGGGAGGTGTAGACAAGGTTTCATATCCCTGCCCTCAGGCGTAGAGACTGTTTGAGAAACAAAGTGCACTTCCTTCTGCTTGACACATGCAGGCACACACTGATTTAGTAAGATATCACAATTTGAAAATGGAAGTAAAGTAGAAAAACCAAGGTTGATAACATGAATGGGGCAGAAATGAGGCTTAATGTAATTCCACAGGGACCTCTGCTTTTTTCTAAGCATCAGTCAAGAATTGAGCTCTCAGTTTTGTAGCAGCCAGTGTCAAAGGGGAAATCTTTGCTTAAGTGGGGTTCCCAGGGGCAGAGCACAGCTTGCTCTAGTTAGAGCACCTTGTTGGGCTTTAGGGTTTTCACACCATTTATGTGCGTGTGCGTGTAGGTGTATATGGTGTGTAGGTGTGTGCATGCACACATGTGTAAATGTGCTTTGAACTGGCCTCTCATTGCCCCCAGTGCATCATTGAAATGAAGCATTCCCACGTCACACAGAACAGCTGGAATCCATTAAAAACATCTATCAACATTTACAAAACAGTGCAGACTGGATAAAGTGCATAAGTAAAAAGCAGACAAGGGTGAGTGTTCTATGCATTCATTTACATACAACTCTAAGAAGGACAAACCCAGTTTATAGTGACAAAGAGATCAGGGTTGCTTGTACACTGGAATGAGAGTGGATTGACTGGGAAGGGGCACAAGGACATTTTTTGAGGTTATTGAAATATTCTATATATTGATCGTTAAAACTCACTGAAATGTATGCTTAAAATGCATACATTTAATCATATGCAAATTATTACTTCAATAAAACAGACTGAAAAAAAAGTGGACAAGGTATAAAAGGGGACAAGGGGTAATGGTGTGAGCAGGGGTGAGGCTGGGGCCCGTGCTCCTGGGTTTTGTATGTCATGAGTGTTTTCCCGGGGAGGGACATGGTCATTTTCTCTGTGTTTAAATTACTTGCCTCATAGACTGTATGTTGCAGTTTTCATTCATGCCAGCAAGGGTGCAATCAAGAAACTAAGTTCAAACAATTAAGGAAATAAATGATGTTGTTCTTTATAATATTGCCCCTTTTTCTGTGGTGGTCATGATTGGACGTGGTTACGTCTAGCCTGAAGATTCACTCCCTTGTTGGAGATGATCTCAGAACAGAGCCTTTGGTGAGCTCCAGGCTTGCCTTTGGCCTGGAAAGGCTAAGCTAAAGACTGTAATTTTTCTTTTGTTCCTCTTAAAAAAAAAAAAAAAAGGCCAAAGCTACATCTTTCTTCTCTAGCTTCTTGTGGGCTCCTGGTGGTTGGTTGTGTAGTAAACGTAGCTAAAGGATTCCTTAAGGAGTAGCGACAACTGGACGTGTGTGATGCAGAGCCAGGCAGGCATGGGTTTGAGAGTGTGCTCTGCCGCTTAGTGGCTCGTCACCTTGGGCAAGCCACCTAACCCCTCTCAACTGCAGTTTCCTCCTTTTAAAATGGGTATGATGATAGACATTTCCTAAAATGGTGGTAAGAATTAACTGAAATAATGCCTATAAAACCTTTAGCACTGTGTGTGCCTGGCACCTAAGAAGTGCTCCATAAATGGTAGTGATTGCTCGTGTTTGTTGTGAGAGATATACACACAAATGCATATTTTATATTTATGTAAGGGAAATTTGTTATGACCCACAGAGAAATATATGTAAATAAATAACATAGGATCACAAGGAAGTTGAAACTAGCTTCTAAGATTTATCAGAACTAAGGTACAATGTCAGTAGGACCCTGTCAATCTTGGTAAAACAAAGTGAAATAAATTCTCAGATTATCTCCTTCATTGAAATTTAAGCAAGAGCAACAACGCAGGTGTTGACAGCAGGTGCCTGTTAAGAGAAGCCCTGCGCCACAAGCTATGTCCTGGACCGCAGCCACACACCGGGCCTGTCAGCAGCCTTTAGCCGGGACATCTAAACTGCCCTTCCTTTTGGTAAAATAGCTGGGAGAAGGGAAACGATGAGACTAGGGAAAGCTCATGGTCATAGTTTTTCAAAATATACTGTTCTAAATATTCACGTAGAATTATGTGAAAAAATACTACCTTTGAAATATATACTCATGCTGTCATACCTGGCCTGAAAGGTTTCCTGGAAACCTTCTCACTTCTCCCCAGGGGTTCTAGAGTCTTCCTTCCCCATTCCCTCCTCTGGTATCCGTTGTCAGTCTGCCTCGGAATAGGGGTAGCATTACAGATGTGGATGCCTGTGCAGTGGGTCCCAACCCTATAAGTCAAAGCCTCCTTCTTAAAACAATTGCTAAAATGCTCCTTATGATTTTGAAATGAAATTCATACATAACAACCTACCTAAACACAAAAGCATCAGTATAACACTCTCATGTGGCACAAAGGAGATAATAAAAGAAAGTGACTTAAACAATTTCAAATACGTAAAAATGTATTTCGGTATGTAAATGAGAAGCACTGGAAGATGGTGAAGGAAGATGCTTGCTCCTGTGTGCAGAAGCCCCAAGCACACTGGCCGCACTGCAGTGCCGTTTGTGAGAGTTTCTGAAATGGACAGCAATTGGTAAATATCTTCCTGCAATTTACACTTCCCAGAGTGCAGTAAAATCGAGAAGATTCCTCTTTATGGCTGTAACATCTTTAAAATTGGGTCCTTATGATGGAATGTTTGTTAAAACACCAGATTGGTCATATCTAGCACTTTTCTAATGTAACTGATAATCTCACCTTACATCAATTTTATTTAAGATCACTAAACATTAATTGGTGACAAGAATCACTGAATGTCATTCATTTAAAATGGCATGTCCACATGCAGTGCAAGTGAAAAATGTGCATCTTAGCTGTTTGGGAGTATTAATTGATTAGCTCTGCAGTCGTGTTCTGCTTTGCTGTGGTGATGGCTTTGTCAGCATGCTAACTATTCAGATGCATTTGATTTAGTGTTTTGAGGCTGTGATGTACACAACAGGCATGATGGTATGTACTGCTGATACTGAAAAAAATTGTCTCGTCTGATGGACTTTAATATAAATCTGCAGTTTTGTTTAACTGTTAGGACATTCAGTATGTAATTTACACAAAAAAGAGATTGCACATAGAAATTTAGTTTTGCTACCGATGTGGTATCCGTTTTGTCAGATCTTTTGTTTATAGTGTTTGAGTGGTAACGCAGATGGGAAAAGCAAACCGCCTTCAGTTCCTCTGTCCTGCAGGACTGCAGCTCCTGGGCTCACCCAGTTGAGGGACAGGTCCCTGAGCTGCAAGGGTAAGCAGAATTGACCATACATATGAATAAAGTATCTTTTAAAAATAGCTACAGTTTTTATGGTAGCTGTTTCTCAATTTCCATATTTAAAGTGCCACGTCTCTTTGTTACACAGACAATTTAATTTTCACACAGAATGAGCTTTCCTGGTTCCTATTTACTGAGTAAGCTTCAGGGAAAATTTTAACCAGAGCCCACTCTCAGGTAGCAAAGTCCTTGGGTCCTTTACACAGGGGAAGGTACAAGTACTTTCCTTTTAAACTGAACAGTTTGAGGAGCAACCCCATTTAAAGTTTAGTCATAATACTTTTTCCTCTTTTATTTGTTTGACTTTGGGGTTTTTTTCATGTCCTGGTCACCTTTCACTAGAACCACACCAGGTGCTGGTGATGCACGCAGTCTGTGGGTGATGAAAGAATATGGTGAATTAACTAGAATGGCTTTGCATCTGACTAGCTGACAAGGGAATGTCTTGGATTGCTCTTGTGCAGAAAATAATTTGGAGGAAGATGTCACTCAACCAAACAACAGATGTTCTCTTGACAACCCACCCTGTGCACCTCGGAAAGGCTCCCTTGGACAAGGGAAAATCTGTTTTAATCAGAATTGTCTAGATGATTGAATTAAAGAACTTGAATTTGATATTAGAAAATGCACAGGCAGCGGTGGAGGGGTGTGTGTAAATGTACTTACACATCTGTCAGTCTGTCTAGCTAACACATACTTTCTTATGAACTCTGAGCTTGTGATGAAATGGGAAGTAGGTAAAAGTACTTCTGCAGGATATCAAAGTACGATGGTTACCTTGAGGAAGAGCATCTGGGAGATGATTGAATGACAGGTGAAACAAGCTTTTTTCTTCATACAGCACCATTTCTAGTTGTAAGAACAGCTAACAAACTAAGCTTATTGAGACTTGGATGTTTGGCAGACATATTTCTGAAAATAAAGTGAATCTGTACCTCCAGGAAAACAGCTGACAGTTTTCATTGCCAGTGATGAAAATCCAATCTTTCATGTAAAAATTGGAATTTTAGAAAACTTCTGTCTGCCACCATAACTTTGACAGCTTCCTTAAAGATTTTTCTGATGAGATGAGGCTGATTTTAACTACTGTGGTTTTTTTTGGACTTTATAAAATGAAATGTGTCAACATTTATAAGATCTGCATAACTCTGTAAATATTTTTCAGATGACCAACATATGATGGTACAAAACCTCACTTGGGTAAAAGATCTGTTCAAAGTACAAGATAGCCCTATGGATTTTATTGTAACCAAATACAAAAGGTTTATTGATAGGGTTTCAGATTCCCCATTGTAGCTAATCTTGAAGAAACTAACACTTGACAAGTTTTGGTGTAGTATCAAAGAATACTTATAAGGATCTGAAAGGTATTCTTTTTCAACCTCATGTAAGTTGGAAGTGAGGTTTTTCTTCATATACTTCCGTGAAAGCCACATATTGTAAGAGATTGAAGACAGAGGCAGATCTGAGAACCTGGCTTTCCTCTCTTAAGCCAGACATTAAGAGCTTGCAAAAGTGCATAACAGCATCACTCTTCTCATCAGTGTTTGTTTTGAAAAATAATTATTTTCTTAGAAATAGGCTTTTAATTATAATATAAAATGGGTTTGTTTTTGTTGCTTAACAATGAATTAATAAAGAAATACTAAGATATTTCACTTTTAATTCCCAATATGATAAATATTGGTTGCTGCATCCCACCGAAACCAGCTCTTTGAGGTCTTCAATAATTTATATAAAGGTGTCCTGAGCCCAAAGAGTTTGAACACAACTGACAAGTTATTTAAGCACTTAATCTCAGTTTACATACCTGCAAAGTGGGAAGGAAAATGGGTTGCAATGAGTATGGAGCCCATGTATTTTAAGGCACCTCTTCAATAAATTGGTAGCTGTGTTTGCTCTTACTATTACTTCTGACTTCTCAACTACATTGTAAGCTCTTTTATGCATGAGTCTGTGTATTATGAGAGAAATATACAGTAGCTGCCTCTGTTACTGCTGGAGCAGATATTTAATAAATGCCTGTTGAATGAGTGACTTGGGGAGCTCCCAAGAAGTACCTTTGAAATAATCCTTGATTATTCAGGAGCTGACTTACAGTTCAGCAATAACAGGCTCCCTCCGCAGCAGTTCTGGCGTAAAATAGATTTGGATCAGAGCAAACCTTATGTGTCCCATGGCTCCTCTTCCTGGCTCCATCACACATGAACTCTGTGACCTTAGCTAAGGCCCTATTTAGCTAATGTAGGATGCTGAAATCCTACATAGAGGTTTAAGTTTAGCCATAGTGAATTTCATGGTAGTTTTTTTTTAAAGGTGAAGGGAAGGAGTGGGAACGGAAAGATGGAGAACGAATCATCTTGTAACTGAAAATCACAAGTTTCCAAATAGATAAATTAGGGGCTAATCATTTGAATTGCACAAGAAATTTTCACTTTAGAAATAAATTTGCCACATAATAGCAACCCTAGTGCAGAGTAATAAGTGCTCAACAGTGAAGAGGATTGGAGATGAAAATGAGAATTTAAAAGTTAACAATTATCTGAATAGCCATCAGAATTGAAGTTTTAATACAATTTAAGAAGAAATATGATTGCTTTGCTGTACTTATATCACTAACATAATTATGTAGGTGAACATTCTTTTATGTAGTAAACATATTTCCCAAAAAAAACTATGTAGAAAGAATTTTTGAAAATTTAATTCTTAAATTAATCTTTGGTGATTCAGATAAACCTCTCTGGTGGATATATTTATAAACTGAGCCTGGTAATTTCACAGAAATATCACTCGAATTGCTCCATTACTTTCCCTTAGAATTTATAAGAGGCTTTTTTTTTCTTTCCCCTCTCCGTTCATCTATCCTTGATCTTGTAAGTGAAATATGCTCACACTTAGGAGCTGTCTGCAGCCCCCTCACCAACCTCTGTGTGTGTAAACAGCCCTTGAGATCGTGGCAACATGCAACATTCCTCTAACCTTTGAATTCTCTCTGATCTAGGGATCTAGTTGGCATACTTTAGAAACCAGAACTGTACTTTTTATTTGGTTTTGATTAGTAACTGAACTTGTCATTCTTTTTGATTATTGATGTGTTCTTGCTGCCGTACCCAGTAAGGCCATGCTCATTTGCTTGGGGAAGGACCATTTTAACCATGAAGTCTAAGCTCAGGCTTTGGAGTTCCATAGGTGGAGTTAGAAACCTGGTCCACTACTTCCAGGTTGCTTAACCTAATATTTGAACCTCTATTTTCACATCTGTAAAATGGAGATGAGAATATCTACATCATGGGTCTGTTGCAAGGGCTAATTGAAGTTTGTAAGGATATAACTCAGTGTCTGAGAAAAATGATGGTGAATTTTCTCCTATTGAGGAATGTTATAATACATAATAGGTGATATTGTAGAGAGAATGTTACAGTGTGAAAATCTTGATATATCAGGAGTTTAAATATTTGAGTAATTTGGCACATTTTTATTTGTATAAATTAATACTGATTGTCAGAGAGTAGGGACAGGGCATCGGATTTGGATTGAAAGAGCTGTATTGGAATCCTGGCTATATGTTGCCTGCTCTTTTACTTTGGGCAAGTATTTTCATTTTTCTCATCTTCTGTTTCCTTAGCCATAAAATGAGAATAGTAATAGCCACCTAAGATTGTTGGGATGATTAAATGAGATTATGTGAGAGAAATTTAATACCACCTATATACAGTAAACTCTAAAAAATGAGAATACCCATGACTAACATTTTCATCTAACTGCTTACCTTTGATCGAAATTGGAGTTTGTCAGTCATTCTTATCATTTTTATATCACTTGGCTTAACAAGAATAACTGAACAGGAATACCTTGTTATTTGGACATAAGATGATGAAACTTTTACTTGAGTACATCTTCCTCATCTGTTTCTTCTTAGATATCTAGTAAAGGATGTTTATATTGAGCATCATCTTATTGAAATAAATAATCTGTTCTTCCAGTGAAACCTTCAGATCACAGAATGATCTCATTAGTCTGACACCAAAACAGTATACATTTCGAGTTTTATAAATTTAATTATACGCAGAGATTGACATGTTTTCTGAAAGTACTTCTGTTCTGCGTCAAAACAGCAGGGATGTTACAATGTAAAAGACAAAAAGTCTTTTAATTACAGTTGAAGAGAGGGCTGGATCGGGGATAAATTTTCTCATATCTCCTCTGGTTTCTTCTTTAGCTGTTTCTTCAGTGTGTGGAATTTTAGACAAGGAAAGTACATCTAATTTAATTATGTAATTTCACAGCTGAGAACACCGGTGTTCAGAGCAGGTCACAGCTAGCTAGTAGCAGAGCTGAGCCATAACCTCAGGCTTTCCAGGAAAGCAAGGACGCTCTGCAGCTCAGCCTGCACTTCTGCCTTTTTACTTGATCATTAACGTATTTGAAGTAGTGGTAAAACATTATTAAATATGTGTGCCTATACCATGCACCCATAACCACCTTGTATGAACTACCGCTAGCTGAATGAGGATTCAGTTGGGCATGCTGCTATGCTGAAGATAATATGTAGACTAAGGTATGATTTTTTCTTCTGTAATCCCCTCCCCACTTTGATTGAAAAGCCTTTTGAACCAATTAAATATATTTTTCATTTGTACTTTTTTATTGGCTTTTATATAAATTTGCTTTTTTCCCTCTTTTGGAATTTTTTTTCCAATCTTATTTTTATTTGTTTAATAAAACCACTTTTTTTTTTGTTTGTTTCTTTCTTTTCAGCCCTTCTGTGTTATAAGAAAACCACACTGATGTAATTATAAAACCACACTGATGTAATTATAAAACAGGTTTTTGTCAAGAGTATAACACATCTGTTGTTAAAGAAAAGATGTGGAAAGTAATGTTCAGCCCCCCAAAGCAGATAATTACGCCGGATATATTAACTGTTATAGCTATAAAGATAAAAACAGATTTTCCAGTGTATCATATGTATATTCATTCTGGCTGTACTGTTGTAAGAAGTAGCTGCTTTTGAAAGTGATGGCTTTTACCATAAGAATTGAACTAGTATTGGCAGGATTTCCTTAAAAGTGAACTTCAGTGTCACAAATATTTACACTCTTGTGAGTGACAGAAAAGGGAAGGGGAACGAGGAGACTGCTTGTGAATTTTCTTTGCCGGGAAGTAAATTTCTATTAATTTATTCACTTTAGGGCACTAAAGAAAAGGGACACATATTACGGGCCCCGTTAATAATGGGATTCCGACATGGGCTTTCATTATGGGTTTGGGTTTTCCCCCCACAAAGGCTTTCAGGCTGGAAAGACTGGCTGTGCAGGACTAGCACAATGCCACGAGGTTATTAGGTTGTCTCCCTCTGTCTGAAAAGGGAATTTGGGTGCAGCAGGTTCAGGGAAAAGCACTTGCTGTATAATTTTTCTGTCCTTGTGAATTAGTTTAAGAAAGCAAAGGCCCAGCTGGGCAGACCGGTGAGTACCGTGGGTGATGCTGACTTGAGAGTTTCACACCCCCCCTTACTTTTGGGATTGAAACTATTCGTATATGAATATAAAATTTTAGAGCCTTGCACTATGCAGCAAACTGTTTTTAAAAAGTTACTAAAGGGAATCAATTAGTTTTTTTCCCCTTTTTCTTATATTTCAATTAGTTTTGAACTTTATTTTTGTATGGTATATTTATTCTTTGCCCTTATGTGATCCCTTTGTCTAACATACTTTTTTAAAAAATTGAGTACAAGAATTCCTTTTCCATTTATGAAGGGTTGCTTTCTATTCCCTGGGACGCTTTGAACGAAGCCATGAAACCAACACCTACCTGTTTGCAAAATGATCTTTTCCTGATTCCCTGCTTCATATCATAGTTCTGAGGATGACTCTACTTTTTACCCAAGTCTAGGCAAATTTGCCATTGTCAATTGCTGTTGCTACTGGCCTAGAAACTCCGTTACCTCGGTTATGTCTTGGTCTTTTTTTTCCCTTTTCTTTTAACGTGTTGTCTTCTCCTTTTGAATTTTAGAATGTAAATAAATGAACAGAATTTTCTGTGCCCGCCACTGCAGGATGGTGGTGGGCTGCTGAAGGAGGCCCCGAGGGAGCCCCTCCCTCCTGAGGCTGTAAGTGGCTATGTGGATGGTCAGCTGTCCAGGAGAGGGCAGGGCCAGTGCCCGCTGAAGCCAGTAGATGCAAGAGGATGGTTGGCAAAATATTACCACATTGGGCAGTAAACAAGAGGCCATTCCTGGGGATAGAGAAACCCAGAGATGGAGAGGGTCAGAGCATCAGCCGGGCCTGAGCATGGGTATGAAGGATTTGAGGAGAGGAGCAGGGGGAGAGAAGCCTGGGAGGTCATGTGCCCAGTCAAGGTTAAGGATGGCCTCGAATGCCGGGCACAGAATTTGGATTTTTTGTTTTGTTTTGGTGGGGGTACGGGAGTAGGTAGGACTTTCCAAAAGTATGTGTGGTCGGGAAGCGGCTGTGGCTCAATCAGTAGGGCTCCCGTTTACCATATGGGAGGCCCCGGGTTCGGTTCCTGGGGCCTCCTGGTGAAGGCAAGCCCGCCCGCACGGCGTGGTTAGCTGACCCAGCGAGCACAAGCAGCAAGGGGGGGATAAATGAATAAATAAATAAAATCTTAAAAAAAAAAAAAAAAAAAAAGTATGTGTGGTAGTAGGACAGGGGTGCTGCAGAGTAACTCTTTCCAAGATAAGTTTATTTCACCCCCCTCCCCAACATTCTGTCTAGATGACAGCTTGTAAAGCTATAATATACCGCCACTTCCAGGATTTTGACATCGATACATCCAAGAACATTTCCATCATCACTAGGATGCTTCATAATGCCCTTTTACAGGCACCCCTACTTCACTCCAACCCTCACCCCCTTCTTGACCACCCCTGGCAACCACTGATCTGTTCTGTTTCTAAAATTTTACCATTTCAAGAATGTTATCTAAATGGAACGATACCTTTTAGGATTAGCTTTTTCACGTGGCAAATTTCCCTGGAGATTTCATCTAGGTTGTTGCGTGTTTCAATAGTTCGTTCCTTTTTATTGCTGAGTAGTACTCAATAGTATATATACATAATATAATTTGTTTAACTGCTAACCCATCGAAGGGCATCTGGGATTGTTTCCAGTTTTTGGTTATTACAAATAGAGCTGCTGTAAATATTCATGTACAGGTTTTTGTGTGAACACAAATCTTCATTTTTCTGGCATATATGCCCAGGAGTGCAATTGTTGAGTTGTAGGTCTTTACATGTTTAGTTTTTATTTTTGAGGTACCAGGGGTGGGGATTGAACCTGGGACCTCTTAAGTGGGAACCTGGCATTCAACCACTGAGCCACATTGGCTCCTGAGTTTTTTTTTTTTTTTTTTTTTTTTCCCCGTTTGTTTGCTTGTTGTTTGTTTTCTGTTTTTAGAGGCACAGGGAACCGAACCCAGGACCTCCCATTGGGGAAGCATGTGCTCCACTGCTTGAGCCCCATCCATTCTCTGTTTAATTTTTTAAAGAAACTGCCAAACTATTTTCCAGAGTTGGTGTACCAGCAATGTAAGAGTGATCCAGTATCTCTGCACCCTTGCCAGCCCTTGGGTGGTGGTGGTATATTTTACCATTTTGATAGGTGTGTGGTGGTATCTTGCTGTGGTTCTAATGTACATTTCCTTTATGGCTAATGCTGTGCTTTTCATGTGCTTATTTGCCATCTATATATCTTCTTAGGTGAAATGTCTACTCATGCCTTTTGCCCATTGGGTTGTTTGCTTTTTTACTGTCAAGTTTTGAGTGTTCTTAATGTATTCTAGATACTAGTGCTTTGTTGGATATATGATTTACAAATATGTTCTTCCATTCTGTAGCTTGTCTTTTCATGCTCTCCAACAGGGGCTTCCACAGAGCAATGTTTTTAAGTAGATGAAGTTTAGCTTATCAGTTTTTCCTTAAATGTATCATATTTTTGGTGTCAAGTCTACAAACTCTTTGCCTAGCCATAGATTCCAAAGATTTTCTATTATGTTTTATTCCTAAAAGTTTTACAGTGCTGTATTTCACACTTAAGTCCATGATCCATTTTGAGTTTTTTTTTTTTTTTTTTTTTTTTTTTTTTGTATAAGATTTGAACTTTAGGTAGTGTCTTATTCTTTTTCGCTTATGGATGTCCAGTTTTTCTAGCACTGCTTGTTGAAAAGGCGTCGTTCCTCCATTGAATTGTTTTTGCACCTTTTCCAAATATCACTTGGGCATATTTGTGTGAGTCTCTTTCTGGGTTCTCTATTCTGTTGAACAGAATAGAGTCTATGGGTCTGTTCTTTTGCCAGTACTACAGAGTCTTGATTACTGTAGCCATGTAATGTCTTGATATTGGGTGGACTGATGGCTTTTGTTTTATTTTTTTTGTCAACACTGTCTTAGCTCTTCTAGTTCCTGTATCTTTCTATATAAATTTTGGAATAATCTTGTCTATAGACATCTATAAAAAGTCTTGCTGGTACTTTGATAGGAATTGCATTAAGCCTGTATATCAATTTGGGAAGAGTTGATGTCTTTATGTTGTTGAATCTTTAAATCCGTGAACATGCTATGTCTCTACAATTATTTGGATCCTCTTTGCCTTTTATCATCTGTGTTGTGTTATTTTCAGCATATAAATCTTGTATGTGTTTTGTTTGGTTTTACACTGAAGTATTAATTTTTTTTCCTTCATTAATTGGGAATGGAAATAGTATTGTATTTTTTAATTTTGGTGCCCATAGTTAAACAGTATATAAAAATACAGTTGATTTTTGTATGTTTTCCTTGTACCTGTGACTTTGCTGAACTCACTTAATAGCTGTAGTAGTTTTTTAGTATATTCCTTGGGCTTTTTTCTTAGAGAATCATGTCATCTGCAATTGGGGACAATTTTACTTCTTCCTTGGTGATCTTTATGGCTCTGGTTTCCTTTTCTTGCCTTTTACACTGGCTAGAACTTCCAGCACTATGTTGAATAAGAATGGTGAGAGAGGACAGCCTTATTTTATTCCCCACCTTAGGGGGAATGCATTCAGTCTTTTGCTAGTAAGTATAATAGTAGGTGTAGGTTTTTTGTAGATACACTTTACCAAATTGAGAAAGTTCCCCTCTTCCAATTTTTCTGAGATTTTATAAATGGGTGTTGAATTTTGAGAAATGCATTTTCTACATGATTTTGATCATGTGATACTTCTTCTTTAGCATGTTAATATGGTGGATTACATTGATCTCTTTTTGAATATTGAACCAGCCTTGTGTCCCGGGAATAAACCCCATTTGATCACAATACACATCTTTTTATATATTGCTAAATTCTGTTTTCTAATATTTTGTTAGAATTTTGCATCTAACAAATTATTGGTCTGCAATTTTATTGTTTGTACTGTTTTTGGTTTTAATATCAGGGTAATACTACATAAAATTATTTGAAAGTATACCCTCTTCTATTTTCTGAAAAAGATTGTGTAGAATTGGTATTAATTCTTCTTTAAACGTTTCGTGGAATTCAGTTAAACACATTTAGGCCTGGAAATTTCTATTTTGGGAATTTTAAAATTTCAAATTCAATTTCCTTAATTATGGAGCTTTTCAAATTATTTCATATCAGATGAGTTATGGTGGTTTGTGTTTTTCAAGGAATTGTTCTGTTTCATTTAAATTGTCAAATTTGTGTGTGTAGAGTTGTTTGTAGTATTCCCTCAATGAGTCTTAATGGGTATAGTGCTAATTATAGGGTCTGTGGCGATAGCCCTTGTTTCTTCACTGATACTGATAATTTGTGTTTTCTCTCTCTCTCTCTCTCTCTCTCTTTGGTCATTCTTCCTAGAAGTTTGTAAATTTTATTGCTTTTTTCAAAGAACCAGCTCTTTGGTTGATTTCTTCTATTGTATTCTGTTTTAAATGTCACTAATTTCTTCTCTTTTTATGTCCTTCCTCCTACTTGCTTTGGTTTATTTTGCTCTTTTCTAAGTTGTTGTGGGAGTTTGGTTATTGATTGAGACTTTTCCTCTTTTAAAATTTATTTTTAAAGAAGTTTTAAAAACGTTATAGAACAGTTACATTGAAAATATATTTGCACCAAGATGCTTTCAATTTCAGCATATGGTATTTTTTCATTTGACATTATATCTTTTAATGTTGATACAAGCCTTTACTTTGTGTGCAGAGTATCTTGATTGCATTCTATTTTGATGCCCACTGGGTATCCATATGTGTTTGTAGTGCATATTTTAGAATAGACATAAAAATATATCCTTTGGTACAATTCTAAAGAAGTTTATCAAATTTAATTTCATGGGAGCAGCATTTTTGCTTGTAAAATCAAGAGTATGAGCTGAGTAAGATATACCCTTAGCAAAATCATGTTTCGGGGAGAATGGTTTGTACACCCTTACATACGTATGCAATATTTGCTCCATTATCATACCCTGCATTACATTGAGCTGTCATGTTTCCTTTTCTTCCTCTGGTCTTTGATCATTTTCCTTTTCCAAAGTCTTTCCTTGTTTTTTATGACCTTGACAATTTTGAGTACCGGTCAGGTATTCTGTAGAATGTCCCTCATGTTGGATTTGTCTGATGAAAAATGCCCTGTGTTCCACCTCTTCTTCCCTCTTGCTCCCCTCAGAACCTCTGGTAACCACTAACTTTACATCAATGTTACACTTTCTTCTGATACTACAATAATAATAATTCTACTTTTTCCATGGCTGCATTCCCCCCTTATGTTTGTTCATTCCTCAACCTTAAGGATTTTGGGATGGTGATGCCTGCTCTGCTTCAGATTGAGAGGGAGCTTAGATGGGAGGAACAGTTTTGCTTGCAGTTTTAGATACTGTTTGCTTAGTGGGATGGGGGTTGTCAATCATTAGCATTTTGTTAGTTGTCCTAGGCAAGTCCATTGAACTGGAGAGTAGGTGTTGGCTGCAACCCTGCAGAGATTCAGGGCTCAACTGGCATATGAACAGCTGGAAGATTTAAGTCTCTGGGACACATATTTAATAGGCATAGTGCTAATTATAGGTTCAGATAAAAGGGGTGAAAGAATCTTGTGTAGGGAAATTATGAATGACTCTAACTGAAACATTGGGGAAATAAATTATCATATTTTCCAAGGTAAGGCCCACCGACGAGGTGCTTATTTCATGGGGTTGTGTGCCTTGCCTATAGTGTCCAGGTGTCTCTAGAGCCCTCGGGAGCACCCCTGTTTGAGGCTTTGTTCACTGTGGCAGTTTGTGAGCTCTTCCTTAACATGTATAGGCATAACCTCTGGAATGACCTCCTGACTCACTTTGAAATCTCTTAGCCTTAAAAACTCTTTTGTATTAAATTTTTCCCCCTTTTGGTCAAGGTCTTTCTCCAAATGCATCGCTGGTTGGCGCTTGGTAATAATCCATTGGTGCCAATGAGGCTCATCGCCGTTTTCTTCTTTTCTAATGTATTTATTCCTTGCTTTAAATTTCCCTCTCAGTACTGCTTTATCTGTGTCTCGCAAATTTTTTTTTTTTTTTTTTCTCCAGAACCTTTTTTATTCATCGCCTATCAACAGAGAAGTTCAGCTTCAAAATAAACTAAACTAGCCGTAGTAGGTCTGCCTTATTACAACACATCAGGGCAAAAACCAGAACTGGGGACAGTTTTGCCTCAATTCTTTTCAGAGAACACCAATCATATATAATACACAGATGCTCCATTAAAAACTGGTTAGCAATGCACCCACCACCACAAATACAGAGTGGGCAGAAGTTAGGGCTCTTCACAGATGTCATTCACATATAGACTGCCTCTTCTATAAATGAGCTCTTGCTTTTTTTGGAGGGAAGGTGGTCTGCATCTACTGCAAGTGATGGCACCATTTGTTTATTCTGGAGCTTTGATGGGGAGGGGTCAAAACTTCTGAACTTACTTTCTCTCCTGAGTCAGAGAAGCAATAGCCTGTACGAATATCTAAAAGATGCACTGGATTGAATTAGGTGGTGGTTCCCTTAATAATGAAGTTTACAGGGTGATTGTGTATGGCTTTTAAAATACTTAATCCTGTGGATGGTTTTTCAGAAACCTTTGCATCTGGGCACCCAACAGCCAATGGAGGCATAATGCAATACCCAACATGCCTGCAAACTGCCTCTCAGAGAAGGTCACCCAGGGAAGGAAAGGGGGCAAGGTGGAGATGTAGGGGGACAGAAATCAGCTGAAACACTCCATGCTGGTTCTGACTCGCTCCATCTCATGCAGGAAGCTGTAGAACTGAGGCAAGGTTAATTCTATATACAAATTTTCAGATTGGCTTCCTTTTTTAACAACCAACTTTAATTGTAAAAAAATACTTCCCACTTTCTCCAATTCACCGTTCCCAGATGTCACTCCAAATTTCCACTCCATATCTATAAGCTTGTTAATCATCAGAGTCTGACCTATGGTCCATCAAGCAAGGGTGGGGCAAGTCTGCTTCCACTTTTCAGAAAAGTAAGTGGCTTTGTCCTCACTAAGACCCAGAGTTATGAAATCAGCCCGGACCAGTTCAGCTGTGAGACTCTTTTTCAAGGCACCATTTGGAACCAGAAGGAGGCTTTTCACTATGCTTCTGAGGAGGCCAAGGCTGATCTGATTGGTGGTGGCAAATTCAGAAAGCTGAGCCAGAAACCTTTCCACCTCTTTTGGCTCAGTTAAGAAGTGGAAAAGCACTTCTGTCAGGGCGGAGAACTGCTGCGTGCCCAGCTGGTTTAGCTGCTGCATGTCACTGCCCACGGCCTTGGGCACCGGGTCCTGCGTGCAGTGTAGGCGCCCCATGGCGTCTGCTCCGGCCCCGCAGGCCCCGCAGCTCCCACCACCTTCCTGGGCTTCCTCCTTGGCCTCACAAATTTTGATATGATGTATTTTCATTATCATTCAGTACAATGTATATTTTAAATATCTGTGAATTGGCATATTCTAAATATTTCATATAAATGGAAAAACAGTATTTGTCCTTTTATGTCTGGCTTATTTCACTTACCATAATGTTTTTGAGGTTCATTCATGGTGTATCATGTATCAGAACTTTGTTAGTTTTCAGTGCTGAATAAAAATATTCCATTACATGTGTGTACCATGTTTTGTTTATCCATTCATCTGTTCATGGGAGATTTAGGTTGTTTTCACCTTTTGGCTATTGGTAATAGTGTTGATGTGAACATTCTTGCTCAAATTTTTGTTTGAAACCTGTTTTCAGTTCTTCTGAGTATATACTTTGGAGTGGAATTGCTGGGTCGTATGGTTATTCTATATTTGACTTTTTAAGAAACCATTAAAATGTTTTCCATGGCAGCTGCACTATTTTTTATTCCCACCAGCAATGTACAAGGGTTCCAATTTCTCTACATCCTCACCAACGCTTGTTATTTTCCTATTTGGTGTTTAGTAATACATACCGTAGGGGGCTTGAGGTGGTATCTCATTGTGGCTTTGATTTGCATTTCCCTAATAATTCATGATGTGGATTCTCTTTTTATGTGCTTACTGGCCATTTCTTTAATCTCTTTGGAGTAGTGTCTTTTCAATTCCTTTGCCCAGTTTTTGGTTGGTTGGTTGTTGTTGAGTTGTAAGAGTTCTTATGTATTCTGGATATTAAACCCTTATCTCAGACATACGATTTGCAAATATTTTCTCCCATTCTGTGGATTATCTTTACTTTATTGATAGTGTCCTTTGAAGTACAGAAGTTTTTAGTTTTGATGACATCCACTTTATTTTTTTCTTTCCTTGCTTGTGCATTTGTCATAAAATCTCAGAATCTATTGCTAAATCCAAGATCCTGAAGAATTACCCCCTATGTTTTCTTCTGTAACTTTGCCTTGGAAGCTGGATTTCTGGAGTTTCGAGGCTGCAGAGTGTGGAGGAAAGAGTGCTGGGCTGGTGCACAGGAGCTCAGGAGCCTCCATCCTCGCCCTGGCCTGTCACTCTCCGGCTGTCCCAGGGTCTGGTGTCCAGTCTTTCTGGGCATCTGCTCATGGAAGGAATTAAGCTGGGTGACCTTGAAAGATGGATTCCTGCTTTGTGATTCTAATTTCCTTTGGACTCTTAAGGGTATTTATGAAAACATTATTTGGTGAGTTACTTGGTTAAGGAAGATTATAGCTCAGTTTTAAACCTCAGAAGAATGGTTCAGGAATTCCTAACTGTTCACTATGGTGGAATGTGTGTGAACTTCTCAAAATAACTTTAAAATACCCCTGTAGAATTTCCTGATTCTCCTTAGACAGGTACTCATAATTTAGTGGTAGAAGCGTGAGAATGCCAGTGGCTCTCCTTGTATCTTTCCGGACATAGTGCTGTAATGCTTACTCTCGGCAAGCATGTTCCACTTTTGACTGACCATGAATTCAAACTGCTGCCGTGATTCCTCACGTCACAGATATACTAGCAGCCAGAAACGCCTGTGTGTGTGGCGGGGAGGAGGGTGGGACAGAGATGCTGACTCTCTCCTTGCCACTAAAGGTCATAGAACAGAATTATGAAAGCCAGATCTCTCTATTAGTATCCACAAACCCAGTTTTGCCAAGAAAGGAAAAGAAAGTGCAAGCTAGCATTGAAACAAATGATTATCTGTCTTTATGTAGCTTGGAAAAGGGCACAGATGCTATTCTAAGCTCCGACAACAAATTCGTAAATTAACTGTGGAAAACAAGCAGTCTTACCAGTCTCTGGCAGGACAGGCAAAGTAAGATGTAGTGAAATTGTAAAGGCAGTGGTAGTCACTTCCACTTATTTTTATAACTACGTAGAAATAATGACAAATGTTGCATTCATTGGCATAATTGGGAAATGAAGTGAATCGCATTGCATATGACTTTCCTTGAATTGAAACTTTCCACTTATAATTTTAACCATGTTTGATGGAAATTTTTCTGATATGATGTGGTTGTAAGAACAAGAGTTGATAAGTCCTTGGGGGAATCACTTAATCTTTTAGGCCCCAATTTGTCCATCTGTAAAGGGGGTTGGACCCAATGAGCGCTCAGATCCTTCGAGTCCTGACATGTCTCTGGGACATGTGATGTGCTTTCTTATTTCCTAATGCTGAATCTTTTATACAGGATTCAATTTCTCCTTGCTGATTCATCAGTTAACTGTGCTAAAACATAGAGCAAGCTGCAGCCCCAATTGAGATGTGTGGAACTCTATGCTCTGAATGTCAGTTGGCACTGAATGGTTATACTTCTAAAAACATTACTTTAAATAATCATGTATGCTTCTCTTTATAGCAGTAATAAATGCTCATTGTAGAAATATGAGAAATTGAATAAAAGCATAAAGAAAACAGATTCTCTGAATCCCACCCCTTAATCACTTCTAAAATTTTGTGTATTTCCTTCCAGTTGATTTCTTCTAATATATTCTTTCACATGGCTGACATTATATATATGATATTGCATTTTTTTTCACCTGATACCTTCCCATAAACATTTTGCAATTACATTAAAACTTTTTACTCCTTTGGGACCCAACCAACTTGGTTTCAAATCCCAATTTCCTCACCACTGATGGCTGGTTACCTTGCCCAGATTATTTCACCTCATTGAGCCTCAGTTTCCATCGAAAAAGACCTATGTTTATAGGGTTGCTTTAAGTTCCCCATCTAGGGCTTTATTGGGTTCTGCCTTACACATACCAACAACACAGACTCCATCCATGCATACTGTTACAACTGTGTGCAAAGTAAAGGTAAAATGGTAGTGCGTGAGGACCAGAAAGCTCTCATATGAGAAAAGTGCCTCTTCTTTTTCCCTCCACACCTCTTAAACTTGATTTACTTGAGACATTCTTTTCCTGGGGAATGGTAGCTGCATTTGTGGCTTCCGCTCTCCCTGTATTAAATGATTCCCCAAACATAGGTGTCCAGTGTTAGCCCTTTTCCTTAGCTCTAGGCTAAGAAAGCTTATATAAAGCATCTCTGTCTCAACACTCAGCTCTGCTGTTCTTGTGCTAAAGCAACCATAGACCAAATGTTCCAATAAAACTTTATTTACAAATGCAGCCTGGGGCTGGATATGCCCTGAGCTGTGCCTTGCACACCCCTACTCTAGTCCCTGGTTTCTAATGTATCCTGTAGATATTCATTTCAAGATGACTTCAGAATAAGTTTTGAGGTTCCAGCAGTGTTCTCCACTACAGTTTGTTTTTGAACTTTCAAACATTGAAACACTCCAATAGTGGCAATTGCCCATGGGAATTAAAAAAAAGAGACTTCAAAAGCAGTTCGTGGGAATACAGAGAAACTCTGGAGAGCCGGAATGATGAAGCCCGAAGCAGATTTCCAAAGTAGAATGATACATAATTGAACACACTGGGGCTCCAGGCCCCAGTTATCTTTACTTCTGATAAGCATTACATGCATTTGTTAATAATGCTTATTAATTATGCTTTTAGAGAGTCTAAACTATAAATTAACTAAGTTGAAATAGGCCTAGGTTTTCCCATGGCATCATTATTTTACGACCTCTCTTGTCACACATCAATATATTTTAACAGTTTCCTGTGATGTGGTTTAAGGATGGGTGCTCTTACTCCTGTACAGCTATGGCATTTGAGGCACTGAGAAATCACAGGATTTTTCTCCAGCTGAAAGAATCCTGATTACCAATCCAGAGGTCTTTCTATATTGTTAGCAGCACCTCTCTCACAAGACCCTGTTTGCCTGAAATATTAAGGAGGAGTCCCTTAAGAACTTGCATATAGATTATTTACTTTGAGGCTAGGTCTAAAATAGAATATCAAAGGCCATTAACGTTCATAACAAGAGTGGGAATTTCTCTCTCTTTTTGTCGTCTTCATTAAAGAAAGGACCATGTTAAAATTATTCTGACTTTGAAATGAACAAAGAGGAAAAATAAAAATAATAAGAAAAAAAATTATACTGACTTGAATTGCTTGAAATGTAACATTTCTGAAAACTGACATTTTCAGAAACAAAAAAAAAAAAAAAAAAAAGGAAAAAGGAAAAAGTTCTCCTTATACCAAAGAAACATAAAAATAGTAGAAATTCAATATAGGAACTTATTTCTGATTTTCAAGTGCTACAACTGTGAAACAGTCTGTGAGAAAGCAGTCAGTCCACTCTTCTGTGCATCTGAGGTCATGAATCACATACTTGGAAGATCGATTTTGGTTGTCCTCAGCTCTGCCCTCGGCACACCCTTTTCCTGTTGGGGACGTGGACCCATTCCTGCTGTAGGATTCGGGCTGTTGTGGCTTGTGCCACGACGGTGGGATGGGTGGGGGAGCCGGGGTGTGCTTGTTCCACGGCATTGACAGGTACCTTTAATGTTGGGTGTCAGCCTCGGCCCTCTGAGGGTGGCCTTCTTTCCCCATGTTGCAGAATGAGCGGTTGTGATCCAGACAAGCTGACCTTCAAACTGTTGTGAGCCAAGAAGTAGAAACCATCTATCTTGAAATTACTTTCACTTAGGAGGGAACAGTGACAAGAAGAGTAAGAGCTTTCGCAGATGTTGTGTTTGTGGTCTTAGGTGACGTCACACAGTTCCTTTTCCTGTGTATCTGTGTTATGTGTTTCCTTAACATTAGTGCTCTGTTAATATGCCTTCAGCTTAGAAATTGGGCTTTTTTAAATGGAAAAAGCAGTAGCTTCTTAACACGAACTTGATATGGGTTTAATATAGTGTATCTCACTTTCAAGAATAAGTGCCTTTCTACAAAGGTAATTTCAGTTAATGAAGCTAATTAACTTTTTAGAACTATTTTTATTGTGGTAACGTTAATACAGCATAACGTTTCTGATTTTAACCACTTGCTAATTACCTTTTGACTCCTTGTAAAATAAGAAAAACATCAGTTTCTCTGGAAAACAAATTTGGCCTTACAATTTAAGATGATCACACTTAAGAAGAGAATACCCAAACTCAGAATATATGAAAGGAAAAGTTGCTTTCTGTAGTTTTAGATACAGTGGTATTAGAAAATATATAAAGTGGTGAAATAATTATAAAGAAGCTAGATTCTTTGGTACATTTTTTTGAATAATGGCTTAAAAGTGTGAATAGAACAGTGATGAAAGTATCTGAGTATAACACGTTGGATGCAAATGCCACTTGGCGTACATGGCCAACAGTGAGCTTTGGTGTTGCTCCTGAAGTGCAGGGCCGTGTGCTGGGGTCAGCCCTTGGCAATCTCTGAGCCAGGCCTTGTTGCCCTTTGAGGGGTGACATGACTCAGATGCTCAGGCAAAGCAGTTCTGGGTGGCAGAGGCTCAGTGTCAAGTGAGCTGTTCATTGAGACTGAGGAACCCTAGAGGAAGGAGCACCCTCTACGGTCTATTCTAGTCAAGGAGCTGAATGTGCGTTGGGGTTTAAGCAGACTAGAACCCAGGCAGCCATACAGGGAAGAGCAGGCAAGGCTTTTCCAGGCTGGAGGAGTAGTGTGAATGAGCCTCAGAAGTGAAACTCAGACTATGCTGCCAGATGCCCTTTTGTATAATAAAGTTTTATTGGAACACAGTCAGCCTCATTCATTCATTTACACAGAGTCTGTTGTTGCTTTACATTGCAGCGTTGAGCAATTGCTATGGAGACTGCTATGGGAAGTCATGGCTCAAAAAGCCTAAAATTGTTACTCTCTGGCCCTTTACAAAACAAGTTTGTTGACCACCAGGGAGTGGTTCATGAAGAAATAAATCAATTTAGTGGAAGTGGAAGATAAGAATATACAGGTGGTATAAATTATTGTTGGGGAAATAAATAAGGGATAGCTTGTAGGCAACCTTGAAAATGTTAAGCTTAGAACTTTGAAGCAGAAGCAGTGTAAGTCAGTGAAGGGACATAATATTAATTCACAGTTTATTAGCCCTTAACTGTGCATCATGTGGTAGCGATGGCTTTATAATTAAGAGACAGTGAGGTCCTATGACTGAAGACTGGAGATGGTGCTTTGGTATGTTAGGAAGGTCCACCTACAAGTCTTGACATTTGAGCATAGTTTAAAAAGACAAAGGACTTCTTAGCCAAGGGAAAAGATGAAGTAGAGTGTGGAACTGCAGGATCTATTTGGGGACCAAAAGACATGTCATATTTGGAGCATAAGAGGTTTGAGTGTGAAGTTGGGAGGGACCGAGGAGAGGATTGTCATTCCTGCTGATGCTGGATGGTGAGACATGATTGGGTTTGTATTATTTTGTATTATTTTCCCCCATCATTCTATATATTTTTGTTTTAGAATTAAATCCTAATAAAGTAGTGTGGAGAATGGATTTGGGGGTGGAGGAGACAGGAAGTGATCAGTGAGGGGGGATATTGCAGTGGTCCAGCTGACAGATGATGAGGTGGTGGAAGTAGTGTTGGAAATGAGGGAGGAGATTCCAGATACAGTTAAATTGAAGAGCTGACTGGATTTGGATGTGAGGAGTGAGAGAACAGTGGAGATCAAGGCAAATTTTAGAATTTGTGGCTTAGGCAACAAGATGCTGAGCGGTGCCGTTGACTGAGTTTGGGCCGTGGAAGGACGCGTGTGTTTGATGGTCCACGAGGCGATGCCTGTGGGATGTTAAGTGGGCCTGCCCAGGGGTGGTTGAGTGCAGGTCTGGAAGCCCACGGAGATGTGTGCCTTAAAGACATTGGAAATAAGTCGTTGAAGCTGTAGGAGTGGATGAGTTAACCCAAGGAGAACATTGGGAGCAAGAAGTCATATTCCACGCTGCCGGGCCTCCACCCCACCTTCAGTCCCCACCTTGCAGACCCCACCACACACTCGCCACTTTTCCCCTGAGCCTGAACCCAGCCCTGGGATGCTTCTTAGGGCTGTGCACGGGGGGCCGGCAGGAGTTGGGGCAGAATGTGATCTTGTTTGAAATAGCAAAATATAAAGGGCAGAAGGAAGAGAATTGCAGGAGAGATTGAGCAGAGAAACGTGGAGTAGGAGCTGAAATGTGTCCGTAGATTTGGGACTGGGAAGGCATTGATGATTTTGGTGAGAACAGTTTCAACTGGGAGGGAGACAAAAGCCATGTTTGAGGCTATTAGAGGGAGGGAGGAATGAAGCTGGAGGAGTACTTAAGGGACTACTTTTCCTAGAAGCTTGACTAGGAAAGGTGGCAGTCAGGGTGGAAACTGGAGGGAAAGGGTAGAGAGTGTGTGTATGTGTGTGTGTGTGTGTGTGTCTGTAGGGAATATGTCACGTCTTAAGTACCTTTTATTTTTAGTGTGTAATAAACTTCATCATACTTGCCCTTTGATGTTTTATTTGGAAACAGTTTAAAACTTATAGAAAAGTTGCATTAGAAGAACTAACTTCGACCTATTGTTAACATTTTGCCATATTTACTTCATTGTTTTTTCTTTCCTACATGGAATTTTTTTCTGAGCTCTTTGAGTAATTGCAGACAATATGTGCCTTTATTTTTAAATATTTTCATGTTTTAAAGGTCTTATTTATTTAGCACCCTGTATTCTAATAAGAAAAGATCACTGGGAAGCCCTACTAGAAATATCCAGGACACCTTCCACCTCCCAAAATATTCTTGTGGTTATTTGTCTCATGGGCGGCTTGAGGACAGGAAATTTGGGCCTTGGACCAAACTAGAGACTTGTTCTTTTAGATATTGGCTTCTGTGGATTAAAAGCTATCAACAGAAAAGATGGCAGAAAACAATGGCTATTCATCCTTGCTCTCAAATAATAAGTGCTCATTTCCACAGTGCACTTCTTTATCGCCTTTGTTATTGGTCTGAGAAGTGAGAACAGATCAATGAAGTTTAAAAGTTTTCTCTTTAAAATGCTTATATGTCAAATAAATACCCAAATGTTATCCCTGAGGTAGATAATGAGCAAACACGCTAACTGGAAAATGTGGATTTCCCCCCTTAATATAGAAAATTATATTTCATTTAAATAATACTTCATTGTCTTGAATTAACTGACCCCCCGAACATATTTGTGTGCAAAAGACCATTCCTTTGCCCTTTCTCTGCTTTTAGTCAAAGCGTGGCAGTGTGTATTTAGGCAGTTTATTTCAAACATAAAATTCATGAGCAGAAATTATAGAAGACACATCAGCACGTCTTCCATGGGCTTTTGCTGGGGTCTTTGTTGGTGGCGGGGGTGGGGGGGAGGTCCCACCCCCTTCTGTACCCAGCCCCCTGTGCCCTGGCCAGCGGGAGGCCAGGAGAGACTGACTTCTGGTTTGCTTCTGATCCTCTTTTTTGGGGGTCTTTGAGGCTGATGGGACCATGGGCTTGCAGTGTGGCCAATGCTTGGGGTGCAGGCCCCTTCTGGGGGTGCCTTCCTAGATATTCCTATGGGGCTGTTCACTCATTGTTTCCTGCCCTGGGGTGAGGTTGGTGCTTAGGGGTAGTAGGTGGTCTCTTCATAAGTTTTACACAATTGTGTTTTAATCCAGATAATATCTAAACTTTAATATCAGTAACTCCTAATTTCTAATGCAATTCTTACATAAATTTGATTTTACAGATTTTGAAAAACTGCTACAGGTTACCACATAAGTTAAAGTTGATTTGCTTTAGGTTATAGAAAAACTGGAGCTACAGATAACTTGTGGCTTTGTAATCAGGACTTTAAAATGTAATGATATTTCAAAAAGAGAGAGAACTTTACTAATAAAAATATAATAAGCTAGAGAGATTTTTATTTATATTTAAATATAAATATTTAATATAGGAAACACCACTCTGGTCCTGAATTTATCATTGTCATCTCTGAGGTTTCTAACACTTGGATTTTACCTACAGTTTTTCATTTCTTAAGAATATGCCATGCCTGAAAATAAAATCTTAATTTCTAGGACTTCAGAGAGGGTTGAGATATTATTTAGTGGCAATAATATTTTTTTTACATTAAAGTAGCTTGAAGGATTTATAAAAACTAACCCAAGTATAGAGTTTCGGCCCTGAAATGCTAGAAATAGTGAGTACTTCCCACACTTTGGAGAGTTTAGGGCTTCCTGTGATTTCTTCTCTTAGGTTTGTTCAATCTACTTAACAAATGGTTGGATAGTTGTGCTTGATCTGTGGCTATGACCAGAGAGTTGGTAAGGGGATAACAGGCAAGAAAGCAAATGATACATCTCTAACAGAAGTATGTGGGTTTAATGCTGGTATTGACTTCTGTTTGGGTGCCGCATTTGGCTACAGCTCCCAGAAAATTACTTGTTCCAAGCTAGTCCAGGTAGGGCCACCTGCCAGCTCTTTCCTTGCCTCACCTCCTGGCCATTCGCCCATTATCCAGCCAGTAGAGGAGAGTGCCTTCCCATGGCGGGAGGAAGCAGAGATTCATTTTAATGGATTTGGTTGTGCATATACAGAAGCAGATTTGATGAAGGACTTGAGGGGAAACAGATGGCTCAGAGTGATTGAATCTTTCCTTTCTTCAGTCACCAAATAACTGTTAAATTCCTGCTCTGCCTTAGAGACTTTAGACAGGGTCAGACCCTGCCTTTTCAGAGCTCATAGGATCGTAGGGGAGAAAAAGATAAAATAGACATTTTAAGTAAAGCAGGAGAGAGAACAAATAAAGGACAGGGATTGGGAAGTATACAGGATGAGTCCAGATACTGCCTGTCACTTACTAGCTATGACTTTGGGCAAATTACTCAACTTCTCTAGGTTTATTTCCTCAGTGGTAAAATGGGGATAAATTACTATTAAATGAGTTAGAACAATGCCTGGCACATACTAACCATGATAGGTATTATTATGGTAATCAGGTGACATTATTATTTTTATCATCATTATTCCATTATTCTTATGTAAGGTGACATTTGAGGAGAGACTCAAAGATTGAGGCAGTGCATCATGTGAATATCTGGAACAGTGCTTTCCAGGCTTAGTGGAAGCGTGCCTGGTGATTTGAGGAGAAGCAGGGAGGCCCTGTGGGGGAGCAGATTCAGGGGAACCCACAGGAGGGCAAGTTGGAGAGGTCCCGGGTGCATCACATGCCATTGTGAGGCCTTTGTCCTCGGAGATGGGGAGCCATGGCAGGGTTTGAGGAGACATGCTCCACATTAAGCTTTGGCAGGATTACTCTGGCTGCAGTGGAAAGAATAAGCAGTGCGGGCATTCAGGGGAGAGGAGCTACCCTGAATGCCTACACTGCCAACCCCACTTCCCATGGCTGTGTTTATACCTAGGACAGCTAGGAGAGGTATGAAGTGAGGCACTGTCCTAGACATAAACTTAAAAAGACAGTATGGGCAACAACAAGACAAGCATATGGCAAGTGAAATACAGTACTTAAGTACTGTATCTTATAGGCATGTTCATTTACTAATTAGAAAATGAATTAAATTTATCCTTTATCTTATAGGCATGTTCATTTACTA
>JAKSZT010000049.1:16962988-17035079 GCA_026826555.1 Tolypeutes matacus
AAATGAATTAAATTTATCCTTTATCTTATAGGCATGTTCATTTACTAATTAGAAAATGAATTAAATTTACCAAGACTTTTAATATGTTCAGTATCCTTCTGCATATGATCTAGAATAGGAAAGATACCATATTCATCAGGCATATAGGTACAGTACTTAGTACTTAATACTAATTAATGCACTAATCAATGCACAAGTTCCTCTTTGAGCTGCAGTTAATAGATCTAAGCTCCAGGTTTGCAATACTATACATGTTATATCTCCATGGGAGCAAGCCATTATGCCAGTTGTGTGTGTAAGTTGTACTCACATCACTCTGGTAATTATTGCTCCACTTAGTACGTCCTTCACACAGCCAGCATGCTGAAGCACCTCTGATCACAGAGAGAGGCTATGAAGGTAGGCTCCAATGTTTTACCAGCCTGGTACATAGCACCTTTTGGCCTGATGAAACAGAGCCAGCCTGGAAGCAATGTCCATTGTAAATCTGGCTATATTGAGTCATCTCTAGTTGCTGCAGGAGTCCAAAATAGCAACATACTTTCCATCTACTTCAGGAGCCATATCCAGAGATATGGTAGATACTTTTATTGTTTTAGGGGTCTTAGTGACCAGCCTAGCCAGTATGGAGAGGCACCACGCAGTGTACTTAGGCCTGGTTTGAATGCACAAGAGTTTGAAAATACTGAAGTTTAGCTCTTAATTTTTTGCACACTTTCTAAATACTTCCAGTGCAGTTTATAACATATCAAATAAACTTAACTATTTTTAGTACTTTACTTTTTACTTTTACACCTTTACCATGTTTACATTAACAGGTATTTTACTTTAGCAGTACAGGAAAAACTACTTTCTCCGTTATTTTATGAACACTGAATATTCCCAGTGGAATCAAGGTTATCTTCTCTTGCCACCACTTTAATATGCAGATTGAGGTGACCTCTGACAGGTTTTCCTGTTATGAAGCTACTTTTTGTTATCACCAATCAGTTTAGGTTTCTAATTAATAATGGCTTCCTGGAATTAGCCATTTAAATACTTCAGTTTATACAATGCTTTTACAAACTTCCTATAATTAACCATAACCACATAGACCAGTTACTTTACCCTTAAATATGCTTATTAATCTACAATTAGTAACCAGTGAACTTTACTTTATCCGATTAAGTTTTGTCTTACATTCCTCATTCTGTTCTGTGAAAACTAGTTATTTTACTTTAGAACAGATCTGTATTTCATTGAACAAGAAGTTGCAATTTTCATCTTAAAGATTTAGTACATAAATGTTAGTTTACTTAACTAGTATTTTTTTTTTTTTTTTTAAAGATTTTATTTATTTATTCATTTATCCCCCCCTTGCTGCTTGTGCTCGCTGGGTCAGCTAACCACGCCATGCGGGCGGGCTTGCCTTCACCAGGAGGCCACGGGAACTGAACCCCGGGCCTCCCATATGGTAAACGGGAGCCCTACTGATTGAGCCACAGCCGCTTCCCCTTAACTAGTATTTTATAAACCTAGGGAGATAACTCCCAAGCTAAATAAAATTGAAACCATTATAGTTTATGCAAGGAATGTTCTTTTTCCTTCTTTCACAGAGGCTAAAACCTCTTTTCTTTCATAGAATTCTAAAATTGTGAATAACTTTGAAAGCATACTGACGGCTGTGTTCTAGAATATATTACAATTGTTTAATTTGTTTTAATCATAATTTAGAGAAGATCTTTCCATAACTTTCAAGGACTTTTCCTTTACTTACTGAAATTTTGTAGTAGTATTATTAATCACCCTTATTTTAAGGCTGTTAAAAGATTTAAATAGGGGTATTACAGGACAAACTGTGATTCATAATTCCCCAGCATGGAAGATAGAGGTGTTTTTTGTTTGTTTTTTTAGGACAATGGGTCCCCAAGTACCTATCACCCAGCTTCAACAAGTGTTGACACATGGCAAGTCTTCTTTCAGCTATCCTTCATCCCCTCCTCTCCCTCAGACAGCCTAGTATTTCATGAATTTCATTTTTTTTTAACAAGTCAGTTTACTGATACATACTAATAAAGCATAAATCCATCCAAAGTGTACAATTAGTGGTACTCGACGAAATCACGTATTTTGTGCATTCATCTCTTCAGTCATTCTTAGAGCACTTCCATTATACCAATAATAATAATAATAATAAACAAAAAAAAACAAAGAAAACTCATCACCTCTAAGTCTCTCTATGCTTCTCCTGCCGTACATAATTACTGTTCTTTTTTCCTTCTCTCTAGTATATTTGTGTTTATATTTTGTAAAAAATAGTCTTATATCTGCAATATCACCCAAGTTCATGTTTTACATGAGGTTTTACTATCTTATACATTCCCATGTTTTGAGCTTTCTTTTTAGTAATATACATAACCTTAGACTTTCCCTTTCAACCACTGTTATACCCATACAATAGCACTCCTAGTTACAAACACCATGATGTGCTTTAACCATTTCTATTCATTTCCAACCTTTTTACCAATTCTGTACAAATTAACCCTCAGCTTTCCCTTCTCTACCCTTCTATTTTCTGGTGACCTATATTCTAATTAATATGAACAGTATACTTAGTTCATAATTAATGCAGTCATACAGTAGTTGCCCTTTTGTGTCTGGCTTGCTTCACTCCACATAATGTCCTCCAAGTTCATCCATGTTGTCATATGCTTCATGACTTCATTTCTTCTTACAGCTGTATAATTCTCCATTGTGTATATATACCACAATTTGTTTATCCATTCATCGGTTGATGGACACCTGGTTGTTTCCAACTTTTGGCAATTGTAAATAATGCAACCATGAACATCGGTGTGCAGATGTCTGTTTGTGTCTCTGCTCTCAGTTTTTCTGGGTGTATACCTAGTAATGATATTGCCAGGTCCCATGGGAAGTCGATATTCAACTTCCTTAGGAACTGTCAAACAGTCCTCCACGATGGCAGTACCATTCTACATTCCCATCAATAGTGAATAAGTGTTCCTATCTTTCCACATCCTCTCCAACATTTACAGTTTTCTGACAACTTTTTAACAGCAGCCAGTCTAATAGGTGTGAAATATCTCATTGTGGTTTTGATTTGCATTTCCCTAATCACTAATGATGTTGAATATTTTTTCATGTGTTTCTTTGCCATTTGTATTTCTTCTTTGGACAATCGTCTTTGCCAGTTTTTTAATCGGATAGTTTGTCTTTTTATTGTTGAGTTGTATGATCTCTTTATATATCATGGATATTAAACCATTATTGGATATGTGATTGCCAAATATTTTCTCCCATTGAGTTGGATGCCTTTTTTTACCCTTTTGACAGAGTCCTTTGAGGTGCAAAAGTATCTAATTTTGAGGTACTGCTTATCTATTTTTTCTTTTGTTGCTTGTGCTTTGGGTGTAAGGTTTAAGAAACTACTGCCTACCACAAGATCTTGAAGATATTTTTTACATTTTCTTCTAGGAGTTTTATGGTTGTCGCTTATATATTTGTCATTGATCCGTTTTGTGTTAATTTTTATATATGGTGTGAGTTCGGGGTCTTCTTTCTTTCTTTTGGAAGTGGATATCCGGTTCTCCCATCACTATTTGTTGAATAGACTGCTCTCGCCCAGCTGGGAGGGCTTGACCGCTTTGTCAAAAATCACTTGACTGTAGATGTGAGGGTCTATTTCTGAGTTCTCGATTCAGTTCCATTGGTCAGCGTGTATATTAGTCAGCCAAAGGGGTGCTGATGCAAAATATCAGAAATCGGTTGGTTTTTATAGAGGGTATTTATTTGGGGTGGAAGCTTACAGTTACTGGGCCATAAAGCATAAGTTTCTTCCCTTACCAAAGTCTGTTGCTACATGTTGGAGCAAGGCAGCTGCCGATGTTTGCCCGGGTTCAGGCTTCTTGGGTTCCTCTCTTCCTGGGATTCTGTTTCTCTCTGGGCTTAGCTCCTCTGTTTCTTCCACAAGGTCAGCTGTAGACTATGAGGCTTTCTAGGCTTTGCCTCTCTCCACAAGGCCAGCTGTGAACTCTCAGGCGAATGCTGGTCTCTATCCCTGGGCCTTCTCTCCTTCCTCACTAGAACTCCAAGCTCTCTTACTTCCCGAGGCTCCAGCTCAAGACTCCAACATCAGAACTGCTCCAACTCTGTCCTTTGCAATGTCTTTTATACTTGAGACCACACCCACCAAGGGGTGGGGCTCAACACCCTACTGACGTGGCCCAGTTAACGCCTTAATCATACCTAATCATGCCCAGATTAACAGACCAGTTTACAAGCATAATCCAATATCTGTTTTTGGAATTCATAATTACATCAAACTGCCAGACTGCTACAGTGTGTCTGTTTTTATGCCAGTACCGTACTATTTTTACCGCTCTAGCTAAGTAAGATGATTTAAAGTCTGGAAGTGAGAGTCCTCCAACTTTGTTCTTCTTTTTTAAGATCTTTCTGGCTATTCAGGGCCCCTTACCCTTCCAAATAAATTTTGATAATTGGTTTTTCCACTTCTGCAAAAAAGGTTGTAGGGATTTTTATTGTGATTGCATTGAATCTGTAAATCAATTTGGGTAGAATTGGCATCTTAACGATATTTAGTTTTCTAGTTCATGAGCACAGAATTACCTTTCATTTATTTAAGTCTTCTTCAGTTTCTTTTAGCAATGTTTTGTCGCTTTCTGAATACTGGTCCTTTATGTCCTTGGTTAAGTTTATTCCTAAATATTTGATTGTTCTAGTTGCTATTATAAATGGAATTTTTTTTTTCTGATTTCCTCTTCAGATTGCACATTAGTAGTATATAGAAACTATTGATTTTTGCGTATTAAACTTGTATCCTGCCTCTTTGCTGAACTCTCGACTATTAGTTCTAGTAGTTTCATTGTGGATTTTTCAGGAGATTCTAGATAAAGGATCATATTAGTGAATAGTGAAAGTTTTACTTCTTCCTTTCCTATTTGGGTGCCTTTTATTTCTGTATCTAGCCTATTTGTTCTAACTAGAACCTCTAGCACAATATTGAATAACAGTGGTGACAGTGGGCATCCTTGTCTTGTTCCTGGTCTCATTGGGAAAGCTTTCAGTTTTTCACTATTGAGTATTATGCTAGCTGTAGGTTTTTCATATATGCACTTTACCATATTGAGAAAGTCTCCTTCTATTCCTGTCTTTTGGAATGTTTTCATCAAGAAAGGGTGCTGTATTTTGTCAAGTGCCTTTTCTGCATCAATTGAGAGGATCATGTGGTTTTTCTTCTTCAATTTATCAATGTGATTTATTACACTAATTGATTTTCATGTGTTGACCCATGCTTGCATACCTGGGATAAAACCCACGTGCTCATGGTGTATAATTCTTTTACTGTGCTTTTGGATTTGGTTCGCAAGTATTTTGTTGAGGATTTTTGCATCTACATTAGAGATATTGGTCTGTAATTTTCTCTTTTCGTAGTATCTTTATCTAATTTTGGTATTAGATTTGATGTTGGTGATGTTAAAATGAGTTTGGTGCCATTCTTTCCTGTTCAGTTTTTGGAAGAGCTTGAGCAAGATTAGTATTAGGTCATCTTTGTTTGTTTTTTTTTTTTTTTTTTTTTTTTTTTTTAAAGATTTTATTTATTTATTCATTTATCCCCCCCTTGCTGCTTGTGCTCACTGGGTCAGCTAACCACGCCGTGCAGGCGGGCTTGCCTTCACCAGGAGGCCCCGGGAACCGAACCCGGGGCCTCCCATATGGTAAACGGGAGCCCTACTGATTGAGCCACAGCCGCTTTCCCATGGTCATCTTTGAATGATTGGTAAAATTCACCTGTGAAGCCATCTGGTCCTGAGCTTTTCATCTTTGGGAGGTTTTTGATGACTGTTTCAATCTCTTCACTTGTGATTGCTTTGTTGAGGTCTTCTATTTTAGAAGTTGGGGTTTTAATTTGCCCCACTAGCCCTTCCCTCATAGCTTCTGCAAAGAGAAGGTCCTAGGGGATTGAGTAGGTCAAAGAGTTTAGGAATATCTTTTTCCTTCTCCTAATAGTTTCTATATTCAGATTTCTTTATTACCTTTCCATCCTGATTAGCCTAATTTGGGCTCCAGGAATACTTATTAATAGAGCAGTTATCATCACAAAGGTGAGCCTGTAATCCCAAGGGTGAGGTCAGTCCTGAAGTAACCATAAGCAAAGGCAAACCCAGTTTAGAATTACCATCACTATAGCAAGCCTACGCGAGGGTGAGGTTAGACCTGAAGTAACCATAAACAAAGGTAAATTAGCCTAAGACTACCATCACAATAGTTGGTCTAGGGGAAAAGCTAGTCTCAAACTAACCATCAGTTTATAATTACCATTAGTATAGCAAGCACTAGCTAGATCTGAAGTAACCATAAACAAAGGTAAATTAGTCCTAAGATTACCATTACACTAGTAGGACTAGGCTGAATCCACCCAGTTACAGCCATTGCAGCTTTTGCTGTTTTTTAATATAAAGGAAACTATATAAAGATCTTAACTCTTAATCACAGTTTCTAGTAAGTTTTTATTTCAAAACAAATTGGGCACTTTTGTTTATTAACTAAGCAGCTAAAACAAATTTATTAGTAACGCTAATATTGCTAAATTTTCCCGCTTTTCCAGGAGTTGAACTAATTCCACTTGTAATTTTTTTTTAATACATCAAACCCGATTGCAAGATAGTATTGACATTTAAAGACTCATTTTTAGGTTACTTTTACACCATTATCCAATTTGTAACAGGCGAACCCCAAATCTGATTTATGAGTTCCTAAGCATGAGCAGACTGACAAAGTTAAACCCAGATTTAAAAAGTTAAACACAAAGTTAAGCACAGATTAGAACAGAAGAGAGAATTTTACATACTTAGCATAGGGAAAGACCTGATGGAAGCCATTTTCCAGGAACTTTTAAATCTTAATTGATGGTGTATGAGGAGGTTCCTCTTGTACAGGGGAGAGGTTTAGTAAATGGCCTAGATCTTGACTCCCCATTACTCCCTTATTAGACACAGCTGGCATTAGGAGAGGTCTGGAGCGCAGGCCAGGACTGAGTACTTGGCTCCCATTTAATTAAGAAATTAAAAATCTTACCTGCCATGTCAAGTGTCACCTGAGGTGCCTCCTATTTGATGGTTCACGTGTGGCTTCAGGCCCCTTCCATCCTCCTGGGGCAAGGCCCCAGCAGTCCATGGGGTGAGGCATCTTGGGGTCAGGTTCCTGCTGTCGTGGCGCCTGGATTTGGGTAACCCTGAGGTCACGGTGCCTTTAACAGTGGCAGTTAAAAGGTGAGCCTACTTCTGGGCCCTATACCTGCTCCCTCCTCATCTGCTTCTCCTCTGCTACTTGGTCTTGAGTTTTGAAGACTGGAAGGCTGTTTTTAAAGGGAAGTTAATGGAAGTTTGGGGGCCCAGGGAAAGTGTCTGCAGTTTTCTATGGATAGCCGATGCAGACTGGAGTTCTTAGGAGGATCTGTCCTTCTCTAGAGTTAGGATCTACAGGAAAGTTTTTTTATTGCCTCTTATTTCTTTGAAATAAGGCTGGGTTTCTAGGTTCTGCCTCTGAGTTATTTCCCTGAGCTTTTAATTGACTGGTTTGGTAGTACATTTCCTCATCCCTTTAAGAAGACATGACCATATGGTCTCTGGCCCTCAGATCTGTCTGTCTTCTCCTTCTGTTTTATACAGATTTAACTGGAATTTAGAGTCCCATATAGAGGCCATTCCTGGCTGTACTATAGCCATGTGGTATGGCAGGAAAAGATTAGCCTCTTCCTTTTTTGACCATCAGTAGGCAGGTTGTCTGAATTCCTGAGATGACACCTTAGTGGGAGTCTGCTGGAATTGTTCTAGGGAGAAATGGGAAAAAGTCTGTCAACTGGTCCGGTGTCCCAAATCTGGGCCTGATTGAACTTTTACCCTCCAAACCAAAGCGCCCAAGTTGCTTAAGTCTTGGGGGATGTTTGGAGTTGCTTCTCTGGTTCCCGGTGTCCTCTAATCTTAGAGACCACGCACCTGGTAGTCCCTGGGGTGAATTAAGTCTTGGGAGATGTCCAGACCTAGGTTCTGGACCAAAGCTACCAAGCTGCGTTCTTCCTAGAAAAGGGGCTGACTTGAAACCTTTCTTTTGGCATCCTTTTGCAGAGGACTTAGAAAGGTTGGCTGTGAGAGAGACCACTGCCAGGGATCGAGTTTGCACCTGGACATTAAAAGGCACGTTAAGAAGTGGAGACTGATCTGTGGCTTATAGGCAGACAGCCTCATGGGCCTCACTAATAAAACAAAAGAGGCCACAGATAGGTATACTTTTTTAAACCAGTCTTTGGCAGGGGTTGGGGAGTATCACTTGCCTCCTGGCTGGCTCACCAAATAAGTTAGCAGAAGGCTCAGGGTTTTGGGCTTCTAGGTTCTTGGCTTATGTCTCATAAAAAATTTAAGGATATGCCATAGGGTAGGTAAGGGAGTAAAGAGTTTATTAAGAAAAGAGTACACAGTCCTAGACATGATGCTGGCGTGCTGCAGGGTGAGTTGTGCACGTGGGGGCCCCAAGTTAGGCCTTTTACAACTTTTACTCCTACCCCTTCGTAATGTTGGGGAGGAGCCCCAGTTGTTTGTTGTTCTGATTGGTTGCCTTATGATTCCTGCCTGTTAGCTCTCAGGGGTCCAATGGTGAGGCCTTTTGTTTGAAGGTATCCGGGTTTCCCCTTGACCCTGGAAAGAGTTCCAAATGGGATCTTGTGGTGAGGGTCTCGTAAGATCTTTCTGGCAGCATTCCCCTCAGGAGGTTTCTGGGCAGGGTCTCATGGCCATGTGGTCTCAAGGCCATGTGGTCTGCTGGCCATGTTGTCTGCCGGACATGTTTTCTGCTGGGTCTTCAGTGCGACCCAAGTCTTCCCTTTCCCTGCTCTAACTTGCCCCAGGAGTGGGTGCAAGTTTGTCCGGCTTCTGTTTTTCAACTAGAGAGACTATAGGGTGGCCAGTGGAGAGTGAGGAGGGGTTGGAGGTTTGAGGGGAGAGTGGGCCTGTGCTCTCTACAAGCCACCCTGGGGCCACTCGACAGGACTGTGCTTCTTCCTCTAGCATGGGCATCTGCTCAGGGCAGATCCAGATGAGGTCAGGAGTTGGATTTAACTTGGTCTAGAGCTTTGCCAGCAGGTTCTGCAAAGGGATAGAGCATGCGGCCTGCTGAGGGAGTGCATCGGGGGTGATGACGGTCATGGGCCATCAAATAGGAATTGGACAGAGGGGAATGAATTCATAGGAGGACAAGGGACAGCCAAGGGTAATGGTCAAGGGCACTAGGGGAGAAGTGAGCTAGGAAAGAAAGGGAGATGGTTGGAGGGGGAGTGCTTGCCAGATTGATAGGGAGGAAGGGCTGCTACTGCTGGCGGATGGTGGAGAACGGAACTCACAGAAGTGAGAAGCCAGAGTAGTGGAAGAGCCACTTACATAGATATTGTATTTAAGTGATGGTAGAAGTAATATTGGAGAGATAGCCATTACGGAGGAACTAAAACCATGAGGAAGAGGGACCCCAGGGCTTAGTTGGTGGCTGTCCAGAAGCACAGCTTCACAGCAGGATTAGGATGGAAGTGGAAGGAGTCAAGACACCACAAGAGGCTGCAGGGGAAGCAGTGTCCTCGGAGGCGACAGCCAGTTTCCAGTTTCCCTAGAGCAGGAAGGTGAAGGGAACTCAGAGACTGGGAGGTTGAGATTTAGAACCTTTTGCTGAGGGTGGGACTTGAGTTCCAGAAGGCTCAGTGGAGGGTTTTAGGAGTTGGTAGAGCACATCAGAGGTTGTGCAGAGCCTTTTGGGACTGAGAGTTGAGATGATAAGGGAGAGCCTGGGAGTTGTAGGCTTCTTGAGTTGAAGGAGATAACAGGCATAAAGGGGTTATTCTGACTGTGAAGGATTAGGGTGTTGAGGCCCTTGGTGCATTGGGAAATGTATCTTGTGAGGATTACATAGTTCTAGAATCACCTCTATTTCTGAGCATTAGAGATGGAGCGATCTGGGGGTGGGTATTGCTGGGAGAATTTTTTTTTTGACGTTTTATAAGTCAATATTTCTTAATAAGGGATACCTATTTAAATACATGGGAGATATTTTTCAACCTGATTTTCACTCTTTCTCTGCTTTAGAGAATGACACTTTAAATGCATTTGGTTAAATTCTTATCTAAAGCAAATTATCTCACCAAATGGAGTCTGGTATTGTAGGAGGACAGGGGGAGGGTGCTGAGAGCCCTGAGATCTGTGTTCTAATCTCCACTATCTTTGTTACCTTGGAGAACTTCCTCTGGGTTTCTGTCTTTTTGTTAAAAGGGAGTAGAGGATAAAGGTAGATATTTTTTATAGTTTTGAAATCCTTTGGTTTAAAAAAGTACACCAAATTCGATTAGTTTATTGAAAATATTCTTTAAATCATGACCTCCAATTTCTTTGTATTTTTTAAAGTTCACCTTTTTTATTGTGCATTTAAACTAAATAGCAAATTTTGTACCTTCATGCAGATTAGTATTTTTTAGAGTGTTACGCAGAATAAGCATGTATTTCCCAGCATAGAAGAGGCATGTTGATAGACCTGAGGAAGACCCAGAATTAGGACCACTATTTATAGAACATTGTGAAATAGTCTTCTCTCCCGTCTTCCTTTTTCCTATATGAAAATGAATCAGAAGTCAAGAGAAGGAAAGCAGAAGAAAGCAGAAGGAAAGCACCATCATGGTATGATTAGTTTACTAGATGTAGTGGGGTGTTTTTTTTTTGATGAGCTCAGAGCTTACTGTATTCTAAGCATTATGTGTATACTTGAAAAGTTGTAAATGTTATAAAGTGCCTCAGACTCAGAATAAGTTGGTAATTTTCTGTTTGTTCTTAAAGTAACCAGAAAATCAGTGATTAAGACAAGATTATTTTTTATATCAAGAGTCCAGCCAACAGAAAAAATATGTAATCCTAGTAGTTTTTACTATAATAGATAGCTTGTAAATAAATGCTTTGACAAAAGAACTTTAGCAAATCAATAAGGTATTTGTCTCAGATATAAATGTTTTAAGTATTTAGTACTTGAAAACCAACAAATACAGAATTTTTTAAAATGCCACAGACTGTTAAAAGCCTAACTCAAATTTTTGAGAAATTTTCAACACCTACCAGTATGCCTTATTTGTCAACTGGTATTTTTTAAATTCTGGGTAGAAAGAGTTTTAGAAATGTAGTCAGTTGTTCAGCTTAAATACTAGAGATTAAACATAGCTAGTCCTCAGTGCTCTGAAAGAAACATGCAAAATAGTGAGTTCACTTACTAGGACTGCCTTTTTGGAGGAGAAAGCTAAGCATTGCTATTGCCAAATGATATTTTTGATAATGTGAGGAAGCACAAGGACCACAAAACCTTTTTTGTTTTCGAACGTGGAAGATTAATTTAGTGTCTTTTAGCACACTTGATTGTAGAGGATTTGGTATCAACACTGACAAATCACATATAGATACAAAGAAATCTACAGATTATGATGGTATTAAAGGTTTACCCCAATTCTGCAGAACAGCTTTTTAAGATACTGTGGAGGGCTTCAGAGCAGTATATTTCAGATTGAAATTCTCCACAGGTTGAAATGCCAGAAACATAAAACATTTTATGTTGGCTCACATAATTCTGTCCATTTCAGCAGAGCTTTCAGTGCTAAAACCAGTGATGAGCAGTATCGTGTACACATCTTTCCAGCAACAGCACCTCTCTTCAGGTGATTCTGGGCTCTGGGTAGCCTGAGTCAGAGCAGCTAATACCTGTCAACGCCTCTGTCTGACAGGCTTGCTCACAGCCTTAGACCATCCCTTCAGATTCTAAAGGATAAGGAGGGAGGAAAGGAGAATCTCTTTTCCTCAGTGGGGACATGAGAAGAAAAGAAAGTAGACTTCATATAAAAATATGAACCAATATGGTAAAGCAGTGCCTGTGTTACTGTCAGCAGGGCTTTTGTCAGATACCAAACCAGTATCTCAGCACTCATTGCCTTCACTTGGACACACCTAAGGTTGTGGTCTTGTCCAGTGGATGCTCCGTCCATTGTATTTCTGGGTGCCTGTTCCCTTGGTCTCTGTGAATTGGGAAGAGATGATATACAGCTGATATATTCCCATGAAATAAACTGCCAGCACATTTTCCAACTCGTCTTTTAACTGCCCAAGAAGAGATAAAAAAGAAAAACAAGGGAAGCGGCTGTGGCTCAATCAGTAGGGCTCCCATTTGCCATATGGGAGGCCCCGGGTTCGGTTCCCGGGGCCTCCTGGTGAAGGCAAGCCCGCCCGCATGGTGTGGTTAGCTGACCCAGCGAGCACAAGCAGCAAGGGGGGGGATAAATGAATAAATAAATAAAATCTAAAAAAAAAAAAGAAAAACAACCTTTTACTTAGGTCATATCCACATTTTGATTGTGTTTATTTTTAAATCACCCTTTATGTTTAAAAATTAAAAACAAAACAAAAAAAAAATTAATTAAAGTTCTTTGTGTAAATGTGTAATTTTTTTCTATCCATGCTGTCATAAGCCAAAATAATATGAAAAAAAGTGCTTGTGAGTGTGTCGATGATCAATGAGAAAGTGATTTATTTACAGATTGAAGTCTTTGTTTCATGAAGCTACAACACTTTAAAAAGAATGTTATCTTTTTTCTTTGTTGTGAAACCCAGAGACCGTAAAACAGAGTTTTTTGTTGTTGTTGTTGTTGAATTTCTGATGCTAATACAAGGCTTTTGTCCACCTTTTTTTTCATGTCTATTTATTAAAAAATTATGTTGTTTACTATGGGATTAGTACATACTTTGAGGTTAAAAAAGGATTTGTATTGCTTGATAAACTATTAGCTTGTAAATTTAAAAAACTTTATTTACCTCAATTAACTTAAAATAATGGACCAATAAACTTATAAAAGATACTTTGTTTTTTAAAATATATATATATATTTTTTTTCTAAAAGATACTTAGGTTACATAAAATGTGACATAAAAAATATAAAAACAAAAGGGATTCCCATATGCCCCAGTCCACACAGCTCCCACTTTTCCCCACATTAACAACTTCTTTCATTGGTGTGGTACATTCATTGCAATTGATGAACACATTTTGGAGCATTGCCATTAAGGATGGATTATAGTTTACATTGTAGTTTACACTCTCTCCCACTCAATTCTGTAGGTTATGACAGGGTATATAATGGCCTATATCTGTCATTGCAGTGTTATCCAGGACAATTCCAAGGCCTGAAAGTGCCCCCATATTACACCTCTTCCTGCCCTCAGCACCCCCAGTGGCCACTGTCTCCACATCAATGATAGAATTTCTTCCATTGCTAGAATCACAATAAGTCTATAGTAGAATACCAGTAAGTCTACTCTAGTCCATATTTTCTCCCCCAATCCTGAAGATTCTGGGATGGTGATGCCCACTCCACCTCTAATTGAGAGGGGGGTTTCGATCCCATACGGTTCATGGATGGGATGCTCCTTGCTTGCAGTTGTAGACTGTCTCGGTTCCTCAGTGTGGTGGTTGTCCATCCTCACCTCCTTGTTATTTGTCCTGGATGAGTCCAATGAACTGGAGAGTAGGTGTTGCAACTCTGCTGAGGCTCAGGGCCCAGCTGGCACATGGACAGCCCAAAGACTCAAGTCTCTTAGGCATACATCTACCAACTCCAGCACCAACTATAGGTTCAAATAGAAGGGACAGAAGAGGCATGTGTAGAGAAGTCACAACTGAGTCCAACTCTGTCACACTTGGGAGCATAAACTTCAAAGTAGGGTCCACTGGCAAGGCACCAAACTCCAGAGCTATCTGCCATGACTGTAGGACCTGGGTGTCTCCAGAGCCCTCAGAAGCCCCACTATTTGGGGTAGTATCTGCTTTGGCGGTCTATGCAATCTCTCTCAGATGTGCATAAGTGTTACCTCTGGGATGACCTCCTGACTCACTTTGAAGTCTCTTAGCCCTATAAACTCATTTGTCTTTACATTTTTCTCCTTTTATTCAAGGTCTTTTTCCAGTTGTATTGCTAGTTGGTGCTTAGTAGTAATCCATTGGTGCCAGGGAGGCTCATCCCCAGGAGTCATGTCCCACGTTGAGGGGAAGTTAATGCATTTATGTGATGAGTTTGGCTTAGCTAGAAAGAGACCGCATTTGAGCAACATGGAGGCTCTCAGGAGGTAACTCTTAGGCACCCCATAAGTTGCAATTTCAAGAGCAAAGGCTCATAAGCATAGTCATCATTATTAAGGGCCTATAAATGGACCATCCTTCAATAATCATTGCCTCTGTACTCGGGCGATTGTTGCTGTTCTATTAGAGGATGTGGCAGAATTCCCCAGGATGGGAATTCAATACTCTTTCAATTATTGTGTGTATCACAGACCCATCCAGGGGCATCTTAACACTTTTCCCTTATGGTTCTGCCTGCGAGGGATGGAGCTTGGTAACTGGGGGTAAATTTGGTGCATTCAAGATATTCCTTTTGTCTTAGACACACAGGATAGGTGCAGTTCAGTGGAAGGCTTCCAACTAATCCTGGGAAATGGTCTGGTCAGGGAAAGGTAGTCTGTAAACCATGTCTCTTTCCCACCCTCACCCCAAGCCAACAGCACAAACTGCCCTTCTGTTGATACCATGGCCTGCTGTGCCCTCTGTCTTTTCCACCCATCATTTTATTCCAACTTTGTATTACCAGTGAAGTGGTTAAAATAAGATCCTATCTTCATTTTTTTACTCAATAATCTAAATGATAATATATGCTAAGATCAAACTTAGGTTTGTCTTTTAGTTTAACAATTTTCTCTTTGTTCTTAATTCATTAGTTCATGTAGGGGCAACTGAACTAATTAGTTCCTTAGTTCCTGTTGGGTGCCAGAAAAAAGATGGTAACTAACGATTTTATGTATGGAAGCTGCAGCTGTGATGTTGTGACTGTCCTCTGTCACATTAGAGGCTCCGAGTGAACTGGAGCGATTTCTGTGATCATGAGTTCATTCTATGACTGAGGCTATGTCTGCATATACTCTCAGGTCATATGCTTCAGAAATGAAAAATGAAATACATACATTTCCCACTCCTACTTGGACGTCAAAACAGCCCTTTAGTTCATATCAGGTCAGAAATAATACTGGGTTTGGTCTGTCTTAAACCAAGCATAACCCTGCTTATCTTAGAGTGAAACAGTATTCCTATTCAGAGGTAAATAAATGTAACTATTACTTGTTTAATATTTACTGTTTTCCCATTTTATGATATTAAATTCCTACCAGCCACTTTTCCTTCCCCTCTAAGTGATGGCTGACGTTTCCACCCTTGTAAATTTCTTTGTCCTTTGAGTTTGGAAATTTAATGGTAAAATTAAAAACTCTGTGGCATCAGTATACCTAAAAAGGAAATTTTGTTATATCATCCTCTCCATTTTGAATGTGAAATGTGCCCATTAGAGAAAAAATATAGGAAAGTAAACAAAAAAAAATTATGCTTGCCTCAAAGAGAACTACTGTGAACATTGTGTATAATTTCTTCTAATACTTATAAAGCCTGGATTTGTTTAAGATGAAACCACCATCACCAAAAAACAAAACCCAAATCCCAAACATATGTAACTCAGAATTGTGATGACATATAAAATTTTACATCTTCCTTTTCACTTAGCATGATAAACAGCTGTATTTTGCCAATTACAAATGTATTAAACCTTTTATAAACATTATTTTTAATAGCTACATAATTTTCCATATAGTAATTTTGCCACCTAATTACTCAATCCTTTATTACTGGACATCTAGGTTAGTTACCATTTTCCTTTTCCTATTATAAATAGTGCATTAATAAACATCTTTGTGCCTGAAGTTTTGTCTGTACTTCAGATCATCTCAATAGGATAGATTCCCAAAAGTGGAATTAATGGTTCAAAGGGTATAATTAGTTGCAAGGCTTAGGATGCGAACTACAAAATTACTGTGTATGAAAGTACATGGTACTAATATTTGAATTAGGAAAAGCTACTTATTGGATATCTAAGTTGGGCAGTATGTGTTAGCTTATTTTGGATTCTTTTTAATTACTTTCTTCTCTCTGACAAATTTTAGTCAGTAGGTGAAAGAAAAATCTGGCATATTTAAAGCTCTTTGTACAGTTAGGCATTATCTCTAATCGGTATTTACTAGTGGCTTTCCAGCTGTTTTGACTGTGACCTATATTTTACATTGATATCTGAATCTAAATCTGTTTCATATTAATAAGCACACATGGAACAGTACTTAACCTTTACTACTTATGATGCACTCCATATATTTTGTTATGTTCTGGACCTTTTGCTTCTGCTTTCTTTCACTTTTTTAAAAAAGGTGGCCCCACTCCTCTAAGTTGATTTCATAACCTTCTAAAGGGTCCAACTTGCAGTTTGATAAACAGTCAGTTAATTCAAGATTTTTTTTTTCTTTCTGACTGCCTTTACTTTTTCTGTCTAGGGGTAGGAATCCTACAGGTTTTCATCCTGGCAGTATATGAGACAGAAAGAAGTTGAGTAACTTGCCCAAGGTCATGCAGCTCACAGTGGCCAAGCTGGATACATAAATTCAGCTTAGGATGGCTGCTAGGTCAAGGGTCTGAGCCCCAGGTTTTCCAGTCCAGCAGTCACAAGCCTTCACACTCCTCAACATAGAAGCCATTCCAGATTGTGTGGTCCTGAAGGGTGCAAAAGCCTCCAGAGGAAAACCACAGGAGGCTTGTAGGAAAGACCCAGCCAAGCTGGTTAATTACAGGTTTACCTGTAATGGCCTGTGAAATTCATTGAGCTGTGGTGGCACAACGAGCATACATACACCAGGACGAAGCACTCTGAAGCTGACTTCCTGGAAAAACTGGAGAACCTGATCTTGAATAGGTTAGAACAGGATAGCAACTGTACCATCGGCAGGGTCACACTGCGGCCAAAAGGCGCAGTTCAGAAGGTGAAGCCGATGACTTTGCTTAAGGGGCTGCCCATTGCCCTTGCTTGGGGTACAGGCCCTGCCTTCACCTGGCCCCAGCGGCCCCAGGTGAGCTCCCTGGAGAAGGGGGCTCCTGCTGAGTATGTGTGAGAGAAGCTCCTTCAGGCTGGAATCTGGCAGCTGGCCTGCCTTCTGATTTGCCTGTAGAATGTCCTCCTTACCCTGAGGGGCCTGCTGGGATAAGAGCAAGGCCCGGTGCATCCTTGTGCAGGATGTTGACTACAATTTAAACCAAAATCTTGCTGCCTTTCAGCCCCTTGTGAATGTAGTCCTCGGAAAGACATTTTACCTGGAGGGTTTCGGGCCTCCTGGAGTGGAATGTGTCCTTCCGTTGAATGCAGTAACCATTGAGGCACTGCATTGTTGGCAATTAATGAATTGTCTTGGACATTTCCAATTATGGAAGAAAATCCTTCCAGGTAAACAATCACTGAAAGCTACATGCGGGTATCGTTCTCTCTTTTTAAAGGACAAGTTCATTATATCATGCAAACAAGTAACACTTCCTATTTTTTATTTTATTTTTTTTTTATTTTAAAGATTTTATTTATTCATTTATCCCCCCCCCTTGCTGCTTGTGCTCGCTGGGTCAGCCAACCACGCCGCGCGGGCGGGCCTGCCCTCACCAGGAGGCCCCGGGAACCGAACTCGGGGCCTCCCATATGGTAAACGGGAGCCCTACTGATTGAGCCACAGCCGCTTCCCTCACTTCCTATTTTTAATAGTTACTTGGTTGGCTGAAATTTTCCAATAGAAAATAGAGGTATATTGTTGATCTTGGATATCTTGGAATGCTGAGAAAGATACTGCCTTCAAAATTAGATTTGGTTTTTGAATAAAACTGTTTTTTTTAAAAAGAATTGTTTCACCAAATCTGACTGATTGGAGCAGGAAAACAATTGGATGTATGTGGATTTTCCCCTCTTGCAGCACGTGGATTCTACTAAGGGCCCTGTTCTTCCTTAATCCCATCAAACAGTGGGAAGAAAATATTGCTAACTAAGGCTCTTCTTGGTCAGGGAGCCAGGAAGGTGAGTTGCAGAGAGCGACCCTCACCGGGACAGCTTTGAATTCCGGCTTCTCCATGTAGGACCCAGCAAGTCTGCCTTCCTCAAGTGGGCAATGGGTATCTTTTTAAGAATTTAATTTAATTTTTTGACCAGTTTGGAAACCTGAAATTTCCTCAAAGAATCTATACAATAAAAAGATTAAAGGATGCTCATTGGCTTTTTTGCCTTTGCTACATGGGTTATGAAAAAACTTTAACATCTGTTGAAATGCAACCACTTGACCACTTTTGTAGCCTTGATCAATACTGAGGCTCAGATTTCACTTGTACCTGGGGTTCCTCTAAATTTAACAAATGGAAGCCCTATAATATCTCAGGAGTTGCTGAACATAAAATAGACGACAGTTACGCCTTATCTTAACCATCAGGATTCCTTCTTTGCCTGCGTTCTCCCTGGGCCTTGGCCCTCTGCCCAGTATCGTCCCACACAGCGTAGCTTCGCAGCTCTGGAGCTCCGGGTTCAGCGGTTGTTAACTGCACTGCCCTTCTTCCTTCCTTTCTTCCTGGATCTTGAAAGGAGACAGCCAATGCATAGTGCAGAGCCACGGCTGTTGGGATATTTCATTGAATATTACTTACTAATTAAACTAGGCAATCCCACTGATTCTCTAAAGGACCCAGTAAGAATCCACCCCAGCCATATCTGTATGTTTTTAAAAATAATCGTGATGGATATAGATGGCAAACTTTAGGTACTTTGCTGCAATGGGACAGCACAGTATATTCCTCTCCATGTTTCCCCTTTGGCTCAGTGTCTCGTGTTTTGCAGAATAGTATGGGTCAGTATGCACTGGCGTGTGTATAACTGCACTTGCACATGGGTTCAAGATTTTAAACTTGCCTTCTTTGTTCTCTCTGTGTTTCTGTCTCAGTGCTTGAGCACTCAAATGGAACCAAAAAAGAATTGGGACGGAGCTTCTCTTGCGCTGGGCTAATTGCCTTATTAGTGATTCAGCTTTAGAAATGAAATGGGTTGTTTAAATGTTTTTGTTTCTGTGATTGTTTTAATTCAGGTTTATTATACCAGGTGGCAGATCTTTGATGGCACTAATCTGGAGCACATCTATTTGGATTCCAGTGTAGCTTTCTGAATGCAAATCTTGTCCAGCTCAGCCAGCTTGATTAAATTCAGAATGGCTCTACTTTGGTAGTTGTGGTTCAAATTTTATCATTTGTCTTGCATCACATTTCCTTGTGTCTGAGGTGACTCTCAGAGGCCATGGTATTCTCTTTCTGTCTTTCTCCAGAATCAGAATGTTCGAAGGTAGGTTTGTAGTTACAGAATGAAGAAGAGGTAGGAAGTATATTTTATTTATTTATTTATTTATTTATTTTATTTTTTTTTTTAACCGGGAGGTACCGGGGATCGAACCCCGGTCTCTCCATATGGTAGACGGACGCCGAACCTCTTGAGCCACATCCGTTTCCCGGAAGTATATTTTAGATAGAAATTTTTCTTCTTAAAATGTAAGTTATATATCAAGTCTGAAAGTAAGTAAAATGCTGGCAGGTGATTGTTCCCCTTGCTGATTTGACTGTGAATTTGAATAAAGGGGCCATAAAAATGATCCAGAATGGGATGTCCACAGAACTAAGCAGTCTTCAGATTCTGTGAAATAAATGGCTACATGAAATGGTTGACTTGTTTCGCTTTCTCTGTCATCTGTTGATATTAGGCCATTGATTCCAGTGGTGAACCAATTCTTTGTTCTCTGAAAATACTGAAGACGAAAACACCTTATTATTCACAGCCTGGATTTAGTGACCCAACCAGGTTTTCTAACGGGTTGGCTCCACTGTATCTGTCCTGAATCATAAATCCTTTTCGTCTTTAGTATGGTATCTTTTTATGATCCTATTTATTTAGTTTCTTTATGTGCTTTCTCCCTTCCATTCTCTTTGAGACAAATTGTGATTATATAACCATGATTTCCGTGGTAAGATTTTCTCTATCTGCCTTGAATGTTATCCCTCATTCAAATCTCCAGTGATGAATTTCTCTGTTTTCGGATCTTTCTGAAGACAGATAAGATTTGCTACAGTTAAGTGTATAATCAACGTTTCCTTTGAAGTCCAGGATTACATGGTTCATTTCTTCCACAGGTCTCTGTTGTATGCACTTCCCCAATGCATTCTTCCTTGCTGGTCAGGCAGAATTGAATCCAGGGAAGGCCTTGCCTCTTGGTGCTTTCAGGTTCTTCTGATAGATGATGTAATAAAAACAAAAGTTCATGCCTCGCTAGAAATCATTGGTAATTAGATCCCAAAACAGATCTATATTTTATCTTCATATTGGGTCCTCTATATTTATTTTAATTGTGATCCAAATTCAGACTTTATTTTTTAACCCTTATGGGGAAACCATAAGTATGATTATGATTGAAATATGAGTTGAATTCTCTCTAAAAAAAATTTTTCCCTGTTACTGTAACTATTATTATTATTATTATATATATATATTTTTAAGTTTCTCTCCCCTTTTCTCACATACAGAGTGGGGCATGATACATGTATGTTCTTTGTTTATAAAAATTGGAAGCAATATGTTCCTCCCTATAAGGGAAAAAGTAGTGTTTGGTGTTTTTGTGGGTAGTAGCATCTGTATGTTTGGACTTGACTGCTGTGGAGGAAGTGGGCATTTGGGGGATGTCAGTGTCCTGGGCCTCCTTTGCCCCTCCGAATTGTTGATCCCAGCAGCCTCATACCTAGAATCAGTTACCTTGGTGAAATGACACTTGCCCCCTTCTCTTTCAAGGGTGGATGGAATCACAGCTTTTTCCTGCTGCTACAGTTTGTTGGAATTCCCTTCCCTGGATTTACTTGTTCTGGCTTGTATAGAATTTGTAAAGGATTCTGAACTATGGGTGCTAATTATAGGAGATTTAATTCGCTATATTATTCATATTTTAGCTTGTTAAAATTAAGTTTTGGCTCAGAAAGGGTAGAATTAATTAGATGGAGATTTGCTCCCATGGGATTCCTTGGTGGAATCCAGAGAGATGCGGAGGCGCAGTAAGGGAAGGTTGGGCTGGGCTGTGGAAGGCTTAGGGGCTAGAGCTGGTGCCAGGGAATGTCGTGGAATCTCCTCCCAAGGTGTAGAGGAATGAAGCGGTGTCTTTCTAGACACCATGGCAGGAGGGGTGGGCCGAGTGTTTCAGCAAGTCAGACACTCAATGCCCACCTAGTCCACATTTTCTAGGGGCTTTTAGGGAGTCATATGGTAGAAGAGATGAGGCTTTACTGAAACTGCTCATGGTTGAACAGTGGGTATGGGAAGACAGTGATGTGCCCTCTCCAGCTCCCGCAGCCAGCTGAGGCCTGTAGAGCCCACTCCCCATGGTGCTATTATGACTTACCTGTGGAGGATGGGGGTGGGGGGCAGATAATTAATATGCCCATTACTTTATTGGATGTGTCTTGGTGACCAAGACGGAAGAAGACCCCGCCCCTCAGCATCGTGTTGTGTGCTGGAGGGGTCCTTCACACCAGGTCTAACAAGTTTAGTTAACTGATCCCCCAGCCCCTGGCTGATTAAAAAGAAAAATAAAAGGGGGAGGGGGTTACTAGCTGAGTTGTAAAGGACTGTGATGGTTAATTTTATGTGTCAGCCTGGCTAGGTTATGATGACCAGCTGTTGGTCAGACACTGGCCTAGAAGTTGCTGTGGGTGTTTTGTAGCTCTGCTTGGCATCTCTAATCAGTTGACTTTAAGTAAAGGAGATCTTCGATAATGTGGGTGGGCCTCATCCAGTTAGCCTTAAGAGCAAGAGCTGTGGCTTCCAGAAGAAGAAGAAATTCTACCTCCAGACTACTACTTTTCTATAATTCCAGCCTGCTGCTCAAGAATTCAACGTTAACTCTCATCACAATTGCAGCCTCTACAGAATTTGGGCTTGCCTAATTCCATTTACAGTGACCCTATTTCCAAATAAAATCTTGTTTTTGAGGTACTGGGGATTAGGATTTCAACATATCTCTTTGGGAGACATAATTCAACCCATAACACAGCATAAAACAACATCTGACAGCCTGGATATGAAGACAAAAACCATGAAGACCTCTGCCTCGATAGCTTTCGGTCTGCTCTTCCGTACTTGTCAGGATCTTTGGATGCCAGAGATGGCTTCATGGAGAGAGAGCATTGTGTGATGGCTGAGAACATCCCTACCACTGGGAGCTCTGTGGTCTGAGGGGTGTGCTTTAACTTCTCCGAGCCTCAAATTTTTTTTTTTTTTTTTTTTTTAATTTTAAAAGAATATTTACAGTGAGGATAGTTACAATAACTTTCAAGTTTATTGTGGGGAACTGGGTTTCATGTGGGTGAAATGCCTCGTGCAGTGCCCGACTGCTGACACACGTGCAGTAAGTACCAGGCTGCCATTATAAATACAATTGAGCAGGGAAGCGGCTGTGGCTCAATCAGTAGGGCTCCCGTTTACCATATGGGAGGCCCCGGGTTCGGTTCCCAGGGCCTCCTGGTGAAGGCGGGCCCGCCCGCACGGCGTGGTTAGCTGACCCAGCGAGCGCAGGCAGCAAGGGGGGATAAATGAATAAATAAATAAAATCTTAAAAAAAAAAACAAAAAAACAACAACAAACAACAAAAAAATACAATTGAGCAAGTGGGAGAGAAAAAGTCGAACACCTTTAGCAGAAGCTCAGGGGGTATAATCAGCATGAAATGTTTGGGGAACATATTTATTGTTTTATCCACTCTGTTACATCAAGTTTTCTAAAGTGTCATCAATGCAGCAATGAAGCGATGTGAGATGATGCAGCCTCACAATATTCCTTACTCAATTACAATCACTTATTGGACATATACAGTAAATTTCTGTGTTAAGCACTAGGAGGGGTACTGAGGTGAGCAAGACACACTATTTGTTGTCAGAGGAATTTGTAGGTAGAGATTGGGCTCCGCGATCCAGTCCTAATAGAAAATGGGGAATGACTGAGAGGAGTGGAGCAGTACGAAGGAGGGCGGGCAAGGCGGACTGAACCCGTCTGGAACACTGGAATTATGCCATGGACAGCTTCCTGGGGCAGTTCCCTGGATGTGTATTCAGTCCAGCCTGCTTCTAAAGTGCATAAATAGACCTTTCCGAGGACTGAATTTTCTTGGTTCCTAGCGTGTGCGCGCGCACATACACATACACAAACTGCGCTTCCCTTTGCCTTGCACACAGTGTAAGTTGCTTCAGTGTCCCCCAGACTCCAGAAAACTCAGTATTGGAGTTTGATCGTAAATCTAGGCAATCAAGGCCTTAAATCTAAGCCCTAAGTCCTGAATATCTGCTTTCCAGTCGTGAATTGAACAGGAGTTTTGATGATTGAATATGAATGTTACTAGGAAGTCATAAAACTGATATTTCTTTCACTAAAATAAAAACACGTTTTTACAACTAAAGAAACAGTCATTTTAAGTGGAACTCTCTTGAATGCCTCTTGAAATTGCTGGTTTACAGGGAATACAAGAATTCTAGTCTTGTTACTGGATCGTTTGTGCACTGCTATTCCCCCCCCCCCCTTTTCTCCTCATCCCTGCCCTTGCCCCTTTACTGTTACTTTGCCATAGCGATCAGAGAGGATTCCCCAGAAAGGGGCTTTGATAGAATCCCCTGAAAACCAGGAAACTTTGGTGGACTGGACTGGGGAAGCCCCCGGAGGCTGGGAGCTGAGAGAACCCTGTTCTATTACCTTTCAGAAATGCACAGCAGAGGGATCTCTCTGCCCTAACTTAGACTTGCTGTACCTGGCACACGCCCGTCAGTCACAGTGGCTTTCTGTAGCAGCTTCTCAAGGTGTGGGGTGGAGGGGTCCATTTGGCATCAAGGGGGTGGTAATGGATTGAAAAGCCATCCCTCACCCTCAGGTGAGAAACACAAGCCATCCTCCCTGCCCCCGTGACCTGAGCCTGACACTGCCAAGGTTGCAGTGGGCTTTCGTCCCAGGTGAACAGGGGCTCTTTTACCAGGGCCTCAGGGTTGCCCTGATGCATTCCCATTGGGAAGGAAGAAGAGGGGAGTGGGATTTCTGGTATTGCAGAAATTTCCAGATTGTTTTCTCTATCAAATACATTATGCCTTCATATTAGGGGTGCCTGGGGAAGTGTATTCAAAAAGCCAGTTTGCAAATACACTTTTGGAATATGTAACCCATTGGTAAGCTGGGGAATTTTGTACATTGAAAGTGAAGGTTTGCCTCCTTAGAACCATCTTGTATCAGTAGGTCCTGACCTTCTTGGCTTCACTAGAGGGATTCCAGCCAGGATTCAGTGTCACTTTTTTTTTTTCTCTGTAGTTTATCTTGTTTTGTTTTCTGTTTGTTTTTTTCTTTTTTTTTTTTTTTTTTTTTTTTCTTTCTTCAGTATCACATTTATAGAAGATCAAAACCTGCTAGGTTTTGAATGATAGTTCTGCTTGGCATAGACCTTGGCTCTCTGTTTATTCATCTGAAAATAGAGTTAGCAATGCCTATTTCAAAGGGTGCCTTTGAGGACTGAAAAGATAATGTCAAATGCCTGGCACGTGATAGATGCTTAATAAACACTAGTTTTTTCCCTTTGCTCTTTGTTGCCCAGAGAGCTAACTTTAAAAAAGCATCGGTTAGGTCAATAAAACACAGAGAATATGCTAACTCAGTTGATTCAAAGTAGGATTGCAAGCTACAACGTATGTATGTATATGTATATAAATGATTGAATCTGCAGAAGGAAGAATCAATTACTTCAGAATCTCAGTAAGGAATACGGAAACCCTGGATCAGGGTATAACCACAAACCTCAGGCAGCATCAAGTTTAGAAAGGAAAAAGAATCAATGAGCTAGAGGTTACAATTTGGTAACAAATGACATCATGTACCAATACCTCAGGAAGCTTATGTCAAGCAGAACTTTAAAAAAGCTTTATTATAATAGTTACAAAACTGATTATTAAATTTGGCAGCACATCCTTAACTTGGAAGGAAAAGAAAAGGCAAGAAATCCAAAGCACCTTCTGTAATTTATGGATATATGCAAACGATAGAGAAATGCTTTCAGAGCTTAAAATTTATAGCATCATTTGCTCAAAAATAAGCAGTCCTAAGCCTGATTTGGGAAGTAAATTCACGACATTGACCTTCTCCCTGTTAATCAGCAAAGCAGCCAGACCGTGGAAGGTCAGGAGTGGCAGAGGAGGTGCAGGACACTGGTGCCCTGGATGGGTGGGCTCTCGGTGCTCAAGATGGAAGCATTTTATCGTGTTCAGATGGGAGAAGAAGTTCTAGGAAATGGGAAAGATGAGCCGCTTAAGGCATTTGGCACAACTGTCTGTATATGGGGTTTACTTGGATTAACAGGTCAGTGTTTCCCCACAGGTGTGTTAATAAACCCAGTAGCAAATCTGCAGCTGAACTGGTTTGCCGAGCTCCCTCCTCTGCCCCTTATTTAGGCCAGTGGCCCCATTGCCAGCCACTGGTTTTCATCCTTGTCTGCTTCTCTGTCCTCGTGCCTCATCCATCTTAAATCACTTACCAAGTGCCGTCGGTTCTCCTGAATAATATCTTCAGATCCATTTATTTTTCTTAATCGCCTTCCCACTGAGATTATGGCAATAGTTTCCTGATAGCCCTCCTTCCCATCTTGTCTTCCTTTGGCTCATTTCCCCCCCCACTTTGCAGCCATAATTATTTTTCTTAAATATGTTTGATCATATAACTCTATTCCTTCAGGATCTCTGTAGTGCCCTTGAGAGAATATCTAAACTCATGAACTTTTTTCACCATTCCTCACTATATTCTTACATATTTTATAGTATATCTGGAAGGCCCAGTATTGTTCATTGTTTTAGTGCTCTCTTGCTCTTTTTCTAAACCTTTGTGTCTTTGATGTACGGTTCCTCTGCCATGACTACCTTTTCCACTTTCCTTTTTTTTTTTTTTAAGTGAAAGAAAACCTTTTATTTGGTCCATCAGAGCCCCATCTGGGAACCACCCTCGAGAGCCCCCAATCCCCCCTTCCTTTTTAACCTGGCTAACGCACCTGTTCTTCCAGCAAGCCTTGGAGTTCTCCTTTGTTCACCCATAGCACTTACCCTGGAAACACTCCTGGCCATTTGACTTGGCTGCCTCCACCCCACCTCCCAGACTTTCAACTCTGGAGGGTGGATTTTTTGCACAAAATGCCTGCATCTCCTGGAGTCTCTTAAATATTTCCTGGCTGTTGAATTAAGGAGAGCAGATCCAGTGTCCTTTTACTGGTTTTCAGGGTATCATTTAGGGCACTTGTTAGTCATCTACAACAGCAGAAATTTCGTCATTATCCCCCCCTTACATAAAATACCTAGTTATATTTGCCTGATACTAGAATATCAAGGATCAAAGTGGCGTCTTTCCTGTTTCAATGAAAGCACTAATTCAGGCGTCACAGGAGACCTCGGGTTGCTAGGAGATTCTTTCTCCTGGAGTTAGTCTACATTTTGAGTTAATGGTTGGTTCTTGCCAGTTTTTCTTCTTTTCTTTTCCTTCCTTTCCTTAAGTTGTTGAAAAGAGTTACTTCACTTGATCATTCTTTTAAATTATTTCCATTGCTTGGCTTGTTTGTTAATTATTGTTGAACTGTTGGGCTTTTTACACATGATGGAGTAAATGCCCTTCCTGTCTTAAGGTGGTGATTACTCCTGTGGAAAATGACCACAGTCACCCTTTGTCTGGTGGTCCCCAGCTTCCACTGGCTTTCACTTGCAGTATCCCAGTGATCTTCTCAGGACCTAGTGAAGCAGACAGAGCTGTTTACATTAGCCTTATTTTTTAGTTGAGGAAATTGAGATTCAGAGAAGTAACTTGATTTGCTCAAGTGGCCAAGCAGAGACCAAACTTCAGTTTTTTACTTCTCTATTCCATGTTTTTTATCCTGTACTCTGCTTGACCTGAAGTTCTGCAGTAACTTTTAATTTATTAAATGTTGGATCTTTTGTATCTAATATGGATGTGCGCAGGCACTAACATTTACCTTGTCGCTCTTACTAGCCACCCTTCCTTCCCCCATCCCTGCCCATCCTTGCCTGGCCTCTAGTGGATAGTGTAGTAATCAGTGACGTGCTCACAGAAAGCAACGTCAGGATGAAGCAGGGATCCTAGAAAAGCCACAACCTGCATTTTCAGTTTTAAAATGAAAGAAATTAGTCTGTAATGTGAGCTGTTAACAGGCAGAAAGATAATCTTCCAACTTTGAAACATTTAAGTTGATAATTTTATGAGCAGGGACCTTGCCTGCCATGTTCACTGCTGTATCCCTAGCTCAGCGCTCAGTGCAGTGCCTGACATGGGGTAGAGGTGTGTGTCCACAGAGTAAGGAAGTGTGTGTGCGTATAATTGCATGTACATATGTGTATATGTATGTGTGTAGACTATCCATATATTTATGGATTTATTTTAGCTCTTAAAAAATTTTATAATTTTCTCTATAAGGCCTTACACAGCTTTGATTAGATCTAATGATAGGTTTCTTGTTTTTTAATTGCTTAGTAAATGGAATCTTTCTTATTATTGTTATTGCATTCACTATTTATTGCTCTAAGCCACGGTGTTCCACAGTGAGCACCCTGTTGTCATTCCGAGGCACGGGTTTTCGTTATTTGAGACAGCGGTGCAGATAAGCAGCAGCCACTTGTCATTGTGACAGCCAAATGTGCCCACACATTTCTAAATGCTCACAGGGTAAAGTGGATGATACTACTCCTTTAGTTGAGCACTGTTAATGAGATACAGAATTGAGATTGATTTCTCTATGTTAATTTGTATTTAACACCAATAGATTTTTAAAAGCTGCTTGTATTTTCTATGTAGAGAATTATATGCAAATAACGACCATTTAATTTCTTCCTCTCCCATCCAATATATCCATTTTATTTTATTTTATTTTAATTTAATTTAATTTTATTTTTTTCTTCTTGTGCTACATTGACTAGGACTTCTAATACAATATGGAATGGAAAATGTCTGGATCCTAACCCATTCCTGACCTTAAGGAGAGTCCATCTGATGTTTCACCATTAAGTATGATGATTGCTATAGGTTTTTGGCAGATGGCCTTTATTAGATTAAAGGAGTTTTCTTTTTTTTTTTTTTTTCTATATATAAAATCTTTATTACAGGCAATTTTGGTCCATATACTACACAGTACCAACAGTACAAGTATAATCTTTCAAAATAATCATTTAAACAGCAAAAGACCAAGAAATAATTTGAGTCAACTGATTTTTTTTTCCAAAATATTCTCAATGTACACTATCCTCAGTTCCCTTATTATAGTGAAACATACTAATCCAGAAAAATACCCCCATTTAACATATACTAGGGTTAAATGATTATTTGGCTTAAAATTGGAGTTAAGAAAATCTTTTTTAGCAACCTACATACAGATAAGTAGCAAACTATATTATAGTAAAAAAATTTGTTCTGCTAAAACAGGTAAAGAATTTCATCCATCATGCATTCTGATACAAGTGTTTATTCTCTTATCTTCATGGTTCTTATCCGAAGGAACAACTTGGGGAGTCGTCTGTATCCTCTTCTCCAGCACACTTCATCCAAAAGTCTGTTCAACAGATGGCAACTGGGCAGTGGTCACTTCGCCATTTGATGCCAGTGGTTCCGTGAGAGCATGGCCAGACCTGTTCAGCCTGTTGTCCTTCCTATTGTGGGTTGCTCCTCAGGAGGAACGATAGATGCCAGTACAAGCAGAAAATCTGCAGCTCCTCTGCTACGTGCTTTGGAACACTTTCAATTTTTCTGGTCAATGCTCTGATTAGATAACATACGTGAAAGCCAGCATATTAGTTTAGATCTTTAAACAAAAAACTATATTTTCCAAAGTCATTATCATATGGGGCAATTAAGTGATCTTTTCTTGCTTTGGTGAGCTTCACCTTTAGGGCATCTCTATCTTCCCATTCGTGAAGTTCGTCATTGCTGTGTACAAACTTACAGCTACTTCCTTCTGTGCAGGTACCTTTCATATACCTATCACAAATACTGAAATACCCTGTTGGAAAGTGGTGCTGCCAGCAGTACTGGTTATCTTCTGTGCTGGACCTTTTTCTTTCTATACAATGTATATCTCTCTGTGCTTTGTTCTAAGTGATTTCCTCATATCTATTTTCCACTTTACCAGTTCTGTGTTCAGTTGTGTCTAATCTGCAATTTAACCCATTTATTGAGTTTTAGATGTCAATGAGTATGTATTTTCATTTCCTAGAATATATATATATATGTGTGTGTGTGTGCATGCCTGTGCACACATACATATGTGGTACTCCCTATTTTTCCAGAGTGTCTTTTTTCCTTACATTAATTTCTTTTATGTGTTTAACTATTGGGCACATATTTGTTTTATGATCTTTATCCAAGTGTTCTATTATCCAGAGCTCTTGAGAGTTTACTCTTACTGTTTTCTCTTTATCTCCTGATTCTTGCTTATAATGGATTGTTTCTTCCCACGTCTTGTACCTTTGGATGGTGAGCTTGCCTGCCTTTAGAGGACACAATCTATTGTAGTTCTGGGAGGCAGACTTTTCCAGAATGACTTTGTAATTTCTTCTGGCAAGCATCCTGGGGTATCACTGATACGTGACCAATTTAGAGTTAATTTCCTCTCCAGAGGTTTTCTGGATTGCATGTGTAGAGTAGAACTCCAAAGTTCAGCAGAGATACAGACAGACCATGGTGACCCATTATGGTCACTGTGGAGAATGTTCCTCCCTCTCCAGGCCTAGCCTTCTCATCTTCCTAGGTCCATAGATGATTTTTTTCCCTCTAGTTTCATTTTTCACTGATACTGCATTTTTGTAGCTCTCTGAGGGTTTGAGCTGTGTATATAAGCATCAGTCCCAACTCCTGGCCCATATCCTGTCCTGTAAGAGCATTCAGACTAAGGCAATTTCCAAACCAAGCCCCTGTGGAGAGTAGAGGGGGTTAGATGACAGGTGTAAGGCAGGACATGTTGTCACCCCAGTTAAACCCCAAGACCCTAACTCCCGCAGCTGTATAGCCCCTTCCCTGCCAGAAGAGTTCAGTTGTCTCTTTGGTTTGGGCCTCGGGTCATTTCTCTTACTCTCTTGCCAAATTCTCCTAGGCATGTAAAAGGATTTCATATTCATGTAGCATTTCTAAGTACTTATAGCATGAGAGCTTTAGGTTATCTAGCCCACCATACTGGCAGAATAGTCTGTCTTCAGTCTTAATGTTAGGGTCGTCTGTTTCCTTTGGTTCGTCCTGAAGTGGAATATTGGAAAGTGATAGTGGAGAGGCAGAGGAGAGAGAGGGTGGGCAGGGAGCAGACAGATATGGAGAGATGGAAAGATAGGGAGTAAAAGGAGTGGAAGAGAGACTGAGAAACAGGTTGGCAAGAGGGAGATGGAGAGACAGGAGAGAGAGAGAGAGAGATCGTCAGAGAGCAGATGAGCGAGAGAGTCAGGTGTGTGTGCCCAGAAAGCTGCACTCACAGAGGGAGGCACAAGCAGACCCACACACGGGCATGCAGACACAGATATGCACACGCACACACCACACTCGGGGACTCAGAGAGAGGCAGCTGAAAGTAGAGTGCAGAAACAGAAAATGAGAGCCAAGTCTAAATGTGCTCAAAGGGTCATTAGCAACAAACGATAAATCAGTGGAGATAGAAAAGGTGGTTCTAGAATTAATTGAAATTGCAGGAACAGCAGTTTGCTGCCAAAGCAGCAGCAACAGTGGTTGTTATAAATGGGGATGAGATACAGGCTGCTGGGATTGCCCAGTGGCAACTGAATGAAACAAACTAACTGGATCAAGCTCTTGATTTTGGTCTCACTGGCACTAGTGGATGGAGCTAATCATTGATTTTCAATCAGTGGCACAGTAATAACTAAAAATAAACATAAAGCAATCTGATTTAAAATTGAAAGTATTTGTTGATTTCATTATTGTCTTGCAGATCATAACCAGATTTGGAAATGTGACTACCTAAAATAGAAATTCAGAGTTTGAGTTTTGACCATCTGTTTGCCTCCAAATCAAAGGAGACTTTCTACCATAAAGTTCCAGAAACTATCACAGGGTTGTGCTCACTGGCATTGTCTAGACCTAAATGGCCAACCCAATCTTTTGAATGGCTGAATGGAATGATGATCAGCTTGGAGCCTGGCAGTGGAAAGAAATGAGGCTGAAAGTGGGAAGTGCAGGTTTTGTGCAGACTATCCTGTGTCACCTCTTCTCTCCATCCTAAGCCCAGCACATTTTAGGCCTTGTTGCAGTTTTCTGTTGTATTCTATACTAGTCCCTTTCCCAACTACTCAAACCCAGTTTTCTGGACCATCGATTATAAATAATGATTATTTTCTCAGGCATTATTTTATCACCTAGATCCTTTAGTCACACTGAAAGTAAAATTTAGTACTAGTTTAAAAACTGAGATGAGCAATTGTGGATGACTTATATTGTGACAGCGGTGGAAAAGATAGAAGAAAATTATTACCTGGCATGGAAGAATCCTGTTGAACTAAACTGGTTAGTGAGATACTGTTTCATTATATGACTGAATATTTTCTTTATCACCTGAAAGTCTGGTAATAGACCCTTAGAACTACTTTTCTGTAAATTTAATTGGCCTGTGTGTCGGAATAAGCATCATCTCATAAAGAAGCAGTTGTTCAAAAGAGTGAGGTCAACTCTAAGGAATCTAACATTTCTTTAAAAATTGCACTTTCTCTAAAAAGTATTACAGCCTCAGAGGCTAGTTCATGTCTCCTGTCTCGTCATTCTTTTAGAGTTAGAAGAATCTATATCAGGAGTGTGATACTGAAGTTAAAGACAGTAATTTCAAGTTAGCACTCCTTGGAGTACAGAAATTGTATAATAAAGGTTTAACAGAGTCTTTGGTGTCTCCAAGTTTAATTTAACATATATACATTGAAAGGTTCTGTATTTATCACTGAGCTACATGCTTTTTTTTTTTTTTTTTTAACTTTTTATTTTGAAATAATTTTAAACTTAAAAGACAGTTGCAAAAATAATACAGAACTTATACAGAGAACTCCAACATGGTATAATATTTTTTTACACTCATTTTAATATCCATCATTTATGGGGCACCTACTTGTGGTGGACATCTTGCTTATTGCTAAATTATAGAAAAGGATACTGAGTCCAAAAGAGTATCTCATTTTGCCCAAGGTCATAGAGCCTAGCAGAGCTGAATTCAAATCTAAATCTTAAGTCATAAAATGTATTCTTTTTACTCCACCCACATGATCTTTTGGGGGAAAACAGTGATTCCCAGAACTTAAGGATAGTCGACTTTCAGCTCTCAGAATGGGTTATAGAGTTTGTAGAGTATCTTTGATGGGCTTCTCCCCTCCTGCCACCCCTTCTTCCTCTGATATCTCACAGCTTCCAGCTTAAAATGATGTTCTGTTTGGGCTGGGGCTTGATCGGTTTTGTTCGCTCCTTTAAAAAAATTTTTTTTTATTGAAACATATCATTCATACATGAACATACATAAACAATAAGTGTATAGTAAAAGTTGTGAAAACAAACATACATAACATCATACAGGGGTCATCCTCAGTATCTGGAGCACAACTGTATACCTGGCACATAAAAGATGCTCAGTAATTATTTGTTAGATGAATGAAAGTCATGGCAGATTGGCCTGACATTGACACTCTCCTATTCCCCTAGTGCGTATACTTGTGGTATCTAATGAAATGCTGATATATACAATCACAATGTAATTGTGTAGGTAAATGTGATAGAAATACCATATATACAATTTGAAGTCAGCTCAATACATGCTTTGTCTCACCACTAATTGATTATAGCTGTTTGGAATTAAGAATGCATTATTATGACTGTGAAATCAGTTCATTTAGGGAATAAGAATGGTAATGGTTAGGTGGAAAGGTGGTTATTATCCCAAAGTCATCTTTTGATACCATGAGGCCCAAACATAGTGCCTGACATAAGTAGAATCTCAGAACATGTTTGTCTAGCATGTTTTAAATGAATTGAATAGCCTTGCCAGGAAAAATAAAAAAGCAACTGCATTATTTTTTGTCCACTGTGTTGGACAAACAGTGCTTCATTTAAGCTATCTTATTTTTTGCATACTTTTCTCTAACTCATAGGATTTAGTCAGATATTTCACACACAGTTTAGTTCTTAATTATGTACTATGTGGTACTGTCCTCTAATGAATTCCTATACTTAATCATGTTTCCCTAACTAAATGATCAGCTGTGCTCACACCGCCCTGTGTCCCTCATACAGGCTGCCCTATGCTGACCATCCCTGCAGCAGCCGAGTTGGTGGCTTCTACGAGGCTCTTTCCTCAGGACTGAGCTCCCGGGGGGTCTTTCCTCAGGGCAGTAGTCAGGGGAGCAGCCCTCTTTTAAGAAAGAGCAGTGTTATCTGTTAAAAATGCAAAGGATGTCCAGCAGAGTAACTTTAAATCTTATGTTATTATTTCTTCTGGATAAATTTAGCACCTCAGGTACTTCAAGAGCTTGATGGGCTCAAGTGGGAAGAATCCAAAGCTCTGTGGTTTGGGAGGGATGGGGCAGTAGGAGGTCAGAGATGGGCCTTGGGGAAGGAGAGGTACATCTGACTGGATGGTGGCTGGGTGGAGGATTATGCGGCTGACTCATGTTTAAGTTCTTATTTTTAAAATAGGTGGTAAGCATACTGTTATTTAGAAGTGACTTTAACAAAGTGGTTTGTGTTCTTTAGCATTTGCTTTATCAATTTAATTTTAAGCTCAATATTATCATTCAGAAACATTTCTGAGCTGACCTGAGACCACTGCTCCCTCTTTAAAGTGTGTTCCAGCTCACTTTACATGTCTGGGGCCTCATTATCCTATCTCTGGACAGTGTGGGATTCCGTTCTTCATGGCTGAAGGAACTGAATTGTCCTGCTTGACTTCAGAGCATTTAATTTCAGTGACCATGGTTTATTTTGCTTGGCTGGCAAGGACGATGCCTTTCCCTATTTTCTGTTTCCTGAAACGCTGTAGTTTCCTTACCATTGCCCATGTCTCTTTAAGATCCAGGGCTGCTCCTGGGGCCTCTGCCTGGATGTCAACACTGTACACTCTGCCTTTTTGCATATTCAGATCAGTCTAGGTAAAGCCAGGTTAGGTCCTGCCCACCTGCATATCAAGGTCCTCAGAGAAACCGTTCCTCCGACTTGTCTTGCACAAAGGTGGCCTGCAGACCTTCACCTGGCACAGGTGCTCTCCTTTCTGTAGTGATGGAATCTAAATCTGGGTTACTATTGGGGAAACATACAAACCCACATGTTATTAAATGCTTTTGTCTGAGAACTGTACAGGAAGCCTCATGAAAATGTTCCCTCATGTGTATAAACATATGTACATGTGTTCAAATAAAAATTAGCTGATCTCAGCAACCAGCAGAACAATCCTAACAATCAAGGTTGAGCCAAAAATCAAAGAGCTGTGGTAACTCACAGACTCCTGCCACTAAAACCCCATAAAAGAGAAGGAGATAGAGCATCTAAGTAAAATACAAACTAACCAGATGCCTAAGCACTAGCAAAAAATTACGAGCCATACTAAGAAAATAGAAGACATGGCCCAAGAAAAGGAATACAGCAAAGTCCCAGAAGAGGTGCGGAATTTGAGAGAACTAATCAGTGAGATGAGCACAAATTTCCAAAATCAAATTGAGATGAAAGAGAATATAATTAAAGAGATAAATGACACCAAGAAGTCATTGAGCGAATGCAAAGAAGAATTTGAAATCCTGAACAGAAAAGTAACGGAGTTCATGGGAATGAAAGACACAATAGGTGAAGTCAAAAATACATTTGAGGCATACAACAGCAGACTCGAAATGATAGAAGAAAGAATAAGTGATACCGAAGACAGAGCAGATAAAATTGAAGAGAGAAAAGAACAGAGAGAGAAAAGAATGGAAAAAATTGAGCAGGGGCTCAGAGAGTTGAATGACAACACAAAATGCAAGAACATACATGTCATGGGAGTTCCAGAAGGGGAAGAGAAAGGAAAAGGGGCAGAAAGAGTATTTGAGGAAATAATAGCTGAAAAGTTCCCAACATCTCACAAAAGAAATGAACTTACATGTCCAAGAAGCACACCGTACCCCAATGAGAATAAATCCAAATAGACCGACGCCAAGACACGTATTATTCAGAATGTCAAATGTAAAAGATAAAGAGAAAATTCTCAGAGCAGCAAGAGAGAAGCGAACAATCATGTACAAAGGACGTCCAGTAAGACTTTGTGCAGATTTCTCTTCAGAAACCATGGAGGTAAGAAGACAGTGGTATGATACAATTAGGAAACTGAAAGAGAAAAACTGCAAGCCAAGAATTCTTTATCCACAAAACTGTCCTTCAAATATGAAGGTGAATATAAAGTATTCACAAACAAACAGAAACTAAGAGAGTTTGCAAAAAAGAACCCACCTTTGCAGGAAAAATTAAAGGAAGCCTTAGAACCTGAAAGAAAAAGACAGGAGAGAGAGGCTGGGAGGAGAGTATAGAAGAAAGAAAAGCAGAAAGGATAACCAAAAGAGTAAATTTTTTTAGAGAGACAAAAATAAGATGACATATGAAAACCAAAGAATAAAATGGAGGAAATAAATAGTGCATTTTCAGTAATATCATTGAATGTGAATGGATTAAATTCCCCAATCAAAAGATACAGGCTGACAGAATGGATAAACCATCCATATGCTGCTTACAAGAAAATAACCTCAGACCCAAGAATACAAACCGGCTGAAAGTAAAAGGTTGGAAAAAGATATTCCACGCGAATAGTAAACAGAAAAGAGCAGGGGTAGCTATACTAATAACAGACAAAACAGACTTCAAATGCAAAAAAAGTGATAAGAGATGCGGAAGGCCATTATATATTAATAAAAGGGACAATCCTCCAGGAATATATAAAGTCATAAATATCTACGCACCTAACCAGGGTGCCCCAAAATATATGAGACAAACTCTGGCAAAACTGAAGGGAGAAATAGACATTTCTATGATAATTGTTGGAGACTTCAACACCCCTCTCACATCATTAGATAGAACAACTAGACAGAAGATCAACAAGGAAGCAGAACTTGAACAATATGATAAACAAGTTAGACCTAAAAGACATATACAGAACACTTCATCCAAACTCAACGGGTTATACATTCTTCTCAAGTGCCCGAGGATCTTTCTCCAGGATAGACCACATGTTAGGTCGCAATACAGCTCTCAATAAATATAAAAAGATTGAAATTATACCAAGCACCTTCTCAGATCATAATGGAATGAAACTAGAAATCAATAACAGACAGGAAAAAAGTAAATCTGCAAATGTTTGGAGACTGAACAACACACTCCTAAATATTCGGTGGGTCAAAGAAGAAATTGCAAGTGAAATCAGTAAATATATTGAGACAAATGAGAATGAGAACACAACGTATCAAAACTTATGGGATACAGCGAAGGCAATCTTGAGACGGAAATTTATAGCCCTAAAAGCCTATATTAAGAAACAAGAAAGATCTAAACTCAAAGATTTAACGGAACAACTTGAGAAACTAGAAAAAGAACAGCAAACCAATCCCAAAACAAAAAGAAGGAAAGAAATAATAAAGATTAGAGCGGAAATAAATGAAAATGAGAACAGAAAAGCAATAGAGAAAATCAACAAAACCAAAAGCTGGTTCTTTCAGAAGATCAATAAAATTGACAAACCCCTCGCTAGACTAACAAAGAAAAAAAGAGAGAAGATGCAAATAAATACAATCAGAAATGAAAGGGGGGAAATTACAAATGATCTCACAGAAATAAAAAGAATCATAAAGGATATTATGAGAAACTATATGCCAACAAACTAGACAACCTGGATGAAATGGACAAATTTCTAGAAACTCATAACCAACCTACACTGACACAACAAGAAATACAAGAACTTAAGAAACCAATCACAATTAAGGAGATTGAATCCGTCATCAAAAATCTCCCAGCAAAGAAAAGTCCAGGACCAGATGGCTTCACAGGTGAATTCTACCAAGCATTTCTAAAATAATTAATACCAATCCTGTTTAAACTCTTCCAAAAAATTGAAGAGGACGGAAAATTACCCAACACATTTTATGAAGCCAACATCACCCTAATACCAAAGCCAGATAAAGATTCCACAAGAAAAGAAAACTATAGACCAATCCCTCTAATGAACATAGATGCAAAAATTCTCAACAAAATACTTGCAAATCGAATCCAACAGCATATCAAAAGACTTATACATCACGACCAAGTGGGATTTATTCCTGGTATGCAAGGCTGGTACAACATAAGAAAATCAATCAATGTAATACACCACATTAACAAATTGAAGGAAAAAAACCACATGATCATCTCAATAGATGCAGAAAAGGCATTCGACAAAATCCAACATCTTTTTTTGATAAAAATACTTCAAAAGATAGGAATAAAAGGAAAATTCCTCAATATGATAAAAGGCATATATGAAAAACCCACAGCCAACATCATAATCAATGGAGAAAGGTTGAAAGCTTTCCCCCTAATATCAGGAACAAGACAAGGATGCCCACTGTCACCATTGTTATTCAACATTGTACTAGAAGTTCTAGCTAGGGCAATTAGACAAGACAAAAAAATTAAAGGCGTCCAAATAGGAAAAGAGGAAGTAAAACTCTCACTGTTTGCGGATGACATGATCCTGTATTTAGAAAATCCTGAGGTATCCACAACAAAGATACTTAAACTAATAAATGAGTTCAGCAAAGTGGCAGGATACAAATGGCAAAAAAAACACATGAAGAAATGCTCAATATCACTCATGATTAGGGAAATGCAAATCAAAACTACAATGAGATATCATTTTACACCTATCAGAATGGCCACTATTAAAAAGACAGAGAACTACAAGTGTTGGAGAGGATGTGGAGAGATAGGAACACTTCTTCCTTGTTGGTGGGAATGCAGAATGGTACAACCGCTATGGAGGACTGTTTGGCAGTTCCTAAAGAAGTCGAATATAGACTTGCCACGTGATCCTGCAATACCACTACTGGGTATATACCCAGAAGAACTGAGAGCAGTGACACGAACAGACATCTGCACACCGATGTTCATAGCCACATTATTCACCATTGCCAAAAGTTGGAAACAACCCAGGTGTCCATCAACAGATGAATGGATAAACAAACTGTGGTCTTTTCACACGATGGAATATTATGTAGGTGTTAAGAAGAAATGAAGTCATAAAGCATATGGCAACATGGATGAACCTGGAGGATATTATGTTGAGTGAAGCAAGCCAGACACAAAAGGACAAATATTGTATGAATGCGTTACTGTGAACCAAATATATTGTGTAATATATTGTTTGATTAAAAAAAAAAATTTATGTATCCATTACATTTAATTGAGAAATGTATATATTTATTCATCTGTGTTTACTTTTTTAGTTTTTAATTGTTTATATTTTCAATTATTAAATGTACAAAACAAAACAAACAAAGAAGAAGATACTTAGATGACCTTTGGATGAGATTGGCAATGTTCTCCAGGAGGCTATATGCTCTTAATCAGCATCCAATCTACAGTGCTGATTTCACCCATAGGCAGAATTCATGGGTCCAAGAATCTAGGAGTAGGTATGGGAGTGGCATCTCTATTATTCCCCTAGTGATCCACTCAAAAAAAATTTTGCTTCCCGTTCCTGCAACCTTATGCTCTTCTGGTCTAGAGGTCTTAGTTCCAAAAGGAAGAGTGCTTCCACCAGGAGACACATCAATGTTTAAGTGAAGTTAGGACTGCCACATGGCTCCTTTGGGCTCCTTGTGCCTCTGAATCAACAGGGAAAGAAGAGAATTAATGTACTAGCTGGGGTGACTGATCCTAACTATGCAAAGGGAATTCCATTGTTACTACACAATGGAGGTATTGAAGAGTATATCTGGGATACAGAAGATCTCTTAAGATATCTCATACTATTATCATGCACTGTGATTAAAGTCAGTGGAAAACTTACAACCCAATCCAGGCAGGACTACTAATGGTCTAGACCCTTCAAGAATGAAGGTTTGGACCACTCCATCAGGCAAATAATCACCACCAGCTGAGGGGCTTGCTGAGGGTAAAAAGTATATGAAATAGTGGAAGAAGGTATTTATAAATACCACTTAGAACCACGTGGCCCGTTGCAGAAACTAGAACTGTAATGTTTATGAGCATGTCTTCCTTATTTTGTTATGTTTGTATAAAAATAAAACAAGTATCTTTGGGAAAAAAAAAAATTAGCTGATCTCAGAAGTTTTCCTTAGTAGCATGGTGCATCCGTGTTTCCAGAAGAAAGAATTGCTCACCTTTTCTTTGTGTGGAACTCTTTTGGTTATCTCATCCAGGTTCTGGATCTTAAAGTTTAAATTCCAGGTAGCGCTGAGAAAGTATACTGGTGTGGCAGTTTGATATAGTAATGAATTCCAAAAGTAGATATGGATTATGTTTGTAAACTGGTCTGTTCCTCTGGGTGTGACTAAATTATGATTAGGGCTGTGATTGGGTCACGTCAGTAGGACATTGAAACTACATGGCAGAGTAGAGGAGTTGGAGTTTTAATGCTGGAGCCCGGGGAAGTAAGCACACAGAGAAGCTTGGTCCTGAGGAAGAAGAGAAGGCCCCGGGAAGAGAAACGAGCCATTCGCCTGATAGTCTGCAGCTGGCCTTGTGGAGAGAGGCAAGCCCTGGGAAGAGAGGAACCCAGGAAGCCTGAACCCTGGCAGATGTTTGCAGCTATCTTGCTTCAACACATGGCCATAGACTTTGGTGAGGGAAGTAATTTACGCTTTATGGCCCAATAACTGTAAGCTTCTACCCCAAATAAATGCCCTTTATGAAAACCAACTGATTTCTGATATTTTGCATCAGCACCCCTTTGGCTGACCAATACAATTGGTTACGTGAGCTCAGCTTGAGGAGTTCTGCCATTGCCTTCTGCTCAAGCCTTAGCCTCCAGCTGCCTTAGGCTCCAGGCCTTCGAGGGCAAAGGAACCTAAGGCAGGGCCTGGCCTACCAGGGATAGTGGGAAAAGTTCTGGACTCTGGAATCCCAGCTAGAGACCTGGTTCTAGTTAAAGTTGTGTTCTCACTGAGCTGGGCACTAGCTCTCTGGGCCTCATGATGCCTGGATGTGGCATCAACACTGGGCATGAAGATCCCTTGACCCCTTCTCGACGTGCTCTGCGTCACTGAGCTGCGTAGAGATGGCACCTGGTCTGCCACCCACACAGACGACAGAGCTAGTCATGACTTAGCAACAAGGAAGCCTGTTGTGACCCTTGCCTCATATCACACTTGATGAGTAGCCTTCCTAGGGAACACTGCTCCTGCTGCTTAGTTTCCCACAGAGCAGGCAGGCCTGTCTCCCCTGGCTCCTGTGGCTGTTTCCCTTTGCACAGCCCACGTGCTGCTGTTGGCCAGAGCTCGTGTGGGGAGGGGTGCAGGAGGAGGAGGGTGGAGACCCTGGCTGCTGGGGCAGGGTCGCCGGCCCAGGGGTCCCTTGGGGTTAGTTGGTTGTTGGTGTTGAGTTCCCACAGGCAGTGCGCAGGCTGGTGGGGACGCTGCCCTGGCTGGCTGTGCACGTGTCTTCTCTGCCTGCAGGGAGTTTCGTAGGTGCCTCTGAACACCAGCGTGAGCTGGAGAAATCAAGCACCTAGAGTTAATAGAGGCACACAATCACTTCCCACAAGTGGTTTTTCCAAATAAGTTTTTTAAATTACGTAAGTTAAAAATGCAGACCAAGAAAAGTGTTTCACTTAGAAAACACAGAAAGGCAAAAAGTCACTCAGTCTTATTACTCAAAGGTGACCAAATATCAGTGTATGTTCTTTAAATATTTTTTTCCATGCATACACATATTCTCCCCCTCCCCAGATGGAATCACACTGCTTTCTTTCCTTATTGACATGTGGCATTTCTATTTTCATATCATTAAAATATTCTCTACATAATTAAAAACAATTTTTTATTAGGTAAGTTGTGGGTTTACAGACCAATCATACATAAAATAAAGGATTCCCATATACCACCCCACCACCAACACCTTGCATTGGTGTGGAATACTTGTTACAATTGACAATAGCACTTTTTTTGTAATTGTACTAATTTTCATTTGTTATCTTTTTTGTTTCTTTGTACTAATTATCTTTTAACAGTAGTTACCTTTGTTACAATTGATGAAAAATTATTAAAATAGTATTACTAACTATTGTCTGTAGTTTACATTAGGTATATTTTTACATATTCCACCCTATCATTAAAACCTTATATTAGTGCTATGCACTTGATATAATTCATTAAAGAATATTCTTATACTTGTACTATTACCTATTGTTAGGACTATAGGGTTCGCTGTGTTATTGAGTCCTCCTATGTTTCATCTTTTAATTTTTATTCTAGTAATATATACGACCTAAAGTTTCCCCTTTTAACCCAACTGACATGATTTTTTAGCGGTGGCCTAGCAGTTGCCATCCTGGTTGTACTGTTTACTGTAATAAATGCCCTATTGTGGGAGGCGGCTGTGGCTCAATCAGTGGGGCTCCTGTTTACCATATGGGAGGTCCCGGGTTCGGTTCCTGGGGCCTCCTGGTGAAGGCAAGCCCGCCCACATGGTGTGGTTGGCTGACCCAGCGAGCACAAGCAGCGGGGGGCGGGGGGGGGATAAATGAATAAATAAATTAAATCTTTAAAAAAAAAAAAAAAAATGCCCTATTGTTGGAAGCCCTTTCTCAGAATCTGTGACATCCCCACTCTTAGCAATTTTGAGGGTTTGTGAACCTTAGAGCGCAGAATCCTGATCTCCAGGTAGCCAGAGTTTTTCTTCCAGGACACTTTTTGGATTTAAATAGCAGTCTTGTATTATTTTGGTTCCACTGTCGACTCTGAAAAAGCTTCACATTTTTTACTTGGGGTTTTCTACAAACCCCTACTAATAGATTTCAAGAATAAAGGCAGGTCTTAAAGAAAACTAGTTTGGTAAATGAGCCAGAATAAAATGGGATTTTTGCAATGCTGACCCTTATCACACTGTGATTAGATACTACTGGCAGGGGATGATTTCTTGGGGTTGCCCTGCCAGCATTTAGGCACTGCTTGCACATTGTGTTTCAGGAGATGCTTTGCCTTGGGTGCTGTGGGGTAAGGTTTTGGAAGGTAACAGCATCCATCAGGGTTGGAGTTACATATTTGCTCTTATTTTTTATATGCCGAAGTCCTTAAAAAAAAAAAAAAAAAAAAAAAAACCCAGACCAAACAAAACAACCAACCATCACCTAGTAGCACACTGTTGTTTAACTTCTTTAAAAGAAGATCCCCATAGATTTTCACTAAGAAATTTCTGGTCTAACTTAGCTCAAATCAAAAGCAAGTTTGAAAAATTGTGTCTCTTTTGCCCATCTTTCTCCTTGCATCAAAACCTCTTAATGCCTGTTGCTTCTAAACCTACTGTTTAACTTTACATAAATCTTAAAGAAGAAGAACCAGTGATTGAAGTAGTATTTGTTTAAGATTAAATAGGTGTTTATTGGAGTTAGTACCAAGTGAGAGGTTGGGCTATAGTCCAGTAAGTCCAGTAAGCCATTGGCTGATGGAGGAAAAATTGTCTGACTTAGAGGTTTGCTGAAAGTACATCTCTATGTGGATTAGTGATTAGGTGTTCCCTGGGGCCTAAACGTGACTTCATTGTTTCTCTTTCCTCTTTGACTGGTTAGCTATTACAGCGAAGTGGATACCATCTGTTTTTATTGTTGATTAGGTTTCTTTACAAATTTGTTGAGCTAACTGAACCCCCCAAATAATTTTTGTTCCAATGCTTTAAGCTGATTTAAAGACCATTCTGACTTTACAATCATGTTGGTCTTTTCTCTCTTCCCTCCCCTACCTAATTCTTCTATTCTGTTTAACCATTCTTTCCCTATGGAATCTAAAAAAAAAAATTTTTTTTTTTAGCTGGGAAAACTCTTCTGTGATGGGATTCTAAATTGTTTATACCACATTGAGAAACCTCTCATCCTTGGAGATTGTTCTAAGGCAGGGATTACAAAACCAGCTGCTTGTAGGAGTTAGAGTGGTACAGAGGTAAGGAGAGGCTGGAGAGGTTCCAAAAGCGGAGCCTGGAGGCTGTGCAGGGCCGGCAGCTTCTGGGCTGCATCTCATGGGGGCCATTGGGGATGAGAGCCCAGTGTTGACAAATGACCTGATTTCTCAAGAGAAGCCAAAAATCTGGATTCATTTTCTTTTTGATATGTTTGAAATCCCTCATTAATTATATGTTCTCTCAAATTAATTAAAAAAAAAAAAAAAGAGAAAATGTATGGATTGAACAAAATATATCTGTGACCCAGAATAGGCCCATAGATGACCAATGCAAGGGCTTTGTTCCAAAAGATAAATTTTGCATTTTCAGAAAATAACAGTATTAATTAAGCAGGGTGTGTAGGTGTAGCTTTGTGACAGTGGAGCTATCCTATTTTAATCATGTTCACAAGGAGAAACCACTTACTTGTCTGTAAAGTGTAGATGAATAGGTTCTAGCTTGTAATTCTCCTTAATTGTATGTTAAAACTCTGTCCTGCTATTGTACAGTATCCTGGGTGTAAAGCACACTTTCTCAATAGAAAATAGAATTTTAGGCTAATACATCTCCAGCCAAGTATCTAAGTTTTATGTATGAATTCTTCAAATTTCTAAATAACAGTGCTCCCAGTTGAACCTAGAGTAATCAATTAATGCAGTAACTATAGATTTTCAGAATCCTTGAACGTATTAGGAATTTAAGGTAAAAAAAAAAAAAAAATCTATCTTGACTCCCCTTAGTTATTGGATGGCTATTCATGTATTTTCTTTTTTTTTCCTTTAAAGATTTGAACATGGAATTCAATCCTTCAGACCATCCTCGGGCCAGCACAATATTCCTCAGTAAATCTCAGACAGATGGTAAGTTACCAATTTATTTATGTTTCCTAAAAATAAAAAAGACTCACATTGGTCACTGGCCTAAGTCTTGGCTTCCCACTCAGTTTCATTTTCAAGGAGAAATAGAAACCCCTGATGGCCCCCAGCATATTGTTTGGTAGGGGTTCCTTTGGAGTTTCTTTCTTTTGTATTGAGTTATGTTTTTAGAATCACCTATTTGAAGCAACTATCCTCATTTTGCCAATCAGCTGGATTGTTTCTGTGTACATAACAGATGTTTCTACCCTGAGAGCCAGAAATTTTCCTTTAAGAATTGATATTTGTATAAAATCTCAAAAGAAAAGAAATTGTTAGTTTAAACACTATGTGTAAGAAAGGGAAATATAATCCTTAAATAAAAGCACCATTATCTACCTCTATGGTGTCATTTGAGAGTTGAGTTGAACCAGGATACTAGGGACAGGCATTTTCTTTTTGCCAACTTCTGATACCCAGTTTATTCTTATATACCCTGTGGTCCTTGTGGTTCATCCCTGAAGTGTGTGGGATTGCTCTCTTAAAGCTTCTGGCTTTAACTCACTGTTCCCTGGCCGTTGGCTACAAGGGAGAGAGAAATTGATACACAGGGCAATGGCTAAAATCATCTTAACTGGATTCCATAGAAAAGGGCAGCAGGAGAAACTTGTTAAATGATCTTGAAGTGACTGGCATACTGTATTATAATGTTGAAATCCTTTGTGATTCCAACCCTGACTCTTGGCAAATTGCTAAGCTCTAATTTTGAGCAGCCCCTAAATTGACTAGAAAATAACCAAACCTGTTTGACATTAAGTTTGTTTGTATGAGTTGGTAACTCCTCAGAAATGGTTAGAGAATAATTCTGGCAAAGGATACTGCTGACGTAATAGTCATGATCTTTAAGCAGGCTACTCTTTTGATTTGAAAGAATTTGGTGCATTAATGAAAAACATTGTTTCCAAGAGTAAGAATAAATCAATGTGGGCATCAAATACTTGGGAAGTAAGTTTTGAACATATTGTGTAGAGAAAAAAAAAATTCCCCTTTGCCCAGTGAAGTTGGAAGCCATTGGAAAGGATAGGATATTACAAGGGAAGGACAGTATCATTGAATATGTACGTTTGGGATGATGAAAAATGAGAGTCAAAATAATTTTTTGCAGATACTTAATGGTAGTATTGTAAAACGAGTTAGAAGGTCAGCCTTACTTCCAGGTTTGGTTCCTGCTTCCTGTGAATTCAGGGTACAGAGACCAATATCATTCAGAAAATGTCTGCAGTTAGTAATCAATACAAGATTCACATGCAGTGGCATCAGAGGCTTTAAGCAGATGACAAATCTTAATTGTCAGAGCAGAAGGAAATATGATCGTAGTGTAACCTAACAGAGGAATTGCTTCAGAAAAGGATTAGGGAAGTATATCTTCACACATCAGCTTTGCTCTAGATCTCACACCCCTTCCTCTTCTGGAACCTCAGGGAATCAGTTATACCCTTCCTTTTATTTCTTCAATTTCTCCTTGAATACTGGATCTCTCCATTCAACATGTAAATATACTTGAGTCTCTCACATTAAAAAGAAGAAAAGGAAAAATAGCCAACACCCTCTACCCAAGGTTTTCTTTTCTACTCCTGTGTTTAGTGAAAGCATCTACATCATCTCCACGTCCTGTCTCTGCGCTCAGCCTACTGCAACCTTCCTCCACCACCATTCCCTCCATGTGGCCCGCCTTGTAAGGTTACCCAAGGACATTTTCCCTCCTTTATCTTTTTACCTCTCACTGTGGGGCCTGATGCCTTTGACTCTTCCATCCTTCTTAAAACTACTCTTTTGGCTTTCTCTCTTCAAACAAATCAATTTGATGAAAGCCAGTTTATCTAGTGAACAATGAATTGCTTTATAAATAAAAGAAATAGATTTATATAAATGTGCAAATTTGGTTACTTTAATGAATTAAAGACTTAAGAGTGGATTGGTTTTCAGAGAATTAGTTATTTGATGAATTGGCTTTTGGCAGGTGGGTTTTGAGAAATCCTCCTTTTCTGTAAGTGCCTTCTCAGACTCCTCCATCCATCCCTTTAATATTAGTATTTTCAAGGGGTCTGTATTCTGCCCCTTATCTTTTTGGTTTGCCCACAATCCATCATGGTGTCTCTGCCAGCTGTATGTCTAGCGAGATTTTTCTCGGCAGTGTTCTAAGCTCTTCTATCCAACTGCCTCTGGACATCTTCACAGTGAAGGCCCATGGTTCCTCTAACTCAGTATGTCTGCAACAGAACTTACTACCTCCATGTGTATTTCCTTGCCTGCCCATCTCCCCAAGCCTGGGAAGGTCTGGAATTTTCCTCGACTCTTCCCTCTTCTCACTTCTCACATTCAGGCAGTATTGCTGGAGACAGCTCACTCTGGCTTGCCAGAGCCAATCATGCACATTTCTTCCCAGCTCCATGTTCAAGGACATGAACTTGGGAGCTTGTAATAGCCATGGTGGAAGCATAGACACCATGGAAATTGGCAAATGCTATATATCAGGGCATTCTTCTTTTCAGAGAGCTGTTAAATATTTATCAACATGTCACTGCATCTAGGTAATCCAAGGTTTATTGAATTTTACCTCTTTAGTAGCCCTTGAATCTGACTTCTCTTTCCCACTTCCACTGCTGCCACCTTAGTTTATTTATTTATTTATTTATTTTTAAGATTTTATTATTTATTCATTTATCCCCCCCCCTTGCTGCTTGTGCTCGCTGGGTCAGCTAACCACGCCGTGCGGGCGGGCCTGCCTTCACCAGGAGGCCCCGGGAACCAAACCCGGGGCCTCCCATATGGTAAACGGGAGCCCTACTGATTGAGCCACAGCCACTTCCCCCACCTTAGTTTAGACTCATAATTCCTTGCTTTGATTACTGCGGCAACCCCTGCACTGGTCTCCCAGCCTTTGACCTCATCCCTCTCCAGTCCTAAACCCACGCTGCTGCCAAGTGAAGGGACCTTCTCTGCGTCAGACCTGATTATGGCACTTGCTTGCTTAAACTTTTTCAGTGGTTTCTTGATGTCTTAACTTGGTATACGGGGCCCTTCATGATCCACTCTGCCTTCTTTCCCAGCCTGCTTTCTCTCTCTGCATCTCTGTGCTTCCAACATGTTGAATGCCTTGTGTTTCCTTAGATATGCCACTTTGCCTCATGCTCCTTTGTGTCTGCCTGGGTTTCCCCTTCTATCTTCTACCCACCCAATTTTCAGTCTTCACGGCTCATTTCTGCTTGGAGGTTTCCTTGACCCCCAAGGCTGGGTTCAGTGTGCCTTTGGGGAGCTCCTATAGTACCCTGCACATGCTTTCTTCATAAGCTGACCCATATGGTGGTATTTGAAACTATACCCTTGTTTGGGTTCCCACTATCTCCTAGTGGGAAAGGGACATGGAATATTAGATCTCAGTATTCCAGTGTCTTGCTGAGTATGCGGCACAGTGTAAATGCTCAACCAAAATGGTAGAATGAAGGAAAAAGGACCAAACCAGGTAATTCTTCATTTAGATAAATTTAGGTTTCCATTACAAGACACCCCCTACACACACACACACACTTCTAAGAGTACTAGAGCAGTTAAAAAAATTGTAGTTCCTACTCACCCCAGTTTTATTGGAAGAGATGTTGTAATCTGAGATTATAAGCCACACAGCACCTTTTAGAGTCCTTTCTTTTGAATCTGATGATCTCTTGCCTTTCCTTCAGTAGTTTAGAAGAAGATTGTGGGTAGAGGCTGTTGCTGGTTGATGAAGTTACGCTAAGGCAGCTGCACCCTGGGACCACAGCCATGCCGCCCTCCCTCCTGCAGACCCTGGGCCCTCTTTCCTTCTCTGCCGTTGCACAGCTCCCCAGCTCTCTGGTCTGACTAGCCAGCCCTGTCTGCTGTGCACCCCGCCCACCACCTGTTGAGTAGGTCTGATTTAGAGGTTGCCTGCAGAAAGTCATTATGAGCTTCTTGACTGTTAAATTCCTTTTCCTTCTGGACATCAGAGAGATTTAGGCTAGCCTTGGAACCTTTATCTCAGTGTTCAGAAGGAGATCGGAAACTCCAGCACAACAATGCTAGTGGACTGTTTGCTTAATGAGATCCCTCCAGCTGGCTGAAGTTAGGGCTATTTTTTCCAGGCCTCTCTATGACATTTGTTCACACAAGTGGGATATCATTGCAGAATTTCTTTTTGCTCAGTCTACAAAGAAGGGACTCGGGCTTCTCAGGTGGGGGAAGAAGCTGCCAGGTGAGGGAGGAATCACTTTACTTGACCACCCGTGGCTTCTCATGGTACTGTTTTTGCTTGTGGGGAGGAATTGTAGTTCCCGGTGTCTTCTCCTTTTCTGAATCCATTTTAATTCACTGTTTCCATAGATATGAGACAACTCTTAACCATTAGGAGAAAGCAGCCAAATATGTCTTTTAAAAAGTATGCTCCTTAGAGGTGCTTTTCCTTAAAAATAAAAGTTGGGCAAAAATAAAACCTCATGTATGTGGGAGGAATCTGTTTATCTTGCAAGAGTCCCTTGAAATAATTAAAGGAATAAAATGTGCTTGTCCCTTGAGTGATTTGAAACTGAAGTAGAGATATTAAACACAAATACAAGCCATGGGTTTTCTTTCACATTCTTTGGAAAGGCTGAAATTGAAAAATGTTCTGTGGCCTTCCTCTCTTGGGTCCTGTATTTGCATCCTGAGAGAGCCCACCTTCTGAGCTTCTTTTATCTGGCGTGAGGTGGCTGGCCCTGTGCCGGGTCCTGCTGGGATCTCTGCCAGCAAGTAGTGCCCTGATGCTTCCTGCAGTCACCTCTCCTTCACTTCCCCAGGCCTCTTCTTCACCTTCTGCTTCTGCTCAGGGACGCCCCCTCCCCTGCCTCCCTGCCAGTCGCTGTGTCTCTCCCAGGTCTTGTCAGGCTCCATAGGAAATAGTTTTGTGTTTAGATATTAAAGCATCCATTGTAGCCTGAAGCTCTAGGCCAGTGATTTTCATACTTAATTTTTTTTTTTTTTTTTTTGCTTTGCTTACATACCATGGAAAATAATTTTGAACTGAACTCTTCCTCAAGCAATTTATGTTGACCTTAAAAATTGTTCAGCCTTTCAAAGGATGTAATTTCTGATGTATTGTAGACATTGATATATATCCTTTTTATTTTGAGATAATTTCAAACTTACAGAACAGTTGCAAAAATAATACAGAACCCATAAGCGAACTCTAACATACCCCCCACCCATTTACTCAGATCCACCAACTTTTAACATTTTGCTACATTTGCCATGTCATTCTATGCATCTGTCTATCCATAATCCATCCGTCTCTCTGCCTGCCTACCTACCTATCTATCTTTGAAAACATTGAGAGTAGGTTGTATACATCATGCTTGCTCCTTGAACATTTAATATTTCCATAGATATTGATATTTAAAAGAAAACTTATCACTCTTTTAAAAATGTTTCAAATGAAATCTTCTGATCCATAGTCAAATGTGTTATCCATTGTGCCTGTGGCCCTCCCTTCAAATGAAATCTTAATACCATAGCAATTGTCAGTCATTTATAAATATATGGACACTCTGTTCTTTAACATTGGAAATTTCATGACATTCCTCTTCTTGAACTTGTATTCCACACCATTTCCTCTGTAGAATTTTATCTAATGTAATATATTTTCATTTCTGAAAATCACTTATCACACTGTCATACTTCTCTAAGAGTTAGATCTAAATTTAATTCAGTTTTATTTCGTGTAATTATAAGGTTCTACATGTGAAAAATAAACTCTGGATTGTGGTATCATTATCGTTAGTCCTCAGTTGATGAAAACAGCATAAATGTACTAAATTTTTAAGTTTATTAGACATAGAAGTGAAATTTTTAGAAGAGCATTTTTTACTGAGGTGCTTCTATGGGTGAATTCTTATTATTGGAATGAGGCATGGTTCAGCAACAGAACTTTGTTTTTGTAGATATAAGTACAGAGGAACTTTGTTCTTAGACATAAATAGATGAGACTAGGAGTTTTGTTAAAATAATGTCACTTGATTCTTTCTACTCCATCTAAGTTACAAGTCAAAAAAATCTCCAGGCAAAAATAATTTCTAACAGTCATCCAAAATAATTTCTAACAGTCAGCTACAATTCAATTTAGTTCTTTTTTGTTGAAAGTAAGGACTTGGAATCCACTTGATTTGCAAAAATGTTTCTCACCCATTCAGAGGAGTTACTCACTTTGCAGTTTCTGGAAAGTACACTGAAAAGACTTAATGAATGACCTTAACACAGCTGACTTTTAATTTCATCTGCTCCTCTTCGCTCAGCAGCACCTGGTTGAAGCCCGTGCACTCGGGGCCTCTGCTGCAGCAGGGCCGTGTCTTGTATTGCGTTGTTCATGGCGTGCCTTCCTCGGGTTTCCAGCCCTCTACCATGTGCCATGATTAGCCCAGAGAAGGACCCAAGTATACATTAAATGAAAGACTGCTTCCCTGCCCTTCTCTGAACTAATGTTCTTGTCTTCTCTATTTAATTTAAATACATTTTTGTCAACAAGCTGCATGTCCTTCCTGTGACCTCACTGGCAAAGCCAGGCATATTGTCAAACCAGTCAGGGAAATCAGACTTACCTCCTGTCAGAAAAAGTCTGGTTTCAGTTTTTCCAGTCAAGTAACATATTAGCACGCCTTCCTGTCACCGCCGGCGTCTCCTGTCTCGTGATAGGAGCCCTGTGGGAAGGGAAAGTACGCGTCCATTGCTGCCCCTCCCGTGCACATGCTGCTCTACTGCCTGGGCCTCTCCCCAGGAATTGCATGCTTGACCGCAGTCTTGCTTCACCCTTGAGGGAAACGTCCGCAGACCAGGGAAGGCCTCTGGGTCCTGCCGCGGTGGGCGGGGCTGGGCTGAAGCTTCCCAGTAGGCAGCGGCCTGCCTTTTGTGAGGTGGGAGCAGGGTGGGGAAGGAACACGGCATGACGCAGCCGTTTTAAAGACCTCCTTGAACACGCACTGGAAGCCTGTGGGCCTGTCGAATTATCCTGCAGCAAGATCATTTCAGAGAATGAATAAAAAAATGTGTCACCTTATCTTCCTCTATAGTGTGGAGAGTGGAGGCTCAAAACATGCCAGGGGCTAAGAAAAATAATACATCGGTCAGTCAGTGTTCGGCTTTCTGTGGTTGTCTCCTGCCTTGTGGTCAGCCCCAGTTTGCAGGGAATTGCCCTTTGGCCTCCTGTTTGGTAACCAGGGCTCCAGGTGTGGGTTCTAACTTAAGTCTTTGTCTTCCATTCGTTAGGATTTCTTAGTTTCCTGGCTGCTATGACAAGTGCCACACAATGGATTGGCTTCTACAGTGGGAATTTATTATCTCATGGTTTTAGAGGCCAGAAGGCTTGCTTCCTTCCAGTGTTGGTAGCAGTCCTTGGGCTCCTGGCTCTCCTGTCATATCTTGATGTCCTCTTCTTTCTCTTCTGGCTTCTATTGACTTCTGACTTCCAGGTTCTGCCCCCTCCTCATGGCTTTCTCTTTATAAGGCCTGCAGTAATAGGATTAAGAACCATCCTTATTCACTTGGCTACACCTTAACTAAAGATAACACCTTCAAAAGGGTCCTGTGAGAATGGGCTCACACCCACATGAATGCAAATTAAGATTAAGAACATGTTTTTTCCCCCGGGGTACTTAATTTAACCTATGGCCGCCTCTTCATCTCCTGGGTCATAATTTCCTGTAAATTGGGGGTGATCCTACCTGTCTCCACAGGAGGAAATAGCACACCATGAGGAAAATGATAGTGCACTGGGGCACAGTGAGCCCTCAGTCAGGGTCTGCTGTTATCTGTGTCGCCAGCCCTGTGGGCAGAGGTGACTCCTCCCTCCCTCCAGAGTTAAGCCCTGGGAGGGGCCTGAGACATCCTGCCCCAGGGAGGCCCAGGGAGTGGCCAGGCCCTCATGCTGGCATCACCAGCACCTGCTCCAGGCACAGGCCTCCCCCCACCTGGCCGGCCTTTCCTTCTGGAAGTCCTAGGGGCCCTCAGGCTCATCGTGTCCAGAGCAGAAACCCAGACCTTTCCTCTTCAGCCTGCTTTTTAAGGATGAGCCCTTTCCTCGGGCACCTGTTTTTAAGGATGAACCCACTGTCGATCGGGATCCCGTGTCAGCCACGAGGCCTGGGATTGCTCTCTAGGTCCCGGCTGTCCCTGTATATCTCAGGTGTCCCCTTCCTTCCCCTTCCTCCCCCATCCCCCAGTGCCCTGACTCATCTTTCTTCTTCTCTCCCATGCTCCTCTCCTGGCCCTCCTGCATCCGGCTTGTCCTTTCTCACATTTCCTCCCCATTGCTACCAGAGCGAGCTTTCTGGAATGCAGGCACTCCGCTCCAACTGTAATTCTTCACTGGCCCCTTCTTACCCACTGGAGAAAAGCAGCTCCTCGTTGAGGCGCAAGCGGCCTTTCCCCCTTGGGCCTCGCCTGCCTCTCCTGCAGTTCTGACCCTGCCCTCCGGCCCCCACTCTCCTGAGCTGCATGGCCATGCCTGGCCTGCGTGCCGCCCTCTGCCCTGAACTCCCTTTTCTCCTGCCCTCTCCAGCCCCACCACCGCCCCTTGTGCGACGCCTCCTCCAGCCACCCCCGTTCCGTCCATTCTCCAGACACAGCCCCCAACTCAAACATCTCTGAGGTCAAGATAGTTAATAGCTTGTCAAACTTTAATTGGCAGCATTATTTTCTTTCTTAGTGTCACAAAGAATAATGGTACATCTTAAAATCAGTAGCATTGAAGTCAGTGCATTTTGCATATTCTTCTATTGTGGAGGTGATTTTTAAAAATAGTTTCAAAAAAAAAAAAGCATGCCTGATTTTTCACTAAATTGCATGTTGCTTGAGGATAAAGGACCATGTCTTCTCATTTTGCATTCTCTAAACCAAGCACAATGACTAGAACATAGAAAAAGCTTAAAAAGGAAAAAAAAGGCGAATGAAATGAATGAATGAATGAATGAATGAATGATGAAAGCAAACAGAGTCACGAGCCTTCCTGGGCAGACCTGCCATGCCATTTTGATGTTCTCCCTGACCAGGTGGCTTTCTGTTTTATGCTGCAACTTCCACTTTCTTCCACCTCCCCTAACTTCATTAAAAAGGGATGCATTCATTCCTTGGTGGCAGGGCAACATGCGTTTTAAGCCCAGTGGAGTATTTGTGCCTCCCCTTGGGCCAGCTCCCACCTCCCTGCAGCCATCTCTTGAGCAGCGCAGGCAGGGGTGGATACACGGGGTCTTTTAGCCAGAGGGCAGGCCCTTTGGGCCCTGTGGCCTGCTCTCCTTGGGACCACCCCCTTCTCCAATGGCTCATCTTTTGGGCCTTCAGTCTGGAGAAACCTCTTTGCATGGTACAAACTCATTTGAAGTAAATCAGGCCAGAATGTCAGTTTTTCCTTAGTAAGCCTTTACTCTACCATCTTTCCTGCCCTGCTTCCCAAGAATCAGCAGTCAGATAACTGCTCAGTGAACATGGATCCCGAACAAAGGTTGGGGCTGGTAGTTCTTCTACCACAGGTGGTATTTTGCATTAGATAGACATCTTCTGCCCTGTTTGTTGGTAGCAATAAACACTTTCCAACTGGCCTTTTGAAAATTTTACAAGGAACTTCCATTACTTTGAGTTGGCACAGGCATTCCCTGTCAGCGTTTTCATAGCCTGTCGTGTTTATAGCTTGTCTTACCTAGTTTATGCTTTTGGTTGGCTGCCGCATAGCATCTATGACTTTCATTAATAATATGACTCTGTTGCCACATGAGAACTAACTCCTTGGCAATATTTACTGAGGATTGCACAACCCTCTAATAAAATTGCCTGGAAGGAGCCCAGGCACTACCTGTAGGAGCTTGTGCCTGTGAGCTGTATGGTCTTTTGGGCCTCGATTTTCTCTTCTGTAAAATGGAGTCGGTACCTCCCTCATGAGATGGTCAGGAAGACTGCATGATGGCCATCCAAAGCACTGAGCGCAGGACCTGAGATGAAGCAGCTCTCAGTAGGTGGTGCAGGTGCTCATTTAAATGCCCGGTCAGCTTGGGTCTCTGTCCTCACCTGGGGATGCTCATCTGCTCAGCTTGTCTGCGGTCTGGAGCCCTCTCCCTGCTGACCACAGCACCTCACCCCACAATGCCCGGGTCTGGCCCAGAGGAGAGCACAAGAGTGGAAGGGCTCTCTGGGGTCTGCTGCACCCTGGCCTATCTTTTTCTGTTCACGTTTCCTTGCGGCGGACAGACAGATCTTGGATCTCCCATTAAAGAGTTGCTTCTGCACACCTTGGAAGCAACCCAGGAAGAGGCCAGGGCTGAAGTGATGTCAGCCAGCATTTGACAGCAGCCCTTTATAGCAGTGTAGACAGCACTTTGAGTCTCACCTAAAGAACTGGATGATAACCTCACCTCCATCAGGTGCCAAAATAAATTTCTGGTGGATTAACTTGTTGTAAACTAAATATAATGAATATAATCACAAACATATAAAAATAAATAAATATTTAATCCCAGAATGGGAAAGGAGTGTGTAGGTTTATAAAAGCAATGGAGAAAATTGCCTAAGAAGGAAAATGCATTGCCTAAGAAGGTCAGATGCATTCTAAAAATTAAATCATCAAATGGAGAACATATTGTAGTACACATGACAAAGGATTAATACCTTTACATTTTAAAGAGTTGTTATACAACCAGTGAAAATGGTAATGCACCAACAGAAAAATGGGCAATATTTCTGTTGGCATGTTTATGAGTATGTAAATGTATATTTGCATGTTTGTGTATATATTTGCAAAATACACATAATGCAGTTGTATAAATATGCATAGAGAAAAGACTTTAAGGATATACATCAAAATACTAATTATCTTTGGGTTATTAAATTATATATTTCTTTGTTTTGCTCTATTTTTCAAATTTTAAGTTTTACTTGTATTTACATTTTTCTTTGTCACTCTGTATTTTCTAAATTTTCTCCAATATGAATATAAATATAAAAAAGATTTATAATAAAAAATCTTTTTTAAAGAATCCCACTTAATTAAGTTTCTGTGCTTCTGAAGAAATCCATTGATCCTAGGTATTCTCTATGGGAAAAAGAAAACAACTAAAGTTAGTTGGAAGTTTAGACAGATATTTGTTCTTCAGTTAGGTTTGTCCTTATGCCTTTATGTAGTATTGCCTTCTTTTCTCTCCCCTGGAATTTTCTCCTCTCCATGGCTGGTTTGTCCTGTGCATCCTTGGATTTTTTTCTCTTCTCTTTTTATTTTGGTTTCATCTGCCTTGGTTTCCTACCTTCCGATTCTAAAGAGACCTTGAAAAGGCAAGTAGCAGCCACCATTAAGCCACAGAATGTCAGGACTGGGGGGATCCTAAGGTTATCACCTAGTCCAGTCATCCTTCTTTAGAAAATGAAGAAACAGCTCCAAGCAGCCCATACAGGGAGACATGAGAAGGGCGTAGGAGAGAAGATGGTTTGCCTGGCTCCTAGGGGCTCCTTCCTGTAGTTTCCCTAGTGCTGGAAACTCCCCTGGAATCTGCATGAAATGAGTTCAACTTAAAAAAGAGACCAATAATTAGGATCAAATGTGCATATAGCTAAGCTATTTCAAAACGAAAAATTACTTAAATTGTTAATTCCTCAGGATGTAAAGGACTGGCAGGCCACACAAGTGGGAGGCTTCGACCATGTTGAGAATTATGGAGTTTTGAGATAGTTGAGATATCTGTGCCAGAATCGGAAGGTAGGAAACCAAGGTAATTTCTTAAAAATCCCTGTCTGTAAAAGGGATTAGCTGAAATTGCATGTAGATTGTTCACAAATACTCATTAGTAATTAGGCACTGTTTGTTTTTTTTTTTTTTTTTTTTCTTTCCAGAAAATTGTCTTTAAAAGTAAAAAATAATTACTTCTGTGACACTGTGGCAAGGGAGTATCCCATAATAACCCAATGGAAGTGTTGTTTGTTCCTCAAATTGGAAATACACACTCACTCATTATATCTGGAGAAGACTTTTTTTCCAGAGGTAGTGTGTCTGCTGATTTTGATGGCTTAGTTTTAAAGCCTCTGGTATATTTTCTGTTTCAGTCATTATGGACTATCACTAGAGCCAATTAAAAATCCTCTTAACAAACTATCATAGATTGGATCAAAGAAGATTGCTATTACTCTTCCCCTAGGAAAGATGAGATTTATGACCCACATCAATTTATTGCCTGTTTTCCCCCAACAAAGCAAAACACGACTGTATTAATGTATTCAATTATGTAGGAGCTCTGAAAACTCCAGAGATTTTGATTGATATGTTATAATTAACCAAAAATAGGTTTTAAAAATGATTAAAGCCAACTATTAGCAACGAGTTGGCATATTGCTTATATTGTTACATAAAACACAATAGTTAAAGCACTTTGAATTTCAGAGCTGATTAATGGTCCCTGTGGTTCCAGACTTATTTCCAAGTCCTTTTTAGTGATAGCAGTGTGAGAGACTATTTGCTCATTTCCCCCTGGTCGTGTCTTAGCCCTGTTTCAGCTAGCTTAGGGAAAAGGAGAAATTAATTCCAACGGCCCAGCAGATCTCAGAAACCTCCCTAGTAATTGCCATTAGGACTAAGGCGGCTCCTGCTGCGCCTTCATCCTATCTCCTTCCAGCACAGGGGTATCGAGGGTCCTCAAGACCACCCTGAGGTTTGGCAAGTCACTGGGAGACTCAGCGCATAGTTGTCCTCAGGGCTGTGTTGATTACCGTGCAGAGATGCCAAGCACAATCAGCAAAGGGAAGAAGCATTGTGGGGTAGAGTCCGGGAAAGCCCAGGTGTAAGTTTCCAAGGGACCCTCCCAGTGGAGTCACAGGGGAACCAAGCAGTGAGCTGTGACAAGATGTGTGAAATGCTGCCAGCCAGGGAAGCCCAGGGCTTTTAGAGGGGCTGCTCCAACCTTCCAGACTCCCAGAAGCCACCCTTATCAGGGAATGATGAGGGACCCCCCTGAAGCCCAAGTTCCCACGTCCCAGCCGAGGGTCACCTTTGCAAGCACCATTCTAAGGAGAGCAGCCAAGCCTGTTGTGTGAATAATTTTTTCCTGCACAGATGGAGATGCCCAAGTCTTCAGTTAAGGCACCAGCAGGGATGAGCTGGCTTCTTGAGTAAGACCCAGGAGAGAGAATTAGCCTAGCGAGGACTGCGCCCACCCTAATCTGGGTACTTATGGACAGGAAAATGGGTCACTTGGTGCAGACATGGATATTGGACTTCTTCCTGTCTGTGAAGGGGCAGGCAGTTTCTTTAGAAGCTCAGAAGACACTCCAAAAGGAGTGAAATAGGAATGCGTGTGTGAAAAAGACTCTCAAACTTCAGCCTTGATCTTGAAAGAGCCCTCTTAGGGTCAGTGTTACAGAGCAATGAGAAGGGCTTCCAGTTTTGAGGTGATACTTAATTCACGCCCCACGAACCCTAAATTTCAGAACAGCTTCAGGGGGTTCAGTTGTTCTGAGGGAAATAGGGCAATGTTTGTGTTCATTTGTATAAGAAGAGCAGAATGCATTGGGTGTATTTCAGATTGGTTGCTTTCCCCTTCTTGCCAAAAGAGGATTTTTCTCCAGTTTTCACAGTGAGAACCTGTGGGGGTTCCTGGAGGTAAAACACAGGTGTAAGGGGGCCCCCCTTAGACTGGGCCATCAGAGTTTTTATCTGTCAAGCTAGTCCGCAGTCAGTCTGTAAGGGTGAGGAGAGATGATTTCCCGCCTCTTTACACCAGACTGGAAGTCTGTTCATTTGTGTAAAAACAGTGAATGCCTAAGAGGTTCTGTAACAGATGAGAATGCTTGCTAACTTACTGGGACCAGTGGAGCTTCATGGAAATACCTGTTTCTTCCCTGAGACTTACCCTCGTAGGAGATGTACAAGAATAACCTTTTACAGGGGTCCTATTCTTCTCATTGGGGTTTTAGTTTTGTTTGCTTGTTTTAAAGCTTTCTTGGTGAGGCTTTCAGGTAAAACTACTGAAGATTCTGTATTTTAACCCTCTCTCCTGTTTTTTTTTTTTGTTGTTGTTGTTGTTTGTTTGTTTGTTTTGCTGTAACTAGAACTTCTAGCACAATATTGAATAACTGTGGGGACAGTTGTCATCCTTGTCTTGTTCCCAATCTCAGTGAGAAAGCTTTCATTCTTTCACCATTGAGTACAGTGTTTGCTGTGGGTTTTTCATACATGCCCTTTATCATGTTGAGAAAGTTTTCTTCTATTCCTGTCTTTCAGATGTTTTTATCAAGAAAGGATGCTCTATTTTGTCAAATGCCTTTTCTATATCAATTGAGATGATCATGTGATTTTTTTTCTTTGATTTATTAATGTGGTATATTACACTGATTTATTTTCTTATGTTGAATCACCCTTGCATACCTGATCTTGATCTTTTAACAGGCTTTTGGATTCGATTAGCACATTTTGCTAATCAAAGACTTTTGTTGAGGATTTCTGCATCTATATTCATTAGAGAAATTGGCTTGTAATTTTCTTTTTTTGTAATATCTTTATCTGGTTTTGATATCAGGGTGATTTTTGGCTTCATAGAATGAGTTTGGTAGCATTCCCTCCTGTTCAGTTTTTTGGAAGATTTTGAGCAAGATTGTTATGAGATTATCTGAATGCCTGGGAGAACTCACCTGTGAAGCCATCTTGTCCTGGGCTTTCATCTTTGGGAGGTTTTTGATGACTGTTTCAATCTCTTTACTTATGATTGATTTGTTGAGGTCTTCTGTTTCTTCTAGGGTCAGTGTAGGTTGTTCATATGTTGCTAGGAATTTTTCCATGGCCTCTATGCTGTCTAGTTTGTTGGCATACAGTTGATAGTATTCTCTTATGATCGCTTTGATTTCTGTGGGGTTAGTAGTATTCCCTGTTTTCCTGTCTGATTTTACTTGCATCTTTTTTTTGGTCAGTCTAGCTAAGGGTTTGTCAATTTTATTGATCTTGAAGAACCAACTTTTGTTTCTGTTGATTCTCTCTGCTGGTTTTTTTGTTCTCAATTACATTTATTTCTGCTCTAATCTTTGTTATTTCTTTCCTTCTGCTTGCTTTGGAATTAGTTTGCTGTTCTTTTTCTAGTTCCTGTAGTTGTGCAGTTAGGTATTTGATTTTAGCTCTTTCTTTTTAAAAATTTATTGAAGTATTTCATTCACACATGAACATATATAAACAATAAGTGTAAAGTAAAAGTTGTGAATTTAAAAAACAAACATGCTTAACATCATACAGGGATCCCATATATCAACCCACCACCAACACCTTGCATTGTTTTGAAACATTTGTTACAAATTGTGAAAGAATATTCTCAAAATCTTACTACTAGCTATAGTCCATATCTTACATTTGGTGTATTTTCCCCCCAACACATCCTATTATTATTTTTAAAACATTTTTATCACAGCAATTGTGAAGTTACCAAACAATCATGTATGTGTGTAGAATTCCCATACAATACCCTTTCACCAATGCACCACATTGTGGTAGAACAATTATTATAGATTGTGAGATAATATCATCAGACTGTTACCACCAACTATGGTCCATAGTGTACAATTGGCACACTTTTCCCATACTCCCCCATTATCAACACAGTACATCTTTGACATTGATGCATGAATATTACAGTATTGCTGTTAACCACACTCCATAGGTCACTCCAGTTGTATTTTTCCCATGCTTCTCCACATTCCCACCACCCTGCAATAGCGACATACGTCTACTCTATCTCACAGAAGGACACTCTTGCATCTATACCATCAACCACTATTTTCAACCACCTTTGGGTTCACTGTGTTATTCAGTCCCTAGATTATTCTTGAGCTTTCTTTCAATTGATATTTATATCCCTAGACTACCCTTTCCAGCCACATTCCCATTTATAAAGCAGCTGCTACTTAATGTGTTACCATCAACTCCATTTCCACACTTTTACAGTAAAGTTAATTAAAACTTCTATATACATTAGGCATCAGTAGTCCTTCTCAGCCCTCCTCCTATCTCTTAATAACCTATACTATAGATTCTAACTCCATGCTTTTATTCTTCGTATTTAGTTCATATTAATGAGACCATACAATATTTGTCCTTTTGTGCCTGGCTTATCTCAGCATAATGTCTTCATGATTCATCCATGTTATCATATGTGTCCCAATTTCATTTCTTCTTGCTGCAGCATAATATACCATCATATGTCTATACCACATGTTGTTTAACCATTCATTGGTTGATGGACACTTGGGTTGTTTCCATCTTTTGACAGTAATGCTACTGAGAACATCTGTGTGCAGATGTCTGTTCGTGTCAGTTTTCAGTTCTTCTGGAGATATTCCCAATAGAGGAATTGCTGGATCATATGGCAGTTCTATATTTAGCTTCTTGAGGAACTGCCAAACTGTCTTCCATAGAGGCTGCACCATTTTACAATCCCACCAACAGTGAAGGAGTATTCCTATTTCTCCACATCCTCTCCAGCACTTATTGTTTTCTGATTTTTTAATAATGCTCATTCTATGCAGTGTTGAGATGATGTCTCATTGTTGTTTTGATTTGCGTTTCCCAAATAACTAGTGATATGGAGCATTTTTTTCATGTGTATTTTGTCCATTTGTATTTCCTCTTTGGAGAAATGTCTATTTAAATCTTTTGCCCATTTTTAAATTGGATTGCTTGCTCTTTTATTGTTGAGTCATATGATCTCTTTATATAGAATGGAAATCAAATCTTTATCAGATACATGGTTTCCAAATATTTTCTTCCATTGAGTGGGCTGCCTTTTAACCTTCTTGACAAAGTCCTTTGAATCACAAAAGTGTTTTAAGTTTGAGGAGGTCCCATTTATCTATGTTTTCTTTCATGGCTTGTGTTTTCGGTATGAGATTTAAGAATCCACCACCTACCACCATGTCTTGAAGATGTTTACCTATGTTTCCTTCTAGGAGTTTTATGGTTCTTGCTTTTATATTTACGACTTTGATCCATTGTAAGTTGATTTTTTTTTTTTTTTTCTACCTGACTTTTTTTTTTTTTTTTTTAAAGATTTTATTTATTTATTCATTTATCCCCCCCTTGCTGCTTGTGCTCGCTGGGTCAGCTAACCACGCCGTGCGGGCGGGCTTGCCTTCACCAGGAGGCCCCGGGAACCGAACCCGGGGCCTCCCATATGGTAAACGGGAGCCCTACTGATTGAGCCACAGCCGCTTCCCATAAGTTGATTTTTGTATAAGGTTTGAGATAGGGATCCTCCTCCTTTCTTTTGGCTATGAATATCCAGTTCTCTCAGCACCATTTGTTGAACAGACTGTTCTGCTTGAGGTGGGTGGGTTTGACAGGCTTGTCAAAAATCACTTGACTGTAGATAAGAGGGTCTGATTCTGAACCATCAGTTCAGTTCCATTGGTCTTTATGTCTACCTTTATGCCAGTACCATGCTGTTTTTACCACTGTAGCTAGGTAATATGATTTAAAGTCCGGAAGTAGGAGTCCTCCAACTTCGCTTTTCCTTTTAAAGATGTTTCTGGCTATTTGGGAACTCCTACCCTTCCAAATGAATTTGATAATTGTGTTTTCCATTTGTTTAAAAAGATGATGGTGGAATTTTTATCGGGTTGCATTGAATCTGTATATCGATTTGGGTATAATTGACATTTTAATGATATTTTAGTTTTCCAATCCATGGCATGGAATGTTCTTCCAATTATTTAGGTCTTTTTTTCTTTTTCTTTTTCTTTTTTCTTTTACAATGCATTGTAGTTTTCTGAATATAAGTGCTTTCCACCCTGGGTTAAGTTTATTCCTAAGTATTTTATTCTTTTAGTCACTTGTAAATGGAATTCTTTTCCTGACTTCCTTCTCAGGTTCCTCATTACTAGTGTATAGAAATACCACTGATTTTTGCATGTTGATCTTTGTATCCTGACACTCTATTGAAATTCATTTTTAGCTCTGGCAGCTTTGTTGTAGATTTTCCAGAACTTTCTAGGTATGGAATCATATCATCTGCGAATAGTGAAAGTTTTACTTCTTCCTTTCTGATTTGGATGCCTTTTTTTCTTTTTCTTGCCTGATTGCCTTAGCTAGAACCTCTAGTAGTATATTGGACAACAGTGATGACGGTGGGCATCCTTGTCTTGTTCCTGATCTCAACAGGAAAGCTTTCAGTCTTTCACCATTGATTACAATGTTAGCTGTGGGTTTTTCATATATGGCTTCTATCGTGTTGAGAAAGTTTCCTATCTTTTGTAGTATTTTTATCAAGAAAGTATATTGTATTTTGTCAAATGCCTTTTCTGTGTCAATAATAGGATCATGTGATTTTTCTTCTTTGATTTGTTAATGTGATGTATTATGTTGGTTGATTTTCTTGTGTTGAACCATCCTTGCATGCCTGGTATAAAACCCACTTGATCATGATGAATAATTCTTTTAATGTGTTGTTGGATTCGATTAGCAAGTATTTTGTTGAGGATTTTTGCATCTCTATTCACTAGGGAAATGGGTCTTTAATTTTTTTTTTTTTTTAATATCTTTATCCAGCTTTGATATTAGGGTGATATTGGCTTCATAGAATGAGTTAGGTAGCATTCCTTCTTGTTCAATTTTTTGGAAGCGCTTGAGCAAGATTGGTATTAAATCTTCTTTAAATGCTTAGAACAAATCACCTGTGAAACCATCTGGCCCTAGTCTTTTCATTTTGGGTAGTTGTTTGATGGCTGTTTCAATCTCTTTACTTGTGATTGGTTTGTTGAGGTCTTCTCTTTCTTCTGGGGTCAGTGTAGGTTGTTCATACCTTCCTAGGAAATTTTCCACTTCATCTACATTGTCTAGTTTGTTGGTGTACAGTTGTTCACAGTATCCTTTTATGATCTCTTAATTTCTGTGGGGTCAGTAGTAATCCCCATTTTCATTTCTGATTTTATTTATTTGCATCTTGTCTCCTTTTTTCTTTGTCAGCTAAGGGTTTGTCAATTTTATGGATCTCAAAAAAACCAACTTTTGGTTCTGTTGATTCTCTGTTGTTTTTTTGTTCTCAATTTCATTTATTTCTGCTCTAATATTTGTTATTTCTTTCCTTCTGCTTGTTTTGGAATTAGTTTGCTGTTCTTTTTCTAGTTCCTGTAGGTATGCAGTTAGGTTTTTGATTTTAGCTCTTTCTTCTTTTTTAATGTAAGTGTTGAGGGCTATAAATTTTCCTCTCAGCACTACTTTCACTGTGCATCCCATAGGTTTTGACATGTTTTAGTCTCATTTTCATTCATCTTAATATATTTACTGATTTCTCTTGCGATTTTTTTCTTTGACCCATTGATTATTTAAGAGTGTGTTTTTTAATCTCCACATATTTGTGAATTTCCCCTTTTTCTGCCTGTTATTGATTTCCAGCTTCATTCCATTATGATAAGAGAAGGTGCTTTGTATCATTTCAGTCTTTTAAATTTTATTGAGACCTGTTTTGTGACCCAACATATGGTCTGTCTTGGAGACAGATCCATGAGCCCTTGAGAAGAATGTACATCCTGCCGTTTTAGGGTACAGTGTTCTATTTATGTATAGGTCTAGTTCATTTATCATATTTTCCAAGCTCTCTGTTTTCCTTATTGTTCCTCTGTCCAGATATCCTCTCAGTTTGTCTTGTCACCCACCCACTGTTCACCTTGGTGGGTGAGGGGAGGTAGGTGCTGTTCCCAGCTGCGGTCCTGAGTAACTCATGGTTTTCCTTTCGGCTTTTTTCTGTCTCTCTCCCTCCTGGATGATGTGCGGCACTCTCCTGGTCTGCAGACTCCCAAGCAGTTCCCTCGGACAGTTTTTGCCCTTCCTTCGTTGTTTTTGTAAGAGAATCGAGCCCTGCTGCCCTACTTGGATGCTGCATTTCAGGAAGCCCCCTCTCCTATTTTTGCATAATCCTTAATTTTTTCAATATTACCTGTATAAGTAGCTCTTATATTTCTTGAGGCAGTGGATGATAAGGGTGTTGAGGTATCCATGAAGGTGGTTCCCATAATTGAGAGACACACAAAGCTTCTGCACAAGCCTGCTGCTGGGATGCCCTGGGAAAGGCTAAGCCATCTACCGATTTGGCTAGAAACCTTGTCAGGTCTAAGGCCCATATAGAAAGTGTTCCCAGACCCCCTCAACCAGCGGTAATCACTGTAGAAATGTCATGCTACCGCAGTGGCAGAGAAACTGTGCTAGATATATAATCATTTAGTATGAAATTGACTTAAGGAAAACACACACACACACATAGAAGCAAAGTATAGGGGCCTGGAAGTTACAACCAAAAGCTTCCTGTCAGATACATCATCGTTATTTACGTGGTGATGCTTCCTTGGATTTAGGTAAAAAATCCTTAGGCAGTGTCCACACTGTAGAGGGCAGACCAGTCTGCCACTGTTGTCTGCACTCAAGCTGAGCTCCACGCGTGCTGTAGGGCACGGTGCTGAGGCTGAGGTACCCAGCCCTCCGAAGGGTGCGCCCCAAAGGAGACGGATCGTCTGATAGCTTGCCAACTGCCCTTCTGTCAGTCAGTCTTTGTCTTTAACTCTCCCAGCAGATATCCTCAGACCAGTTTTTGCTTTTGTATCTGGGATATCTTTGAAATGAGAAAGGGGCAGCAGTGAGTTGTTTCTCACTGCTGAACAGCATGCCAGCCCTAGGAAAATGACTCTCAAGCCCCTTGACCAGATAGGCAGTGAGGGCTTTTGAGAACTACTGTGATTCTACACCTGGGGCACAGACCACAGGAACCCAGAAAACCTCCCCAGGTGATTCCAGATCCAGCGATTTGGATGCTCTCATTTTTAGGATACCCTATGGCAGCACTGTTGATGTGCCTATCTAGGATGACCTCTCCTTGAAGAAAATGTGTTCTTTATACCCCCTACAGCAACTTGCTCAATGAGGTGACTGATGAGTGTGTACCTTAAAAAGTGATTCATGAAAAACAAAAAGGACACACAATTCAGTAATATTAGGTAATTACAAGGGTCCCTGTCAGCCTTCCACTTCTCTGGAGCTGAGGTCCCTATTTTGAGAAACTCTGAGGATCTACCACACAGGTCATGCTGTGTGCAGAAAGCAGCGTGCGAAGTGAATCTCGTGAAGGCAGAGCCGTGTTTATTATGGCATGCTTTATCAGCCTCACCAAGGGAGCGAGAGCTACAAGGTCCTTGAGGAGGCCTCACAGAGAGAAGCATGGCCTTATTCGCCAGCACCCAGGATAGAAATCAAATTGGCTTCCATGATGAATAACTCTTCCAACTTGCATCTTAATGCTTTTATGGGTATTGTTGTTATTTGTCTTTCTCCAATTTTGTCTGAACATCTCTGGGTCTTGTTGGGTTATAAATAGTCCTATTATTATCACTCATCCTATTATTAATGAACGCATATACATTTTATAAGATACACTTATTAATATTTTATACAGATACAGCAATCTGTTACCCCTCAGTTTATTTCAGCTGCTGTTATTTTTGATTTATGTAGAAATGGGTGTATGTTTCCCCTGGTAGCCAAATTCAGACGTGCATTTGTGCAGGTCCCATATTCTTACATTTGGCACCTGAGAAGTTGGGTAGCTCTGGTTGGTGGAGGGATGGGATGGTCTCCCCAAGGCCTAGAGGAGGTGGCATGCTGGTGTGTAACGTTTCTGTTGCATCTTTTGTTTTCACAGTGAGAGAAAAGCGCAAGAGTCTCTTCATTAACCATGTAAGTGAAGCTGTCTCCCTTGTTCTTCCCAGTGACCAACTGTACAGTGTAAAGAGCTTAAATATCTGTTTCTGGGGTGGGTGAAGATGGTGTGTGGATTTTGCTGATACTCGGACGATGCAGAGAACGTTGCTGTGTACTTCTGCTCAGTTTGCTTTGTGATTGGACTGGGATGTCATAGTATTTATCCACTGTCCCATGTTTTCCCAGAATTCTCAGGTGGCAGCTGCTCATGGGAGGGATGTGCGTGAAAACACCACAGTAAATTCCAAACTGGCCCAAATAAAAGCCGCTTCTTAATTTTGAATCCTTTCCTTCCTCTACCCCCAGCCCCATATTACTCTTGTGCTCTTTGTAGCTCAGTTCCTTTTGAATAGCCACATCCTTGTTTTCCATGAGGCTGTCTGCCTCCACATTTTATTTCCTCTCTCAAATTGTAGTTTGTTGGTCCAGTAGAGTCTGCATATTCTTTTGATGCTCAAAGAAAAAGGATAAACTTTAAAAGACTTCAGTTTTAAAAGGATTTTTCAGAGCGTCCAGTTCTGTCTTGGCCATTCTGAGCAGGCTCTCTCTCCCAGTGGCCAAGCGTGCGATATCCCATTGAGATACTTTATCCATCTTCCTTGAATAGCCGCGGCCACTGGCTGGCTTCAACCCCTACCCTGGTGCCTAGGGGCTATGGAGCGATGAAGTAAGTAAATTATCAAAATCCGTAAGCTATGAATTCTCGTACTAAAAACAAGAACGAGTTGTTTGACCCTGCAAGGATTGTTCTCAGGATTCCTATACTGTTTGCATGTAAGTATTTGCAGCTCTTCAAGTGCGTGGCACTGAAGCTGCGTGTTAGAGCCTTAACACCATAATATTAAATTCCCTCCCCTTTGAAAACCTGGACAAAATGCAGTTAAAAAGCAGTTGGTCATCTGGGTCCAGGCTTGGCCCTCAGGAGACTGATGATTCCTTTGTCAGCATCGTCCGAGTGTGTGTGCATCTATACAGCTTTCTTGGTGTCATAGGGTCTATAGTTTTTTAAAATCAGATTCTAAAAGCAATTCATTACCTCTTTCCTGGCCCTCTCTACTTTAGAAATATAAATATAAAGTGTCTGTGAGACTAAAATGTATCATGAGAAATGTATTAAAAATCCAGAATATACTAGACAGAGAATTTTGAGTGTTTGGAGCTAATTATCTAAATTCTTGCTTCTGTTTCTTTGCCCTGTTGGGCATGTTACCACTCACTAGCACATTGCCAAGAAGACTGCAAGGAAAAGAGCTGAAACTGCAGCCAGGTCATCCTCTCTCTTCATCCCAGTACTCTTTGAAAGGTTTATTGAAGAAAGAGGAAGATAGGGTTTTGATTGTCTGTGCCAGCCCTGTTCTGTTCATGGATAAAGAGAGCTGTGGACTCGCATACTTCTAACCTGCATGTGCAGTTTTATGTGCTTCCCACTTAACCTCAAACCTCATTACATACAGAGAGGGCGCTGGGCAGCCCTGCCTCCTGTCTCAAGCTGCACGTTAGGGTGGTAGGATATGCCTTCTGACCTGAGGCACCTCCTGTAACCCAGCCCAGCCCGCAGGCCTCTGCTCCACTTCTCTCTAACACATAGTAAAATCACACAGTTCTTGAGATCTGCTCAAAAGCAGTGGTTCCTATAATAAAAACAAATCTCTGTGTTAAGTGTCTTATGTAATAAATGACCCAATAATAGCATGATTTCTCCAATCTGTGAACACACGTAACTGCAAGTGAGCTCATCAGCTCTGCATATTAAGAGCCATCCCCAACCAACTGAAATCACATAAATTTGAGTGAAATTACCTGAAGATTCAATTAGGCTAATAAGCACACTGTGCCTTTCAGGTTCTGAGACTTGGGCCTAACAAATTATAACACTAGAGAAAGGATAAGCAGCAGTATAACCAGTATCATTTATTAAGTCTCTACTGTGCATGTGCCAGGCTCTGTTCTAGTTGCTTTACTATACCATCTCGTCATGCTAGGGAGGTTCTATGTATTATTCCCATTTTACAGATAACCAGGTAAGCAGGAAACCAAGTAAGTGGTAGAACCAGGACTGGATCCCAGGCAGTCTGGCTCCAGACCCCTTGCTCTAAACTCATCCGGTACTGCTTCTCAGGTGGTAAAACCATTGCCTTCTTGGACAGGGTTTATTTAGCTGGCTTATCTGAAGTCAGAGCAAGCATTTACAATTCAGTCTTCATAGGACAGTCTGTGGGGCTCATTTCTGAATATGGGCTCCGACTAAAATTTGTAACTTAATTTGTTGTCTAACTCTTGAGTGATTCTTTTGCTTGCCCTTGTTTATGAAACCAGTGGTTTTCTTTTTCATTTGCTTTCTTGTAAAGGATGTTTCTCTAATTTTTCTGTCAAGTGTCTGAAGAACACATGTAGGAGATGGTGCTCAGGTAATCTATAGAGAGGCTTTTATTTAAGAAAAATGAAAGCAGTGTCTTGTAGAGAAGACATTTAAGGAGGTGTGGGGGTGGTCACCTCTACTCCTGGGATGAGAACTACAGGTGAAATAACCCGCAGATGGAGGAAAAATGAGGTTTTTCTGGCTTTGAGCAAACAACACACGTTAGCAGGTGAAAAGGGTAGACCTTGACCAGGAACATTCTGGAACAAAAGGAGCAGGAGAGAGAATGGAATCCCAGACTGGAAACAGAGATGGGACTTGAACTCAGAACAACCCAAAGAGAGACTTAAAGAATTAAGTAAAAGGAATTTGCTTCTGCAAGAATTATTGCTTAAGGAGTTTTAAGAACAAGTTAAATCAGGGTGAACTATAAAGTTGTCTAGCATGTATGTTTTAGATGGAATTAAAGTTAACAATTACAGGAAAATTTAATACATTATGAAAAGAAGATACATGTAGGTATTTTTAAGACTTAGGTAGTTTGCTTAAAGTTTGTTGAAGTTTTGGCTTTGGCTCTTATAAGTTTAGCTGTTTTAATAATCTTTTAATTAAAATGTGAAAGTCTGAATTTAGGGAAAACTCATGCCTTTTACCTTAGCTTCATTTGTTCATGATAACCTTCTATGACCTGGTAGCAGCATTCCTTAAGTAAACTGATCATTGTAAGAGGTTAAAAAATGATATTAATGCAGAGTGAATAAGGGGTTGATTGACCAGCATCCCTTATGGCTTGTTTGCCAGGATGCACTTTGAAATGAGAAAGTCCTGCTGGGGATGCTGTGTAATGTCATCCTCTTGTAGAACAGTCCAAAGTGTTTGTCTCAACATGGAGTCAGGTGAGAGCTCAGAAAACCTAGTGAGGAAATAAAGCAACTAGAGAGCAATTTGTTATTTATCAGTTAGCAGGAGTCAAGCATTGTGAGTCAAAAAACCATTGTTCAAGCCCCAATTCTAGCACCTGCTAATTGGGTGGCCTTGGAAAAGTCTTGAAGCATCAGTTCTCTTATCTCATGGATGGGGATCAAAATACCTAATTCAATTGAGATCATGTAAGTGAAGCTGACTTATGAACTATTTTGGCAGTATGAGATTGTTTATGAATTCCAAAAAGAGAGGTAGGGTTTGTAAACTGGTCTGTTCCTCTGGGTGTGATACCCTTTGATTGTATTAGATTCAGCTGAGATGGCTTTGATTCTGTTAAGATAAGGGCTTTGATTCGACCACCTGAGTAGGGCGTGACTCAAGGTTGAGTCCCCACCCCCTTAGCCGGCTATATAAGCGGACACTCACTCGAGAACATACAGAGGAGAGAACTTTGATCCTGTGGCCCCAGGAAGAAAGGTGAGCCATTTGCGTGATAATTTACAGCTGAAGAGAACAGAGCAGCTGAGCTGAGAAGGCTCGAAAGAAAGAAACCTGTGCCACCCTACAACTGAGATCAGAGGAAACTGGGCCCATGGAGCCTTAAGAAGAAGGAAGGAGAGACCAGGTCCACCATCTTACTTCAACATGTGACAAGACTTTGGTGAGAAGCCAACCTTGAGCTGGACTCTTTAGGGCCTTGTAACTGTAAGCTTTTACCCAAAATAAATACTCTTTATAAAAACCAACAGATTTCTGGTTCTTGCATCAGTAATTCTTTGGCTGACAAATACAACTATATATAGCATCATTTAAATATATTATTGCCTGTTAGTGTGGAGATGAATTCAATCTAATTTTCCAAGTTTAATATAAAAAACTGATGAAATTCTTTCTCATACTTTGTATGGGCATAGTTTTTCATCATTATAGTTCAAATTTCATATTTTTAAGCCCAGGATTTCTTGCAAAGAGTTTCTTTTCAACTTTGGGAGTATGGCCTGAGATAGATAATTTATGCTTTTTTTCGATAGTTCAATTCCAGTGTGATTTCTGCCTTCTAGAGCTGACTGAGATAGGAATAGGATTTATTGATAGATAGTGTCTATTCTAATTATAGTCTTTATATGGAAACCGTAGGTATCAAGGAGTGAAGTAAGCTAGAACCAAGAACTGAATTAAAAAAAAAAATTCTAAGCCTTGCTTCTGCCCCTCTGGCTGAGCTGCTCTTAATGGAACACAAATTTATTAAGTAGCTGCTATGTTAGCATCAATACAGAGGGTGTGAAAGAACTAGAAGCCATTTCAGTAAGATTAAGAAAATCCAAATTAGATTTTGAAATAATTTCAAATTTACAGAAAGGTTGCAACAATAATACCGAGCACAAGATTTTCATAGAATGGGACCTCTCATTCTAGTTTGACACAAGGGATATTGAAACTGGGAGAGGTGTCTTTTCTAATTTTTTTATTTTACAGAGTATTTAAAAATGATGCTATATACACAAAAATGCTGATGTGGGTCAGATTGCGAGGGACATCAGTTCTTTGAGTATATCAGCTCTGCCTGCAGAAGACATTCTTTTCACTTTTTCCTGTTTGCTCCTTGACCAGCCCTCTCTCCCTTCACTCTGCCATTCTCGTTATGAGGCACGAATGAAGTGGTGTTGGCAGTGCGTCTTGGCCTGTCCAAACATAAGATAGCTGATGGTGGCTTGCTTCCTAGTGCCTTCTCAGAGGTCATGTGGAAACTGCATCGCCCTTGTTAGAACAGACAAGTGTGGGAGTCACTGATCTGAGGTGAGGCACCCTCCTAAAACCCAGGGCGGGTGCTTGGGGGAAAATCAACCACCAACAGTTCTTGGCCACACTTACCTGGTTTTCACATTGCCCAGGTCCTGCTGTGTGTGAGAGCTGTGCTGACTTTCCTGAGTCCTCAGTTCTTCTGTTCTCCTTTGCTGACGTTAGAGGGAGGTGCAGCTAGTCCTTATACCAACAGGGCAAATGGTGTAGCAGGCAAGATCTGGGAGCCAGGCATGTCATCACTACGGGGGTGTCGTTGCTTCCTAAACTCAGTCATCAGAAATGGCTAGGAAATAGATTTCTGAAATCACATTCACATTGGTGCCTCAAATGTCCAATTCCAGTACATCCTGGGCTGTTAGTTTTTTTTCTTGTTTTTGGTATTTGATTATTTTTTGGCCTTCTATGATACATTTTTTTTAAAACAGCTTTATTGACATATAATTTACATACCGTAAAATTCACCCTTTTAAACGTGTACAATACAGTGGTTTTTAGTATACTCACAGAGTTGTGCAGCTATCACCACAATCACTTTTAGAACATTTTCATCACCCGAAGAAGAAGTACTGTGCCCATTAGCAGTCCCTCCTCATTCCCTGCCCCCTCTTCCCAGCCCCCAGCAAACACTAATCTACCCTGTTGCTATGGCTCAACCTCTTCTGGACATTTCATATAAATGGAATCATGTAATAGGTGTCATTGGCTTCTTTCACTTAGTATGTTTTCAAGATTCATCTATGTTGCGGCATGTATCAGTGCTTCATTCTTTTTATTGCCAAAAATATTTCATCGCATGGATGTTTGGTTGTTTACTTGGGGGCCATTATGAATAGTGGGTCTGTGAACATGCTTTATCATTTTTTCTGTAGATTTGTTTTCATTTCTTTTCCATGTATGCTTGGAGTGGAATTCCTGGGTCATATGTGAACCCTGTATGTTTAACATTTTCAGGAATTGCCAGTTTCCCAAAATAGCTAGTCTTTGACTTAATATTTTGCTTGCAGTCCTGTGAATTCAATTTTTTCCTCTGAACAACAATAAAATATTTCTTATTTAAAGCACAACTCTCTCTTTTTTTTTTTACCTCCTGAAAATTAAAAAAAAAAAAAAAAAAAATTTTTCCAAGA
>JAKSZT010000049.1:17035179-17141570 GCA_026826555.1 Tolypeutes matacus
AAAAAAAAAAAAAAAAAAAAATTTTTCCAAGAGAAGAAATGACCGCCTGGGATCAGTATAGTTTTGGCCACTAGAGCTGCTTTCATAGGGAGAGTTGATGGTCTGCTACTTGACAGCTTGGAGCAGCAGGAGGAGCACTAAGCCAGGCAGCTGGGTTCTGATTCCCTGAAACTTCTCTGCTTTGTGATCTGGCCACACTACTGCATCCCTTGAGAAGGTGCTTCAGTGACATCACCTGTAAGAGAGGACTTACCTCCCCATCTCACAGGAGAGTTAAGAACTATGAACCGCATCAAAATAAGATATACAGAGGCCCTTGGAAAGTTTGTTTGTGCAAATACATGACATATTTGGATTTCCATGACAGTTCACTAATTATGTGGAAGACTGAGCTCTCATACAGTATAAAAAGAAACTTGAATTTCTCACCTTCTGGGTCAAGTCTAACCTGTTTTTGAGTCTTTCAGTCTTGCAAATGAAAAAATTTAAGACCCACCTTTGGATAAACACCCACCCTAATCTGTCTTCAGCATTTTGGAATAAACTCATTTTCCACTCCACGCCAAAAACAACAGCCTGGAATATACATGAGCACTGCAGTCAAGACATAAGATAATAGTAGAGAAATAATATTTGGAATATGAGCCTCTGTTTCCTTTATGGCTGCAGAAAGCACTCAGGCAGCAGTAACCCCTGCTGGCTGCCTGCAGGGAAGCCTGAGGCCCGGGGTCTCCCTGTCCCGCAGCCTGGGCACCCAGTCGGGAAAACCCACTCTCACTGATCCTAGCCCGAAAGGATGGCTCCAGGGTCTGGGTTGTGATTACAGCCAGAGCTATAATCACAAAGAAATACTTGTCACTCTAGAGTAGATGGAGCCAAGATTTGACCTGGGGTTGAAGTAAATGATCAACTTAATTATTTTGTCCTGAAAAGCTGTATGGTTCAGTTTTACCTTAAAACGGGCCGTTTCCTAGTTTGTGTTCTTGGAACCCAGGGTTGGTTTAATTTTCTGCTCGCAGGTCATAATGATTTTGCTCCCTTCTGTTCTTAGTCCATGGCTCTTTGCTTCTTCCACCTTTCAGTGGCTCCTTGCTGTGGAAAGTGATCCTGCCAAAAGCTGTCTGGTCTTCCTGTCTCTTGCCACAGAATGTTAGTTTAACACCTTGAGGTCAGAGTGAGGGGTTTTGTGGTTTGCTTCTTTTAACTGTGTAATCTCTGTGTCTCCTGCGGTGTTATTGGAAGGGGATGAGGGTGCTTTCCCCTCTCCTACCATGGGGACAACTGTGTGGGAGGTTCTCCCTCCCTCAGTGCCCTGGGTTTACACAGGCCGTGGAGTTCACAGACCAGCTTTGACTCCGGCTCCAGCTGCTATTAGCTGTGTGACTTTAGCTAAAAGAACTTTCTTAATCTGTGTCTTCAACTTAAAATGGGGTGAATGCCAACCACCTCCTTTCTGTCTGTCTGCAAAGAGCAGCATTCAGCACAGACTGGTGTTGAGTTGAGGTGGGTGGTGGGAGTGGCAGAACCCAGGCCTTTTCCCTTGTCTCTCTTCTCTGTGCCATACATGTTCTGCACACATAAGGGTTTCAGGGAACTTTTTTTTGAGGTGAAATTCATGTAACATACAATTTACCATTTAAAATGGACAGTTCAGTGGCATTTAGTGCATTCACAGTGCTGTGCAATCACCACCCCTCTCTAGTTTCAAGACTTTTTCAGTTAGTTTTTAATAAAGAAACACTGGTGCAAATTTCTACTCCCTCTGTGTTGAGGAGGTGGAATACTGAATCCTGCCTTCTCTGCCAAGGTCTTCGTGCACCCTCCTGAAAATCATAATATTCCTTAAAAACACTGTGGAGCTTTTATTGTTTTGAGATTTCATTGATAGCATGTAAACATTTTTTAACACTTCTCATGTAATAATATTACCTCATATTTTTAAATGTTGTATTTGTTTCTTATAAACCTTAAGAAGAAATGACAATGCTTATTGTCCAGTCATCCGCAGTGGGAAATTGTAACAGAGATTCTCAGTGACTTAGTAACCATGTCCTTGTGCCACGTCCGTGCTGAGCACGTAAAAGGTTTCCTCCCAGTGTCCTCTCAGTAGCGCAGTGAGGCGGGGATCCTGCTCCCCTTATTTTATAGATGAAGGCTTTGGAGTTCAGGGAGGTTAGCATAAGGTGACCCTATAATTTATTCCCCAAACCAGAGCACCTTTGAGTGTGAAAGGGGGTGCTATTGGTGGTTACTCCAGGACTACGGGGGGGAACGAGGACCTTCCCCAGCAAACCGGGATGAGTGGTTATCCTGGTTAAGTAACTCACCCCAGTTTGCATAGCTGGTAAGTGGCAGAGCTGCACCTTGAAGTCCAGCCTTGCTGACTGATCCCACACTCTTACCCAGCCTATATGGCATCTCCCTCTAGTTAGCTCCCAGCAGGGACACGAGGGAGCCAGGATGGAGTGCACATTTCTGAATCTTCCTCCGTCATCGTCTTTGTGACCCCATCCCTGCCCTGCTGCTGTTGTCTCTCATCAGTAGAGGAGTCGAGCATTCACACTTGTGCACAGTTCTGTGATGAGAGTCCTGCCATGTGGATCATGCAGTCCCATTCCTCGGGAGCTTAGGGAACGGCTCACCTGCCCACAGATATGCTCGTTCATGCTCCCGTGCAGCAAGGGCATGTATGAAAATGCAGCCTCTTACGTTAGTGGATTGGAGAGACAGGAGTCAACGAGGAAAGGAAACTAAATTTTTTCATGCCAGGGTCTGTTGTGTACTGTACTTTGTTTACAGTGTCAGTTTGAGCCAGGGGACACTGGACAGTGAATTATCTTGCCCAAGCTCATCCTCTTTCTACCATATCATTCCTCTGTGCTAGGCCCAGTTTCCTTCTGAATCATAGTGCAACGCAAGGGAAGTCCCTGAGCCTCTCTGTGCCTCATTTCCCTAATCTGTAAAATGACCTGGTAGGAGTAGACAATCTCCAGTGTTCTTTCCACTTCTAAAATTCTGGAGTCGTTTGTCAGTTAGAAGTCAGTGATAAGTACTGTGGGTTTTTTGTGGATTTAGGAATAATTGTGAAATACTCATACTACCAGTACAGGGAGAGAAACAGTTATTAAATTACTATTCACCAGACACTTGTACAAGTAAGCACTTTTTTTTCCTTTTGAGGTACCGGGGCTGGGGATTGAACCCAGGACCTCGTATGTGAGAAGCTGGTGCTCAACCACTGAGCTCCATCGGCTCCCCAAGAGGGCACTTTTAATGCTCACAGTCTTTTGACTTACGTGTTCTGAAACTCTCTTTTAAAGGGGAGGATATTAAGGCTGTGTCCTGAAAAAGAACAGAGGAGGAAGAACAGACTTGGAGATAGATAATGGACTGGCCTTTAGACACGCTTCAGAACTCGAGATAAGGGCCAGCAGTGCAGATCTGGGACTCCCTCGCAAATCATGTCCTCTGCAGCCAGAGGAAGATGTGAGATTTAAAACGAAGAAAAGAAGGAAGGAGCCTAGTGAGAAGGATCCTAGGATTATCTGAGCTGGCATGGGATAGAGATGGTGGGTTGAGACTTGCCAAGAGGACAGAGGTGAAAGGGACATGATTAAAAAAAGACAGAGAAGAAACAGCCAGAGGCAAGAGCAGACCCAGAAGAGAATACATGATCACCCAGGCCATGGGAGGAGATCCCCAAAACAGGAAATGGTCAAGCAGCTTCCCTGCAGGAGGTGGGGGATAAATCAGGTGATGGGATGATGATGAGTCAATGAGAACCAAAGAAATATACGTGGATGCTTCTGGAAAACTTCAACTGCTGAGACTGCATAGCCAGCCTGGTAGGAGAGAGTCAGGAGAGGCTTTTGTCTTCAAACCCAAGAGAAAAGTCTTTTGAGTTCAAAGAGTTTCAGGCCAACTTCCTATAAGGACCGAAGAGTATCCACTGGGTATGGCAACATGGAGTCCTTGGTGAATGGGAAAGGAGGAGGTGGACTGTGAACCAACTTTTAGAGAGTTGGGAGTGGCCTGGAGAAGGTTAGTTCCTCTGCCAAAGGCAAGATGGGGAGGTGGCTGCAGGGAGGAAGAAGCAAGAAGGGTCTCTGTGAAGCCCACTCTCTGCACATAGCACAGGTGAGGCGGTGGGAAAAGGACTGAGAAAGATGAGGAGCTTGAAAAAGGTGCAGGGACCAGGGGGGTGGGGTCTTAGCCCCACCCCACCCCATTCTGAGTGTGTGTATCTGTATATATTTATATATCTGGCAGTCATCAGTACTGGAATTATCTAAGGGAATAATCTCATTATTTGGGACACATTGATAACTCTTCAATAAAACCTGTTAAACATACAGTCCACCAATTCTTATATATTAATGGAGCTTTAGTAAACAGATTATTTGGTAGTGTGGGCATTATAGGAAGAGGTGGACCAGATGACCTTCAATCTAGCTCTGAATTCCTATTATTCTATATACCATAATTCAATTTGTGAATTGTACACTGTGTCAAAGAGATAAACTAGAATCTCTTTAGAAATAGCCCATCACTGGGCTTCTCTATTTTGGACTGTTCTCTGTTCCCCTTCTAGGCAGGGTTTTGGGTTGTCCCTGTATCCTCTGCTCTCCCATCTACAGAGTTGCCATTCTTGGTAATGCTTTTCAAGTAAAGCGTTGCCTTAGGTATTTTCTTTTGTATACTGCCAAAATGTTACAGGCACCTTAAGCATAAAAAACATTGCTATTACTTTTTTATTGACCATGTGTCCTGCATTTATTATTTAACAAGTACTTCTGCACTGCTTTCTGCACTGCTCTAAGGCCGTTCAAATATTAACTCACCTCCTCCTTCCAGCGGCCCTGCGAGGTCAGCCTTTTGCTTCCATCTCTACAGAGAAGGAAACTGAGATGCAGAGGAGGTGGCTCGGTCACTTGCCCAGGATGCATGGCTTGCTGGTGGGGTCGGGGTTCCAGCACCAGCGTCTGCCTTCCAAAGCCCGTGTGCGCTGCTTCTTCTCCAGTGCTCCAGCTCTCTGGGTTGTTTGACCTGCAAAGATTGGACCTGAAGGGAAGAGTCTGTGTGTGTCGTCTACACGTACACACAAGCATGCCGGTATTTTCAGAATCATGAGCCATGATGAGTTTTCTGCCTAATTAGTGTTTTGATTAAAATTAAGAACTATCCAGCATACCATATGTTCATTGAAAAAGTAACTGATTAGAATACAGTTTTCGGTGAGCATGTGTGATGTGTCTCATGATTCAGAGGGCACTGCAGTGCCTTTGAAAGAGGTCACCGTGACGCGTCCCCTATCAGTCACTGGATGGCGCTGCAAATGTAGCAGGCATTGGTACCTGGGCCGGCTCAGTGCTGTCCTTCTGTCCCACCAAGGAGGAAGAGTTCAAAACAAGAACGAAGACAGCAAAGCAACCTGGGCAGCAAGAGTGTGTCCAGCAGATGGATTCCAGTTGTTTCAGCCCTTTAGTGGCATGAGTTTCACATCAAGAGGAGTTTACATTCCATGACTCGTAGTCCTCACCTTCAATGAGATGCCCCACGTGGTATTTAAAGTGATGAGAGCTACGCTGCAGATAAAAATCTTTATACTTTAATACTTGGGATTTTTATTCAATTTAAGAATTTTTAACTAGTTTGCATGAATTAAATAATTAAAATCTGAAAATGTAACTTAGGAAACACTAAATAATTGGAAAGCTCAGTCGGCACCCCCATGGCAGCCCGAGGGCATTGACACATTAGATCTGGACTGTCCTCCCGTCCCCGCCCCCCCCCCCCCCGGTGGTTTTGGGTTAAACCCCAGCCCCAGGGACTGCAGGCCTGCAGGACGCTCCTGTCAGTGAGCTAACCACTCGACCAGAATGCTCCCCGTCCAAGGGAATCCCTCACCTCCTCTTGGACAGAGGCATCATGGCTTATATTTTCTTAGGGAGACCATTTATTTATTCTTCGCAGTTATCTTGAAGGAATTTGCATCAGAAGAAATAGGTGAAAACACCACAAGAAACAAAAGTGAATTACTATTGTCTTTATGCTTCCTTGCTGATATTATTCCTAAAGCTATCCCATATCTCTAAAAATTGACCAGTGCAGCAGTTAAGGACTGCATTTTTATGTAGCAGAGTATGCTGAGGCTTCTGTTGTTTATGCTTCATTTTGCACCTGTGGGGAAAATTTAGCAAAGATTTTTAAAGCTTGCCACCCATATTAATAGTTGTTACTAGATTCTGAATTTTTAGTATTTCCTATGTGACTTAAATGTGATTGCTGCAAGAACTTAAAAAGAGAAAGAAAATTGCTTTTAATGCCTTTAAATTGTCTTAGGAATGTTGTAAGTGATTTGATAAAAACATGAGAATGCCAAATTAAAACTGACATTAAAGTTGTAACTTGAACTTTAGGTGCTTTCCTCTTGCTGCTGCCTTACACATGTGAGGCAAATGTGAACTTAAGTGAAGCCGGAGAACGGGCCTTGTCTTTTGAAGTTCATGCCTTTGGTCTTGACCCACATACTATTTATATAAAACCATTGCCAGGAAGATCATGGTGTTTCAGTAATTCAGTGCCCTCTAGTGGTAATTTAAGAAATGGATTACCCCAAATAGTGAATATTTACCATTTATTAGTTTTGAAAGAGGAGGTTCATAATATCATTTTTATATTTCTTGAGCTGATGCAGATTTTCATAGTTTTATTTTATTACAGAAGAAACCTTATAAAATGGGAAGAGAATTTCAAAGTATTGAACAGGACATTTGGTTTCTAAGTAGTCTTGGAGCTTCCTTTACATTCATCAGATAACAAAGGTTTTGTTGGAAGTAGGTCAGGCTGACGACCCTAAGATTTTTCTCCCAAGGAATTGTGTTTTTTGGGTTGCTGAGAATGGCACTTAGACAGTCAACATATTACAAGGCAAATGGAAATTTGGCATTTGTTCAGATGATTTGATTTTTATTTTTCTAACTTGCTTTTGAGCAAGAATCATCCAGATTGATATCTACTAATCATATTGCCCAAATAGTTGTCAAAAATCTAATTAGCCTTCAATTAGATATCATTGATTAATAATTTAAATCCTGTTTCCTTTATTAGTACCTTTGAGAAGTAGGTCTCAGTTGTAAAGTTCTCCGAAGAGCTCAAAATTATATATAATTGTGAAAGAGCCAGTAAGACTGGGATGGGCATAGTACCTAAAGGTTATTCATGTTTTATTTCCAAAAGTATCAGATAATCTTTTGCTGTAAAAACTATTTTGCTCCTAACAAAGGAATACTTTTCCTTTATCTCTTCACATCCTGAAAAGCAGATTAAACAGGAGATTGGCTGCATTTTTCATGGACCCCAAATAAATTTTTATCCCCAAGAGTAGAGAAAATGGGTACAATAGATTCTTGAGTTGTTGGGGTATAAAGCCAGGCCACCCCCTTAGTTACAGGCTTCCTTTGGTGTAGCGAGAGGGGCATACTGCGTATTTCACACAGTCCCCGGGGTAGGCGAGTTTTATGGACTCTTCAACAGAGCCTTGGATGCTTGGTTGCAAGAATTTACTGTTTTCCTGATGAAGCAAGTTTGGAAGAAGGGAGTGGTGTGGTGACATATATGGAAGAGCAAGAAATTTCATTTTATGAATAGGAGGTTTTTGTACTGTGTTTGGTAGTGGTGTTAGCATTTCTTGCTAAGACATTTTCCTCTGTGGTCTGGTCTCAAGGGGGTGATGTTTCTTGGGAGAATTTTGAACCCTATTTAATTGTCATTGTCTTGTTGCCCATTGTTTTCTAGCATCCTCCAGGACAAATAGCAAGGAAATACAGCTCCTGCTCCACTATTTTCCTAGATGATAGCACAGTCAGTCAACCAAACCTCAAGTATACAATTAAATGGTGGGTATACAGCATTTTTGCTTGACCAAATGCTTTTTCTGTTTCTTAACCTGACAGCTACACTGGTTGGTTGTGGGCCCTGGAGGGTGGGAAGATTGAAGAAGAGGAGTCCATCGACTGTGGCAGAAATTAATTTTGGTAGTTAATATTGTGGGGTGTCAAAATATTTGTGCATATTACTATTACATTAGAAATCCTCAATTTTTAATTAATTTAAATGTAGACTATTTAAAATGTCTTTTTTTTTTTTATCTTTATGTGTACTTTCTACCTTCCCACTTTTTCTTGAAGCCATTCTGGCATAACTCTGCTAGTATTTTACCTTCTAAATAAAACGAGACTCCTGTGGTCAGTTAAGACCCCAGGCTCCAGTAGAAGGCAAGCAGGCATAGTAGAAAGTGGCCCTCGGCTGTGGCACTGGCTGGGAGCATATTAAAATAATGGGAGCATTATTTTAAAAGGGAGGTTAAGGGGGAGGAAGGGGAGTCTTTGGATAAAACCCTTTTCCTTTGGAGGCCTCATTTCCTTATTTTAAAATGGGAGGTAAGAGGGCGACGTTTTCCCTGCAAGTTCCTGCTAGCATCGTGGTAACAACCCTCGATGGGGGTCGCACATTCCTTGATGTGCCTGGGGTCTGGTCAGAGGCTCCGTTATGAAAAATCTGAGATATTTATCTCTCTACTTGTTTAAGAAAGTACACACATGCTTAACATGTGGAATAGGTGTTAAAATTCCGACATGAGTGCGATCCCAGGTGATGTCAAGGTGACGTCGGTCTGGAGGGTTCTGTGATGGTCTCCTGTGCACAGCAGGCTGCTCCAGGTGGAAGGGAGGAGAATGGGGCCCTTGGCTAGAGGCTGCCTCATCACATACGGTTTCCTTCTGTCCTGTGGGGAGCATGTTTCCAAGGTCTAATGGTGTTTGAGGGCATCGTAGACCACTGGTGAGCATAGTCCCAAAGAATCAGAGATGGCCGCTGGGGAGAGGTGTGTGCATAATAACTGCCCCCCAGTGCAGTTATTGGCGACTCTTCCTGGGTCACTTAAGTACCTTTGGGTCTCAGTTTACTGCCTGGAAGTGGCGGTGCAGAAACCCTTGGAAGCGGTTTTTAGGTGAAGTAGTTAGCAGTTGTGGAGAGAGATGGAAAGCCCCGAAAGCCCGTACACACCAGCAGCTCTTGGCACCTGCTCAGCCTTTAAAAAGCACAAATGCCAGCTGTTAGTTTTCCTTTCATCCTGGAACCTGCTTCACAATAAGAGAAGCAAAGGAGAACAGACTGGCTCCTCACTTTAAGTGGCAGCTGGGAGCTCCCTGGGATTCAAAACCGTCTCACTCAGTCGATTAATGCGGATCCCCCTTTGATTACTTAATATCACCACTGATCGTGACATAGACCCTCGGGGCACAGGTGGGAACCCCACAATGGCTGTTTGGTAGTTCGGTGATTGAGCCTTGGTTGCCTGAGCATGCACATTTGTGTGCATCAGTGGCTCTCAACCTTGGCTGCACATTCGAAGCCGTGGAGCACAGCACGGCTGGATCTCGCCCAAGAGATCCTGGTCCCCGGTGTAGCCTGGGTATCTGCATATTTACCACCCCACCCCACCCCTGGAAATTGTGATGGGCAGCCAAGGTGGAGAACCACTGAAGTAAATGGACCACCACCCTCCCTCCCCCACCAGGGCCCCTCGAAACTGAAATAAATGACGCATTCATGAGTGGAGGAAACAAGAAGACAGGCGGGAATGGTTTAGACAGCTGCCCATCGAGACGAGACATTCAAACAGCCAGATAACTGTGACTTCCCTGATCCAAAAGATGTCTCCACACAGCCTAGATTTGAAATTCCTTCCGTCAGTGGTTCAGTTGCTTTAAAAAGTGTCCTCTTTTCAAAAATGTGCATTTGGAGCTGAGAAGCTGGGCAGGATGAACCCATATTGAAGCAGTGCCATCGGATTCCTTCCCTGTAAATGCCTGCGTCTCTCTCTTGACTTGGTTCTGATCAAGGAACTAAAGAGTGAAAAACCTTTATCTCAAGAGCAGACCTGGGTGAGATCTTCATCTAGGGACTCTTGACAGTGTATGGGAAAGAGGATAAGCAGAAGGGAGGGGGTGTCAGAAAGGGGGGTAGGAACTTGCTAAATCTGAATGCCATCTATTTTAAAATTCTGCCTAAAGCGCAACTTATGGGGGACGGATGTGACTCAAATGGTTGGGTGTCCGCCTTCCATATGGAGGGATGTGGGTTCGATCCCCAGGACCTCCTGGTAGAAAAAATAAATAAATAAATAAAGCGCATCTTATACCTGGCAGAAGGAAGCTGTCTTTTATTTATCCTTTCTCTACCTCCACCAGATCCAAGGCCCTCTTGTTCCCTGAGACTTTAAAATGGGTACCAAAATCATTAATCCTATAGTTCAGTTTTATTATGGGCTTAAACGAACATTTGTGGGCTGAACTTAACTACCTGAAAACCAGGTATAACCTTAGTTGCATGAGAATGCCCTGAGTCCTAAACAATTTAAATATTGGCTCATTTTGGAAGAAAACCCACCTGTAGATCTGGGACTGCTAAAATTAAACATATTTTCAAATTCTAGTTGGGGGTAGGGCGGACGGTTAGGTACTATTCAAACTGTGAAAGAGAAGTTTGCATCTAAAAAGTTTGGGCACTCATTCCACGCTCGTTCTTTTATAGGTATTAGTTCTTATTTTGAGAATTCGACTTTCCCATCTAGCCCTTAAAGGCCAACAGCTCTGGTTTTGATTTACTGTTTGCCAACCACCGCACCCCCCCATGCGATAATGAGCACCTGGGTGATGATGAGAGAAGGGGCCAACGATTGCCGGGAGCTCATTCACTCAGCTGGCCAAACTGCTCTTGGTCCTTGGCTATGTGTGTGTGTGTAGGTACCAGGGATTGAATCTGAGACGTCATAACATGGGAACTGGGTGCCCAACCACTGAGCTACACCCGATCCCTCCCTCCCCCCCCCCTTTTTTAATGGTTAAGAGATTTTAAAGTGAGTAGGGAGGTCATTCCAAAGGCTGCACTTATACACGTCTCCGGAGGATCTCTCTGACTGCTACAGTAAACAGTGCCTCAAGCCTCAAGCAGGGAGGCTCCTGAGGGCTCTGGAGACATCTAGATGCTATAGGCAGGGCCCAGCTGCAGCCCCTCCACGCTGCTGGAATGCCGCTGATCTGAGGAGTTGTTAGGATTGTCACATGCTTTGCTAATTTAGATCTAGGGAAAGTAAGATAGGTGCTATGCCAACAGCCACAAGTCCGTTTTGTTTCCTTGGGTGAGAAAATAGCATTTTCTTCTTCTCAGCTCTGTGGCAAACTTGAGCAAACCCTTTGGCCAGAACAAACTTCTGTTCTTTGTAGCATGGTTTAGTTCTAGACTGATTGCATTTTCAAATGAATTTGCCTGGAGAGCTACACTCTACGTGAAACAGCAGCTCCGCCTTCTCACTTTCTGGGAAATAACCATGAATGGAAATTGGCCTACAGAATGGACCTATTTTTCATGTGTGTACTAGGACCATGATAACATCCAGTCTTGCCCTTGGTTTGGGGAAATAGTGACCTTGGGATCTGGAGATTTTCATTCAGTCTGCAGAAGCCGGAAGTCCACTGGAGATGAAGTCATTGATAGGGGAATAAGAACAGTAAAAGAGCTTTCATTGTAGACTTAATATTGCAGATAATGCTTTTATGCATTTTATCTCCTGTGATTGTAGTAACAGCTCTATGTTGTAGGTGGGCTTTATCTGAATTTTGTAGGTGAGGGAATTCAGGCTCTGAGAGGTGAATGAACTCAAATCTAATAAACAAGGGAGCCAGGATTTGCACCCAGGTTTGTTGCCTTTGTAGCCAGTGTTATTTCTCCTATGTCCTGTTGCCTTGCAGGGAAAGCAAGAGTCTTCCATTCTCAGTCAGTCAGAAGGATTAAACTAATCACCACACCAAACTCAGTTATATGAAACATTCAATTTAAATTTGACATTCGATTAGGAAAGCAATCATCACTGCATGATTGTTAAATGAATGAAACTTCATTTTCTCCCTGCTTTCCAGAGGCAACCTGGTAGATCAAACGGGCACAAAACCATCCCACACAAGTCAGAAATCCTGGCATCAAATATCTGAACTTTAGTTTTCTCATTTATAAAACAGAATCAATCACATTTATTAATTTTCCATTACAGTACTGTTAATGTATATGAAACACTTTGAAAACTATTATTATTTTGAATTCTGAAGCCCTTTTATCCCATTTGCAATTCCTTTGTCAGATTTGATGCTTTCCAAGATGTTAGGAGAAAAGAGAAAAATAGTGCCATCTGCTCATGGGTACTTTTTTTTTTTTTTTTTTTTAAGGAGGTACTGGGGATAGAACCCTGGACCTCATAACTGGGAAGCAGGCTCTCAACCACTGAGCTACATCCGCTCCCCTCATGGGTACTTTTATTTATTTTATTTTATTTATTTATTTTTTAAGATTTTATTTATTTATTCATTTATCCCCCCCTTGCTGCCTGCGCTCGCTGGGTCAGCTAACCACGCCGCACAGGCAGGCTTGCCTTCACCAGGAGGCCCCAGGAACCGAACCCGGGGCCTCCCATATGGTAAACGGGAGCCCCACTGATTGAGCCACAGCTGCTTCCCAGGGGTACTTTTAATATTAATGCTAAAATCACTTGAATGACTAGATCTGAAAAGAGATTGATCTGGAAGAACAGCTTTTTTTTTTTTTTTTTTTGGTGATAGAGTGAAATTTGCTATTGTCATGTTAAGTCCTAAGTAAAAAGCCTGGCTCCTTGGAATGCAAGGTGCGTGCCAAGTGTCTGTGTTGGAGCAGTGTTGGGCCAGGTGTGTGCCTGGACATTGGTGCCCTGGACGGCAGGTTCTGTGGGTGCCACTGAGAAGCACAGAACGTCATTTGCAGAGAGCCATTCAGGCATGTTCTGAGAAACTCGAGTCATTTTGGTCTCAATAAATTATAAACTAAAGCAAAAAATAGTGAAAGAATTTAGACAGTTTACAAAAGAAGAAATGAGAAAAAATGTTCCAGTAAGCATGAATAACCCTGCCAACTGGATGGGTGACCAGAGAAGCTCAAATTGAAAAAAGGGAGACATTTGCCCATCATGCAGTTGGCAGGTGTTTCTCAAAACATTAACCTTGAGTGTTGACAAGGATGAGTGAAACAGATGCTGGTGGGGAAGTCCACTGGTGCAGTCGTTGTGAAAAGAACTGGCAAGGCATGTTGAGAGCCTTAACGTTGTTAATGCCTTTAGATCCAGGTACAAAGGACAGGATCTTTCCTTGGGGAAGTCGTGTGCTTAGAGATTTGTACCAGTATTTATCTTTGAGGCTGTTTCCTTATGGTGTTTATTACAGCTGCAAATATGGAAACATGTAAGTGTTCAATAGCAGGGGAGTCATTAAATAAATTATTCAGCAACCATATGATGGAATATAATTAGCCATTTAAAATCATGCCTTTGTAGAGTAATGTTAAGAAAAATGTTAATATAATAACATTAAAAGTGACGTGTTCCTGTTTGTTTCTACAGTATGATTTATAGATATATGTCAATATTCTATATATCTCAAGCTAATATTAGATATCTTTGGATAGAGGGATTATTTTTATTTTTATACTTTCCAAAATTTCTATAATGAATGTACTATATTTTAAAATCAGAAAAACATTATTTTAAAAAATCAGGGGAGAAGAATATCTTCATTAAATTCAGATATTTTAAAATGTAAAATATAAATGTTAAGGTAGTACTACAAATAAAAATTACAGTATCGTTTCAGAAAAGGATAAGTTTGCCAAATTGCCAGAAGTTTATTATTTAAGAGAAAAAAATAGCAAACTGCTGTGGGTAATAATTTACATTTTCTGACTGGTAAAAAGAAACCACTAATTTTCTAAAATAGTAGGTAATGAGTTGAGGATTTCTAATGGTTTTTAATTTGTACAACCTGTTTTTTACATAATGCCTCTATTTTACATGTGAGGAAAGCTGAAAATTTCTGTTAGAGCGATTTGTTTTTAAATATCTCTTGAAGTATTTGTGTTTCTGGAAAACATTCAATAATTGTTGGGAATGAGCACCAGATTGATTTACTTTGAGTAGTGCATTTTCTTGATTGGCATTCTGAATGAATATTCAAATAGATTGTTTGCCTTTTACTTATATTTAAATATTTGCGATCAGATGGTACCAGAGATTTGTATGAGATCTTGAATATGCTTATGAAACATTGAACTCCTGCATTTTATTTTACAGTGTAGCTCTCGCAATATATTATCACATCAAAAACAGGTATGTGGATGATTTATTTTGTGCTTAAAAGGAGCAGTTTATCTTCTATTATATTTTTCTAGTTTTTCCCTTATTATGTTATACTTGTTTCAATCTTTAAACTTTATATCTTAGCTCATGTTTTCATAGAATTTCTAGAGTTAGTATAATTTGCCCACACTTCCCAGGTAAGTGCTGAATTGCTTCTCCATGGGAGGAAACCAGATATTTGTGTTTGACTCTTCTTGATAAATGTTCAACCTCTTTCCTCATTTTTTATTTTCTGTGTCATTTATTTAAACATTCTATCTTTTATAAAATATTATAAAAAAATTTCTGCTGTTTGCAACTTTAAAAAAAGTTCCAGTTTCTAGTTTTGCACTCAGTAGAGGAAATTTAGGTTTAGACATAGTATTTTAACATTGCAGAAGTCCTCTCTCTGAAATGATTGGGTTTGGTGATAGTTCAGTTAGTTTTAAAAAGTCTGTTAAAACAGGGAATCATAAAAATTTTGAGACCTACCTACTTTGACGTTTTATTTCAACATAAAAATGTAAAAATCCATTCATTTACCCATCTTTTTTATACAAAGGCAGGGATTTTGCTTTAAGCATGGGACACTGATTGCGGTACCAAAATGTCTTGCTTTCATAAGCCACACCTATATTTCATCCTTTCCAAATTGCTGCTTTTTTTTTTTTTTTTAATAGTGAGAAAACTTAGATATTTGTTGAAGTGTAAACTCTCTCAGGTTTTGACCACATCTAATCAACAGCAAACTTCGTTTTAGTGATTCCCATTTATCAGGTTTTTCTAAAGCAGCCTTCGTAGTTTTCATGAGAACAAAACCACTCTTACTGCAGCCATATTATTAATGAAATATTTGCTTTTGTTATATGAGTAGAATAATAATACAGCAAGTGTGAACCAGTTTAGGAAAGCTTGGATCTCACCAGGTGGGAGCCACCACTACCTTCGTCTGTTTTATGAAGGGAAATGAGAGTCAGGACAAGTCGGTTAGGCTGAGGTTAGATGATAGAATTTCTAAAAAAAAATATCTGGAAACAAACATCTGGAAAGATATTCTCTGTGATGTACTATTTTCATATTTTAATAGTGATTCATGATTCCTTATGGTACTTGAAAAGTCTGGATATAAGAACTTATAAAATGTAGGGCATTGGAACTCTGAACCTTGAACCAGAATAAGATATCAGTTAAAAGTGCAGATTTTATCTCACTCCTTATTTCTATGATACTACTTCAAACTTTTTAAACATTTATACTAAGTTACAGTCTGCTACCCCTAGTGAAACTCAGATGTGCTCTCAAACCAGTTTTGCAGTAGCATCTCTAAGTGATTTCTCAGTTTTTAATCCATCATAGATCCTGAAGTTAATTGAGCCAGAGTGAGCAATAAGAGTCAACTTTCTTGAGTGTTTACTGTGACCACTCCAATCAGCTCTTTAATGCTTTATCTCATTTAGTTTTTATAACAGCTCCGTATGGTGATATGATATTATCTCCATTTTATGGAGAGATTAGATATTTTGCCTGAGATTACACAACTAGTAAATTGGAAGGCAGCTATGCTAACCACTATACCACCAACGCAACTAGGAAATTGGGAGGCTTGAGCATTGAGCTCACTCCAACACATAGACATTTAACCATATGCTCTCCTGGGCTAAGGATGATAAATTGGGCCCAAAGTGAATGAGTAGAAGTGGGGAAAGTCTAACTGAAAAAGCAAACATTTGTAAGCAAGCATGATTGATCTACAGATTGTAACCTGACTGCCTGCTGACTTTCTCCTTGAAAAATCCTTCTGGCCAAACTCAGAAGCTGGTGACAGATCCATTTGCTTGATAGAGATGATGCCTTTCTGCCGGAACACATATCTTTTAATGGAAGTGAAAAGAAACCATTCACTTCTCAGAGGATTCCATTTCTTTCCAAAGTCATATTAGCTTAACTTCAAAATCCTTATTTTTTTGAACCTCCATGTTCATCTTTAGCATTATTTCCGGGGAATGTTTCTCTTGAGTGACTGCATGGCTTTTCAGGGGCCCTCGTTCATAGGAAAATTGAACAGGGCTGAGCTGTCCAGGGAGCTGGGGTGCAGAACCAGGCTCTGTAACACACAGGGTGTTAGTGAGGTGAGGGCCCAGCTGGCTTTTTGACACCAGCGTCATCAGTAAAGGCAGTGCCCCGGGGTGCATCCGGGAGGCCTGCACACCAGGCTTCCCAACCCCAGCTTTTGGGTCTGGCCTGGTCTGGATGTTTCTTTTCTTCGGGTTTACCTAGATCTTTGCAGCCTGCGCTCATGCCTGAGAGCTAGCGAATGAGCGAGCAAGCAAGGTATGCATGCTCAAAGCTTTAAAAAATTCCATTTTGCAAATGTAGGAATGAAAATTGAGCTGTTTTTTCAAGCTCTGTCCTTCACTTTCACAGACGGTAAATTTATAGAGCAGAAACTGCAGTGCTTGCCCTGATGAGGGTGGCTTTCTGATATTCTTAAGCACAGTTGACAAGGGAAGAACAGATCATGGAAATTCTCTATTACCCAAAGTAGTGGTTTCCAGATTTGGTTTTCAAAGGGAAAAATGTAGGCAGTCCCGGAAGAGTGGCTGAGCCCTCTCTTTCCCCTGGGCCAGGCAGGCATCACAAGGAGCAAGCCCTCCTGAGCTGCTACAGTTCTTGCCTGACCTCCGCAGGCACCATTTGCCCTTTCTTGGCATGGGTTCTGACCTCATCCTTTGGGTCCAGGATCCTCTATGCCACATGGTCATTGCTCTCCTCAGGGACCAGGACGAGGTGCTGCTACTTGCCCAAATATTTTCCCACGGGATATGTGCAGGCAAGTTTAGTCATCACCCTGGGAAATACAGTGCTGTCCCTGGAGCCCACATAGAGGTTTCCAGCTTGGGGCATGTGGGCTGGTTCTGCTGCCTTTGGCAGTTGTTCCTCTTCTAGATTCTGGATTCACACACACACACACACACACACACACACCATCCCTCCAAGACTGATGCTGGAGATTGAATTGATTTTCTTGGCTAAGTCTGTCATTTTAAGCTCTAGCTGTCACACTTTTCCAGAGCATCCTGGACACAAGTATAGCCCAGCTGGAGCAGCTGCAGCCCTGTGGTGTCCTTAGCACCAGAGTCTTTGTGGTTTTCTGTTCTTCCAGTGTACTCTGTCTTTTCTAACTCTATTAAAAAAAAAAAAAAAAAAAAGAGTAGGCAAAATGCCCATGACATAAAATACGTGAAAGTAGAGCTGTCTGTCATTGGTGGCATGAGGATGTACATGCAGAGCTTATGCTGAAAACCTCCACTCCAATGGTTCTGTACATTTCCCAGCCACTCTTTTAGATTGAGTTAAGCTTTTCTATGTGCTACTTCCTGACAGTCAATGTAAAATGGTGAAAATCTTCATTAATGAAGCAGTCAAGTTGCATGTGAAAATTTCAGACTAATCCTTAGGACACATTGAATGCTCATACCCTTGGACTTAATTCCTCTCAAAAAGGAAATATATCCTCTCATGGTGTAGAGATGGTTTTAAGTAAATCCATTAGCCTTTGCTCAGAAACAAGATGGTAAAGAACGTTGTCACTTGCTTAGATTTGGTTCATTTGAAAAATTGGAAAATGAGAGATTCTGCAATTTTTAGTTATTCAACTAAATGCGGTTTGTAACCTTTATTTCTGTGAACTATCCAAATAAAAATGATTTCCCTCAAGGAAAAGGGATTGTTATTCATGAATAACCGATGGTGTTTCTTGAAATGAATCTGAATCAAAATGTATTTTTTCGTTCTGTTTTTGAATGACACTCATTACTGCAGAAAGTAAACCCCGTTTTCTGTTATCCACCCTCCCCCCCCACCAGGGACCCGGATGGAAGGATGCTCTTAGATATTTTTGATGAAAACCTTCACCCTCTTTCGGTAATCTCCTCCTTGTGATTTCTGAGATTGTTTAATTATTTCTCTTTTGTTCTTATGGGGTGACTGGTCATTTGAAACTGTTTCCTTCCCCAGAAATCCGAAGTGCCACCAGATTATGACAAACACAACCCAGAGCAGAAACAGATTTACCGATTCGTTCGGACACTCTTCAGTGCTGCTCAGCTGACAGCAGAATGTGCCATTGTCACCCTGGTGAGTGCCCAGGGCCCCACAGCCGCTCCTGGAATCCTGCCCAGTGGGATGTGGTTTAAGGGTTGTCTTTTTTCCTGGACATCCCAAAGGAGGTTGTGAAGTCTGTTACACAATGCCCACCTAAAGTCATTGTGAATCACATTCAAACCCAACCAGTCTTAACGCAGTAGACAGGGGTGAGTAAAACATTTGGGCCAAGGGGTGTGAGAAGGACCACGACTGTGCCCTGGCAATGCCCAGCTTTCCCTGCTGACTTCCTACGAAGGTTTTAATAACTAGACCTGGCTCTTTTGGAAGGAGCAGTCTCTGTGGCTTGCTTCTGTTTTGTGATTTTTCATGGGAATCATGTCTATACTATATTCAGAGCCAACTGGGAATCTAATCTATACTTAGAGAAAAAACATCAGAACCGATAATTCTTAAACTTTTTGATTAAACTGTGATTCTTCAAACTTTTTGGATTACTGAGGTCAGATCGCATTTGGGAGATAGATTGAACAATGGAGCCTCTTGTCACTGACCTTTCACATTGTGTGTAACTCAGATAAGAAGTTGGCTTCACCTGTGGATGCTCTGTTATGGGGATCAGAATGCTGTTCCCTTTAGCTTCTGAGAGAGAGTATTGTCTAGTAAAAAGTTTATGGGCAGCCTTTGTATTTCTGCCACTGACTTTGTATGCTTAGGCTGGCTGCTTGCTTGTTCATTTCTTTATCCATTTGTTCATTCATCTGTTCATCTATTTGTTCATGCTTTCCCTCATTGAACTTGCAAGCTCTGGGTAAAATAGACATCCAACAGGGAATTATTAGGTGATTTGGAATGATTATAGGTTCTTGGGGCATCAGGGTTAGGATTTTATTTTTTGAGTTGGAAAATTGGATTGAAGGGAAAAGAGAGGTAAGAAAAGTAGAAGAAAACATGGGTGAGATTTGTGCTAACAATCTACGCCCTGAAGAAAGATTTATTTTCGAGTCTCTATAGATGAAATTTAGTGGGGATTTTTTTTAAACCTCTAACTCTTAAGAAAATTATGACCTGAAAGTAATTTATTGTTTTATTTAAAGTGAAGGAGGTTATGTCATTTGGAGGACACAGGCTAACATTTAAATTGCAGCAGTTTCCTCAGAGACCTCAGGCGAGCATCTGAAGTAGTTAGCCTTTCTCCCCCATTCCCCTGTTGTCTTATGTTGTGTAGGGTGACAGGGAAGTTATTAGGTCATGTCTTTGGAGCACTTTGGCGGTTTTTAACTACTGAAATCTTCAGTTGTCCTTTCAGGTGAACTGGGGGTTTATATTAGTTTGTATTGAGGTCTTGTGTGTGACAGGTTGGAGGTGAGCAGCTTGGGGTCCCCCGGTTTGGGTGTGGCACTACTGCTCACCTGGGTTGACTGTCAGCCCAAGCCCCCTCGGGGAGCAGGCAGAGGTGGGTGCCCTGAGCGAGACCCTTGTCTGAGTGTTCGTCCCCTTTCTTAGGTTCCCTGGAGTGAGAAGCAGCCATCAGGAAGGGCTGGCCCAGTGTTGAGGGAGATGCATTAGTTTCTGCTTTTCTCAATGCTGCCCAGTAGGAGGCAGGAGAGGGGGGTGGGGTGGGGGCGGGAAAGGGCTCTGCTGCGGGAAGGGAGTGAGAGGGCAGCCTGCATGCTGTGGGAGGGCCTTCAGCTCTCCTGACATCCACAACCAGGTTAACCCAAAGCAGATGTGTCACAGCTTAATTAACTTATTTTTGAAAGAGGAACAATAACTTAGTGTTACGAAATTAATTTTTTAGCCTTGTAGGAGATGCTAAAAGCTCTGCTATTGATACTGACAGGTGAGGAAATGAAAGAGGAGTCGCATCTGACTCAGCCATGTGAAGCTCTCACCTAGGGCAGGGGTTCTTAGCCTTTTTTTGTTCCACAGACCCCTTACTAAGTCCACACTATACTGTGTATTATTTAATAAATATATCACACCTGCGCCAATGCAGCCCTACAAAAACAATGTTTTTTTGAATTTCAATTCACGCTCACAACACCTTGTTAAGAACCCCTGACCTAGCGGCACTTGTAAGATTCCTGGCAACAGCTATGGTCCCTGGACAGGTGGGTAGAAAGCCAGTGCCTCAACCTGCCCCTCTTTTCTCTCGGGGGTTTCCTGAGCTTGGGTTTCCTGAGAACCAGGAACCAGACACCCATTTGACTCCTTGGACGACAGAGAGAAAGCTCACCTCCATTCTTAACTGGAGACCAGAACCCCATCTGAAGGGGCAGGGCAGAAAGGGCCTTAGAGTATTCAGGTGTGTCTCATTTATCACTTCACTTCTAGGGCTGAAGTACAGCCAGGCCCTAAAATGAAGTCATGACGGGTTTTCTCCTTCTCGAGGGCTGCCTTGTCTCCCCTTGGCGTCTCCCCATGGGTCTGTCTGCGTTACTGACTTGCAGACCTGCCTTCCCTGCTTCAGATTCAGCAGGCAAGTAGCTGCCCCACTCCTGATTCGATATCATTTTTCCATGCAACACCCAGCACTAGGTAACTCCATCTCTCTCTCTCTTTTTTTTTTTTTTTTTAAGATTTTATTTATTTATTCATTTATCCCCCCCTTGCTGCTTGTGCTCGCTGGGTCAGCTAACCACGCCGTGCGGGCGGGCTTGCCTTCACCAGGAGGCCCCGGGAACCGAACCCGGGGCCTCCCATATGGTAAACGAGAGCCCTACTGATTGAGCCACAGCCGCTTCCCAACTCCATCTCTTTTTTTACCTTAGTTCAGATTTTGGAGAGGGGATGGATTTTGACTTGGTTTCTTTGGGTTCAGGTGTCTGTCCTTAGAACAATTTATCACCCAGAGCTGATGGGAGAAAGGGGCCTGGTGCTCAGTCCTGAGCTCTTTTCTCCCTTCTACTCAGAGGGAACACAGAGGAAGCCCTGGAGTGAGCTGTAGGGCCCTAGCAAGATCTGCCCCCCTTGCTGTTCCCTGAAGGGCCAAGCACACAACCACCCGTGGCCTTTTCCTGGATTCCTCTTTCCATGACCTCCCTGCCCTCCTGCACGTTTTTGCTCAAGGGTCACTTCAGGGGGCTTCTCCTTGATGACCGTATTTAAATATTGCAACCTCCCTCTTCCCACCACATTCTCTTTCTTACCGTTCCCTGCTTTATTTTTCTCTCCATGACTTAGCATCAACCCACACACTTTAGGTTTTCCTCATTTATTTTTTAAATATATTTTTGGTCTATGATACGATCTCCATTACAGAAGGCATTTTCCTCCCTTTGGCATCTAGAACACAGTCTGGCCTGTAATAAGTGCTGAATAAATATGCTGTTGGCATATCCCACACTTTGCCTGAAGGATAAGGAGCATTCAATAACTATTTGCTCTTGTCTCCCTCAACCCCAGTAGTTTTGTAACACTAAGCTCATACTCTGCTGTTCCACTGTTTATATCATTAAGGTAAGCTTCAACTTTGGGCTCAGCCAGGCCCTTGAATGGAGTGTTGCGTGCAAGGTTGGTTCCGTCTGGGAGCTAGGAGTGATGAGAGGGGTGGGGGAAGTTAGACTCGGGGCAGAGGTATAAAAGTAAAGGGGGCCAGAGAAGAAACAGAGGTGGCAAAATGAGAGCTCACCAGCTAAGAGGAGATGAGGCACCGTTTTAAGCCCCCTTTTAAATTGCTTTGAGATCTATTTCACTTACCATAAAATCACCCATTTAAATTGGTTTTTAGTATACTGTGCAACCATCACTGCAACCTAATTTCAGACTATTTTCATCACCCTGTGTATTATTCAGCCAAAGGGGTGCTAATGTGAAATACCGAAAATGGGTTGGTCTTTATAAAGGGTATTTATTTGGGGTAGAAGTCCACAGATACCAGGCCATAAAGCATAGGTTTCTTCCCTCACCAAAGTCCATTGCCATGTGTTGGAGCAAGACAGCTACCTAGGTTTGCCAGTGTTCGGGCTTCTTGGGTTCCTCTCTTCCCGGGGCTGCGTTTCTCTCCAGGCTTTGCTACACTGGTTCCTCCACAAGGTCAGCTGTAGACTATCAGGCAAACGGCTTGCTTCTCTTCTCCTGGGGCCTTGTCTCCAACATCAAAACTCCAACATCAAAACTCCAACTTCAGAACTGCTTCAACTCTGTTCTTGCCATGCCTTTTATATTTGATTTCCCCACCCACCAAGGGGTGGGGCTTGATGCCCTACTGACATGGCCCAGTTAACACCCTAATCATAACCTAATCATGCCCAGGTTAACAGAACAGTTTACAAGCATAATCTAATATAGATTTTTGGAATTCATAATTACATCAAACTGCCAAATGGCTACACCCTGTAAAGAAATTCTGTATTCTTTTAGCAGTCTTTTCCTATTCCTGCCCCCAGCCCCAGGTCCAAGCAAAACTAAACTACTTTCTGTCTCTATAGGTTGGCCTGTTCTGGACATTTCACATGAATGGGATCATATAATATATGGTCTTTTCTGTCTCGCTTTTTTTAACTTAGCATACTGTTTTTAAGGTTTAGCACATTGAAACTTTTTTTTTTTTTAATTGCCAAATAATTTCCCATTGTATGGCTATACTCCATTTTGTTTATCCATTCATCAGTTAATGGGCATTTAGGTTGTTCTCACTTTTTATTTATTATGAATAATGCTGCTGTGGGCATTTGTGCACAAGTGTTTGTGTGGGTATACCTTTTAATTTCTCATGGGTCTATGCCTAAGGAGTGTAATTGCTGAGTCATATGGTAACCCCATGGTTAACATTTTGAGGAACTGCCAAATGTTTTCCAAAGTGGCTGAACCATTTTACATTCTAATTGACAATGTTAAGGAATTCCAGTTTCTCCAGATGCTTGTCAACACTTGTTATTGTCTGTCTTTTTGATTTAGCCATCATAGTGAGTGTAAAGTGGTATCTCATTGTACTCTTGATTTGTATTTCCCTGGTAACTAATGATGTTGAGTGTCTTCATGTGTTTATTGCTATTTGTCTGTCTTCTTTGGAAAAATATCCATTCAAATCCTTTGTCCATTTTTTAATTGGGTTGTGTGTTTGTCTTTTTATTGTTGAGTTGTAAGAGTTCTTTTATTTATTCTGGAATACAAGTCCCTTGTCAGATTGTCTTTTAAACACTTTTTTAATGGTATCATTTACAGCATAGAAACTTTCTATTTTTATAAAGCCTAATTTATCTGTTGTTCCCCTCCCCCCCTTTTCTATTGTCACTTGTACTTTTGGTGTTATATCTAAGAAACCATTGCATAACCCAAGGTCATGAGATTTACTCCTATATTTTCTTCTAGTAATTTTATTTTAGCTCTTACATTTAGGTCTGTCATGCAGTATGTGTTTTTTTTTTAAAGATTTATTTATTTACTTTTATCCATTTTAAACCCCCCCGTCCCCATTTGCTGTTTTTGTGTCCATTCGCTGGGCAATTCTCCATGTCTTTTTCCTGCCATCTCTTCTCATCCTCCTCCTCCAGTCTTCACCAGGATTCGATCCTGGAGACCTCCGATGTAGGAGAGAGGTATTCTGCCGCCTGCGCCACCTCAGCTCCTGGCTCCTGGAGCTTTCAGAGCATCTCGTCTTGTCTCTCCCCTGTTACGTCATCAGCCTGCTGCATGGCTCTCGGGTCCCGACGGCTCAGCGGCTCACAGAGCCTGGCAGCCCATGCGCCTTCTATATATATATTTTTTATTTTACCGGGAGGTCCCAGGGATCGAACCTAGGTCCCTCCATATGGCAGACGGACGCCCAACCATTTGAGCCACATCTGTCCCCCAAGTATGTGTTAATTTTGTGAGATAGAAGTCCAGATTCATTCTTTGGTATGTGGCTATCCTATTTCTCCAGCACCCTTTGTTCAAAAGACTATTCTTTCCCCCATTGAATGGTCTTGTCACTGTTGCCAAAAGTCAATTGACAATGAATGTGGGGATTTATTTCTGGACTCTTGATTTTATTCTATTGCTCTATATGTCTATCCTTACATCAGTATCACACTGTCTTGATTATTGTAGCTTGGTCAGGAAGTATGAGTCCTCCAACTTTGTTCTTTTTTCAACATTGTTTTGGCTTGTATTTCCATATAAATTTGAGTATCAGCTTGTCAATTTCTGCAAAAAAAAAAAAAAAAAAGCTGACATTTTGATAGGTATTACATTGAATCTGTAGATCAATTTGGGAATATTGAAATCTTGAAATCTTAATCCATGAACATGGGATGTCTTTCTATTTAGATATTATTTAATTTCTTTCAACATTTTGTAGTTTTCAGTATACAGGTCTTGAACTTTTTTGGTGACATTTTATATGGAATTGTTTTAATTTCATTGTTGGATTGTTCATTGCCAATGTAAATATAATTGATTTTTATATATTGATCATGTATCCTGCAGCCTTACTAAACTCATTAATTCTAATGGGTTTTAGTGGATTCCTTAGGATTTGATATATGCATGATCGTATCATCCGAAAGTAGAGATAGTTTTATTTATTTATTTTTCCAATCTAGATGACTTTTATTTCTTTTTATCACCTAATTTACCTGGCTTAGAACCTCCTGTACAATGTCAGATAGAAGTGGCAAGAGTAGATATCCTTGTCTTTTTCCTGATCTTAGGGGGGAAACATGCAGTCCTTTCCCATTAAGTATGATGTGTTTTTCATAGATGCCCATTTTCAGCTTGAGGAATTTCCCTGCTATTTCTTATTTGTGGAGTGATTTTATCATGAAAACATGTTGGGTTCTGTTAAATGCTTTTTCTGTATCGCTTGAGATGATTGTGTGGCTTTTGTCCTTTATTAGTATGGCGTATTATATTAACTGATTTTGAGATGTTAAGTCAACCTTCTATTCCTGGGATAAGAACGACTCAGTCATGGTATATAAACTTTTTTGTATACTGCTGAATTTGGTTTGCTAGTATTTGGTTGAGGATTTTTGCAACTTCATTAGGGATATTGGTCTGTAGTTTTCTTTTCTTCTGATGTCTTTGATTTTGGCATCAGTGTAATACTGACTTTATAGCATAAATTGGGACGTGTTCCCTTGTCTTCTCTTTTTGGAAGAGTTTGTGAAGAATGGTATTGGTTTTCTTATTTGTTTAATAGACCTCACCACTGAATCATCTGGGCTTGGAAATTTCTAAATCACTAATTCAATTTCTTTGTTTATTATAGGTCTATCAGATATCTACTTCTTCTTGAGTCAGTTTCAGTCATTTGTTTCTTTCTAGGAATTTGTCCATATCACCCAAGTTATTCAGTTTGTTGGCATCCAGTTCTTCATAGTATTCCCTTATAATCCTTTTTATTTCTGTATGGTCAGTAGATGTCTTCTCTTGTATTCCTGATTTTAGTAATTTTAGTCTTCTCTCTCTTTCCTTGTTTTTTTCTGGCTAAGCTTTGTCAATTTTGTTCATCTTTTCAAAGAGAAAATTTTTGCTTATGTTAATTTTCTTCATTGTTTTTATATTCTCTAATTTATTTCCACACTAATCTTTAATATTTCCTTCTTTTTCCTTGGGTTGGGATTCATTTTTCTAGTTTCTTATGGTGAAAAGTTAGGTTATTGATTTGAGATCTTTCTTTTTTTGTTTGTTTTGTTTTTTCTCTTTCTTTTTTAATGTAGGCACTTTTACAGCTGTAAATTTCCCTTTCAGCACTGTTTTAACTGCTTTCTATAAGTTTTGGTATGTTGTGTTTTCATTTTCATAGATGTATTACTTTTTTGATAATCTTTTTATTTTAGATCAGTTTTGGATTTACAGAAAAATTGCCAAGATGGTACAGAGTGTTCCCATATGGACACCTAGTTTCCCCCTATTATTAACATATTACATTAGTATGGTTCATTTGTTACAATTAATAAACCAGTATTGATACAAAAGTAGTAACTGAACTCTGTACTTTGTCCACATATCTTTAGTTTTTACCTAAAGCCCTTTTTCTGTTCCAGGATCCCATCTAGGAAGCCACGTTGCATTTAGTCGTCACGTCTCTTTAGGCTCTTCTTGGCTTTGACAGTTTCTCAGATGGTCCTTGTTTTGATGACTTTGACAGTTTTGAGGAATACTGGTCAGTGGTTTTATAGAATGTCACTCAGTTGGGATTTGTCTGATGTTTTTCTCATAGTTAGAAATTGTATATGTTTTTTGGGGGAGGATCACAGAATTAAAATGCCATTTTAATCACATATCAGAGGTACGTACGTATCTGCATGACTTGTCACTGTTGATAGCCTTGATGAGGTAGCTGGGGTAGAGTTTGTCAGGTTTCTCCACTGTAAACTTACTCTCTTCCCCCGCTTTCCATATTGTACTCCTTTGAAGGAGGTCGCTGTGCTCAGCCCTTGCATGATGTGTTACTTTGAACTAAACAGGGTACCTGTCCATCGGGAACACCAGTCATGTCGGCTGAGTTGGGTTCGAGCCTGGGGCAGCCTTGGCAGGGTCCGGCCATGCTGTACAGCCATCAGGACCTGCCATTGAGCCCCTGGACCGCAGCCCCAGAATGACTCCTGGAGGCTGACTCTCTGATGTGGAATGTATCACCTCCAACCCCAAAGACTCCCTTTTGGGTATTTTTAATAGTTCTGAAGGAAGTAAGAAGCTGTTAATCAAATAGCATCTATTCTGGCTTGCTTTATCAGCAGCACTTATACAGAAATTGGAATGATACAGTAAGAGAATGGCCTAGGCCCTGCACCGAGGTTACCCACAAATTCGCGAAGCATTCCATATTTTTATGCTACTAGAATAAAAATCTAAAATAAAAGCATCCACAGGATTGTACAACACAAAGTGAACTGTAGGGTAAACCATGGATTATAGTTATTAGTACAGTTATAAAAATATTCTTTCATCAGTGTCACAAATGTACCACACTAATGCCAGGTGTTAATCATAGGGTAGTATATGGGAGCTCTGTATTTTATGCAGGCTTTTTCTATAAAACTACAACTTCTCTAAGAAAAAAAAAATTTAAAAACTGGTATCTGTTCAGTTCAATTGTCTCATTCAACTGCACCTCCAGTTGCCTGCCAACAAGAAGCAGGTGGGGAAGTCACCAGCTGGCTAGGCTCTAGGTGCTGGGGTGCCTAAGATGGGCTGCACCCATGCAGACCCAATCAAGGTAAAAGCTGGCAACGCATTTTAGCGCGTTTATCAACTCAAAGTACAAGATGCGTATTATCTCATGTCTCACTGCACATACAAACCAAGTCTTCACAAAATAAGACCTAAACTTCCTAGATCTGAGGCAATTTTCTCCTCTTTTCTATTTCATTTTTTTGTAATGCTGTTTATAACCCCGTATATTTGTGGAAGAACACCATAATGTGTTCTGTCAGCCAAAGTCCAACAGCTACAGGCAGCAGGATTATAATCCAGAAGGAAAGTGTACTTACATGGATTCAAACAAACCTTACTGACCTAGCACTAATCTTTAAAATAGGCTTAGAATAATTTCAAAGGTGTCTGGATTTTGTTTACATCTATCCTTGATTCCATGAGTTTGCATTTGATTTTACCCTCCATGTCTTTTAACAGTTTTGTTATGTGCAATTGAATATTTTTCCACCCCTGTAATTGCTCACTAATCTGTATTTTCTAGAGACTCCTTAGGATAGTTCTCTTCTCATGAATTTAAATCTGAAAGTTTAATTGAACAAGAGCATCCCATTAGCAATGGTCTAGGATATTCTTTAGATGAAACAAGTGTATGTTATTTTACTTGACAGAAAATTAAAACTACCCAAATGGGAGTTTACTAAAGAAATTGCAACTGACCCTTGACGATATAGCTTTGCTGGCAAGTTCTGCTAAATTACATGCTATTAAGTGGAGTTTATTATTCTCTCCCAACATAACAACTGCCTTACCTCGGTAATGGGGTATATAATAATGTCTAATTCCTTCATTTGGCCCTAATGGAATAACCAGATGTGGTAAATGCCTGTTGTTCTTTATTTCACACATTGAATTTTATCTTAAATATCTTCTAGAGCATTAATATCTGTCAACTAAGGTATTTTAAGTAAATCAGAAGAAAATCACATAGTTACCTTTTTGCACTGAGCCAGTGAGGATCTATTCAGTGGGGCACTTGGAGAGGTTTCTGTAGGTTCTGTGTACAAAGGAGTGGAAACTTAAGGATGGTGGGCGAAGACTGCTTCACAACTTCCTTTTTCTATGGCTTTAAAAATCTGGAGGCTTAAGTCCAGTTTAAGTTTTCTCTTCTTATTACAATTTCATTCCACACGATTTAACTGTCTTCCTCCGCAGACAATGGGATGAGCTTGCTGTCTCTCTCTGTAAAGTACATGGTCAGTGTCCAGCTGAAATTTCTCCTTGGCCTCGCTGGATCTTCCCATGAAGAGTTATGATTTTCATACAACTCAAAATCAGGATCTAAAATGGTAGCTCGCTATTATTTTTCAAATTTAATACTATAAATTCCATTAAAAACAAATCTCTAAAAGTTAAACAGCTTATCGATGTCTGTTCAGTGACGCCTCTTCAGTGACCTGGTCTTTTTTGCCAGGAGTCACAGCCGGATGCTAACACTATTCAATGAAAGGATTTGGAAACCCCCAGAGTCCTTAGGGTGCATTGAGCTGCTGCTTCATGGCCTCCAGGTGCTTGCTTGAGGGTCTTTCTGACTTTCTGCGCTTGGCACAGGAGAAGAGTGGGCCATCTTTTTCTGCCTAGAACCTCGTCTCCTGAGCGTCAGCTTCCCACTGCAGCTGTCTCACAAGCAGCGCTCAGTTTCACCTTTTAATCTGTGCTCCCTTTGTGGATGCAGCTCCCCTCCTTCCCGAATGCCCCTGCTTGTGCTTGTTTTACTATCCTGATCCCTGCGGTAGGCCTGGCTGAGCGTCCCTCGCACTAGGAAACCACCTTCTTGCAGCCGCATTCCCTGCTGCTCGCAGGCCTCTCCGTGGATGGCCTCCTTTCTTGGTCCCTGCCGGGGTCCTGTGTCTATCAGACAAGCACGTGGGGCCCCGCTCTCTCCCAGCACTGTGCCAGATGCTGGGCACACAGTGGAACTAAGACAAGGTCCTTGTCCTCGGGGCACTTACGGCTTACTAGGGAGAGGGACAGGTAAGAAGGCAAGGCTATAGTGAGAGAGGTGATGATGCAGTGTACTGGATGCCGTGGGACCAAGGGGGAAAGTTGCTTTTCCTTTTAGGGTTTTCCGTTTCCTAGCTTTTCAGTAAACGTAGGACCTCTAATAGAGGTTTGTTAGCTCTTGTCTCTGAGATTTGAAACATGTTAGTATTCTCTTCTCATGTGTACTTTGTCTTTAGTGCAGCTCACTAAAGACATTTGAGGAGCACCTGACATCTGAGATTAGCCATAAGACTCGGTTTTCTATCTTTTAGATTAAAATTTTACTTTTTCATGAAAAAAGCACTGAAAACAAAGAACAATACCCTTTCTAAGCAAAAGAACCATTATCTATCTTTGCCTTCATTCATCTAACAGTTGAGAGCCAACCCTGACCATGGTGAAGTTTCTGGTTCAGTGGAAGAGGCAGATGGAGATGGGGTTCAGCGGCCCCATTTCCCGTCTTCTTTGGGAGTTCACCTTTGAACTGTGACAACACGCTGTTGCAAGCAGGAGAAATAAATCATAATGAAGGTTCCAGCTACCTCAGGGGGAGCATTTTGCTCTTGCTTTGCCTGCCGTTTGGGGGTGAGAGAACCAGGTCCTGTAGACGGAGGAGCTAGCTGAGCTAATTGTTCTTCTGCCTCGATACCACCATGTAGCACTGCACTGACGGCCTGACCATACCTTCCTTTTTGGTCTGGCTTTTCTTAATCTGTCCAGCAATTTGCTTCCATTAAAAATCATTTCTCTCTCCCCTTCCCTCCCTCCCTCCCTCCCTCCCTCCATCTCCTCCTCTCTCTTCCTTCCCTGCCAGACATTTCTGAACCACAGGAAACCCACTTCCCTTAGGGAGGGTCATAGCCACAACGACCTCCAGTACCCCTTCTCTCTCCCCCTATCCATCACTGCCCGAGGTATCCTTGCTTTAGTTTTATTTTTTATTGTGAAAGAAACCACTTCAGTTTCTTACTCATGCTGTCTGTAACATTGTGTAAGTATTCACAAGAACATAGCTTTGCGCTGTAGGTCCTCCTCTAACCTGTCTCAAGACTCAACAAAAGCAGAACACACCCAGCTTTATTCCTCTCTTTGGTCCCCTCTCGCTCTCCTTTGCTGCCACTTGATCCTCTCTGCCCTCGAAATGGGAGGGTCCCTCCAGGCTCAGGCCCGGCCCCCTTTTCTCACTCCTTCATGTGTTCTCTCTCTGCAGTGGGACCCACGCCAGGGCTTGATTCTGTTTGAATGCTGCAGACCATTAACTCTACATCTCAGTGCTGTAAACTTTGAGCTCCAACTGCCTGCTTGTCGTCTCCTGGCATGTCTCAGACATACCATGTTCCAAAGCCAGGCTCATAGTTATCTTTCTCCTGCCTCTCCCTCCCCGGTGTTGCCTGCCCCAGAGGCCCTTATCCATCGGGCTGTGGAAGCAAAGCCTGGGAGTCTCCCACCACCAGCCCATCTGCTGGGGTCATTGCTGCCACCTGCGGAGCATCCCTGGCTGTGCCCACCTCTCTCCACTGCCGCGTCCCTAGCTCAGACTCTGTTTCTGTCTGTCATGTGCTGCTTCAGTCATCCCCTCACCAGTCTCTTCCAGTTCATTCTTCACTCTGCAGCTGCAGAGATGGGTGCTCTGCCTGGCTTACTGCCTTAGTGGTCTCCCAGTGTCCTGAACCGAAAAGCCCATTCTGGAGCACAGCCTGCTCTGAGGTCGGAGCCTGAATTTTGGCTTTGCTGTTTACTAGTCACCTCTCCTTGGGTGAGTTACAGAACCTCTATGACCTAGTTCCCGCCTCTGCAAAATGGAGATCTCAAGACTATTAACTCCTTCATGAGCTTGTTGCAAGGATTATATGGGTTCCTAAATGCCCCGTGCTTCAAAAGCCATCTGGATATGGGAAAGGGCAAGCATTGCTGTAACAGCCGCCAGCAGCCTCAGTGCCATCTGTCTGTCCTCCTCTCAGCTCACCCTGACTCCCTTCTTCCCTGGCTGCCACACGCGGATTCCTGAGCCCCCATCGCATTCTTCTGGGGACCTTGTGCTGAGCAGCCCTGGCCCTCTGCCTGGACCAGCCCCTCCCTCCACCTCTGCCAGGTCCTCTCTGCTCCCCTGGAGTCCATTCCACCAGCACTGGCCTGGAGAGGGGTGCCCCATGGCTGGGTGCAGTCTGAGCCCTCGCCCAGTCTGTCCACCAGTGGTCAGTGCCTGACTTCTCCATGGTGCTGTGGCACCTGGGGGGCAGGATCCAAGCTGGTTTTGTCCACGCCTGTGGCTCCAGTGACCAGCCCAGCGCCTGGCACAGAGTGAGTGCTCAGCGTCTATATGGCGAGTATGTTACGAAGCTTGCTTGTTTGGGCTCACCTTTTTATCCGTCCTCATCCTGTAGTCCTTGTATTACCTAATTACTGGTCTATTTCTGGCATTATCCAGTACTTCCACTTATGGATACCCATCATTTAACCACCCCTCCCAGACAATCTGAACATTAATTACTCTTTCTTGAGTGTTTCCTTAAGTGCAGCCTCCTCCCCAAAACCCTTCCTGGTAAAGAGCCTTTTCGTTCCATTTATGAACATTGGTATTATTTAACTAAAAAGAATCAGTATTTTGTTTTTGTATTTAACATTTTCACTTAACGCATGCTTTTTCCTTTGTATTTTGTAACATTTAAGACTTTATAGACATTTATAGACATTGACTTTTTAGATATTATAAGATTTTATAGATATTATAAACTGACTAATCCTAGCACTTTGTAGATTTCATCTGTTTTAGAAAAGCAAGTTCTTAAAAAAGAATGGATGAAGTCTATTTAACTTCCCGTGTTTCTTGCTGGTGCAGTAAATTCTACTTTACATTTGATAAAACTATCTAAATAACAATTTCATGGTTCAGAGACGGATGAGACACTCTAATAAACAGGTTTTCAGGAGGATACCCTTTAGAAGGCCTTCTTACCTTGTGACCCAACTTAAGCAGCAGGCTTTGCTATTTCAAGATATTTGTCTTCAAACTACACTATGCCAATTTAAAAGTGTTATACTGTTCTGTTTTATTTTCGAACTTCAGCTGAAATTATTTCAGTTTAACTCTTGAAAAATAGGTTTATCAAGAACTTCGTGTATATCTACATTTGTCTCAAAATAAAAAGTAAAATATAAAATCATGTAGCAACAGAAAAAAATTAGTTTTTCCCCTTCTCATTTTTTTAAAGCTATTTATTGAAATATATCATTTCATACATGAACATACATAAACTATAAGTGTTCAGTAAACATCATGAACTTAAAGAACAAATGTGCATAACATCATACAGGGCTCCCACACATCACACATACACCCCTCCACAAATACCCTGCATTGTTGTGAAACATTTGTTAACAAATCATGAAAGAGCATTGTCAAAGTATTACTACCAACTATAGTCCATATCTTCCTCCCCTATACATTTTTTTTAAGGATTTATTTATTTATTTTTATCCATTTTTACACCACCACCCCCATTTTTGCTGTTTCTGTGTCTATTCACTGGGTGACTCTGTGTCCGTTTTCTGCCCTCTCTTCTCATCCTTTTCCTCTTGTCTTCACTGGGATTTGATCCTTGGAACCTCTGATGTGGGAGAGAGGCATCCTACCGACTGTGCCACCTTAGTTCCTGGTTTTTCAGCGCATCTCGTCTTGGCTCTCCCTGTTATGTCATCATCTTGCTGCATGGCTCGCGGGGCCTGGCGGTGCACCCACACACAGGGCCTGGTAGCCCATGTGCTTTCTATATTTTTCTTTTTTTTTTACTTTTTACTGGGAGATCCCAGGGATCAATCCAAGGTCCCTCCATATGGGAGACGGACGCCCAAACCACCTGAGCCACATCCGTCCCCCTGCTATATCTCTTAAGGTTGACCAAAGATACCCAAAGTTACAGTCTTTTCCCCTACAGGATGGTCATAAAATAAAACAGGCTTAGTTTATCACCAACATTCCAAAAACCAGACCTAGGGAGAAAAACTAGGTCTGGGGACACATGCATGGTTTCTAATATAGCAAATGTTTAGCCTACCCTGATTATCACAAAATCAGGCCAGCGAGAATATTTGCATCCCTTCTCATTTTTTGTTCTTTTGTTGAAGGCTTTGTTGCTTGTTGCATGTGTGTTGCTATGGAGTGAGAAAATAACCTGTGGTTCTAAGAATTTGCTCCTGGCCACGGAGTCTTCAGTCCAGGCCACATCCCTACTGTCAGGGCACAAGGTCTGACCTTTAGCTTTGAATCAAACTTGTTGAGCCCTTCGGCCTTTTAAAAATAAGTATAGTCAGTAAATATGTCCCTGTTGAAAGGCTGGTAAAATGGGCTTCTTTATGTCCGCTGGTTTGTGAGAAATAACAGCTCAGGTAATTTAGTCTGGCATTTATTTTCCCATCTTGCAGGTATACCTTGAAAGGCTCTTAACATACGCAGAGATAGATATCTGTCCAGCCAACTGGAAGCGAATTGTCCTCGGGGCGATCCTGCTGGCCTCCAAGGTGTGGGACGACCAGGCGGTCTGGAATGTGGATTACTGCCAGATCCTGAAAGATATCACAGTCGAAGACATGTAAGTGGAGATAGATTGCTTAACGTCTCAGTGAGAACGTGCTGGGGAAGTCACGTCCCTTTTTGAACGGTCTGCATTGTAGAGAATGAATAAATCGGATGTTATGTCGATAGTGAGCTGGCGGAAGTGGGACACAGTTGTGCAATGTTATGTGCAAAATCTCCTTTCTTCCTCTTCACTGTGGACCGTGACCAGGTGCTGGTCACACTTTCTGGATTTGTGAAAGGGGCTTACTGAAGCCATTTTATAGGGGGCAGGTTCCTTTCCCTTCATCAGAAAGGTGTAGGCCAGCGCTACTCAGAGGAGCTGCTTCAGCCACTGTCACCCATCTGATGGGTCACCAGCCTCCTTACCTCCCTGTGACCCATACCACAGAGTTAGGAAACCTTCCCAGCAACAAGGCTCCCACAGTACAGAAGAGCTAAAATGTGATCAGCTCTCTTTAGTTTCAGAGAGAGAATTTTCACGGCTTTGTCATGTTTTGCCAGTTCAGTTGCTTACAGTCAGCCTTTTGTCCCTGGATGGCTCTGTGGCATCACTTTCAGGAGCTGCCCCTTTCGTCTCTGGGCTGGCTCGGCGCTGTCCCCTGGCTCAGTGCCTGGGCCACGATCCCCACGGGCAGGGCCTGTCTACTCCCACGTTGTCAGGGCAGCGCTGGGACTCATCCAGCTGTTTCCGTGCACAGCCTTTGATGAGGACTATTAGCAGCAGCTCTGTGGACCAGGTGGGCAGCCCGGGGAGGACCCATCTTGGGTCTAGGATCTAGGGTCACAGCAAGTGGGTTTAGAGCCACTTGGGAGGAAGGAGTTGTTTTAGAAAACACTCATTCAGGAAACTGTCCTTACGGTTTCTAGACACTTGTGACGCTATTTGTTAAAATTTTTCTTGTACTTTTCACGTAGCTTGGTTCTAGAATGAACCTTGAGGAAGCTTTGGGCTTAGCCCATTCCCTTCATGTCCCGGCCCAATGATCCTGGTAGCATAGGGAATTTGCAGCACCCGTGACTCCTGCTGTGGTGGTCCCTGGGCCGCAGGCTCAGACACATTGGTTCTGGATTCTTCACCAGCCTTGCGCCCTCCATGCCTCTGCTTATTGCTTCACTGGGCACCAGAGTTTTATGGTACCCATTGAAGCACCCCCTTTGTACTCTTCAGTGTTTTGTTGCACAACTTATTCCTGCTACAGACCAATAAAACCCTTTCCTATGTCTGTAATTCTTTATTATATGATGTAAGAAAAGTGCAAAGAAGTCTTTGATCAATACTACAAAATAAGAAAAATAAAATTCTTAATCATATTTTTAAGGTGAAACAGCTACTAAAGTAGCCGTCATTCAGACTATAAAAGAAATGGAGATACGAGCGTAAGCTCTTAAGAAATGCTGACTTGTTGTCGTCATTAGGGGTTATTCTTTCATCGGCTCCTTTGTTTCATTGATGCTGGAATTATCTGCCGTGGGAGTTACATCGTGATGGCCCCTTCCGTTTGGGCTGCAGTGGGTACATGGAACCTGACCCGTGACTGGCAGTGGGCGGTGATGCTCACGCCTGTAAGAACTTACCGAGGGGTTTTCCCGTCACAAGTGATTGTATCCCTTAAAAGCCAAAGAAAAAAATACTTGCTAGAGTTAGACTAGGCTCGCAAGTCTTTTTATCATTTATATCCCGACTATTTCCAAAAGGAAGTGAAATACAAATGCATCTTACAGATACCATAAGAGCATTAAAACAAGAGAAAAGAGAAAAATGAAGTCTAAAGTGCATTAGGAGTGGGAAGAAGATGCCTTGTGAGCTCTAATCCTTAATCTGCAAGGTTTAATTCACCAATGCCAGAAGAATGGGGTATTGTGGCAAACCAAATTTTCACATAAACCTGGGATCAACCAGAAAATCCTTTTAGTTTACTTAAAACCTTGGACAAGTGTTTATTAAATCGTCACACATTGTCCAGTTCCTGCACTTCTTCTTTTAGTCTCTGAACAACCCCGCGTGGCCTGTGCTTCTTACCTGTTCCACATTACAGGTCTGTGTGCTGTGGCCTAGAGACGATCAGCAAGGCTCCAGCAAGCAGGTTGGGGAAGTTTGTCCTGGTTTTACTGCAGTGACACTGTCCTAGTGGTCAGAGAGAACAATGTACTTGTATGTGTGCTTGTCCACAGGCTCTCCAGCAAGAGGCTGTAACTGAATGCCTGAGGTATGATTTCATTATTCTCTCCCTAAGTCCCGGGTACTGGGTTCTCTTTATTGAAGGTTTAAATGATCAAGTTTCAGGAAAAAAACAGAAGAGCCACCAGGAATTTGATAATGAAAATACTAATGACATAATAGCAACTACCATTTATTATTTTCTGCATGTTATGCCCAAAAGGGATGTTTTTGTGTGTGTGTACTAATTCATTTAATGCTCATAGCTGCTTTTGAGACAGTTTGGTTATCATTCCCATTTTACAGATGAAAATGAGGGCTTCTGATGCCCAGGCTACTTGGCTAGTAACTAACAAAGTCAGAAGTTTTGTTTCCTAAATAATGAAAGATAAAATTGTTCCATGTATCTAATGTTTAAAGTCATTAACTTTAAACATTAGATACATGTTTGAAATGTATCTAATGTTGAAAGTCAAGTCCTTTTCCATTCAAAGGAGGTAGAAAATTTGGCTAAAGTTCATTCAGCTGAAACTTTGCTTAAGAGTAAGAATTGCTTTGATAATGATATTTTAAATATTTTTTTCAGTAGGTGGTCTATACCTTGAGCAGTTAACAGCTGAACTCTTTATAATGCAGTTAGAGATTTTATTTTCAAGTACAAAATAGGAATAGTAAATATTGAATGAGGCTGCTTTGCTCAGTAGTATTTTGAAAGAACCAGCAATATGGAGGGCATAATGGTAGTCAGTGTGCATGCAAAAGTTCTAGTCCATATTTTGTCCAAAGAAGGTTGGTAAATTGTATGATCCTAGTTTTTTTGCCTTTCTTGGACGCCACAATGACCGGCCTGCCCCATCAGTCGTGTGAGCCACTGGCCCCGCCTTGGGAATCCGTGTGGCATAGGATGGATGAACGCTCCCAGATGCCGGGGCCTGGGCAGAGGAAGAGCATATACAGGAACCATTTTTTCTTAAAATGTCAGATTGTAAACTCAGGAGAATGGAATTTCCAGTGGTTTTGCCAAAGCAACTCTGGAGCAATGCCCTGTTTCCCTGGCATTCTCTGGGCTTGGGCCAGCTTAAGGACTTGGTAAAGATGCAGGTGCTTGCTTAGTGAAGAAGGCCCTGATGAAGGCCCTGCGCCAGGCCAGGTAGAAACCCTGCCTGGCTGAGTGCAGCGTGTTCAGACTATTAAATGCGCCGTTGGCTTTGAGAATTGCTGCACTCTTTATAATGTGGTGTTAGTCTGTTGATAGGGATTAACATCCTATAAAAGACTGTACTTTCTCCTAAGACAAAAATTGATTAAACAGTTGCATATATGCAAATTTGGGAAGGAAATACATAAAACTTTACCCTGCCAGAGGAAAGAAGGAAGCAGGAGATTGTTTTTATAGCAGATGTTAGCCAGAGAGGATGCCTTTGCACCATATGTTTAAAATCCCTGGTTGTACAAGGGATTCGGGTCAGTTGTGTCTCTTACCTGTTGAGAGGTAGAAGCCAGGTAACCATAGCAACAGAGGTCTTGACAGACTTTAGCTTGCCCACTCCTAGAAGAATTTTGGAAAATTTTGTATCCCCACCACACTTTTAAGATGACATATAAAAAGTGTTCATTGTAAGTTTAAAGTTTCAACAGTTAAAAAGGATATCCTTTGCAGTGCATTTAAAATTGATATTTTTAAAATGAAAAGTATCACTGGAGTCTAAATACCATAGCAATGTACTGCCCACCATCATCCATTTTCTACAGCTGAAAATTTTGTATTATGCTCTCTTAACGTGTGAACTCATTATTTCCTTTCCCCCCACCAGATTTTATCCTTCAAAATTCTCTAACAAAAAATGTGTATGTAGGGAAGCGGCTGTGGCTCAATCAGTAGGGCTCCCGTTTACCATATGGGAGGCCCCGGGTTCGGTTCCCGGGGCCTCCTGGTGAAGGCAAGCCCGCCCGCGTGGCGTGGTTAGCTGACCCAGCGAGCACAAGCAGCAAGGGGGGGTATAAATGAATAAATAAAAATAAAATCTTTAAAAAAAAAAAAAAAATGTGTATGTAAGTTAAAACTGGAATGTTATTTTCTGGCTGTAAAGTTCTCTTAACATATCTTCAGGTCTGCGCTATCCCTAGGTATAAAAACCCATTTGATCAAAACAATATAACTATATTACACACTTTGATAGAAATTATTAAATGTAAAAGTAAGATCATCTCTTAATAAGAGTAATAGGGCTGGCTTTTCCTCCATCCCTTTTTTCCTGGATGCTTTGTTAGCACAAAACACAGTTTGCATCAGTTTTGTTCCCCGTTTTCTTTTCTTTTTTCTTTCTTTTTTAATGTAAGAGTGGAGAAAACTCATTCACGTAAGTAGATGAATTGAATGCAATTTAATTGAACAGCAATGTTGTTCAAATCTTCCAGAATTACATGCCAAAAATCTATTGTTAAAAAATATTCAGGTGAGCTGTCAACCCCCTTCCATTTGTTAATGCAAAGTTGGAAACTACTGAGGCGCAATGAGCCTGCCACGGGCATGCTTCGCTTTCTGAGCACCTGCTCACCTCCGTCCCTGGGTTTGGCCCTCCGAGGTCTTCCTCCCCTCTGCAGTGACAGAGGCTGCCGAGAGGGATGCCCTTCCTGCCCAGAGCCAGAGAAGGTAACTGGGAAGGAAGACATGGAAAGGGGAGCCAGCAGGGCTCGGCACGTGCTCGGGCAAGTCAGTTTCAGGAGAGAAAAGTGCAAGTCAGGAATCTAGAAATCTGTTCCCCCAACACTGTGTACCCGGCCCTCAGGGCCCGTGTGTGCCTGCAGGGGGTGCATCTCCTGCCAAGAAGGCCAGAGCCCCCAAGGCCCGGAACAGAAACCGGGATACAAGTCACAGAGAAGGAATGAACTCCACACCCCGGCGGTCTGCAGAGCTGACCGAGCATCTGGAGATGGTCAGAGGCTCAGTGATTTTGCAGCATCAGCACATAGTCGTGGATTTGCTATTAGAAATGTTGAGGACGAGGGCATGGTTGCATCTTTTCCGGGGAAACCCTGTGAGCCCCCAGAAATATTTTCAGTGCATATCTTCAATTCAGTGTGATTGCACGGCATGCATCTGAATGGCCGAGGAAAGGAAAAGTGGATCCACAGAACACGTTTATGGGGAGAGGAGGCAGTGTGAGCGTTGTCGGAAGCTATGTGTTCCGGGCTGAGATGAAGATGTGCAAAGGGCAGTGGTGGTCAGTTTTTCCAGCATAGCTTAAAAATTGAACTGAGACCACATGCCTGCTTTGCAGCATCCTGATGGACAGCACCTGATGAGGCCATTCCACCCCGGGCGGCCAGGTCTCTGTCCACCCTGCAGGCTTGAGCAGGTCCACTGTGGCTCGGCACCTGTGCGTCCGGGTACCCTGTTGAGGCTGGCCCCCACAAGAAGCAGGGCCGGGATGGCTAGTCAGCCACTTACCTGCCCAAGTGTTAACTGAGCAACTGGGCCCACCCACGCCCTACCTGGTTCTTCCAGAAGGGGGCAGCAGCGTGGCACACCGTATCACTCTTGGCGTGCTGTGGAAGTCCCAGGGTCTTAGAATCCTTCCCTTGCTCTGCCTCCTAAATGGAAGTAGAGCCAGTGGCTTGGGGCCGAGGGTGGGCTCCAAGGCCTTTGGGGAGGACAGGTTTCCTGACTCCTGAGAATCACTCAGCTCTGCTGAGGTATGCTCTGCTGGATGATGTCTGTACCATCAGGTCAGGGTATGAGTGACTGTGTTTGTCTAACAACTTTATTTATTTCTGACTACAAAACCAATACTTATTCACTATGGAAAAGCTGTCAAAAACGAAACAGAGGAGGAGGTAAAATTTACACAGAGAGGGATAATTGCTAACGGTTTGATATAACTTCCCAGTGTTTACATAATATTTCACACGTGCAGAATTAGGCCTACATTGTACATGCTTTTTATAAACTTGGTTTGTTTTTTTTTGTTTGTTTCTTTGTTTTTTAAAACTTGGTTTTGTCACTTAGCAGTTCACGTTATCTTGTGTCGTTATTCTTCATTTCCTCCCAGAAGCAACAACCTGCCTCTCCCTTAGAGCTACTTGGGAGGGAGAGGGCTGACAAATTTCAGATAAGAGAGTTTTAAAATGTGTGTGTGTGTGTTTAATTTATTTTTAAAAGATACTTAGATTACATAAAATGTTACATAAAAAAATATAAGGGATTCCCATATGCCCCACTCCCCAGATGTCCCACTTTTCCCCACATGAACAAGAACTTTCATTAGTGTGGTACAGTCATTGCAATTGATGAACACATTTTGGAGCATTGCCACTAAGCATGGACTATAGTTTACCTTGTAGTTTACACTTTCTCCCACTCAATTCTGTAGGTTACGGCAGGATATATAATGGCCTGTATCTGTCACCGCAGTGTCATCCAGGTCAATCCAAGTCCTGAAAATTCCCCCCATATTGCACCTCTTTTTCCCTCTCCCTGACTACAGCACCTCCAGTGACCACTGTCTCCACATCAATGATATAATTTCTTCCATTGCTAGAACCATAATAAGTCTATAGTAGAATACCAGTAAGCCTATTCTAGTCCTTATTTTATTCCCTAATCTTGAGGATTCTGGCATGGTGATGCCCACTCAACCTCTAATTGAGAGGGGACTTAGATCCCATATGGCTGGTGGATGGGACTATCTTGCATGCAGTTGTAGACTCTCTCGGTTCCTTGGTATGGTGGTTGTCCATCGTCACCTCCTTGTTAGTTGTCCTGGGTGAGTCCAACGAACTTGGAGAGTAGATGCTGCAGCTCCGCTGAGGCTTTAACATTTGGTTTCGATGCCCTTTGAGATTCGCCCTTCTTTCTTTGGCCTTCCTGTACTGGCATCTTGTTACAACCTTCCTGATATTTCTGACCCCAGGTTAGTCTCCAACTCACAAATCATTCAGCAATCCAGGAACTTGGCTTGGAGTTCCTGCAGCGTGCCTTTGGGCACCCTGGGATTCTAGGATGGGAGGCAGCAGACCCTGTGGGCATGCAGCCTGTAGAAGTAGGTCGAAGAACGTCCTTTAGGAAAAGTTTCACTGGGTACTCTTAAGGTAGAAAAATCTCGACAATGGACCATGCCAGCAGTGTTCACTGAGGCTGATCAGACTTGAGATTCAGGCTGACCTTGGTGTGGGAAAGCATTTTTGCTGTCAGTGAGAACGCAAGCTTCTCAGGCTGGAGCACCAAAGGACAGTCTCTGTCTACGGGAAAGGTGACGATGGAGGGTGGTTGCCCAGAGTTTTATCGACAAAAATGCAGTAAAAAATTTACACTTTGGGATTTCTTTACTGGTGTTTTGTTTTTGTTTTCCAACCATTCTGTAAGGGCAGTAGGTGTTAGTCTTTTTCATATGTAGACAGAGGAATCAATCAGGAGAAGGCAGATGGCAGAGGGAGAAACCTCAGCTTGTTTGCGGTCTAGCGCCACTTGGGAAACAGATGTCGGGGACCTGGGTTTTGAAGTTAACCCAGTTTTCTGGAACACCTCCCTTTTTTCCGCTTTGGAGGTCAGTTTGCAAGTTTCTAAGTTGTACCAGTTTGCTTGGGGTTTTTATCACATTAATCTGATGTAACAGATGTTTCAGAAATGTATTTTTTGTTTGCTAACTTGAATATATTTCTTATAAGGTCTTACACTAAAATTATTTTCTTTTCTTTTCCCATCATTATACAAACGAGGGCAGTAAATTTATCTCTGCATCAGTGTTAGCGTCATAATAACACCCCCCGCCCCTGACACAACAAACTGTCAAATGTGTCTTTAAGGTGCACTGCTACAGTTTGGAAATTCACATTTTGTAAAGAATTTTTATTTTCTAAATCCTGTGAAAGCACAGCAGCTATTAAATCCATCTTATTCCTGAATCTTAAACAGAAACATTCAAGAAACTCAAGCCTAACACTGAGGACTTCTGGATGCACTAGGAAAAGGGCTGTTCTTTTTCCCAAGGAACCCTGAGAAAATTCCACCTTTTTTCCAAAACAGCATCATCTTGATTTTATTTCTAGTGCATACCCTCAGCAGGGGTCATTTGTGACTATATGCCATTTGGGGCTGTGTTAGCAGACCAGGTCTTCCCCTGCCCCCTCCCTGGTATGGCTCCCTCATCTGTCTGCTCTGTGTCTGCTCATCGTCTTCAGGAAGCACCGGGATGGTCTTGTTTTGTTTTTTGTTTTTTGGTGTGGTACATTCATTGCAATTCATGAACACATTTTGGAGCATTGCCACTAAGGATGGATTATAGTTTACATTGTAGTTTACACTCTCACACTCAATTCTGTAGGTTATGACAGGGTATATAATGGCCTGTATCTGTCATTGCAGTGTTATTCAGGACAATTCCAAGGCCTGAAAGTGCCCCCATATTACACCTCTTCCTGCCCTCAGCACCCCCAGTGGCCACTGTCTCCACATCAATGATAGAATTTCTTCCATTGCTAGAATCACAATAAGTCTATAATAGAATACCAGTAAGTCTACTCTAGTCCATATTTTATTCCCCAATACTGAGGATTCTGGGATGGTGATGCCCAATCCACCTCTAATTGAGAGCGGGTTTTGATCCCATATGGCTGGTGGATGGGATCATGCTTGCAGTTGTAGACTCCCTCGGTTCCTCGGTGTGGTGGTTGTCCATCCTCACCTTCTTTTTAGTTGTCCTGGGTAAGTCCAGTGAACTGGAGAGTAGGTGTTGCAACTCTGCTGAGGCTCAGGGCCCAGCTGGCACATGGACAGCCCAAAGATTCCTGACTCTTGGACGTACACCTAAAACTCCAGCACCAAGTATGGGTTTAAATAGAAGGGTCAGATGAGCCATGTGTAGGGAAGCCATAACTGAGTCCACCTCTGTCACTCTCAGGAGCACAAACGCCAAAGTAGGGCCCACTGGCAAGGCACCAAACTCCAGAGCTATCTTCCATGACTGTAGGACCTGGGTGTCTCCAGAGCCCTCACGAGCCCCACTGTTTGGGGTAGTATCCCCTTTGGAAGTTTATGCAATTCTTCTGAGATATGAATAAGTGTTACATCTGGGATGAGCTCCCGACTCACTTTGACGTCTCTTAGTCACATAAACTCATTTGTCTTTACCTTTTCCCCCTTTTATTCAAGGTCTTTTTCCAGTTGTATTGCTAGTTGGTGCTTGGTAGTAATCCTTAATTCTCTTAAAACTTAAAAGCAAGCTTTTCTTCTTGACATTGGGAGAATAAAGCATTGCAGAGCAGTGGCCACCAGGCGGCGATGTGCGCACAGGCAGCTCTCATGACCCCCCCGGGAGAGCCCACTTGTTTTGATACATCTGGGTTTAGCTGTATTATTGATATTCTTGTTTTATTAAAATCTTATCTGAGTTCCAGCACTTCAAGGCTGATCTCTAATTAAATCTCATTTTAATGAGGCATAAATAAAAGTCATTCAAAGTAAAAATCTTCTGAAATTAAGCATAAGAAATGCATTTGGAGCCTGTTTACTCCTTTCACTAGATTCTATGGAAACAGCAACAAACAAGTTACGCTCTTTGTGCTGTTTGAGTGCCCAGCCCAAGACCACATTAAACGTCTTAGTCTGAATATGACTGAATATCTGTGCAGACACTGAACATGACTCGGTCTTTGCAGCGAAGCTCTCAGCCTTCGAGAGGAACTATCCTTGCTGGAGGGTCTCGGCTCTCATGGTCCCACAGCGCCTCTCGCACCCCAGCCTCCATGCCCTCCTCCTTTTCGCTCCGTCCCATTGTCCCCGCCATCCCTGTTGGTCTCTGCAGCTCAGTGAGGGAGGTCACTGGGATGGGGGGCAGGATGACACCACCTAAGTGTGGGACCCAGAAAGCTCAGGGCTGGTGAGTGCTGGCACGGCGAGTGGTTGCTGGGGCAGTGGAGCCTGTGGGTCGTGCTTGGAATCCACAGCTGCTGTCGGGATCACGAGTGGGGGTACAGACACGGGGGCGGCCACCCCAGCCCCCATGGCAGGGCTTGTTAACACTCAGCCTCCACACGGATGCGGTGGCCAGTGTGCCCTGTCCTGCTGCTGCGGAGCTAGGGGTAGTTTGAGACGGTCACTGTGCCGGAAATGCCCCTGTCCCACCTGTTCCTCCATGGGAAGCCCCCTGGGAACCCCCCAGCCCAGCGCGATCCGTGCCTTCAGTGAGAGTGACTGATGAGCGCCAGCTATGGGTCAGGCGTTGGGGTGGGGGCTGGGCGGTTAGAATCAGGTAAGCCCCGGCTCCTGGCAACAAGACCCAAGTAGGGGGCACTGCCTGAGCTCAGCATGACAGGATGGCTCGATAGAAAGTGCTGGCAATGGAGGATTGGGGCTGTGCCGAAGGGGAGGCCTGAGTATCTGGGAAGATCACCAGGAAGTGCTTCAGGTGGCTCAGGCTTCACGCACGCACACGCGCACACACACAGACACACACACACGCCTTCCCTGCACAGTGTCTGCCTTGATAGCTGTGCCCAGTGGAGCAGGTGACGCTATCACAGCTGTCCAGTGGCGGCGACACACAGATCCTGGCACTAAGGGCTTTTCTCCCCCGTTTCTAGAGGTAGGAACTATCAAGAAATAAACTTGATTAAAAAGAATAACTGACATGGGGAAGTCTCAAAGTAGAAGTTGTAAACTTTGCTGCATTCTGGCTACCCGTGGCTGAGTTTTTTTGTTTTTGTGTTTTTATTATTATTATTAATTTTTCTTTATTTCAAAAGGAGCTTTAGATCACATAAATGTTACATCGAAAATATAGGGGACTCCACCCCACCCCCCCAATATCATTCATGGATGTGGTACATTTTTTACAGTTTGTGAACACATATTGAAGCATTGCTCATAAGCATGGTCTACAGTTTACATTACGTTTTACGCTTTGTTCCACAAGTTCTTATAGGCTTACGAGGCTGGTCATCGGGGCGTGACCCCACTGCTGGCTCCTCAGGGTGGGGCCTGGGGACTTGGCAGAAGCACACCCTCGGGCCCCACCCCAGGCCTCCTGAATGGGTGATTCTGCTGCCGCTCCAGCTTCTATTCTTCTTTAGAGAGCGGGAGCTCGCTCTGGGAGAACTGGGCGCAGTAGGCCTTCCCTAAAGCAGCTCCTCCACCCTTCCCAGGAGGTGTGGAAGGGCCACTGAGGAAGCAGCTGGCCTACAGAGGCCAGTAGGAGAGGCCGCGCCTCTGGGTGTGTGTCTCTTGGCCCCGTTAGAATCCACTTGACAGTCCTTGACGGCTTCATCTGCTGCCGCAGGCAAGGCGGTTGGCCTCCTGCATGTGTGAGGCTGAGGGAAACGAGTCACCCCGAAGCACTTCCTGGTGAGTGTCCCAGTTACTCAGGCCTCAACCTTCCGGGCGCTGGACCAAGTGGCTCTGTTTTAATATCACTTTGGTGGTTCGACTGGAACTCTGGTGTCCAACCAGGCAATTAACGAGATAGCTCTCCTCCCTGGAGGAGGCAGATTTCTGGAGTCTGGGCCCCAGCAGCCTGCCTTGGCGGACACACAGCCTTGGCCGGGCAGCTAAGTGTGTGCTATTTTTGTCCTTGCTTTGCAGGAATGAGCTAGAGCGACAGTTTCTTGAATTGCTCCAGTTCAACATCAATGTTCCTTCCAGTGTTTATGCCAAGTATTATTTTGATCTTCGTTCTCTGGCAGAAGCAAACAACCTGAGCTTTCCCTTGGAGCCCCTTAGCAGGGAGAGAGCTCACAAACTTGAGGTAAGATGTTTTTAAAAATGTGTTATTTCATATGCAACATTGCAGATGCATCTGCTGGGTACCATGAAAGTGCTCCATGACCATGATAATTTCTCCCACTAGATGTTGTTATCGACGAGTTGCCCTGGATTTATAATAGGTCACTTAATTTAATTGGTTATGATTTGTACAACCTCATATTTTTAATTGTCTTAATATCACTTTGTACTTCATGTGATTTCTTAATCTTTATCCTTATAGGTAGTTTTTTGCTTTTTTTTTTAAATTATAAACCTACCAAAATAAAATTTTCTGGTATGCATTTTTATAGGACGGAGGTGCCAAATGACCCTAATGATTGGGAATTCAGTGAGATTTGATTCTTTTTTTTTTTTTTGAGTTTTTTTCCTCAAAATACTTTTACCAGTGCCCATTTAGAGTTGGGGCCAGCCCCATTGGGGTTGGTCTGGATTTAGAGCTGGGTTTGGGATTAAGCTGTGTGACATTGGGTCTCATCACAGCATATTCATATGTAGCTCAGCTTCATGTTTTTGCCAACCTCTGCCCTTCTGGGTTTTTGACAGGAGGAAAAGAGGTGGGAGAAGAGGATAGTAGAAAGTATTGTCTGAGACCCCGCCAGAGCACATGGATGCTGTGCTTAGGCTGCATCTCTCTCCCTCCAGGCCTCTGCCTTCCATCTTGGCCCCACATGCCCCAGAGCTGTGGGCGCCATCTTGGTTTCGTTCCATCGAACCTTTGGCCAGAGGGCTAGATGGCACAGTCCTGTCTCAAGTCAGGTGAGACCCGAGAGGTCCTTGTGCTGCCCACAGTGTCCATCCCAGGTGAAATTCACAAGTACAGGGTCAGACACGAGCGTTCTAGGGAGGGCTAATAAGTGCGAGTAAAACTAAGGCCTGAATTGGGGAATAGAAAAAGGTCATAAAGGACTGAAGGCTTAAGAAAACAAATTTAAAAAGAAAGGGGAAAAAAGTAAGTTAAATATGTTAATCCCCAGAAGGAGATATAAAACCGTGGAGAAGACCAGCTTTTCCCAGCACTGGGTTGAAAATAAAAATCCAGTGACGATCTCTGCAGCAGCACATCTAGCGTTGGGGGGCCAGCCAAGGTGGGAACACAGACTGGACTAGCTCGAAGGAGTCTGGGGGCCGGCCTGCTGTTGGCTCCGTCACATTCCCCTGAAGTGGAAAGAAGGGAGGACGCGTCTCCTCCTGCAGGCACAATGCTCAGTGCACAGTGGGTTCGCCAAGGCTGGGAGAGGCCCCCCTGTCCTGGCAGTGCTCTTGGTGTGGGGCACAGCGTTCCAGAGCCCCAGAGTATCCCCTCCTCACTGGGGCCAGACAGCAGGGTTCCGGAAGAGCAGTTGATCCTCCTGTGAAGTAACTTCTTAGGAGAGGGATTTTTTTTTTTTTTTTTTATTGTGGGTAAAAATCAAAATTCTTACAATACATACAAACATTTGCAAAATGATATATAAATATATATGCATATATGTGTATTTGCTTACAAAAATGTTATTTATATATATATACATATATTTTAAGAGGTGCTTAGATTACCCAAAATATTACACGGAACCCACTGGGATTCCCATGTTGCCCACCTCCCACCACATCCCACACAAACATCTCCCACAAGTGTGGCCCACCACCCTCAATGAACTTACACATCCTGGAGCCTTGCCAGCAACGATAGACCACAGTTCACACTGTAGACCACACTCTCTCCCACTTAGTTCTGAGTGGTGTGTGCTGATTTAAAATGGCCTACATCCGTTGCCACAACAGTACTCAGGACAACCTCCAACTCCCAAAGAAGCCCCTGTATTTCAACTGCTCATCCCCTCCCTACCCCAAAAGTGTCAAGTGGCCACTGGCTCCACCTCATTGTTATAATTTCTTGCATTGCTAGAATCACCATATGTGAACAAGAGAATGCCATCAAGTACACTCTAGTCCATAGTTCTTCCCCCAATCCTGAGGGGACTGGGATGGTGATGTCCACTCCAACTCCAAGTGAGAGAGGGCTTATATCCCATGGATATGGTGGGTGGGATGATCCTGCCTGCAGATGCAGGCCCAGGAGAGGGATTTTGTCATCCATTAGTTCACCTGAACTCCATAATGGGACGTCTGGAGAAATAAGACTTCTTAGAAGTTGCCATTATATGAAGTTCTTGGGTACTGCTAAATGGCAGTATATTGATTCCACTGCAAGGTGTAGGAAAACACCTACCAAGAACTGAGGTTTATGCAAAGTAGACTTTTCATTAGCTGGGTTGTTTTTCTTGGAAATAAAGTAATATCTGTGTGCTTTGTGAAAAATGAGATTAAAGCTAACATCAGTTTGCATAAACAGATCTATTATAAGATAGTACATAGCTCATTTGTTGTTATTTATGATTTCCTATCTAGACTTTTAAAACTATTTGTAAACTGAGAAATAGGTAGTAATCTTAGGAAGTTTAAATAAGTGAAAATGATTTGCTCTAAAAATGAGCACTCTAATCCTAAAGGAATGTGGTTTTCTCTTCCTTAAAAATGCCACTTACATTGCATACACGAAGTCTGTTTCAGATGAGGACTTCTCAGTGTGATGGCCTGTCTGCTCTGCTAATTTGTCTCTCTTGGATGATGGAAGCACCTCCTGACAGGTCCCCTTGATCTTGTCTGTCCCCTCCAGTCCATCCTCCATGCTGCCCCTGGAATTTCTTTTCTAAAGTGCAGTTGTGAGTTTTCAAACCTTCACCCTTAACAAACATTAGCAGTTTCTCTTACCTAGAGGGTGACAACTGAGCCGGCCTGCGTGCCTGGGGGCCCTCAGCCCAGCCCCAGCCGCTCTCCTCTTCCTGTTCCTTGCTGCCTCCTGGATCCTCCTCCAAGCCCTAAGCTCATGCACCCTGACCCAGGGGCCGGGACTCCCCCATTTGCCTAGGAGGCCCCATCCCGCCCAACAATTGCCTGCCCCTCCTTCAAGCAGCACCATCCAAGCTGGATTCTGAAGCCTTTGCCCACTCAGGAGGATCCCCTCTGTGACCCCAAAACAGAATCCGTGACCCAGCCCCGTGTTTAACGTGCTTCTCATATGTCCGTATCTCTATGACGTGCCTATCCTGATGGGAACTTGCCATGTCCATTCAACACACGTTTACTCTGGGCACCATCTTGAGCACAACAGAGAGATCCCCGTCCTTTTGGAGTTGACATGCTGATGGGAGGAGACAGACAATAAGCCTAATAAATAAAATGGCTCATATGTTGTGAGGTGAGGGGGAAAAAAGAATTAGTAGAGCAGGTGTCTTGGTTTGCCAGGCTGCAGTGACCAGTACGACACGGTGGGTTGGCTTAAACAACAGGAAGTTGTCGTCTCGCGGTTTTGGAAGCTGGAAATCCAACATCAAGGTCTCGGCAGGGCCGGCGTCCTCCCAGAGTCTGTAGCGCTCCAGCAGTCCTTTGTCTCGTGGCCACCGCTCTCTCCTTGTGTCTGCTCCTCTGGTTTCCACTGACTTCTGGCTTCTACTTCCATGTCCAGTTTCCTTTGCTTATCAGGACTTCAGCCACGCTGGATTCAATTTGGCTTCATCTAGATGGGCTCTTCGAAGCTCCTTTTCACCAGTGAGTGCCCACCTAACTGACAGCCACACCTTCCGAGCTCCTCTTTACAGATGGGTCACACCCACAGGGCCTGGGGCTAGGGCCACACAGCCTTTGTGGGGGACGAGGTTCAGTCCCCAGCAGCAGGGTAAGGGGGTGCTGTGGTAAATAGCGTCCGTGGGTGGCTGATCCTTGCACATGGACCTCAGATGGCAGGAGTTCGCCATGCAGGTGCCCAAGGACGCGCAGTCCTGGCTGAGGGAAGGGCAAGCTCAGCATGACAGGAGCTTCAGGGGGCCAGCGTGGCTGGAGCAAGGGGGGAGGAGAGGAGGTCCGGGAGTGAATGGGGTAGGGGGAGTTGTGTGGGCTTGGGAGGGCACCGGGATGGCTGGCTTTTAGGAGGTCTTTGCAGGGCCCTGAGCAGGGAGTGACAAGATCGCACCTGACTGTGGGGAGCAGAGGGGAAGCAAGCAAACCCACGGGGATTATTTCCCCAGTCCAGGTGGGTGACAGTGGTGATCTGACCAGGGAGGCTGCGGTGCAGGCTTGAGATGTGGGCATCCCTCAAATGGCATCGTCAGAGGTGGGCACCGAGTCTGTTTCCCTGGCCCCTGGCGTATCCCCGGTCTCCTCTTGGCTTCATGGTCATCCACCCCCCACCCTGGGGTACTTGACTGGGACCACCCATCTGGTGTGAGTGGGGGCTGCTCTGCCCTCATCACTGACAAGAGCCCCAAGAGCTCCTGCTTTGGATACTTGTCCAAGGAGCCTGGCCTTGGGTTGAGTGCAGAGCTGGCAGCCTGTGAGCTCAGCCAAGGCCCACCTGGGTTCCCGGTGGCCTCATCAGTTGTTGCTGATCTCTCTGTCCTTGTCTCCGTGACTCCTCCTGGCCCCTTCTCACCCTCCATCCTCCCCATCCATTTCTGCTCCAACTCCTTTTGTCAAGTGCCATGGTGTGGCGGCAGCTGCCAGCGGCTGCCACGTCCCCAAGCCCACCCTCTCAGCCAGGCTCAGGACTGTGCTCCTCCAAGCTTGCTGCCACCCTGCAAGGAGACGGCACCTTTACTGTCCCACTCACGGATGAGGCTGCTAAGGATTCCAGGCCTTTGGGGCACACACTGCTGAGGGGCTGCTGTAGCAAAGGATCACAAATGGGTTGGCTTAAAACAACAGACATGTATTGTCTCACAGTTCTGAAGGCTAGACGCTGAAATTGGGGTGTCAGCCTGTAGGTTCCGGCGTAGCCAGCCATCCCTGATATTCCTTGGCTTGTGGCATAACTCAGGCCCTGCCTCCGTCACATACCGTCTCCTCTCTGTCCAAATTTCCTCTCCTCGTAAGGGCAGCAGTCAAAACAGACACCCCGGTTCGTTTTGGCCTCATCTTAACTAAAACATCTTCAAAGGTGCTGTTTCCAAATGGGGTCACTCTCACAGGACCAGGGGTTAGGCTGAACTTTTCTTTTTGGGGGACACAGCTCAGCCCTAGCACCACGCTCCACTGTCTTAAATTTGCTTCCCATTTCAAGGTTCCTCTCTCAATTAAATTATAAGCCCTTTGGAAACAAGGACTGTGTCTGTCCTTCTGTTTCCCCCGCAGCACAGATCGGGGCCGTGGGACTTTGTTTGCTTCATGGAAGTCTCCTCAGTGCCCAGAACAGTCCTGGCACACGGAGAGGTCAGCGTCCATCTGGTGAGCCAGTGACAAGGAAGCGCTTAGGAAGCAGCTGCGCGCTGTACCCTGACCTGATTGTCTCTCTTGTGCCTTCAGGCGATCTCCCGCCTCTGCGAGGACAAGTACAAGGACTTGAGAAGAGCCACGAGAAAGCGGTCAGCGAGCGCGGACAACCTGACTCTGGCCAGGTGGTCTCCAGCCATCATCTCTTAACGGCGGGCGTCCTCCCAAAGGGCCGTCTCCATCCCTCCAGTCTCTCCTTTAGTTTGAGAATAGACAAGACTTGGGGTGGGTTTTGTTTCTGTTTTTTCCTTTCCTTTCCTTTCCTTTTTTTAATTCATTGCTCCACCAGGCTGCTCGACGACTGCCTCCGCGGTGAGGCTTCGAGGGACACAAGATCAGTATTCTGGAAATCCGTTCCAGGTCTTTCCCCATCGTCATTCACAGCATTCCCTTTGTGGAGGAAACACTGACTCTACTCCTGAAGGAGGAAATAATGGGAAAGAAGAAGTTAGAGAAGTTATACAAAGTTCAAAAGAAGAGTAGTGTAGAAGCAGGGAAAAATGTTTCCATGGCTTTGCCATTTAAATCCACCTTTCGACAGTGAGTGCCACGTGAAAACAAAGCAGTAGGTAAACCACGTTGGATGAGCGTTAGAGAAGCCGAGTGGCCGTGTTCCACCCCAGCCTATCTGGATCAGTGAGCCGATGTTCCATGAGACTTTCTGCATTCCTTCTGGCTGCTGCTTTTGGGTTTGGGGTTCTTTGTTTGTTTTCATTCTGTTTTGGTTTGGGTCCCACAGAGCAGAGAATGAATAGTTTGTACCTACCATGGCACAGACATCCAAATAAATAGTACTGGTTGTTTCTCTCTGCACTCTTCCTGCGAGCTGTCTGCTGAGCTTTCGTCCTCGACGAGTATGACATACTTGCTATGTTTCTGTACACCTTTATTTTATACTTTTTCCCCCTTTGACAATGGCAAAAATACCTTGACTGTAGTGCTGAACCAAAAGTATCCCTTTCCCTCCTCCTTCACCCTAAGAATATTCTAGAACACATGGGTGCTTGTGCCTTCCTGTTATCTTGCAGCTTTTTTGTTTTCCCTGACCTGAAGTTGTAGCTAAAAAATCAGTCAGACCTTGTGGACTGAAGGGAACAGTGCGCAGCAGAGGGTGTCATCTGGTTGAGATTTTTTTTTTTTTCCCCAAATGTGCCAGAATGATTGAGTAGGGAGCCATTTTTTTGTATACCCTGCCTAGTTCATTATTCCCCTTTCATGTCCATTGTTGCAAGCAATATCCTTCTCAATTTTTATATGTTTACTTTAAATCAAAGTTAGTCTATTTGTATAAAATTTTTTAAAAATTTAAAATGGAAAAAAAAAAGGGTGGGTGGGTATTCCAGTGGGAAGATCATTGGACAGCAAAATGTTAATATTTACTGGGTATTTTTCACAGAATGATTGAATAAAAAAAAAACTCAACTTGCATTTTTCATTGTGGGTGCTTAGAGAAGTTATACAAAGTTCAAACTGTGAAGGTTTCTGCTTCATTAATTATTACCGTACTTTTTCATTTTCTGACTGTCCCTGATTTCCTTATGGGCTCGATAAGAATTTTTTTAATATCAAGTAATATAAAAGGATTAATGATATAATATCAAAGAGTAAATTTGATATTGTAAGAATCTGACTCATCAAAACATATAGTACTTTTGTTTCTTTGCATACTTTCTTAGGTCACAATGACAGAGGTTTCTGGGTTTTTCCTTTTTCAGTATCTCTGAGGCAAATGGCAACAGATGGCCTGTGTTTTACCTTATCCATATTTGAGCTTGGAAAACTTTGGGATCTCCTGTTAGTCTCGAGGACCCTAAAATCATATGCCTGATCCCAAAACATGCCTTCCTGGAAATGGAAGGGACTCAGAAAGTCGAAATATCATTAACACCAAACCACAATTTCTAGCCAGGTGTAAATGGAATTTGTATCCTGTGAAAACATAACTGTTTGGGCCAGAAATAGCATCAAGTTGTCTGTGGCCTAAAATTTCAAAAGCAGACAAGCAAAGTATAAAGTTAATTATCTTTCCGTTGTAATTGTGCTGATATACTCTGTGTGAGTACCAAAATCATTTTCTCTCTTCAAGTAAAGAGTTGGATTTAGAACTTTAAATAGAGCTCTAAAAATGTAGAAACTATCATTTTATATTCCCTAACCTATGTAGCTTACAAAGGGACGTATTTTCTTAGCAGAATATGAATACCTCTCAAGCATAAATTAGTTCCTCTTATTATATAAAGTCTCTTATTTTACTGATCCGTTTCAGGAAAGAGGTTCTGCTGCCTTTATAGCAGAAGTCTTATTTTTATCCCTTTTATTTGAATGAGAGATTTGAAATTTGAATTATGTAAATATTTCAATGCATCTGCTATTATTTTGTGGAGTTTATTAAACTACCTAAAAAAATTGTATAGTCTATTTATTGTATGTATGTACATACAGTCTGATACTTAAAATTTCAAGTGGATTCCGTCAAACTTGGCTCAGTCTTGTTTAGACTATTGAATATCGTTTTAGCCTTGTGCACTGGGCTCTACCTCTGTATAGAAAAATTTTCCATATTCATTAATTAGTATTGATTCTGTATTAACTTGGTTATGTTTCTTGCACTAAGGATTTTTAAAACTCTGCTGTAAGTGTAGATTTTAGTTTTACTTTTGCAGTATGAATCACTTAACACATAGATAGATGCTCTCTGTTTGTTTTATTTTCTTTTTTTTCTACATGATGATGAAGACTTACATTTTGTTCTCTGGTCTGTTCTAAGTTTGCCAAAACAAACAAAAAAAGTACAGTACCTATTGATAAATTGTAGTGACTGTAATTTGTTTCCAAGGTGATTCAATACCTTCCAATTAAAGCTGGATTGCTATTTAGGAACACATTGTCTTAGTGTAGTTTTTGAATGGAGAGTTTTTGTCATGAATGAAGGATGAAAACAACCATGCAATTTGTTGACTTTAATTTTAGGTTTGATTTAATAACGAAGTCATTGGGAGAATAAATATATATCCCAATGAGTTTTTGTTTGTTTTACTTTTTAACTGGGGTTTAACACCAACTTGGAGGGCAAGGTGGGAGATTCTGCCAGAATCACTTACGTCCTCCCATGCCTTGAGGCATTAGGAAGGCCAGTGGCAGGGCCTCATGCCCGACATCTGTCCTCTTTTCTGGGCTGCCTCCTGTGAGTTCCTTCTCTCGTTCTTTGGCAGATCTATCTCCATCTTGGGTTTCCCTTGGTTCTGGAGCTATTTCATTCTCAGCTGAGCCACAAAGAGCGGAATTTGGGGAGTGAATGATTTCAGCCTTTCCCATTGCTTTTGGTAATTTCTCATCTGGTGCCATATTTTACTGCTTTGAATTTTAAATTATTTGTATATACGTCTACATAAGCATACATGCAGAACAAATAACATCTACCTTCCTGATATATTTTTTGAGTGTTATAAATTGAGAAAAATTCAATAGGTTTTATGGATAATAAGTAAGCCAGTTCTCCACAAGAACAGTAATAGAACATGGCATTAATCCTGTAGTTCTAGTAGTGTGAGAACTACTAGAAACCTCCAGCACCAGAGAGGTGCTGGACAGAGGCCTAATAGAGCACATTGTTTGGATACCCTACTTTAATTCACTTTTTCTCCCGTGCCTTCATTGGAGTCGGCATCTCCAGGCTTAGGTTGGGTGGATCATCTTCTGAAAAGCCTTCTACAGAAAGCTGAGAGACAGAGAAAGAAACTAGAAACAGGGCCTTGAGTTGAGAATGGGGGAAAGGGTATTTAAGAGCTAACTTGAGTTTCATACCTTAAGCTTTATGGGCTGCCAGAAAAGTCTTACAACTTTCTTCAGATCATGGTTTGCCGTACCAGGGCTGTTGCACCAGAAAACAAATCAGCCCCCAACAAGCGCCAAACAGGCCACAGTGGAGGTTGGGGAGATGCCTCGAAGTGCTTGCAGTCAGGAAACTGGCCCTGCAGTTTGCACCAGGCCAGGCAACTTCCTTCCCAGTTTTCCCTGTTAGATTTTCCTATTCAATTTGTGTATGTGAAGGTGCTACAAGCCCATCATGCCACTTCCCGTTAGAAAATTCCTTCAGGAGTTCCAGTGAGCAACATGGAAACGATCTGCTTTTACTCATCTCTCAAGTGAAAGAAGTTTATTGAAAGCCATTTTGTGTTTGCATTGTTACAGGTCTTAGCCCCCAGTAAGCTCCCAGGTGGTGATTTATCCTGGCAACTGTACCTCCTTTATAGTCTTTGTAGAAACAGTTCTGGAAGACCCTCTGAAGAGTAAGAAACAGACTCAAGCATGGTGTTTGACTAGGTGGTATTCAGATTTTAGAGGTCTTGATAAATTTTCAGATCTCCTTCGTGACTTGACTTAAGTAGGGGGTCCTATTCCTTTGAAGAACTTCTGTTGATATAAATAAGTTAAATAAATAATAAATATATTTTTTTAAATGTTTCCAGCCATTCTTCTACTGGGAAGATCATCCTTTGTCAGTCATTTCCATTACCGATGATCTGTTCAAGAAATCAGTCGAAATACTGAACACTTATCTACCAGGTGTTGTACACAGAACATATCAGGGACTAAAAACCATGGCCCCTGCCTTCATAAAGTTATGTTGATTGAGTCTAGATCAATGGTTCTGGCATGACAAAAATGAAAATGGACATGCATTTTTTATCATATCGTGGACAGGAAGTAGAATGTCTGAACTCATCTTTGATAATAGTAATGTATTTAAGACTCTTGAAGATCATTTCTTTCTGCAGGCATTCATGGAGGTCTACGGTCATCTATATATCAGGACGTATGAGTACCTTGAATCTAAGATGATTGCTACCAAGAAAATCCAGGAGAAACAACTGAAAAATGATTAAGAATTCAGTAACATGGCAGGTTGCAAGATCACTAGACAAAAATTAGTACCTTTCCAATACTCCAGCAATAATCAGAGCATAAGATGGAGAAAAGATGTCATGTGAAAAGGTAACAAATAATAAAATTTGTAAGTGCTAACGGTACCCAGCACTGCTAAAGCACTTGGCATATATTAGTTCACTTAATCCTGACAGTTTTTTGAGGTAGCTGCTATTATTACAGACAAGGACACGAGGGCATTGAGCTTAACAAGCCAGGAACTTTTTCTAACCACTACACTAAATAGCCTTTACTGCCACTTAGAAAGAAGCCTTTCAAACCTGCAGTAACGAAGTAGAAAAAATGCTAAAACTTTCCAGGCGGTTGTCAAGAGACATACCAGTTCCTGAATGGGAAGTCACAGTGTTGTGAGAAGATTGCTTCTCTCTCCCTTTTCCTGCCACACACTCCTCCAAGTACACCAAATTCAATTTCAGTCTAGGATCTTCCTCCAGCTGTTACTTTGGTCTGGCATGTTTCCCCCAGAAGTTTGTAGAGCTCATTCTTATTTAGATATCTGCTTAAATGTCACATCCTCTGAGAGACCTCTGGCCCCCAACACCCATGGAAGACAACCCTCCCAGGTGCTATTGTGTCACCCAATTTTACTCCTTCACTGTACCCCAGCTCTGAACCCAAGTCTCACTCCTTAGGGTTCTGTGACTGGTGACTGAGTAGGTCGGTGGCCCAGTTCAGAGAATTAGAAGCTTAACCGTGAGGATGGCGTAAGGATGGAACTGGTGTGTGTGGAATCTGGGTAAATGGGAAGGAAAGGAATTCCACTCTAGGAGATGCAGAAGCCAAGAGCTGACTCACAATGAACTTCCTGTCTGCCTATCTGTCTGTCTTGAGTTGGGAAAAGACAGTGTTAGGCAGAGGCTAGTCTCAGTAGAAAACGGAGAATGTTTTATGGAAGACAAAAGTCAACCAAGAAAGTTTGGGTAATCTACAAATATTCACCTTAACATTTTTTTTTCGGAAATGTAAGCTGACCCCTTCTATTTTGGGGCACATCCAATTTACAAAACATTCTTACTAATCTTCTCAGAAACTCCATGATGTAGGTGGAGCAGATGTTATCCCTATTATTTTCCAGACAGAATTGAAGTCCAGAAAGGTCAGGGGACTTGGCAAAGGTGGCGTAGTCAGCAGCCGACAGGTCTTGCCATTTAATCTACAGCTGCCTCCAAAACCCCTGAGTGAGGTAATCCACTCTATACAGATAGGAATCTCCATGAGCGTTGTCCTTGGAGACCAGACAGTTGCTATATTTTAGCTCTTGAAGAATACTTAACAGATAATCTGCTTAAAAGCATGTATGGGGTGTTGAGACTTATTTTTGTGGTTGCTAAATTTAGATACCACACAGATGGTGGCTTCACCCTTTAATAGGCATTTCTTAGAGTTTTAGGAAATGCTATTTCTAAATTGCTGCTTGACCCTCCAGAGATTTCCCTTTTTCACCAGGACTCAGTTTTAAGTGAGAATCCAAACCTTGGGAGTGTCATATATAGGTGCTACCCATCCCCTTCCCTGAGTCCTTGGCCCCTACTTTAGCAGGTATGGACTTTGCTTGACTGTGATTTTTTTTTTTTCTGTACGTGAGATCTCTCAATTTTACGTGTGATCTTGCAAACGTTTGATGTGCTTTTCTAGCTCAAAATTTGCCCAGCCCATGACTTTTGTGGAAGTCTTGGTGCCACATTGTTCTTCCTCATTATCCATGTCTCAGCTCAAAAGCCATCTCTTCAGCAGCCTTTTCAGGCCACCCATCTAAAAGAGCACCAATCCCTAGCCCACCCTGGCACTCACTGTTAAACCCGCCTTACTTTATTCCATGGCACATCATTACTTGAAAGTATGCTGCTTATTTATGATTTCCCACCAGAGGAAAAGGCCACCACTCACCATCATTAACAGAACACTGAATTTATTGCCTGTTAAGCAAGGGGCAGCTTGTAAGGTACAGTCTCTGAGCAACCTGTACAGCTGATCTTTTCCAGGGTGGAGAACATGGAGTTCAGGGCTTTCAGTACTCGGGAGTATTTAGGGGTTGGGTGACCTTTAGCTGCATAATGTGGTCACTCAAGTGAGACTGTTGCTGACAGCGCGACCCTGGCCACTGATGCAAAGTTCTTGTTCATCAATGGAAATGGGTTTAAAACTGGCCCGGGCAGTTACTTGTGTTATGGCCAAAGAGCAACTAGTCCTTCCTAAGAGGGCAGAACTTATCTACCTGCCCTGCCCCCATGAGACCATTAGCTCCCTGAAATCAAGGACCCTCTGTCTTGTTCAGCAGTGAGCATTTGTTGAATGAACGAGTGAATAAAATAACCTAATGGAGGATAGCCGCAGAGCCTCTATGCTGGGAGGCCCTGTGAGATCTAAATGTTGAAGGATTGCATGAAGAAGATGAAAGATGGAGTAGACTTTACTTAGTTATTCTAGAGGGCAGAACTGGAGCCAGAGGTTAGTTAAAGTAGGGGAACATACATTCCAGCTGAGGATAAGGAAGAATTTTAAGAGTTACTGTTGTCTAGAGGGGGACATGGCTGCTGCATCATGAAATTAACAGAGAAGAGTTTAAGTTGGGGCCAGGGCTATAAAAGACGGGAGTCCTTTCTGACTTTCAAGACCTGTCCCCCCAAAAATCCTGTGGGATGGATAATGTGGCCCAACCCATATCTGCTTTTTCTTCCAAGTGAGGTATCTTTTCCATCTCTTTCTTCATCTCCTTCTTACTGTTATCAGAGTATTGAATAAAGATCTTTGTGCACTAGATTTTATTCACTGTTAGCAAAGGCACGGATTAAGAAATTTCATACTCTTCTCAGCAGCATTCATTATTTCCAGGATTAAAAGTTTTGAAGACAATTGACCAAATATATAGACTCAGCCATTTAGAAAAGAGGGAACCACTTCTTAAATTACTTTCAAAATTCCCCCAGTTATCCTACACGCTGGGTATTGTCTCCGTGCCTTTACAGTTGGGGAAACTTACTTTAAGAGAAGGAAAGAAACTTGGAAGTGACAGAGCAAGGATTGGAACCCACGATCCTTAAATTCATGCTCCATCACTCCACTCTGCTGCCTCCAATGGAGTAAAGTGAACCAGTGCATAGTTAATAAGTTCCCCGGGGTGAAAACGATCTCCATGTGATTTCTGGGGTTTTCAGATTCTGTTGATTTTGTCTCCCTAGAAAACCCCGGTGATGTATTTTTTAGCAGCAGAGGTGAATCAAGAAAATATTGCTTAGAAAAAGTGTGAATTCACTGCCTGAAAGGAACTGAGCAAATATAAAAGGACTTTTCCCACTAGTCACTTAACTGTTAAAAAGCCTAGTACTGCACGCTAATTAAAAATACTTTCCAGTCCATTTCCCCGTTCAACATCCCAGCTCATTAATTCACAGCACCGTCTTCCGTCACTACCTTCATGTTCTAATAAATGGGGGCTTTGAAAGGCTCGCTAGCTGGTATTGAACCCGGCATTTTACACATGGACTTGTAAATTTGTGGGTGCTGGAGGTTTTTAGCTCCATATACGACAGTTTATCTTATCAGCCAGTGGTCGGCAAAAATTGCTCAAAATAAAGCATTCTCAAATCCTGTATTTTATTGATTTTGCTGGAGGACCTTTACTTTTGCAAATTGCTTGACTTATCCCTTTCTAAAAAAATTTTAAAGCTTTAATGGTGTTAGAAAAACAAGCTCTGGAGACAGTGCTGTAGCACTAATGAGGCAAGCTCAACTTCATAGCCACCCCTTGACTGTTCTCTTCTCCCTAGGCCTGATCTCTTCGGTTTAGAGGAAATAGGATTTCCCCCGCAGGAAATAGAGAGCCACGGTACCCGATGCCTGACAGGGCAGCATCGTGCCTGGGTCCGTGTTCCTCATGCACCTTCACCCGAATCTCAGGGAACTCTAGGACTCTTGGAACCAAATGCTGGGGAAACCTGTCTCTAGCTGCTGAAATCCCTTTGATTTTATGAATAAACATTTTCACATAGTTGGGCATTTTGTTCTCTGAGTTATTTGTTTTCAAGTAGCAAGAGTTTCAGTACTAAATTACATTGAAACAGTCTCCATACCTGTATTCTGCCGGCCTAAAGTCCTATTCTTAAGCCCTTGCATCGAAAAAATTTGTGAGCTTTGGATGAATCAGAGCAACAACGTGGGGCTGCTATGGAAATTTTGAGGCCATCAGGGATTGCCTGTTCACAGGAAAATGTGCTGAGGAAGCTGGACCGACCAGGCATGGCACAGGAAGGGATCCAATTATTTGCCAGCATTGCAGCTCATTTATTTAGAGTCCCAGCCCAAGCCCAAGGCCGAATACTCAGGCCCAGCAGTTTTTGGCGGATGTGGGCAGAGGGGAGGAGAGAGGTTCCAGAACGGCACAGCTGAGAGCCTGGGCTTAGATGTACCAGCTTTATGAGAGCTGCCCCCCCCCCGCCCTGCGCCCGCCTTGTGCTTCAAGAGGCCTCCACCGTTGCGTCCCCTGAGGCTTCTTGGAAGAGCCATCCACGGCAAGTCAGTTGCCACCCACCAAGCGTCCTTCCTCACCACGCCCAAGAAGGCCTAACCTGGGTCTAAAGACAAGATTGTTCTGGCCACCCGCGGACAGATCCAGTGGGAAAATGGTTTGTAAAAGTGGCTGACGTGGGAAACACTGCTTGAGGCACATGGTCTTGTTCAGTTCAGCAAAGGAGTCTTGAACAAGTAGCTTCAGGTCCAAACAGTGGCTGCAAGGGACGGGAAGGCTTTGCATTGTCTGGAGGAGGAAGAGGAGGGAGCAGAAAGTAAGAGGCCCAGAAATGGCGTGGTTGCCACGGACTGGGCCTGGGGAGGCTTCCTTTCTTTCTCTGCAGAGAGGCTGGGGACACCTTATAACTCAAGAGAGGTCTCACTGTACATCTGCAAGAAGGGAAGTTGCATCTCGTGAGGGCCTGTGATGCATGGGATAGAGATGGAAACTTATTGCTGAGAAATTCCTGCAATGCGCAGGCCATTAGTCAGTAGGCCTCTGAGAATGCCTGAGTCTTTCTCTTTAGCCCAGGTCGTCCTCCTACGCTCTAGCTGACATATCTGATTGCCACAGCCATCTCTACTCAACTGTGGCTCAGCCGCCCTCTCCTTTCTGCTGGGTCCTTTGCCCATGCCTTGCCTTCCCTTATGTGCCCCTCTCAGTGAGCAGGAGCCCCATCTATCCAGTCACCCGGCCTGAGAGACTTCCATCTTATACCTCCGTCACTCACTCATCCCTCTCCACTTGGCCTCATTGCCTCCTCATTGCATCCTTATCGTCCACGCCACTGCCACTAACTTAAGCCAGGCCACTGCCACCTCCTGGAGCTCCGGAGCAGCCTGGCCAGCCTTTTCCTGATCGTCTTCACAGCAGTTGGTGAAGCTTCCACTGCCCAGTGCAGCCTCCTCCTTCCCCATGGTCCCCCCACACCCTCGGTGCCACTCATCACCGGTGGTCCTTCTGCCCCCCCACTGTGAGCTGTGATCTCCCTGGGGCCAGACACTCGTCCCTGGTAGTGTCCCCAGCACAAGCATGGCACCTGGTGCATGCCACTCACTGATGGGAAAGTAGTGAGTGAGTGGATTTGGACTTGCAAATATGTCACACAGGCGGTCCTGGGCATATTTTTGAAACGTGAGTTAGAGAAGAATAACATCCCACCTTGAAAAAGCTGGATGTTGACTCTTCCACCAAGAGTGAGTGGCTGAGAGAAATTTGAAAGCAGTCAAGCTGAAGAAGACTTCAGGAGTTCAGGAAATTGTGGGTGTTGAGAGCTTACCATTCGCCCCATGGGGAGATGGGTGGGTCTTTGGGGGTGGAGAACACTTTGTCGAGGTAAGGCACTGTTATTGGTGTCATAAAGCAAAAGGAGGCACTTTCCAGAGAAAAGTGGAAGAAGTTAAAATACACTAGCTAGTCCAAGTCAGAGGGAAATGTTCTCTCTGTTGCAGGAAGCGAGGCTGAAAATGCTCCAAGGCAGGCTGCACGGGCTAAGACGGGTGCAAGGGCAGAGAAGGTGAGGTGCAGCAAACTCCGGGAAGGGAGGTCTCTTGTAGAACACCATCCACAGGTGTGTGGAGCTGGCCTCAAGGCAACTTGGAGTTACTTATTCTTCCTTTGTTCAGAGTCATTTAAAAATAGTCCCTGCCTAAGCCCTGAGGCTCCACAGGAAGGTCCAGGCACCTGCCCGAAAGCTGAGCTGATTTGTGGTGGCGGCAAAGGCTGCCACGGAGAAGAGGGGATCCCACCACCGCGGGAAGGAGGGCCTGGAGCTGACCAGGCCTCCGCGGGCACGTGCTCCCCATCACGGACCTCTCTCTCTTTCACACAGTCTCCATACAGAGTGCCTGCACCCCGTGGATCAGATTTAGAGGGTCTCTGTGCCACCAGCTTGCTTCTAGTCTGAGTCTGCAGGGTTAGGCTTCTTATGAGGGCATAAAAATTGTTTGAATTGCTCACATTTCCCCTTCATAGGCTTCTCTGCCTTCAGAAGATGATGCAGACAGTAGGGCTCCCGTTTACCATATGGGAGGCCCCGGGTTCGGTTCCCGGGGCCTCCTGGTGAAGGCAAGCCCGCCCGCACGGCGTGGTTAGCTGACCCAGCGAGCACAAGCAGCAAGGGGGGGATAAATGAATAAATAAATAAAATCTTTAAAAAAAAAAAAAAGATGATGCAGAAAAAACTCTCAAAGTTTGATGAGTCTCCATCTGTGTAATGCGTGTGTGTGTGATTCTCTGCATGTGTACAGTCACACGTGTACTATGTGAGTCTTTGTATACACAGAGTGAGTCTGCATAGGCAGATACGTGCTCACGTATGTGAGTGTGTCTCTGTACATGTACACACGTGCGCATGTGGCTGTGAGTCTCCTAAGTGTATATACGTGCATGTGTACAGGAGTGAGTCCCTATGGGGTCATGTGTGTATATGTGTGAGTCTCCATATAGGTACGCACGTGTGTACATGAGGGAGTTTCCGTATGTGACTATATGTGCGTGTGCATGTGTATGGCGTGCACTGGGGTTAAATGGGAAGATTGCAGTCCAGGAGAAGACAGATCTCTGGCCCCCAAATCTTATGTGATCTTGGGCCAGTTCCTTCACTTAACTTCTTTTTCCCTCTTTGATGCCCGATGGCATTGAGCCTGACGGCCTGTAAGGTCCATTCTTGCTCTCACACTCCATGTTGTCTGAGTGTGTGCTTCTCTAACTCTTGCATGAAATGATACATTCTTAGATGGCAGAGACCACGTTGGCTTCTTTCTTGCTCTATTTCCTCGTCTGAAGGTAACAGCCCTCCCCAGCCGCCCTCGGGAGATTGAGGAACTCTGCTTCTCCCGCCTCCACGTCCAGGCAGCTCGGGGCAGACAGAGGGCGGGGGTCCTGGGAGGGCTGAGCCCACCTGCAGGGCGGCCGCCGGGGCTCCGACTCGGGGAAGCGCAGACCCGCTCCTCGTTCAGGGCTCCGGGAGGCACAGGCCTCCCCTCTGTGTGGAGCCCCATGGCGAGTGTGTAGGTGACAAACGCCCCCCGCCGCCCCAGGTCCCGGAGGCCCCACGTCGGCTAATTGCTCCATCCTTAGTTTAGAACCAGACGAGCCTCCTAGAAGGGAAACCCCGCAAACACTGCTCTTCCCCATCAGGAAAAAAATGGCCTTAGGTCGGTGAAGAGGGAAATTCTTGCCTAAGACTGTTCTTTGGGCGAAGGCCTTTCCCTTGTCAGCTCGGAATGAGGAGGCATCCACGTGGTTCTTGTCAGGAGCTCACGCACGGGCTATTCTTGGTCACCTAAATTGCTCCCCTTAGCCATGTCGAAACCACTGCACTTTGAGACATCTTCTGACATCTTTAGCTGCTGGTCTGCCTTCACGTTCCAATTCAACAGAAAAGAGAGAGAAACAGAAAATAATTAGTTTTAGATTTTGTCCCTGGGAAATGGTAGACAAAACATGCCTATAAGCTACCTGGCAATTCCCATCCTGTTTTGGTTCATTGCTCAGACTTTTTATTAAATAATGGCATGGCTGGGTTTCCACCCCCCCCACCCCCCACCCAGCCCCCCGAGCCAAAAAACAAAACGTAACAACAACAAAAGCACATTTAATTTCAACCCATCTGTCTTTTGTCAGAAAAAAACATCTTTAGTTTTCAATAACTCTGGCATCAGCGTGGGTTTTGTTTCTTAATAGTTAAGCCTGAAATATAAGAAAGAATTTTATTTTAACTCAACAACTGTTGCCTCTGGGATGGATTCTTTGCTGCTGCAGCAGAGGACACGTGGGAAGCCGTTTTGCTGTAGAGGCTGAAAGGAGCTGCGATGCACCAGCTGGTTGTGTAGCCGAGTTAGAACACTTTCTGGTTTACAACACTTGTCTTCGCTCCACTGACTTCGATAACTTTTCATTTTTAAAAAATTCTCGAGTTAAAATACTTTTCCACTCTACACTATAGGTGGCAATTGTCTTGTCAAGATTCCTTATCAAAACATGCCCTTCCTTACAGATGAGAGAAAATGCAATGAGTGAAAACAGAAATATTTTGGTCCCTTTTTCTAGTCCGTGCCTCAATGCTTACAGAACCCCTGCTATACCACAGGGCTGGAGGCAAATCATTCCTATTTTGAAAAACTTAATTCATGGAGAGCCAAAACACTTGTTCATTTCTTTATCTGTTCTTCTTTTGTGATTGTTTTTTCCTCCTCCCCTCCCTTCCTTTTTTTTCCTTCCTGTCCTTCTGTCCCTTCTCTTTCATTCTCTTACTTTTCATTTCTTTCTTTCCTAAATGTACACAGTCTGCGCCATAGGTGATTATTCCCCAGGTTAACATTATCATTTTTCGTGGCCTGGTTAGAATACAGACAGATCAAGTTGCTTGCAGAGTCCTGGCAGCAAACATACATCTCCATATGGACAGATTATCATCTGTCCTCCATAAAGACAGATTAAAGATTAGTGGGAGGGAAAATCTTGCTCTGGCTCTGAATCCCCAAGGTAAAAGGAATGAGTAGGGTGGATGTAGAACATCAAGCAGGGGTTTCCGCCCATGGTTAAGACAGAAAAGTGGGTACTAGATTTGCCCTCCTACTGTAAATAACTAAAAAAGTGGGCAAAATATGTGAAGTGAATGTTTTCAGACATTGAAAATAGGCAGAATAGGGCTTGATTCCTGACAGAAGGAAACAAATGAAGTGAGTCCTATGATTGCTTCAGCATTGTGCCTGCAACATGGAGGTCTCCCTGAGATGACAGTTTGGGGAAGCAGAGGTGGCTGGAATATTGGGCAAGATACCAGAGAAGAGGGAGCCACACAGAGAAAGCGCTCCAAACATCTGCATGGAGTCCCCTTGGCTGTGTACTAAACTGTGCATACAAAGGGTGAAACTCAATTAGGTCAGGAAAAAACAACTTCTGGGAAGCTATAATATGAACAATTCCCAGGTCTCACACAGGGCAGGGAATCATTTAAGTTCTGCCCAGGCAGGGTGGAGATATCTTGTTTAAAACCTGAGAAATTCTGTAAAGACTCCAGAAAAGTCATCTGTCCTAACAAAACTTAAAATAAGCCTCAAAAGGACCAAGCAGTACACAAGCAACTTAATTGCTTGTCAAATCAAAATTAAACACTATTTAAAGGAAGAGAATAAAATCCAGACATTCAATAACATACATAATGTCCAGCATCCAATAAAAAATACTAAACATGTGAAGAAGCCAGGTACTGTGACCCATAATGAGCAGGAAAGTCAGTCAATAGAAATAGATCTAGGAATAATAGCTGCAGATGATGGAATTAGCAGACAAGGACTTCACAACTAATTGTTCTGAATATGCTTAAAGATTTAAAAGAAATCAAATATAATGAGAATGGCTACCTAAACATCAGAAAAACATATACTTCAGGACGAGGGATATTACCAGAGTTGAAGATAGACATTTCATGACAATAAAAGGGTCAATTCATAAAAAAAACATAAAAAGTCCTAATGCCGGGAAGCAGTTATGGCTCAGGTGACTGGGATTCCACCTACCACATGGGAGGTCGCTGGTTCAGATCCTGGTGCCTCCTAAAGTAGACAGCGAGCTGTCACGATGGGCAGGCATGGCAAGCTGACACAACAAGAGACACAAGAAGAAAAAAACATAATGAGAGACACAACTAAGCAGGGAGCAGAGGTGGCTCAAGCTATTAGGCACCTCCCTCCCACATCAGAGGCCCCAGGTTCGGCTCCCGGTGCCTCCTAAATAAACAAGGAAGACAAACAGGGACAGCAAGTGCAAAACAACAAGGGGGTAGGGAGAAATAAATAAATAAAATAAATCTTAAAAAAATAATAATAAAAAGCTTTAAATCAAAAAAAGTTTTTTAATTTAAAAAATTTTTAAATAAAAAAAATCTTAATCTGTGTACATGCACCTAATAACAAAGCTTCAAAATACATAAAACCAGTTAATTAGGAAATAATATCATGTGTAGCCACTGCTTTAAATTAGACAGGAAAATATCACAAAGATGTTTACAAAGTCACCTTTATCAGCATAGATTTATTGAGTAAGTATACTATCCTAGGGTATTCTGGGTGACAGGAAACAAAATCAGATTTGGCCTCAAGGAGCTCACCATAGAATTCGAATACAGGACACATACACATTCACTAAAAGACATGTCTCATGTTGTATTTTTGCTTACACTTCTGCCTTTCAGTTTCCGAATTAAATAAAACACTGCACTCTTGTTGGCTGTTTTCCATCTTGAAGTATTAGTGCTTGGCTTTGCAAACACCATAGGAGCTGCTTAGTCATCCCTGTTATTCCCAAATGGCCTAGCCCCGCAGGTTCAGATGGAACTCACAGAGATGGGAACCTAGTGGAGGGCCATTGTTAACATCACACAAGACCAGGATCTCCTACGGAGATGAGCTCCTGCAGACCTCCTACCCTGCTTTCTACTCATTCTCGCCAAGCAGTGTGCCAACATTGCGCTCATATTATGAGAATATTAAAAGAAGACTAGTACTTGGGGTGATTCACAGTCATTATGGATAATTAAACCAGTAAATCCCTACAAAGCCCCAGTTAGGATGGGAAAGTCATTCTAAAATATCCACTGTACACATGCATATTTAATCTTTTCTTAGTTTGGTCATATTTCCCTAGGAAACCACCTGAAGGTAGTGTTGGGATTAGAATGGATTTTTCCTTAAAAAGCCTTTCCATAAACCAAACTCATCTAACAGGAAGAACTCTTTGTTGCCCTTTAGTACATGATTAGATATACTTATGGTCCCTCTTTCCAAGAACGATTAAAGTAGCTTACAAATAAACCTCCTATAGATCTTAGCCAGGTCCAGAAAGGAAAAGGAGTTGCCCAAAAGATATGTCTCTTCTAGTCTTAATGGGAAACGAGAACTGCTCTATGAAGCTTTCCCCAGATTTTCCAGTTGCCCCCTTCTCTGTACAAAGTAGAAAGTATGGACTTTAGAGTGAAATAAATTGAGATCGAACCCAAGCCTTGCAAACTACACTCTGTGTTCTCAGACAATCAAAAAAATTCATGAAGCCCTATGTTCTTCATCTATAACCTACGTCACAGGTGTTTGTATATAATCTATGTAAAATATAATTATATACATACTTATATTATTTCTAAAGTTAGCTCTCTCCTTAATGCTTTCTTCATACCTCTATTATAGAGCTTATCATTCATTACTGTTACATGCCCCTTCTTTGATCTTTTGTGATCTTTAGAGTCTGGGCTCAGAAAGATGGCCATTGTAATTGCTGTTGTGAGGTGTCTGTCTGCCTCCCTCTCCTTGAAGGAAAGGCTGAGCCTTAGTCATGTAAGGCTCTTGCCTGGCACAGTGTTTCACAGAGTAGATGCTCAATATATTATTGTTGAATGAAAGCCTCGCTCTTCTCCAGAAATACTCAACAGGCTCTCCATTGCCTTCTTTAGGGAGGGGGCAAAAAACTACAAATGAAAACAAACTTCATAGGGCTTTATCCCAGCTCCCTCACAGAACTGGTTCTGTTTTAAGCTGAGGCCATAAACACTCCTGTGGGGTACAGGATAACAAGCTTTGACATGAGACCCTGTGTCCAAGCCCTTGCCCCTCCACTTACGAGCTGGGTGACCTTGAGTGATCAAATAAGGAGATGTGTATAAACTGGCCAGGTCAGCTCCTGGCTCAGGGGATGGACACAGTACATTTTTGTCCCTGTCCTCTCCCCAGACTCCTAGCCAGATCACACTCTTAGATATAAAAGTGACCATTTAAGAGTCGATGCCACCTGATCCAACTCCATTCTAGCAACCACTCTATTTTAAACTCTTGTCCCTTTTCCTCATGCTTAATTTTTCTGCCTTGTTGTTTGTCTCTGCTTTCATTTAGAAATAGATCTTGGTAATTGCATTGCTGATTTCTGTGAAGGTAAATGTCTGCCAGTTGTGCTGCAGCAAATGAAACTGAATGTTCTCTACCTTCCTTTCATTTTTACTCCTTAAGAGAAAAATTGAATTAAAACAATTACCCAAGGTCATCCTCTGTCTCTCAAATTACTGTTGTACATGGTGGCACGTTAACTCCCAGACGAACTGACTGTCACCTTCTCTTCGAGACAACTCTGTCAGGGACTTCTGAATATATCTTTCATTTTATAACTAACAGGCTAATCATTTGTCCCAAATCAAAGTGGTTGTGAATATTTGGGTGGTTAGCACTGGACAGTTGTGAGTTTTAAAATAGATCAGATTCTTTCATTCCTTCTTCTAGTGTTTCATGGCAGAGAACAGGCAGAGAGAAATACACAGAGGGGAACATGAGCAGATTTGTCCCTCTTAACAAAAACCATCCACACGAGACAAGTGACATCACAATTACAGCTGCCCAGTGACTTCCTTCCTGACTCCTTCCTTCCTTCCTCCCTTCCTCCCTTCTTCCCTTCCTCCCTTCCTCCTTTCCTCCCTCCCTCCCTCCCTCCCTCCCTTCCTCTCTTTCCTTTTCCTTCTTTCTTTTCCTAAAACAAGAATATATAAGAGAAAGTATCAAGTATAACTAAACCCAAATTTGGGCTTTGGACTGTATTAGGCTTGGAGTTTGGCAAAATGGGAAAGTATTTATTGACACCCTGTTATCCCCTTTTCCCTAACCAGGGAAAACCTTACCTTCCTATAAAAGACTGCTTCTAGGAACAGTGTTTTTAAACTCACACTATGGTGAAAAAGACTGATAAGAATTAGTGTGTTACCTTTCCCAGAGCTCTTTTCATTTTCACCACTTCTAAAAGCCAAAAGATGGCAAGCCAAAGCATGAACATCTGTTATTAGGCAAAGGAAAAGGTGTTTTGAGGCAGGTGATTCTACCCAGGGCCTCTGAAGTTGCCTCGCAATTATCCAGAGAGAGAAACAATTTTAAAAATCATCTCCTTTTTTTTATTATCTCATTTTATTACTTGGAAAAAAAAATGGATGTAAAAAAAATAAAACATCATTAAAAATGTCTAACTGTGGTTGTGAATACTTCACAACCACTGGTCTCACTGGTCTCACAAACAAAGCATACGTTGGTTCCAGATGGACAGGACATCCTGCCCACGCACTTAGCACCGCCTTTTGCTGAGCATTTGATTGCCAAGTACAGTCAGCCTCTGGCTTGCCGTACACCACCTGTGGATCGCTCGGGCCCCTTCCTCCTCCTCCCTGCATTCAGGGATGCTGCCATATGATGTCTGAGGTAATGTGCTTTGGGGAGACCCCTATGGGACATGGAATCCGTTTTCTCCAAGAAACAATGCAATACATGATGGTTTTGAGTAATTGAGATTTAGACAAAATATCTAGCCTTTAGCATTCCCTAGGCTTCCCAAATGGACCCAGTAAAGGTGAGACAAAATGGCCGACTCTGAACATCCAATCCTATGCAAAGCTGAGTTAGGAGGGCTCAACACGCAAGTGACAACCTTTGGTGTACTCTGATAGCTGGTACATCGAGCAAAGGGACAGAAGCACCCTGATTGGCTAGCCCTGCCCAGACACAGCCAGGCCTTTATGCAAAAAGTGGACTAGGTGAAAGAAGCCAAAGAGACAAGTAAAAGTGAACTTAATTGATAAGATTATTGAAAACATCATTCAATAGTTTATTGGAAAAATCACTAGACAGTGCCAAAACTGGAGTCTAGTCGTGGTCTTGTGGGCTTTAGGGGTCATAGGGGAGAAAGGCTGGGAAAAGGCAGACAATAAACAATTGCTGATGCCCAATAGATGAGTGTCACAACAAGTGAGCACAGCACGCTAGGTGAGTATGGACGAGAGGCACCTAACCCTGCCTTGGGAGTAGGAATAGGAAGTCTCGGGGAAAAGCAATTGCTTAGTGAGATCCCCAGTAGGAGAGAGCCAGCCAGGGACAGACGATTAGGAGCCCAAAATGGAGGAAACAGCACAATGCAGATCTCAGAGGGCTTGGAGACCATGCTGGTGGAAGGTGAGTTTTGCTGGAGGGCAGAAGGCAGGGTAGGGGTAGAGTGAAAGGTAGGATGGAAATGTAAGCAGAGCCCAGGTCTCCAAGGGCTTGGTGTGTTCCATGAAGGAGGTAGCATCTTCTCCATTCTGCAGTTTAGAAAGTAAGAGAAAGAACTAGTAAGTGGTTGGAACCTGAATTGAGCCCTGTCCCTGCTTCTTTGAAATCTGAACTGTTTCCACCCCTCTTTGACCAACATGACTGCTTTGGTGAATAATTTTAACTGATTTGATGTCACTAATTAAAAAAAAAAGCAAAACAAAACAAATAAGAAATCATCCATGAAAGAAGTTGGCATATTTGTGGCAAGCGAGTTAATCCCTACTAGACTCCTGTGAAGTTCATAACGAGAAAACAATGTTGATACTGGAAATATTTTCACTAATTCCCTGCTCTGCTGTTGCTTTACTGTGATGTTCTTGGAGGTTGCAGGAGGTGATTTGTCCATACGCATGCCCCATACTGGATTTTCAGGCACAGTAACTCTCAAAACGAGCTCCTTGATGAAAGGTCCGTAATCAGTCATGTGACTTAGGAAAGCGTGGGACTGAACCAGGAAGGGCTCATGGTGGCTGATGTCCACGGGGCTCCCTCCTTCACCTCCTTCTTTATTCAAATATGACCTTGTAGGGGGGCCTCCCCCGGCCACCCCCTAAACCTTGACATTCACTACCCCTTCTCTGCTCTGCTCCGCCCCTTAGTACTTAATGCCACCTAATAATACATTTTACTGAAGTACTTTATCTTGTTTACCCATGCCCCTGGAATGGGATGTCCTTGATGAGGACAGGAATTTTATCTGTTTCATTCGTTGCCATTTCCCCAGAAGAACCGTGTTCATGAAACTAGTCACCAATAATATTTTGAAACGCAATATTATGCTAGAGGGCATTGGTAGTAACAGTGACAAGTGAGAGGGTGACTCTTTCCTAGAAGATGAGAAAATCTGTTGGGTTTGCTTTCAGCTGATACCAGAGGAAGGATGTTCTGAAATAATGCTGAGGACCTGTGAACAAAAAGCAAGGTAATGTTGAGGACTTTTAGTTCCTTCACAAGGAAAACCCCGTTCTGAGTAAGCTGTGGTGTCCGAGCACCCCTTCTCCCTCTACTGTCTGTACCTGCTCATCTGCTCAGTTTTTGAAGGGTGCCTTAACTAATTTCCACAAAAAAGTTAACATAATTTCAAACACTGAAAGAGTAACATCATGCCACCCAGAATATAATAGTCTTTAATATCCTGGACAGCTGAAAATTTTTTGCACTTTTGATACGTTATAGATCAAAAATTCTCTGGCCAGGATAAGGTACGCGTTATCATTTAAGCTCTGCGTCTGGGGCTGGGTGGTGTTGAACCCACCCTTAAATTCACCTGTAAAATTAGGAACGTGGACTCAAGGGGTTTCATAAGGTGACTTCCAGTTCTCAATTTGAAGGAGTCAGAAAGAAGTCTGTGGAAAATGGAACTTTGAGAGTCTCTGAGTTTCTCACTGGGACTGGACTGTATTACAGCTCAGGAGTGTCCTGTGGATTATGAGATATTGTGGGTTGAATTGTGTCCCCCCAAAAAGATACACTGAAATCCTAACCCCCAGTTCTTCAGAACGTGGGTGATTGTGAATGGAATTAGTCACATTAAAATGAGGTCCTGCTGAAGTAGGGTGGGCCATTAATCCAATATGGTGGTGGCCTTCTGAGGAGAGAGAAGACACAGGACAGAAGATGACCGTGTGATGGAGGCAGAGGTGAGTTATTCTGCCACATGCCAAAGAATGCCAAGGGTTGCCGGCCATGCTAGAAGCCTTGAGAGAGGCATGAAACAGATCCTTCCCTATGGATTTTGGAGGGAACGTGGCCCTGCTGACGCCTAACTGTGAGACAATAACCTTCTGATGTTTTAAGCCCATTCAGTTTGTGGTACTTTGTTATGGCAGCTCTAGGAAATTAAGACAGTCGGTTTAATGGATTAATGAATAGCCTCTAACGTCAGATGTTTATTGACCTGCATCCTTCATCTGACATGTTTGCATTGGGCAGGCAAGTTGCTGATTTAATCACTTTCTTTCAAGATCTTAACAGGGTCTTTGGCAAGCATGCCCTCCTGTGACTTATGATTGAGAAGATGGATTTGTGTCTCTCAGAGACTTCTTATAATCCTAGCTTAGCTTAGCTGAGCTGAGCTGAGGTGAGAACAGGGCCTGGAAGCTCTTTTCCTCCTTTGGGAGAGAAGTCACACCACTCTGCTTGTAAGAACCAGCCCAATTTCCATAGAAACCAACTCCCGAGGGTGCTGCTGTAGGTGCCGTTTTGGCAGGGAGAAGACATTTATCTCTGGTGGTGTCTTCTCTGGTGTTGGAAGCTGTGAAGCCCTAGGAACTGGAGCTGGGAATACAGTCCAGGCTTGGGAGCTTTGAGACCCCAGGGGCAGGCAAGGCTCAGCTGAAGGAAATTTCTTCTTTGTACCAGTTCTCTGAGGGGTCTTGTACCTGGTTCACAGTTTGTTAATTTTTAGCTGCAAGTCTTGTTTGGGGGAGTGTGTGTGGGGGGTGCCTCTGCACAGAGATGGTTTCCCTAGATGACTATACCTGCAGTAACACACTGTAACATATAACAGTAATCCGCTGCAGATTTTGCTTATAGATTTACATATGCAGAAGAGATGAATCTGTCAGGCATGGCTAGTCTGTTATGTTGGTGCAGCTGCTGAACATTTGCTTTCTGTCCACAGTCCTGAAAAAGTCATTTAAATACTGAGAACAAGTAAAACATTCAGTTCTCAAATTAGACAATGAAGCTATTCTTATTAAACACATATACACACATGTCCACACACACAGCAAAACAAAACAGATGTCATCACCTCCAAGCTTTCTAGAAGCCCAGTGATATTTTCCTAGGAGTCATTTGTCACTCTGGTGAAAAATAACCTTATCCTGACAGGTTTGTGCGGCGGGACTATGGGGGCCCTAGAGCTCCCATCCCCTGGAGGAAAATCCTCTCCAATCCCCACCTTCTCTGACCCTTTATTTTTGGCAGGTAATAAGAATGAGAGCTAACAGTTACTGAGTGGGCATCAGTGTCTGAGCACTGTTCTAAGTTCTTTAGGCATTTTCTCATTTATTCCACACAATCATTCTAGGGGTTAAGTACTGTGATTTTAAAATGAGGAAACTGATGTACAGAGGGATTAAGTAACTCCTCCAAGATCACAGTCAAGAAGCTAGAATTTTAATCCAGGTAGTCAGACCCTAGAGCTTGAAAGTAGGCTGCCTTCCATAATTATTTTCACATAAGCCAGATGTTTTCTACCCTTTTATTCAAGGCAAGTCTTGCCCAGTGCATAAAAAGTAGCTCAGATAGAAGCAGAGGTGCTCCAATTGAAGTAGAAGGAGTGGGAGTGGGAACAGTCTGGAGGGTTGACCCACCCACCCTGTCCACTTTTCCCCTCCACGTTCCACTCTTGAGTCCCTAGGGCCCCTAGGAACCCTTTCGGAGAACTCTTGTTCTCAACGAACACTTCATTGGCATCAGCTTCTCTTCTCTCTAGTAAGTCCTTACTATTAGTTTTCATTTATTGAGAACCTCTTATGGGCCAAGTAATGTGCTCATACGTCATTTAAATTATCCTGAATTCTCAAATAACCCTGTAAACTAAGTATTGCTATTCCCAATTTATAGATGGTAAAACTGAGGCCTAAACAATTTGCCAACATCACTAACCTAGAGAAGCAAAGGGGAGTTGAATAGCATATGGAGCTACTGTTGCCTTTCCATTTTGCTAACTTCTTTTATTCTGCGAACTAATTCCAGGTTGGCACCTTTCATAATTCATCCATATACATGCCCCGGACTCTCACTGTGTATCTTTTACATTGGGCCGAGCACAGTACTCTCTTCCCTCCACTCCATAAATTCCCAAACTCCTGTTCAGATAAATGGTAGCCTCTCCATCAATACTGGAATAATTTTACAGAAGCATGGCCACGTGTTTGATGTCCCAGTCATATCCTCGTTCTCCTCCTCTTATGTCCCCATCTTGCTTCCTGAAGCCATTGGGGTTAGGATTTACTGTATTCCCAGTATAAGAGAGAGGGAAAAAAGGAGAGGAAAGACAACGAGGGAGGAAGAAGAGCAAAAGTGACAAGAATGGGGAGGAAGACAACGTTGGCTGCGTGGAAGACAGCAAAAGGAAAGACAAGGGGTCGAGCCCAGAGAAACAGACCCTGAGGTGAACCAGTCCCTGACATTTGTATAGCTCTTTATATTTTAAAACTGTTTCCATGTCTTATGACATCATTTTGCATATCACAACTACTCTGAGTAGGGTAGAGGACACAATCTTTTTTTCTACTTTACTGATGAGCAAATTGAGGTGTGAAAAACTGCGGACCATGTAGTTCTAATTTAGTCCACATTTGGAATAGGCTATTTACATCACACAGCATCACTTAGTAATTCCTTCCTGGCATTTCAGTTTTTAAGCCAACCTCATGCACAATCTATAAGGAAACAAAGATTTTTCCTTTACTTTATACTTGAACCATGACTGATTCAATATTTTTATTTAACCATAATTTCTCTAGAATTCATCACTCGTGTCAAAGCCTTTGACTAAAATACAGCAAAACTACTCTTCCCTTTAAGGGGGTCAAAACGTTTCCTGTGGCTGGGAATGTGCCCTGTGGGTAACGATGAAAGCAACTTTGTTGTAGTCTTCCTCTGGGAATCTTTCAAGGGTTATTACTAAAGTCAAGAATAGATCAGAAATGAAGAAAAGACAGGAATATAAAGAATGGCTTTAATGGGAAATTGAAATCATTCCTTTTCAAGTTCACAAATTTCATCTTGATGATAGATCTCTAGCTTTGCAGGGTGGATTCTGCCTAGATACAAAGGTGACAGCCACGATAGGATTTTCATACATCTGTCATTGATATCAGCAGGTCCATACAGTGATATTTTATTGCCATTTAATGGACATTTATTAAGCAGATTCTGTGTGAGCGGCCCTGGGTGAGAGGGGGTTGAGTGATACAAGAGGAAGATATAATCCTGGAAGGTTTTACAGGCTTGTTAGGGAATTGCAATCCCATTGATGTCAGTTATTCCATATCCATTGTATGTTAGGTACTTTCAAATTCATTACTTCATCTGTGTAATGACTTACCCAATCACTAAGTTGCGGCCCTGGGGTCTCTAAGTGAAGAACTCTTTTCACTAATCCACACAGAAAGCAACTAGAGAATAACTGTGTTACTGTCTAAAGTCAGGTCGAGAGTCCAAGGTGCAGATTTAGGCTTGCATCAACATTATAGGAATTCAGAATGAGGGCAGACCTTGGGGTTAGTGTTATGGTAGGTATAGAGAAGATAAGACGTGAACATTTAGGAGTCCTTTAACAAGCGAAGATGGTGTGTGCATTTGTTTTCTAGGACTGCTGTAACAAATTACCACAAAGTAGGTGGCTTAAAACAACACAAATTACTTCTCTCACAATTCTGGAGGCCAGAAGTCTGAAATCAAGCTGTTGGTGGGGCCGTGCTCCCTCGGAAGGCTCTCGGGAAGAGTCCCGCTTGCCTCTGCCCAGCTCCTGATGCTGCCCGGCATTCCTGGGCACTCCTTGGCTTGCAGCGGCATCACCCCAGTCTCTGCCTCCAGCAACACATGATCGTCTTCCCTTCCTTGTGTGTCTGTCTGTCTTCACGTGGCCTTCTTATGGACCCCCGTCAGTGGATTTAGGGTACACCCTAATCTAGTATGACCTCATCTTAGGTTCACTAATTACGTTAGCAAAGACCGTATTCCCAAATAAGGTGGTTTTTTTTAGGTTCCTGGTGGACGTGAATTTGGGTGGAAGGGGAAGGGGAACGATTCGACCCAGTAGACTGTGGAAATATTGTCAAGAAGGAAAGGGCTTTTAAATAGAGAAGTTTACTATTCTGGTTACCAGAAGTTTTCTTTCCTGGGTTACAAGTCGTCGCTTCTGGTATATCCTGAAGCGTCTGCCTGTCTTGGTGGAGACATATGAGCAAAGCTGTGGGCCTGGAATGCCCCAAGAGAGTAAGAATAGCCCACAATGCGAGACCACGGGATGCTGCCCGCGATCCTCTGGTTGCTGCAGTTGTCAGGAATGCTTTGTCTCAGAGGCCAACAGCTTGGGGCCATCTCTACTCAGACAGAAAAACTGACCTCCTCCTGGGCTCAACCTTCTCTTTGATATCCCCAAGCCTCATCTCTAAGGCTTTTTGTAGCTAAAATATATTTATTCCTGCCAGCACTTCCCATCTCCTTGGAAAACACAAGCTTCCAAGGTCTGCAGCAGTGTTGAGTTGGCGACATTTTGCAAGCATGGAACATGTGGACTTGCTGGGGTTCCTCATTGTTACATTGAACTACAACGTGCCCATTGTGGGTGAGTACCAGGAGACCTCCAAACCTCTTGCTGCTTTCATTTTCCTTGCGATTTTAGACCGAATCCTTCTTAAAGGGTCAAGTTATTTCCTAGTTTTCAGTTTGGCTGGCCACCCTCCAGGAGAAACACTTGCATGTTGCTGGAGGCAAGGGGCTAGGAGGCCAAGCTTTGCGCTAACTGCGCCCCGATTCACCATCATTGAAGGACATCCTGAGAAAGATGATGGTGTGAGTATTACTTCTCTCACAGGACTTCTTCTCCCTCACCGACATGCAGGGCTGCATCTAGAGGCTAAAGCAGGTGGAAGGGGTATTTTTGGGAAACTATTCTCGGGCTTACATTACCAGGGAAATGGGGAACACAGTAAAAGTTAATGAGGAATGGAAACCTGGATAATGCTTTTTTCTTATTCATCCTTTTAGTTTTTCTTTATAAAGCTCAAGTTAAAAAGATTAGTATTTTCTCTTGTGTGCTTCAAACCAAAACTCGATTTAAGTTGAGTTTTATTTTTTAACATAGAAAGTAATAAAGATTTCTGAGTTTGAGTCAAACAAGTCAAATTTTAGGGAGGCGGGTAATGGGTTTCATAGAAAAAGGGTGTCAGAAAAGTATGATGATATGCCTGAGAAGTGGGTGGTTGATGCTTTCTTACTCATTGTTTTATAGAGTTTCAACAAAATGAACTTGTTCTTAAAAGTGTAAGTCAACGATTTTATCACATAATGATATTGTTTGTTGAGTTTAACTAATTTTGCTTATAATAGTGTTTTGCTTTTCTGATATCAGGTGATGTTTTCTCTATCTTGTCACAAAGCACAACATTTATAATTTTTTTTTCTTTTTTTTTTTGCTGAGTATTTATCATGTTCCAGACTTGTTGACCCATGACACAAAAAGAGGGCTTTAAAGTAATTTTTATCTTCTAGGTTGGTTTCACTGATTTGTGATAAGTTGAAGAGAGACAAACCTCATTAGTTCACACTGGAATGGGGGAAAGGAGTTCTGAATTATTGAAAAATCTAAAAAATTAAATGTTCTTAAAGAAATTCAATTTCAAGGACAATGGAGCAACATTAAATACAACTCTGTAATAAAATAGAAATCTTGTGGCCCATTATCATAAATAAAGAAAACAATGAAATTAGCAGCATCTATTTGCTACAGAGTTAGAGGAATGTGCTAACAGTCTTAAACACAGGTACCTTCTAAGAAGAGTAAGATCTTACTTACATCATTAAGTTGCCTAGAAAACAGTTCTTTCTAGATAGTTCTGTCCAGGTGACATTACCAGACGATGAAATTAGCAGAGTTGGATTAAAACATTGTTAGCATATAATCTTTTAAAAGTCTGCTAATCTCCAAAAGCATTTTGCAAACAGGTGGGACACATTGAAAGTACTGAGTCAATTTTGTCAATATCTGTCAAATGAACTAACTAGCTTATACTGGTGCTGTGGTATTGATTTCTCAGTTTTCCACTCTCAGCTGCAGTAAACACTGGAAACTGTTGTTAGGATGAAATATATTTATAAGCAGTGACGATGTCATTCATTCCTGCTGCTTCTTTTCTAGGGAAGATCTGGCTTATCTTCATGATATTTTTGAGGATGCTGATGATCATTTTGGCAGGGTACCCAATCTACCAAGACGAACAGGAAAGGTTTGTCTGTAATACGCTGCAACCAGGATGCTCCAATGTTTGCTATGACATCTTCTCTCCGGTATCCCATTTTCGGTTCTGGCTGATTCAGAGCGTGGCTGTTCTCCTGCCCTACGCTCTTTTCAGCATCTATGTGCTGCATGAAGGCACCGCTCGTGCGGCCGGCGGGCCCTGCCGGGAAGATGGCGGTGCAGCTGGCCATGGCCTCGCTGACCAGGCCTCTGGGGAGGGGCGCAGTCTCAACATCCCAGACTTCTCCTCCGGCTACATTGTCCACCTCTTTCTTCGGACTCTGATCGAGGCAGCTTTTGGTGCCTTGCATTATCTCCTCTTCGGGTTCTTGGTTCCAAAGAGGTTCTCTTGCTCCCACTCTCCTTGCACCAGCATGGTGGATTGCTACATCTCTCGGCCCACGGAAAAGTCCATTATGATGCTTTTCATCTGGGGGGCCAGTGCTCTCTCCTTCCTGCTCACTGTCGCTGACCTGCTCTGCAGTGTGCGGAGAAGGCTGGCGAGGCGGCGAGGCTCCACACAGAAGGCGGAGAACTCCTTGCTCAGGAAAGGGGACAATGTCTTGAAGTGTCCCCCTGGCCAAGCTGAGAAGCGAGTGGCTTCTCAGAGCCTGGGGAGGAAGCCAAGTCAGATCAGTGAGGGTGGTAGGTGGGAGGCAGAGGGGGTCTCTGCTATCCCTGGCATGTGGCCGGGGGAGGAGGGCGCCAGGGCCTACTTGAACTGCCCCAGTGAGAAGTCCGGTGTGTCGGGGAGGGTGGAGCTTCCAGATGAGGTGGAGAGTGAGGCCACGTCCTCAGCCAGCAAAAGGAGCGAGGGCCACCCTAAGTCACAAGAGCTCCCCTCAGCTCCTCGGAGCCGCATGGCCGGGCACTACTCACCCAGTCAGCCGCAGCCCACCCACCTCCTGGCAAACTCTGGCAGTGCTACCCACCTGAGAACCAAAAAGTCCGAATGGGTATGAGGAGAACCCTGACAGCTCTAAGTGAGCCCCAAGTGGCAGCTGGACCCAGCTGTCCAGCATGGGTGCCTACCCTCCCAGTCTAAAGGAAATACCCATGGCGATGCAGACTCACTTGGACACTTGTAAAATCTTATCATGCCAGTAAGTTCCCAGAGAAGATTAACAAGCAGAAAGACAAGCTGCCCTGGAGACATGCGAACTTTATGGGAAACACTGATATATTCTCAATACAGAGTTAATTTAGATCAGCTTTCTGTTGAAAAAATTATTTGACATTCGATTGCTGCCTGGAGGCTAAAATGATTAATTGAAAAGTGTCAGGTTACTGATTATCTTTAGACTTATATATGTGCTACACTCTGACTGGCTCCTTTGTCTTATTCTGTACCAGCGGTATGTGATTATAATGTAAAGCATTTTCTCTTACATTAATAGAACTCATTTATGTTTTCTGATGAATTATGATGAGGTTTTCTGTTTTTGTTTCTCTTCCTGGATGAAGAGACATATGTTATGCATGCCATCAGGAGAGACATAGAGTAAGTGTTGAATTTCTCCAAACCCCTTTAATAAAATCCATGCTGATTGCATTGCGTTATCACACTTCATACTTCATCCTGTTCTGGGAGAAATGAGAAATGGTGTGTGTGTGGGGTGTGTGGCTTAAAACCTATTGGTTTGGGGGGCATCTCATAGGGTACAAACAGCATGTGGGCATCAGGTGCCCAGGATGTGGGGTGGCTGCATGGCTGGCTTAGTTGTCCCCTGGTGTGTGAGTGTTGAGGGACTGTCCTCATCCGTGAGAGGGCTTGCTTTTGTTGTTGACATGTGGCAGTAGATTTGTCACAAGTTTTCTGGTCCAGGTTTTGTCTGTGTCCGTTAGAGAGTTGTACAGATCACGTTCCAGTGCTCTGTGGCATGTGTGGTCTGACTTTGCGCCTTTTGCGTGTACACTAGAAACTTACCAGTGCCAGGACTTGGGATGAGCCTCACAAGAGCCCCCTGCGCTTCCGGGCACCGTTCTGGTTTGGGTTTGGAGCTTCCACAGCTAAGCGTGAAAGCGCGTGAGGTCCTTCGCATCCCTTAAGCCACGCGACAGGGGCAGGTGGGAGGACCCAGTAGAGCGGAGACTGCTGCGGGGCAGGGCAAACCCGCTCTCAAACGCCTTCCTGGAGACAGGCAAAGGGCCATCTGTGCATTGTTTTAGAATAGACTGACACCCTCGGGTCCCCAAACACGGGCCGCCTGAGAAAGAGGAAGCCCCTTTACCTCAGCACATACGAAAAAATCACGGCTGCACTCATGAAAACACGGGCTACTTTTAACTGTTCTAACGAGGACCTTGACTCTGAAATGTCCGCCAGCATGGAGAATAGCAGCCTGCTTGTTTCTACAGGGTGCTGAAGCAAACGGTTAAAAACTAAAAGCCACCCCAAATCGGTCGTGGCATAAAGTTAGCCGAATGACTGTACTTATTATTATTATTATTTTTAAACCTATGTAGTAAATCTCTCTCTCTCTGTCTGTGTCTCTCTCTGGTTCTTGCTTCTCAATCTGCTGAAAGCCATGGGCCCTTTCTTCAGTACTTAGATCAATGCCTGGCACATAGCAAGTGCTCAGTAAATGTGATTTTGGGATCTGATATTCCTAAAGTTTTCAGGGGCAAATCTGGTTCTTGTGCCTTGTAGCAAGTGACCTGCTGAGCACAGTCTTAGGGATATAAGAATTCTTTAGAACTGCACTGCCCTTTTAAAAAGGAAGCTCACAGTCCCCTCAAAGCACGCCCAATGAGCATTGATAATAACTGAAGTGACAAAAAGGAAGTCAGAGCAACAAATATTGGTGGTGTGTCCCCTGTGCAGGTGCCCAGATAATAGCTGGGGAATGAAGGTGGCAGGGACAGAGCTGGAGCTCCCTCTCAGCATGGCTGTACTCCTTCTACCTCTGGAATCCATGCTCAAGTTTGGATTTACTGTGTGTGTGTGTGTGTGTGTAATTTTATTTGGGTGGCATTGGGAAGGGCTGCTTTGGCCTCTCTGTTGATGTTCAAAATCCCGCCATTAAAGAATCAGTGCACTGAGTTTGTCCCATGGGAAAATGTGAAAACTCCCAGGAGGAATGGGGGACAGGAAGGGAGAGGTGGTGGACCAAGGATAGATCTGAGTTCTGATCCCATGTCCACTGTTACGTCACAGGTCACCTCACTCCTGTGACCCAGACTAGAGGACTCCTTAGTGTTCTAAAAGTGTAGGACCCTGTCAACAAGATGTGAGGCTGTCGGCCATTTAAACATTAGTAGGAGTTAATTTACTAGGCCCCTCAGTGCAGGTTTTGATAAGATGAAAACGCTACAGACAGGATAGTCACGCAAGTCCTGAGATGGACTGCCATGGAAGAGAGATGGGGGATCCCATGGAAAATGGGGGAGGCTCCGAGGACAACTCACTGATGCCACACGCTACTGAGTGATGGCAGAGGGGTGTGTGGACAGACATGGGGACCGTCGATGTGACCACATCCTGTGAGGAGCAAGATGGCAGAGGAGGCTTTGAGGGTTATGCACCGGGGTTGACAGTGGTGTGACGGGGATGCCTTGTCAGAATGGGGAGGGGGAAGCATCCGTCCCCCTTTTTCTCACACAGGCTCTGCAAATCTCTCCCTGGGTTTTTAACCTTTGTTTGAAGACTTGAAGATCTTTTCTAGTCATTTAGGGGAGGAAAAAGTCTTAGACTGTTGCCAAAATTTAGAAAATCACACGAATATCCTCTTTCTTGTCTTTCTAAGATTTCAATCTGCTTCTCTGCATCTTTGGTACACTAAATGGATGAAAGATGGTTCGCGGATTGGCATGTTGTCTGTCTTAGTTTGCCACAGGGCTGCTGATGAAAAGTACCAGAAATGGGCTGGCTTTTATAATGGGAATTTTATTTGGGGTAAGAGCCTACAGTTCTGAGGCTGTGAAATGTCCAAATTAAGGCATCAGCAGAGATGCTTTCTCATCAAAGTCAGCTGCTGGTGATCCTGGGGTCCAACTATGTGGTGAAGCAAAATGAGCACCGATCTCTGCTGAGATCCCTGTCTTCCCATCCAGAATCTCAGAATCTGTCATCTCCCAGAGTTCAGCTGTGGGCGAGCAGGCATAGGGCTTGTCTCTTTTCAGGCCTCTCAGTCTCGGCTGCTCTGCTTTCCCTCTGAGTTCAGCCGTGGGTGATCAGGCATATGGCTCATCTCCTCAGCCTTTGTGGCTCTGTGGGCCCAGGCTACTGGGGGCTTAGTGCTTCAGCTTTGGTTGCTAGCGACCCTCGACTCCTCTCTCACATGGCAGGATAGAAAGTGGCAGCTTCTTTTTTTCACTGTGTCTCTCTCTGTCTCCATTTATATAAGACCCAGCAAGAGGGCAGAGACTCAACCTGAGTCAGGCCTCACTGACATAGTCCAATCCAAAGTAAGCTAATCAAGTGATCTAAAGTGACTCTAATGCAATCTAAAGGGTACCACACCCACAGGAATAGATTAATTTAAGAACATAATCTTTTAGGATTCAATAAAGAACTTCAAGCTGTCACACCATGCCACAAGAGAGCTACCGAGTTGCCCATTGCCTAGGGCAGAGGCAGTGAGCCAGTTCAGGTAATGGCAGCTGCTCTCACAAGGTAAACCCAATCTTAGCCAATCCCTAGTTGATGGGCAGCTCTTCTCTGGGCAGTTCAGGGCTCCTGCCATCTGTGGCTCCATCGTCTTCCACTTACAGCTGCCGCAGTGGCTGTGGAGGGGACGTGAGCTGTCTCACACACGTGGTGCTGGTGCAAAGCACTTCTGGCCTTGTTATTGGTAACCTCAGTCCTAACTGCAAGGGGCTCAGGCCCTGGAAAGTCTCAGGGTTGGAGACAAGAGAAAGGAGGTGATGGTGATGAAGAGAACCTTCTGAATTGTGTCTAAAACCCAGATCTCTGTAATTCCTGCCTGTCTTCTTTTAAGTTCAATCATTTTCCGTAAAAAAGGCTCGTCAGTTGGTTTAAGTGCTTGCGTGTTTTAGTTTAGTGTGTTGGTCTTCGCACAGTATGAAAAGTTCATTAGAGAGTGCCCAAGTCTAACTTTTCAGGGACTTTAATTCAGAAATCTCTTCCCAGGCTAGTGTCCAGGTGGATTCTGACGTGGTCTGGCACTGACGCCAATCCTCTGGTGGAATCCAAATTCTGAACCGACCAGTACAACTTGCTACCTGCCGAGGCAAAAATGAAAGGCTGATTATGAGGATTAATGAGATTATGCTTATAAAGCAGTTTGTGCTCAGCCAAGAAAATGGTATTTATGGAATTATAAAATTCACTTTTTTTTTTTCCTTTTATAGGGTGTTGCAATAACTGTGAGAACTTATTTTTAATTTTTGGTGTTTAAATATGGTTTCAGGCAAGAAATGACGAGGAGGCTGGTGCTGTACCATTGAGAGAGGGGACATCTGGGCTTCTCAGGCCAGGCTTGCTGGAGGGCTCAGACAATGGAACGCCCCCCGCTCCCCGCCCCCACGGCTTTGACATTCCAATGCCAGGGGCTGGGTTAGCAGCGGAGCCTGGTAAATCCTGCCAGCTGTATTTGGGTCGTGGTGGGGGATTAATGTTTCCTAGAAACGGAACAGATGTTATCCCCCCTCACCCCGTCTGCAATATATGTATCTATGGTCTTTTTCCTCCCGTCAATCATGGAGTAAATCTCTTCCTTGGGGAGCTTTCTAATTGAGTGTCTTCTCTGTGCTGTGACTGGAGAGAAGGTACATGGCTGGCAGAGAAAAGAGCTGAGAGAAGTGACTACATTTTCACATAAGCTGAACCCAGATGAAATTAGTTTCATGGAGAATTCAGAAAATGAAAAGCCAAATGCAAAAACTAGATTTTATTAAAAAGAGTTTCCTCTCTCCTCTGACAGACACAGTAGAGAAGTGCATGGTACGTTTAACAGACCGAGTGATTGTAAAGAGGATGTCACCTAGCCGTGTCACTGATCGGCATCTTAATGCAGTTGTGTGTCACCGGAAGGATTGCCCTTCCTTCCAACTCCACCCACTCCATGCTCTAACAGGTGCTAATTGGTTTAAACACAGCCTCTGTATGTGCTGTAGCAGCAGGCTAAGAAATATACTTAAAATCCAGTATTGAACATCTGCACCGAGCATTGTGCTGGGTGGCAGGAGGGCACAGCTGTCTCTTGTTTCCATTTCTTTCTTTGAAGCTATAAAAAAACCCAAAAACAAACAAACAAAAAAACACCGTTATCATGTGAGGGGACGGCAAATTGTGCTGAAACTAGCGTTGGGCTGAAGGACAGGAGCAAAAGGCCATTAAACAACACATCTGACTTCCAGGAACCTTTAGTTTTCTCACCTCTGAAATGGGCATAATACTGACTACCTTACTTCGTGGGCTTATTGAGAAGTTCAAATGAGATAGTGGGTGGGGAAGCCCCCTACAGGACCATTGCAGGGTGTCATGGCAGGGTGTTTCCCGGCTGTGAAACCACTGATGCTTGACAGATTAAACAAGGCTCTCCAGGAATTCGTGATGGCACAACATTTTTCACCAGGGGGAGGCGTCCCTAGGCTTAGGAAGGCTCCGATCCCTCGACCAGCATCCTTTCTTACCAGTAGAGGTCTCTTTTGGACCATCTTCAAGATGTAGTATTTATAAGCACCGAAATAAAATGTTAATTTATTTCCAGCGGTACCGCTTAACAACGCTCGTGGCCTCTTGCTTATTCTACTCCTTTCTTGCTTATCTCTGCCCCGAGGAAAAAAAGCAGCATTTAGAAACTCTCTGCAGCAGATCTTGGAATTCTATGAGGTTGCAGAGGATAACAGAAGGGTGAGAAATTAGGGATAATGGAGAAACTGTGGGCAATATGGCTCCATGGGAAGGAGAGAATGTAACCCAACAACCTCAAGCGTTGAGACGCAGCCGCTAATTTCTAATTTATTTTCTTTATTTTTGCCCACAGCATCTGACTGTCCTTTTCCCTGGCTTTCAACATGATCAGGCTGCAAACTGCCAAGGTTTGGCTTGAGACGAGGCTTCATAATAAACGATGACAGCTGAGAGTTCCAGCCGTGGGCCTGGGCAGGCGTTCGCAAAGGCCACGGTGGGAAGCCGTCTGGAGGATGTGGGTATAAGCCTTCATCCTCCACCCGGCTGTTTACTAAGCAGCTACAAAAAGTCCCTCATGGCTGTACTTGTCAAAGAAGGTATCCGCGTGTCTGCAAAGGTGCGGAAGTTTCCGCACCCCCGCCCCGGTTTATGAAATATGTTCTTTTTACATTGAGGAATTTTTTCCCCTTTTCTTGTGCTTTTAGAGAGTTAAAGGGCTTTTGATCTCAGAAATGGTATTTGAGACATAATTAAATGTCTATAAACTGGCCTTGCTTACCTGGATGCTTGATCCAAAAGAAGCCTCAGGCTTCGTTAAAGCTGATGCTAAGCACACCCAGTGCCACTGCTTTCAGAAATGAAAGTTCTGTCACTTCATGGAGGTGGTTTGCGGGATTGGCGATCGGAAGGAATAAAAAAGTCTTGTGCAAGTTTATTAGATTTTGCTGTGTTCCCAAAGTGAAATTAAGAGAACAGTTAAGGTTTGAATTCGAGGGACAAGGAATATTTCCATTCTGTCCCTAGCAAATGGCTCTGAGAACATTAGCTTTTGCTTGTGTGTCTTTCTTGCCTCACTGTTAAAAGGTGTCACCTTATACCTAGAAACATGAATCTGCTGTGTGAGTGTGGATAAAGGCCAGGCATGGGGTGAGTTATAAGGGAAATATAAGGAAAGACCATCCTTTTCTCTAAGCCTCTCTTTGAGGAGACACGACTCCCAAACATGATTAAGTTAGGGAATAAATGAAGGCAGCTTGTCATAAAAAATTAAATTCCATAGTTCAGACAAATGCTTCACCCTAAAGTTTCTGTTTTTTATAAGTGAATCACCACTGTGTCGAAGAGCAAAACTTTCTGCACAGAGTAAAGGAATTGGGACACCTCCAATTGGGGGAGCTGGAGGATGGGGAATGGCTGGGCCTTCAGTGCTCCTCTAGTTCATCCTCCCGGGACCCTCTGCGCCCTCTGGGTGCCCCCACCTCAGGCACCAGCCCCTAATCACGGCTCCTAGCCAAACTGCACTCCCCAGGAAGCCTCCTTGCCACTCCTCCCAGTACTATTGCTGAGGATCGGAGAGTCTGAGATTCACCCGGACCAGGGTGACTCGAATCTGCCTAGCCCTCTCCTCACACGAGGAAATGAAGGGCCAGGAAGGTGGTGTGACTTGTCTAAGAGCATCTGGCCAGTTGGTGGTGGAGGTAGCTGTAGAGGCCCACGCTGTCTCTTTCCCAGCTGCTTTTGGCCCCATTCTTGGCTCCAGGTCGCTTCTTAGAGGGAATCAGAAGAGACTATTGTTCCTAAGAGTCTAATGTTCACAATGGCTTAAACTTTCTCCAGGCATTAGCAAATTAACAGAGGGTTCAGGGTCCCAGTCGAATGAGTCTTCAATAGTGGGATTTGAGCCTTTAGGAGACTGATAGAATGAAATTGGCATTTGATTACAAATTATATCAGCAAGTATTTTATAAAATTTAAAAAGTAGAAATATATGAGCACAGAAGTTTTGAAATAATGCTCCAATCCTCCCTCTTTAACATAATATCATAATCTGTTTGTTTTCTTTGCCTCTTTTCAGTACTTACAGATTTAAAAAACGTATGGAAATTGTATTTAGAGGACTTGTATTCTGCTTTTTTCACTTGGTAACAAACCATAGACATTTTTCAGGGTCCTCCAATCTTCATAACCTATCAGTTTGAATGACTGCAGAATGTTCCATCAAATGACGATACCCTCATCATCTCCCCAAACCTCTGTTGTTGAACATTAGGTTGCTTCCAGGTTTTTGATTTTAGAAAGTAGCAAAGCACTGGGTACACAGGCTTCTTCTCATATTTAGGATTGTTTTCTTGGGCTGGATTTCCAGAAAATTTTCACTAAATTCACAAATATTCTCAACTGACTATTAAGCTGGTTTCAACCATGTGGGGATTACTATTTGTGATGCTGTCATAATTGTATGGATTGAGTTTAAAATATATTTTAACTCAATATATTTAAAATATATTTTTTATTTATTTTTAAAAGATACTTAGATTACATAAACTGTTACATAAAAAAATATAAGGGATTCCCATATGCCCCACTTCCCATACCTCCCACTTTCCCCCACATTAACAACTTCTTTCACTAGTGTGGTATATTCATTGCAATTGATGAACACATTTTGGAGCATTGCCACTGAGCATGGATTATAGTTTACATTGTAGTTTACACTCTCTCCCACTCAATTCTGTAGGCAGGATATATAATGGCCTGTATCTGTCACCGCAATGCCATCATCCAGGTTAATTCCAAGTGCTGAAAATGCCCCCATATTACACCTCTTTTTCCCTCTCCCTCTTCAGCACCTCCAGTGGCCACCGTCTCCACATCAATGATATAATTTCTTCCATTGCTAGAATCACAGTAAGTCTATAGTAGAATACCAGTAAGTCTACTCTGGTCCATATTTTATTCGCCAATCCTGTGGATTCTGGGATGCGATGCCCACTCTACCTCTTCTATCCCATATGGCTGATGGATGGGACTCTCTTGCTTGCAGTTGTACACTCTCTTGGTTCCTTAGTGTGGTGGTTGTTCATCCTCACCTCCCCATCAGCCTGTCCTGGGTGAGTCCAATGAACTGGAGAACAGGTGTTGCAACTCTGCTGAGGCTCGGGGCCCAGCTGGCACATGGATAGCCCAGAGACTCAGGTCTCCTGGATGTACACCTACCAACTCCAGCACCAACTATAGGTTCAAACAAAAAGGATAGAAGAGGCATGTGTAGAGAAGTCACATCCAAGTCCAACTCTGTCACATTCGGGAGCACAATCTCCAAAGTAGGGCCCACTGGCAAGGCACCAAACTCCGGAGCTATCTGCCATGACCACAGGACCTGGGTGTCTCCAGAACCCTCAGGAGCCCTACCATTTGGGGTAGTATCCACTTTGGCCGTCTATGACATCCTGCTGAGATGTGCATAAGTGTTACCTTTGGGATGAGCTCCCGACTCACTTTGAAGTCTCTTAGCCATATAAACTCATTTGTCTTTACCTTTTCCCCCTTTTATTCAAGGTCTTTTTCCAGTTGTATAAAATGCTAACCTTTAAGAAGTCATTTCCTTCTGGTGATTTGTCCACAGTTTGGGAAGCCTACCCCGAGGAAGATGAGGTGTCTGAGCTATCCCCACTAAAACTATCAATGACGTTTCCCAAGGGTATGTTTAACTGAGTCCTAGATGAAGCACAGTTAATTATGTTCCAGTAATTAACCAGTTATTAAACTAGTCATAGTTATATATTAGAATATTTAAATTAAATAATATTTACAAATTGGGCCAACTTTTAAAGGAACCTGCTTAAGTATCTTCCACGTTGCCATTATTTAAATCATGATTTTCCTCCATGTGGAGGAAATTGACTTTCAGGAATAAATTTCATCCCAGATTAAGCTCAAAAATCCCGTTCTACCTTTTCCAGCCTATGGCTCCCAACTGCTCTGATTAAGAGGTAGTTTTGGCATATTCCTTGACTCTCAGCCTGGCTGACTATTTCAGCTTTGAAGGTTGCAGGCCCATTCGCACCTTGACAGGAGGGATGCTGAGAAGGAGGTGGCTGGGGGAGACCCATGTACATGACTCTGTTACTAGTTGGATTTGGGGGGTGAGAGGGGGGGAGGAGAACCTGGCTTGCTTTGCTTGGCCAGACCGTGGTGTCATTCATCAAAATAGGAAACCTTGCTGGAGCAGCTGGATGCTGGATGGTTTCTGGTTTAGAAGTGCTGAGTCTGAGTGGCCTGTGGAACATTTAGGTGGAGTTATCTAGTAGGAAGTTGGATTTATTGGACCAGACCTTGGAGAGGGTTTTGGTGGGAGATAGAAAATCCGTGTAGAACTGCAGTGGGACCTTGGGTTCTGTTGACCACAACTATACCCTCTGCTCCGGGCAACCCCCATCACCACGGTTACCCTAAGGAATAGGAAAAGCAGGTGTCAGCAAGGCTGGTGGGGTCCCTATAATCGCTCTAAGGGAGTGAATTGCTTTATTTACCAGTTTAAGAATCACATCTTAGACTCTAAGACTTAGAACAAAGCAGGCCTGACTGACTTACTTTGAGCAGTAACTGGGCCAGTGGGAGAAGGATCAGATCTGCAGTATTGCACAAGTTCTCAAATATCCATGCTTGAATTTGTGTATTTCTATAAAACTCCAAACTCTTTCCTTTTGTTGGGTTCTTTCTTCTGAGTCTACCCAGGTTTCTACCCCAAACCTCCCAAGGGATGGTCTGTACCACCTCCTAGGTGGTCCCATGGTGCTGCCACCTTCCCTGGCCAAATTAGGGTGGTATGTCCATCTCCACCCTTGTATTTCCATGTCATTGCAAGGAGGAGTGGGGTCGGGTGTCCTCTACTACTTTGTGTGGTAGAAAGAACAGAGCGTACTTATTTATTTAACATTATTTTTCTAGACATGAGTTGGTGTTAAACCTGATCTTTTTTTAAAAAACTGTCCTTATAATGTTGCTTCTATTTTTTTTTTTTTGCCAGCCTATTTTTCCTCAGTTTAGATTTACTTTGTTCCTGAAGTAGTATTAAATTTTGACATGCTAATGTAGTTTTTGTCAAGTTTACTCTCCAGACACAAATCAGTAAGACACACCATGGACAATGCAGAAAGAACCAAGGGCAATGGCCTGAAGGGACTGCCCAGCTGCCCAGTCTTCCTGGAGAAAATGGCACAAGCACTCAAATGGGGGCCCTCATAAAGCCATGGTCTCTACTGGGGTCCTTGACGCTGTCCCTCTCTGCCCCACTCCCATGTTTTTCTAGTCAGTTTACTTTCCCTTGCTCCCCATCATACATTTCAATACTTTTCCACTCTTCTCACACTCTAGCAAGTGAGCTTGATTCTACTTTACAGAGAAGACAGAAGTCACCCAATGGGAACTTCTTGACTGCCCATCTCCTTCTACCCTGTTTCCTGGCTTCCTATTTATGTCTTTCCCCAATGTGTGCCAGGCAGTGTTGATTTTCTGGATTTTCTAATTTAATCTGTCACAACAATCCTATGAGACTGGTGTACTGTGGTCCAAAGAAGTTACTATCAACTCCCAGCCCCACACTGAAGCCCCAACATATGGTACAGTGTTTGGGACCAGGTAGATGCTCAATAATCAAATTTTAAAATTAATTATAATATGGGAGAAAGTTAAAGCCTATTGGGAAAAGTCAGCACATAGTAAAGGGCTGAAGACATAAGATAAAGAAGGAATCAATAACAGAACAACATATCATTATTGACAGAGATTCAGACAAAGAACACAGGTGGGCATTGGCTCTGAGCAGAAGGGAGAGCTCTTCTGTGGAGACCAGAGGAAAGAAGGAAGGGCAGGAGCAAGCAGATGTTCACAGGAGGCTGAGGGAGTTTCTACTGACCAAGCATCTTTGGAGAGAGGGTTGAGGCAGTAAGGATGGTGGCTTGAGAAGAGGATATAGCTGCTGTAACGATAGGGCAGTGTATTAGTCAGGGCTCTCTAGGGAAACAGAACCGACAGGAGATACCTGTTAATATTATGACACTTTATAAAATTGTCTCCTGTGACTCTGGGGATACAGGAGTCTGAATTCCCTAGGGTAGGCTGCAAGCCAGGAACTCTAATGAAGGTCCTCGATGGATTCTCCAAGAGAAGCTGGCTGTCTAAGGTAGAGTTGAGAATTCTCTCTTCTAACTGCTGAAATTACTTCTCCTTTTAAGGCCTTCAACTGATTGCTAAGGCTATCGCCTTAGTTGATTGTAGATGGAATCAGCCATAGATGCAATCAACTCATTGATGATTTAAGTCCACAAAATGTCCTCACAGTACAATTAGGCCAGTGCTTGCTTGACCAAACAACTGGGCAGATTACTTGGCCAAGTTGACACATGAGCCTAACCATCACAGGCAAGAGCCTGACCAAGGACACACAAAAGGGATCCCCTGGTATCCCTATGGCTGGAGGAAGAGGGTGCTTGTTGAGTGCCTACTATGTGCCAAAAGCACATTGGATCCTCTCAGTAGCCCTGTAAAATACTATTTTACAGATAAGGAAACTGAGGCTCATTGGTAACTGTCTCAGGGTCACAAAGCAGAGGAAACTGGGATAAGAATTTAGCTCTGACTCCAAAAACCTATGTTCTTTCTCCACACCCCGTTGCTTCCTGTGAGGTTTGGCTCCTTCCAGGAGAAAAGCCTGGGGTGTCCTCTCCAACACTATAATCACTTCTTGGCCAGTGCAAGGCTTTTTAAGCTCTCCCCTTCTGGGCCAGGAACAGAGAAGATGCTTATGATCACAGAGACACTGCCTTTGCCAACCGCTAATTTTTTAATCAGAAGATTTCTAAGCTGTGACTGATTAACTCATTCTACATGTCTCTCTTTTTGCTGGATGTCTAGAAGTTTGTCAGCTACCCAGCAAGCACAGCATCTGTCTGCTCTGGATATAAGTAACTTCAACCAAGTCTGTTTACACAATGTAAATGTTAAAAATGATATAAAACTGAGCCCACATCTTTAAAACAGAGATGTGAAGTGATATTTCTTTAGCTCTTGGGATTTCTTTCTCGTTGGGTGGGACCCGCCTATGGTTGATTCCCACAAGAACACATCAAAGATTTAGCTCTTGAATTAAGTCTTCAAGCTTGGATACCTTTTAGAATCCAAATGCCTTCGGGAGAAATAAAAACTCTTCCATGCCAGCCAATTACACTATGGTGAGAATGGCAGATCAGAGGAGTGACTGAGATTAGAGAAGGAGGAAGGTGAGATGAGGGAGTGCCTTGGACTTCTTGGGGGCAGAGGGGAGAAGAGAAGTGTTTCCCACCAAAGAGGCAAAAAGGAAAAAAGGAAGGGAGACTGGAATTATGAAGATGAACTCTCCAAGATGACAGAAAGGAGTCCAGGCAGGGAACATCAGTACTGGCAGTGCCTTGTACTTGGGGAGATCAAGGGCAAACACCAGGACCAGAAGGTTTGTAGCCCAGAGTTGAGAATCAGAGGGAGCCTGGGTAAGCAACACATGGGATAGGGTGGGGTATGGGATAGAACCTGGTTGCTTTGACATTTGGGGGAATGGAGAATGGAGGTTTGTCTGTCTCTATGTGGATCAGAGAGCCTGAAAGGGATAGAATCGGGACTAACTGATGTGCTAGTAAATTCACATCTCAGCAAAGACTCCTGTAGGTCAGACTGAAGTAAAGGACTGTCTATCACCTCTTTTGTAGTAGGATGGGTGGGGTGTTGGAAAACTTCTCTGCCCATGCATATCTCCCCAATGGACCTTGCCAACAACCCTGGATATATTTATAATACCAATGTTGGTGAATAAATTCTTGTTCACTAGATGCTGTGAGCCAGGAAATATCCTCTCTATATTATATATTTTATGCCTCACATAAATCCTGGTATGAACAAGGCATGTGCTCTGTTCTGTGTTTCTTTCCTTGGAGTCTTGATGGGTTTGGTTAGTGAAGAGACAAACAACAATTTCATTGTAAATAAAGGGATAGAGGATAGGGCTTATAGAAATCATCAAAGAGGAGGGGAGAATGCAAAAAGAGGGCTGGAGGGACCCCAAAGATATACTTCCTCTTCTTCTCAAATTGATGCCCTGCCCAAGTACAGCACAGTGTCTCTGGATAGCCAATGGGTGATATTAGGGGAGCTTTTGAGGCAAAACATAGGTCTGCAGTAACACCTAAAATAGCAGTAGAATGGCATCCAAGGTGTTTCTGTAAAACCTTGATTGTGCTAGGGAAATAACACAGGTGATAATCCAAATGGAATTAACACCTTTTGTTGTCAACCTGACACTTCTCACACAAATTAATGAATAGCTTACAGTAAAGCCAAATCAGTAAATTTAGAGGCTGAGAAAAAGATTATTGACTTACCTCAGAGCCACCCTTACTTTATTGAACTTGGAAACATCTGTATGAGTCTTGCACTAATCCTCCTTGAGTTGGCACAACATGATTGCGTTGGAAAGTTTCATGGAATTCACCACATTCATCCCTTAATTAGACTAAACTTGGATTTAAAAGCTTCTGTGTGAACTGGAAAAATCCAATGCTTTGCCTCAGACTGCCAAATCCTTTGAGAATTTTGAAGTGCAAATATACAAAATCATAGTACAGTGTAAGGTTCCATTAATCTGAAGGGTATGTGAGTCATTTTAAACCTGGGGTATTTCAGACTTAGTCATTTCCTGCATATGAAATCTGACTTTCCAGCATAAAAATTATGAAGTGTAAATTTTCCCGGACTATAGAATTACTAGTCTAAGATATGGAAATGGTGTCTGGATGCAACATTGCTAATGTGGCTGTAGTATTTCATTGGAATTCTGATTTTTTAAAGAAAATTATGCATCACCTGAACTTTTCTGCTCATAGCTTTCTTTTCTATTCTTTCTTGTGTCTTTCATCTTCTCATGATTTAGCTTTACTGAAAGTTTATTTTCTCTGTGGGTCAGTTAGTTTCACATAAAGGCAGTGTCTACGGCTACATGTGGTACTTCAAATCCCCTCCCATAGCACAGTAGTTAATGGAGAGACTGGACATAAATATATAATCCCCATTTATCTCTCCATAGTAGGTGCTCAACAAAGATGGGTTGAACGACTGTTTTAAAACAGCATAGTTTTTTTAAAAAATAGAAATTTTCTCTTTCAAGTGAGTTAAAGCAGTGATATTTAACCATTATAAATACTTTGGAAGTCAGAATTATTTCCTTGGGGAGTATAATATCTTGAATTTCCTTCTTCCTTTTTACACATAGAGATCTAAAACACAATTAAAATATCAATCACACCACTTGTTTTCAGAAGAATCATGTGAGAAGAGCAATACAATCATTATTTCCTCATTTCATGTGTGAGGAAAATCAGGTTCAGAAAAGTTAACAAGATTATCACCTACTAAAAGACTAGGACAAGAACATGTATTCTGGTCTTGGTCTAGTTCTCTTTGTATCTTATTTCACTGCCTTAAGCAGAAGGCAGAGTTAATTTTGGATGAGGGTGATTTTTTTTCTGGACACATAAAGGATTTCTTCCCTGCACCCTTTGGGTTGGGTATGGTCATATGAATTGCTTTGGCCAATGATACACATAGATGTGTGTGACAGTTTGAAGCTTTTTGTGGATTACAGAAAAGATCATGTTCTTATAGCAAATCCATTCCTGTGGGTGTGGGACCCTTTGATTGGATTGCTTCACTGAGGCATGACTCAGGGTGGGTCTTGGTCTTCTTGCTGGAATCCTTTATAAATGGAGGACTGAAAGCTGAGACACAGGAAAAAAGCTGCAGAGACAGAGAGAAGGAACTCAGGAGCCCAGAGAGGAACCTGGGAGAGAGGAAAGCATGGACCGAGCAGCCAGAAGCAAAAGCAAGGAGACCTGGAAGAGAAGCAGATGCCTCCAGGTGCCCTGCTACATGGAAGGAGTCTAGGACTGCCTACAGCTGACATTCGGTGAGCCAGCATCTCTGATGATGCCTTGATTTGGATATTTTCACAGCCTCAGAAGCTTTTAACCTAATAAATTCCCATTACAAAAGCCAACGCATTTCTGGTATATTGTTCCCAGCAGTTTTAAGCAAATCAAACAATGTGACATGTGCCATTTTCAGTCAGAAACATTAAGAATCAGTGCATATAATCAAAACTACAATGGCTATCATGTCATACACACTAGACTGGCTGCTATTAAAAAAACAAAAAAACAAAAAAACAGAAAACTACAAGTGTTGGAAGGGATGTGGAGAAATACGAACACTCATTCACTGCTGGTAGGAAAGTAGAATGGTACAGCCACTGTGGAGGATAGTTTGGCCATTCCTCAGGAAGCTAAGTGTAGAAATGCCATATGTTCTGGCAATCCCACTACTAGGTATATGCCCAGAAGAACTGAGAGCAGGGATGTGAACATATATATGCACACCAATGTCCACAGTGGCATTATTCACAAATGCCAAAAGATGGAAGCAACTCAGGTGTCCATCAACAGATGAATGGATAAACAAAATGTGGTATATACAGATGATGGAATATTGTTCAGCTGTAAGAAGGAATAGAAAGGAAGTATTGACATATGCAACAACATGGGTGAACCTTGAGGACCTTATGTTGAGTGAATTAAGCCAGACCCAAAAGGACAGATATTGCATGAGCTCACTGATATGAACTAAGGATAGTAAGCAGTCTCATGGAGGTAGAGTCTCGAAGTTAGGTTACCAGGAGATAGAAAGGGAGTAGAGATCATTGAGCCGATACTTAATCTGTGCGAAATTATACTTAGGTTGATTGTAATTGTTTGGAAATGGACGGAGGTAATTGTCACGCAGAGATATGAGTGTAATTAACAGCGTTGAAGTGTGAGTGGGAACATGGTTGAAAGGGGAAGTTTTGGGCCATCCATGATGCTAGAAGGAAAGCTAGAGGATAGAACTGGCAACTGTATTTAGTTGAATTCTGGGGTGGCCAAGGATTGTGGTTAAGAATACAAATATAAGAAAGTTCTTTCAGGATCTATAACAAGGCACATCTCTAGTACAGGGTATAGATAGTGGGGTGATATATGGGAAAAGAGTACCTAAAGAGTACTTCTATGGGATATGAATGTATTCATGTTGTCATAGGTATGTTTTCTTGATAGATAGAGGCCCACACAGTAGCTAACAAAATATTAAGCTTCCATCCCAGGGAAGTCCTGCTACTTTCTCAAATAAAATGGCAAAAATCTCCAGAATATATAAACTGTGACCAACAAAAGAAAACAGGCCAATATGTCAAGCACTTGATCTTAATGTTTGTACTCATGAACCTTATTCCTGTAAAAATGAAACTTAGCCTAATTATAATTAATGCCTAAGAGTTACCTTCTGAAAACCTCCTTGTTACTCAAATGTGGCTCTCTCTAAGCCAAACTCAGCAAACGAACTCACTACCTTCCCCCACCCCAACATGGGACATGACTCCCAGGGATGAACCTCCCTGACACTGAGGGATTATTACCAAGCTCTAAACAGTGATGCATTTGGAAAAAGACTTTGACCAAAAGAGAGAAGCATTAAATAAAAAAAGAATTTTTATGGCTAAGAGATTTCAAAGTGAGTTGGGAGGTCATGCCAGAGGTTTTGCTTATGCAGGTACCAGTCAGATTTCACTAACTGCCACAGTAAACAAAGCCCCAAACGTGAGTGCTCCCAAGGGCTCTAAGTATGTCTGGACACTTGAGGCAAGACACACAGCCTCATGAAATCAACACCCCTTTGGTGGGTCCTATTTGAGGAATATATGATATTCTATTTCCCCAATATAACACAGTTATACTCATTTATAACTCCCCTACTCATAATTCTACTCTTTTATTTGAACCTATAATTCTCAATATACCCATTAAATATATCTCTTAGAGACTTAAATCTTTGGATTGTTCATATGCCAGTTGAACCCTGAATCTCAGCAGAGTTGCAGCCAACTCTTACTCTCGAGTTCTTCAGGCTTGCCCTGGACAACTGATGAAATGATGATGATGGATAAGTCCCATCCCCCCAAACCAAGAAATATCTGCAACTGCAAGCAAAACAAATCTTTCTGTCTGCACTGTAATAGCTAAGTCCCCTCTCAGCCTGAAGCAGTCAGAGCAGACATCTTCCCAAATCCCTCGAGATTAGAGGATGAACAAACATAAGGGGGGAGTGTAACCACAGACCAAAGTAGATTTCTTGCTATTGTAGTTATTATCTTGTGTTAAAGGAAAAATCTGTAACAGTGATATAAAGATAATGGTTGCCAGAGGTTCAGAAGGGAGGAGGAGGAATGAATAGGTGGAACACAGGACATTTTTAGGGCAGTGAAATTGTTCTGTATGATATTACAATGATGGACACAAAACATTATACATTCGTCAAAGCCTATAAAACTGTACAAGGATGAAGTATAAACCATAATGTAAACTATAGACTTTGGTTAGGAGCAATACTTCAATACTGGTTCATCAATTGTAACAAATGTACCACACTAATGTAAGATGTTAATAATAGGAGAAACTATGTGTGTGTGTTGGTGTAGGGGGATATATTGGAATTCCCTATACTTTTGGTGTAATTTTTTCTATAAATCTAAAACTTCTCTAAAAAGAATATTTATTATTACAAAAAAAAAAAAAAAAGATTCTGTGCATAGAGTGTACATTCCTTTACTAATCTAGTGATCATGGAAACACCTGCCAAGATTAAGATTTTGTCAACTTGGATTTCTGAGTAAATAAGTGGAGTAGGCTTCCTTTGCTGACACATGCTGGGCATTTATAAGTGATAAACTAATTTTGGTTGTATCAAGCCACTGAGATTTTAGAGTTGTTTCTTATTGCAGCAAAGCCTAACTTATTGGCACAGAAATTAAGGAGCATAAATAGGTAAAGAGTGCATGCCTCTTATAAATACATATGTACCTAATGGTATAGGTCCAAAATATAGAAAGCAAATATTGACAGATTTGAAGGGAGAAATAGATGGTTCTACATTAATGTAGGAGATTTCAATATACCACTTTAATAATGGGTAGCACATCTAGAAGAAGATCAATAAGGAAACAGAAGATTTGAATATTGTAAATCAACTAGACCTAACATACATATAAAGAACACTTCACCCAACAGTAGCAGAATCCTCATTCTTCTCTAGCGCACATAGATCATTCTCCAGGATAGACTATATGTTAGCTCATGTTTTAGTTTGCTAAAGGCTGCTGAAAGCAATGTACCAGAAATGGGTTGGCTTTTACAGTAGGGTTTTATTAGGTTTCAAGCCAACAGTTCTGAGGCCATGAAAATGTCCAAATCAAGGCACCATCAGGTGATGGTTTCTCCCTGAAGACTGGCATAGGGAGGCATCTGCTGGTCTCTCCCTTCTCTTCTGGGTTTCGTTGCTTCAGCTTCTGGCTTCCTCTCTCCTGGTTTCCACTGATTTTAGCTCCTTGCTCTTCTGGCTTTCTCTCTCTGTTCCTGTAGCCTTTTCTCTGTGTTTCTCTCTGTATTCATCCCATTTATAAAGGGCTATAAGTAAGAGGGTTACTGGATCATGTCCTACTGAAGTGACCTAATCAAAAGAAGGTCCCACCTACAATACACAGGAATAGACTAGCCCTAAGGACATGATTATTTTTGGAACATAAAAGCCTCAAACTACCACACTCCACCATCTGGACCCTCAAAAGACATGTTCTTTCTGTAATAAAATACATTCATTCCATTACAATATCTCAAAAAGCCTGAAATCCTTTTAGTAACAGTATTAAGTACAAAGTCTCATCACAGTCAGTTATAGGCATGGTCTGTCCTGGGGCAAAATTCTCCTTCAGCTGTGGGCCTGTGAAATTGAGAACAAGTTATCTGTTTCCAGTATACAAAGGAGGGACAGTCATAGTATACATGTTCCCATTGCCATAGGGAGAAAATGGAAGGAAAACAGGGCTCACAGGTCCCAAATAATTCCCAAACACCTGCAGGCATTCTCCATTCGATTTCAAGGTCTAAGAGTCATCATAGAACATCACCCTGTCTTTGGGGCCTGATGGAGTGGCAGCCCCACCTCTTCCAAGGGCCTGCACAGTGACCATGTTCTCAGCTCCATCCTTATCAAGCATGGGGTTGTGGCTGAATTCTAGGTCCCACACTCTGAGAATACCGGGGTGAAGGCCAGACTCTCCCCAGTCCTTGGGGGATGTGCTCCACCCTCTGTGAAGCCTGGGGTGTCAGCACTCTTCTGGAACAACCGGGCAGAAGGTCCACCATCTTCAAGTGCCAGGGAAAACTCATCGGTGACAGTTTGAGATTATTTTTGTGAATCCTAAAAAGAGAAAGATTATGTTTGTAAACTCTTCTTCTGGGTGTGATACCCTTTGATTATATCGGATTCAGTTGAGGGGCCCTTGATTTTTTTTTTTTTTTTTTTTTTTTAAAGGTTTTATTTTATTTATTTATTCCCCCTACCCCCTTGTTGTTGTTGTTTTTTTTTTTTTTTTTTTTTTACCGGGAGGTCCTGGGAATCGAACCCGGGTCCCTCCATATGGGAGACGGACGCCCAACCAGTTGAGCTACATCCGACCCCAAGAGGGGCCCTTGATTAAATTACCTGTTAAGATTAGCACTTTGATTCACTTTGATTCTGGCACTCGGTAAGGCATGACTCAGGTTGAGTCCCCGTCCCCTTGATGGGCCGATATAAATGGACACTCACTCAAGAAGACATGCTGGAAGAGAAAGCTCTGTCATTTTTGATCGTGGGGCTCCAGGGAGAGAGGAGCCATTTGCCTGATAGTTTGCAGCTGACATTGGGAAGAGACCAGAACAGCTGAGACTGACAGAGAAAGCCTGGAAAGAAATGAGCCCTATTCCAGTAGAGTGAGAAGCTCTGATAGACAAGCCCTAATGCCAGCCTGCAGCTGAGAGAGAGGAAGCCCAGAGGGGAAGGCTGAATGTTGCAGAGGTCAGTGACCATCTTGCTTCAACATGTGGTATAGCAGTTTGACATTATTCATGAATTCCAAAAATAGGTATTGGATTATGTTTGTAAACTAGTCTATTCCTCTGTGCATGATTAAATTATGATTAGGGCTTTGACTGGGCCGCATAAGTAGGGCGTTGAGTCCCTGCCCCTTGGTGGGTGGGGATTCACAGATAAAAGACATGGCAAAGGACAGAGTTGGAGTTCTGATGCTGAGTTTTTGAGCTGGAGCCCAGGAAGTGAACACACAGGAGAAAAACACAGAGGAATAGAGATGGCTCTTAGACATGGCAGAAGCCTGGGAAGAGAGAGACAGAGCCATTTGCCTGATAGTCTACAGCTGGCCTTGTGGAGAGAGGCAAAACCTAGAGAGCCTCATAGTCTACAGCTGACCTTGTGGAGGAAACAGAGGAGCAGAGCCCAGACAGAAATGAGCCCTGGAAAGAGAGGAACCCAGGAAGCCTGAACCCTGGCAGATGTTGGCAGCCATTTTGATCCAACACATGGCAACAGATTTAGTGAGGGAAGTAACTTATGCTTTATGACCTGGTACCTGTAAGCTCCTACACCAAATAAATACCCTTTATAAGAGCCAACAGATTTCTGGTATTTTGCATCAGTACCCCTTTGGCTGATTAATACATGTGGCAACTGACTTTGGTGAGAAAGTAACCTTGAGTTGGACTCTTTAGGGCCTTGCAACTGTTTTTACCCCAAATAAACACTCTTTGTAAAAGCCAACAGATTTCTGGTACTTTGCATCGGCAGCCCTTTGGTGGACTAATACAATTCATCTTTTCCTCACAAAGGGGTGGGATCACTCTCCTGGCCAGACAAGATGTCTTTAGTCCAGACCTCAGCTTCCATGGTTCTGCCTTTGAAGTTATTTTTCCTTCAGTCTGTCTCTTTTCTGTCCCTGTTAGTCCAGGCCGTGGTTCCATTTGTACAGATTTCATAAAATACTTGTCAAATTCGCATGCAGCACACAGAGGTCCCAACTGTCAGACAATAGGACCTTCCACAAATCCCTTCTGGGTACCTGCATTTCCAATCCTGACTTTCATTGAAATGGCTGACAAGTTAAGTCCTCACATGGGGCACTATTCTCTGGGGACTCGTTTTCCAGAAGCTCAGGATTTTCCAAACTATCAGTTTCTGGTTTCCTGGTGCCTAGGAGTTCAGTTCTCAGCTTATCCCTTTCATCTCTTATTATACTGTATGCTGCAAGGAGAAGCCAGGCTGCACTTCCCACATTTAGTTTGGAAATCGCTTCAGCTGAATATTTAAGCTATCACTGTCAAATTCTGCCTTCCACCTGACACCAGAACACAATTTTGCCAAGTTTTCTGCCACTTTAAAACAAGAGTCACCTTCTTTCCAGTTTGCAATGACACATTCATCATTTCTGCCTAGGGCCTTACTAGAAGTACCTTTAGCACCCATATTTCTACCAACAGTCTCCTCAAAGCAATCTAGGCCTGTCCTACCAAGAGACTCACAACTCTCTCTGAATCTACCCTTTACCCATTTTTAAAACCATTCCCACATTTTTGGTATTTGCAATTGCAGCATCCCACTTTCCTGTTACCAAAATCTGTGTTAGTTTGCTAAAAGCTGCTGAAAGCAATATACCAGGAATGGGTTGGCTTTTACAATGGGTATTTATTAGGTTGCAAGCCAACAGTTCTGAGGTCATGAGAGTGTACAAATCAGGTTATCATCAGATAATGCTTTCTTCCTGAAGACTGGCATATGGAAGCATCTGCTGGTCTCTCCTTTCTCTTCTGGATTTTGTTGCTTCAGCTTCTGGCTTCCTTTCTCCCAGATTCTGTTGATTTCAGCTCCTTGCTCTCATGGCATTCTCTCTCTTTGGTCCTGTGGCTTTTCCTCTGTCTCCCTCTGTATTCATCTCTTTTAAAAAGGACTCCAGGAAGAGGATTAAGACCCACCTGGGCCATGCCCTACTGAAGTAACCTAATCGAAAGAAGATCCCACCTACAACAGGTTTACACCCACAGGAGTAGATTAGCCCTAAGGACTTGATTTTCTGGGGTTCTCAAAAGCCTTAAACTCCTGCAGGTCATAAAACAAGTCTCAGTAAATTTAAAAAACATTGAAATCATACTATGTATCTTATCATTCTATGGAATGAAAATAGAAATCAATAACTGAGGGAGAACCTGACAATTAACAACTATGTGGAAATTAAATGAGACACTCCTAAACAATGAATAGGTCAAAGAAGAAATCATGAGGAAACCAGGAAATATCTTGAGGCAAATGAACATGAAAGCACAACATACAAAAACTTATGGGATGCAGCAAAGGCAGTGCTGAGAGGGAAATTTATAGCTCTAAAAGCTTACATTAAAAAAGAGAGATCTCAAATCAGAGACCTAACTTCATAACAAGTTGTAGAAAAAGAGAACAAGCTAAATGTGAAACGAGAAGGAAGGAAATAGATTAAGAGTAGAAATAAATGAAATAGAGAATATGAAAAAACAATAGAAAGACTCAATGAAACCTAAAGTTGGTTCTTTGAAAAGATCAATAAATTGACATAACTTTTAGCTAGACTGACAAAAGAAAAAAGATGATGCAAATAACTAAAATTAGGAATTGGAGGGACACATTACTATTGATGCCACAGAAATAAAAAAGATGATAAGGGGATACTATGAACAACTGTACACCAACAAATTAGATAACCTAGATGAAATGGACAAATTCCTAGAAGCAGTAAAACTGCCTACACTGACTTCAGAAGAAGTAGAAGATTTCCACAGACCAATAACAGTAAGCAGATTTAATCCGTCACCAAAGGCCTCCCAACTAAGAAAAGCCCAGGACAAGATGGCTTCACTGTGAATTAACACCAATCCTGCTCACATTCTTCCAAAGAATTGAAGAGGAGAGTACACTCCATAATTCTTCTATGAGACTGACATCACCCTAATACCAAAGCCAGATAAAGGTAACACAAGAAAAGAAAATTATAGACCAATATCCCATTATGAATATAAATGCAAAATTCCTCAACAAAATACTAGCAAACTGAATCCAACAGCATATTCAAAGAATTATACATTGGGATCATTGAATTTATCCCACATATGCAAGGGTGGTTCAACATAAGATAACCAATGAACATAATATACAACATTAATAGAACAAAGGAAAAAGACATGATCATCTCAATTGGTGCATAAAAGGCATTTAACAAAATCTGGTACCCCTTCTTTATTAAAATGCGTAGAAAACTAGGAATAGAAGGAAATTCTTTAACATGATAAACGGCATATATGGAAAACCCACAGCTAACATCATACTCAATGGTGAAAGACTGAAAGCTTTCCCTTTAAGATCAGAAACAAGATAGAATGTCCACTGTAACTACTACTATTCAACATTGTACTGGAAGTTCTAGCCAGAATAGTTAGGCCAGAAAAATAAATAAAGGACATTGAAACTGGAAAGGAAGGAATGAAACTTTCCCTATTTGCAGATGTCATGGTTCTATACATATATAGAAAATCTTGAAAAAATCCACAACAAAGCTATTAGGGATAATCAATGGTTTCAGCAAAACATCAGGGTACAACACCCCCAAATCAGTAGTGTTTATACACTAATACTGAACATTCTGAAGAGGAAATCAAGAAAAAAAAAATTCTATTTATACTAGCAGCTAAAAGAAACAAATATCTCAAGATAAATTTAACCAAGGATGTAAATAAATAAATCCTTAAAAAAATGTATAGGGGAGTAAGATACAGACTATAGTTGGTAGTAATACTTTGACGATGCTCTTTCATAATTTGTTAACAAATGTTTCACAACAATGCAAAGTATTTGTGGGTGGGTGATGTATGGTAGCCCTGTATGATGTTATGCATGTTTGTTTTATAATTTCACAATGTTTACTGAACACTTATAATTTATGTATGTTCATGTAAGAATGATATACTTCAATAAATTGTTTTAAAAAACTTATTACAAAGCTATTAAAACAGCATGGTACTGGCATAAAGACAGACTTATAGATCAATGGAATAGAACTGAGAGTTCAGAAATAAACCCTTACATTTATGGCCAATTGATTTTGGCAAGGGTATCAGGTGCATTCATTTGGGAAAGAATGGTCTCTTCAACAAATGATGTTGGAAAAACTGGATAGTCAGATGCAAAAGAATGAAGGTAGACCCCCTACCTTATATGATATACAAAAATTAACGCAAAATGGATCAAAGAGCTAAATATAAGAACCAAACTATAAAATTCCTAGAGGAAAACATAGAGAAGCATCTTTAGGGCTTTGTGTTAGGCAATGGTTTTTTCTTAGACTTTACACCAAAGGCACGGGCACATCAACTAAAAAATAGATAAATGAGACCACATCCAAAATGAAAAACTTTTGGGTGCTGTATTAGTAGGGTTCTCTAGGGAAACCAAACCAACAGGAAATATCTGTAAATAGTATGAGATTTTATAAAATTTTCTCATGAGACTGTAGGGATGCACAAGTCCGAATTCCATAGGGCAGACTGCAAACCAGGGGCTCTGATGAAGGTCTTTGATGAGGTCCCCAGGAGAAGCTGTCTGTCTGAAGTAGAGATGGGAATTCTCTCTCAGAATGTTGAAATCACTTCTCCTTTTAAAGCCTTCAACTGATTTGATGAGATGTCACTCATTGCTGAGGGCAAGCTCCTCAGTTGATTGTAGATGTAACAAGCCATCTATGCAATTAATTCACTGATGATTAAAGTCCATGAAATGCCCTTGGATTACAGTTAGCCCAGTGCTTGCTTGACCAAACAACTGGGCACCATTACCTTGCCGAGTTGACACATTGGCCTAACCATCACAGGCATCAAAGGGCTTCATCATGAAAGTAAAAAGACAACCTACAGAATGAGAGAACATATTTGGAAACCACATATCCAATAGGGTCTTCACATCTAGAACATATAAAGACATCCTACAACTCTACAATGAAAAGACAAACAGCCCGATTAAAAAATGGGCAAAAGACTTGAATGGACATCTCTCCAAAGAAGATATACAAGTGGCTAACAGCACATGAAAAGATGCTCAACATCATTAGCCATAAGGGAATTATAAATAAAAACCACAATGACATGCTATTTCACACCACTAGAATGGCTAATATTAAAAAATGAATAACAATAAGTACTGGAGAGGATGGGTAGAAATAGGAACAGCTGCTGTGGAAGACAATTTTGTGGTTCCTCAGAAAGGTAAGTACAGAATTATCATCTGACCTGGCAATCCCACTTCTAAGTATATACTCAAAAGAACTGAAAGCAGGGACTTGAACAGATATTTTCACACTTATATTCATAGCAGTATTACTCACAATGGTCCCAAGGTGGAAGCAACCCAACCTAAGTGACTGTCAACAGGTGAATGGGCAAACAGAATGGATATGCATATAAAGTAGAATATTATTCAGCCATAAAAAGGAATGGAGTTCTGATACATGCAACAACATGGGTCAACCTTGAAGGCATCATGTTGAGTGAAATAAGCCAGACACAAAAGGACAAATACTGTATGATCTTACTAATATGAAATAATTAGAACAAGCAATTTCATAGAGTCAGAAACTAGAATAGAGGTTACTAAGGTCTGGGGTGGGCATAGATAATAGGGAATTAATGTTTAATTTCTGTTGGGGTGATGGAAAAATTTTCGTAATGGATGGTGGAGGTGGTAGCACAACATTATAATTTAGAGCACTGAATCATAATTGAATGTGGTTAAAAGGGGAAATTTTAGGTTGTATATGTGTTATTAGAATAAATTAAAAAAAAAACAAAACCATTGGATTGTATAACACAGTGACTCCTGACATAAACTATAGACATAATATAATATAATATAATATAATATAATATAATATAATATAATAT
>JAKSZT010000049.1:17157910-17176207 GCA_026826555.1 Tolypeutes matacus
AAAAAAAAATAAATAAATTAAAAAAAAAAAAAAAAAAAAGCCTCTGTGCAGTGGTAGAGAGAAAATGGGCTTTGGATCAGTCAATCCTGGGGGAACTCCACCTCTTTTATTTACTACCCACTTGGCCAGGTAACTTACAGCCTCTTTCTACTTAAAATGTGGAATGACCAATATAAGAGTTCATCACAGGTTGTGAGGATTAGGGGAGCTGAAAGCTACAAGGCATCAAAGCACAAGGCTTGAAATGTGGTAGATAAATTGAGTTTCATAATGGTTTACTCTTTTTTTTTTTTTTTTTAATCAGCAAACCATTATCAATCATTTATTATCCACTGTCACAAGAGGAGAAATTCCAGATATTACAAGACCTTCAAATGTTACTTCTCAATAGTGAAACATCAATTACCCAGAGAAGAACAATTTCCAGATGCTTCTATCTTTTTAGTTTTAAGTCAATGGACTTGTTTATTTATTTAAAGAAAAAGTCTCATTTCTTCCTGAAGGCATTGGCAGTTGGTCATTCATTCATTCATTCATTCGTTCATTCAGCAAATATACACTGCACACTTGCTGTATGCCAGGTACTCTCTGGACTACAGAAACAGACCCCAAATATGATTCTTATCTTAAAGAGGTGCAATCAAATGGAGGGATAAGATACGTGCCAAAAATCTCCACAGAGAATGGTAGAGTGCCACACAAGTGAAGCTAACAATTTACTCTAGGAGAAATTTGGGACACCAAGAGAGTTTCACTTTTCTCTAGGAGGGATGAAAAGGAAAGGCTGATGAAAGAGGTACCCTCTGGTTGACTATTAATGGATAAATAAATATTCCATTACAAATAGGTCAGAGAGGAATCACACAAACTGAACCAAGAAGGTGGGAAAGTATTGTAGATTCCATGAAGAGCAAATATTTCAAATGGAAACAGTGGATGATGTTTTGGTAGGGGTGAAAGGAGTATAAAGCCTAGAGTCGAGACTGAGGGTGGAGGATTTTGAATGCCATGCTAAGAAGTTGGATTTTTAACATATGTGTGATGAAGAACTACCAGTGGCTTATTGAGCAAAGGACTAACGGAAGCAAATAGTATTTTGTAAAAATTAATCTGGCAGTGATAAACAAGATGCACTGAAATTGTTTAGTAGAGAGGCAGGAAGCCCAGGTAGAAAGTGACTGCAATAGTTCCAGTAAAAGAGGAAGGACACTTAACTCAGGCAAAAGTAACAAAAATGGAATTCTTTACACAATATGACAATTTTGCAATTTTTTTTCAATTCCTATATGTATCATGGGAATTTCATGTAAATCAAGCCAGGGGACACAGATTATCTGAGTGGCTATAAATACCTACAAGAATAAAGTTATTGCATTCCAAAATCTGTATACCAAAAGGGTTATCTGAAGCATAATCAAGCACCAAATCAAAGCATAGGGCTCATCTTCCAAAAGACATAATCTAGTTACTGCCAGCCCTAGAAGAGTCACATTATTTCTATACTAAAATTTAACAAGGATTTTGGGAAGGGACAATCATGTTTGGTTTTGTTTTGTTTTTTAATTAAAGATTTAAAAAATAAAGCATGGCTTGCTTTATTTATTTATTTAATTAATTAATTTATTTTTGTCTTAGCCTCAGATTCACATAGCATCACTTCGACTGTATTCTGTTGGTTGAATAGATTGGATTCAAGGGCAAGGGCAATGATCCACCTCTCAATGGAAGTACCATAAAAAATAGCCATGTTTTAAAACTGCCCTAGCAACTAAGTGTCAGGCCCTGGGTTAAACGTTCAGGCTATAAAGATGGATATGATGTTGTCTCTCTCTCTCTTTTTTTTCATTTAAAAAAGGTTTACTGAAGTACATCATTCATACATGAATATACATAAACAATAAGTATATAGTAAAAGTTGTGAATTTACAAACGTGTATCATCGTAAAGGACTCCCATACATCTCTCCCCACCACCACCACCTTGCATTGTTGTGAAACATTTGTTATAGACTATGAAAGAGCATTGCCAAAATATTACTACTAACTCTAGCCAATATCTTACATTTGGTGTATTTCCCCCAAACCCACTGTTATTAAAACCGTGTATTAGTATTAATATTTGTTATAGATCATGAGAGAATGTTCTCATATTTGTCCTGTTAACCACAGTCCATCTTCCACCACTGGATTCCCTGTGTTATACAGTCCCATGCTTTGTTCAATCCATTCAAAGTGTACGCTTGGTGGTCCTCATTTTCATCAGAGTTGTACTGTCTTCACCTTAGTTAATTTTAGAACATTTTCGTTACTCCAAAAACAAAACAAAACAAAACAAAACAAAACAAACAATCTCATACCCCCTTATACCTCCCTATTGTTGCCCCTTGGAACTGGTATAATATCTTCTTTGCTAGTGCTGAAAGAAAAAATATTATGGTATTTCTTTAACTATCATCCACAAGTTACATTAATCATAATTTCCCCATGTATCACCATATTGTTAATACTTTGTAAAAGAACATTTTTATATTTATGCTATTAATCACAATCTTCATCCACCACCCAAATCACTGTTATATAATCCCTAGATTATTCTCTAGCTTCCTTTCAATTGACATTTACGTCCACAGACTATCCCTTTCAGCCACAATCAGTTATTCATCAGCTGTGTTAGTTATGCTCACTATGTTTGGCCTCAACTCTATTCATTTCTATGTTTTTACAATAAACCTTTATTAAAAATTCTGCACACATTGAGCATCAGCTCCCATTCTCACCCCACATTCTATCTCCTAGTAACCTATACTCTAGAGTTTATCTCCACGAGTTTACTCATCGTATTTAGTTCATATTAGTGAGACCACACAATATTTGTCCTTTTGTGTCTGGCTTATTTCAATCAACATAATGTCCTCAAGGTTCAGATGTTGTCATATGCATCCCGATTTCATTTCTTCTTATAGTTGAGTATTATTCCATTGCATATATATACCACGTTTTGTTTATTTATCAGTTGGTAGACACTTGGATTGTTTCCATATTTTAGTACTTGTGAATAGTGCTGTTCTCAACAACTGTGTGCAAATGTTAGTCTGTGTCCTTGCTTTCAGTTCTTACGAATATATTCCTAGTAACGAGGTTGCTGGATCACAGGGCAGTTCTCTATTCAGCTTCTTGAGGTACCACCAAACTGTCTTCCACAGAGGCTGCACCATTCTACAATCTCATGACGTTGCTTCTTTTACAGGGGACTCACCTGGGACAGTCACAAACACACAATTACAGTGCCATTTGATTGACGTGTTTACAAACACACAGGCAACAAATAAATGTGCCTCAAGGAGCTGTGAGAGGCCTTCCTGGAGGTTTTGGGGGATGACCTGGAGGGTGCTGATTTGAGACGGGGAGGGATTGTTCTAGGCATGCGACAAGCATGTACACGTCACGGGGAGGAAACTGCCTTTACACTTGCTGTTCGTGTAGCAGCGAGAACTTTCCTGGAACAGAAACGTTTTAATTTGTGTTCAATCAATTGGCACAATTTGCATCTTTGAATAAGCTACATTTGGAGTCCACAGAATTCATGATCTGTTACTACTCTTTCAGCTGTGAGTAACAGGACACTCAATTAATGAGTTCCAGAGGAAATTTATCATCTCACATCGTAGAGTCTGGCAGCAGACTAGTGGCAAAGCTGGTTAGTTCTGTGGCTTCAGAATGATCAATACTCTTTCTGTCTTGTTCCTCTGTCAGCCTCATGTTGGCTGGTTTCCCTCATAGTGCCCAAATGGTTATAGATTGAGGCTCACCTCCTCATACACCAACACCCAAGGTAGAAAAGGGGGCATTCTTCAACTGCTGTCTCGTTTTAAGAGCCAAGAAACCTTTCCTGGAACCGCCTTCCTCTCACATCTCCTGGTTTGGAATTGGATCTCCTGCTCTTTTCCCAGCCAGTCCTTGGCAAAAGGCCTCAGAACGATCGTGATTGGGTTGAAAATCAAGGTTTACCCCCGAGCTGTGTTAGGCCACATCACTGAGCCTCTGCACAGCCAGGAGGGAAAACCTGAACCAAAGGGGGGCTGTGCCAGCCACGAAGAAGCGCAGCGGAGCCGCCTTTGGTAGGTGACGAAGGGCGTCTGCTCTAACCCCAAGGCCCGCTACAGGCCGTCCTGAGAATGGGTCTCTTTGGCTCTAACTCCTGCTATCCCAGGTCAGCTGCCACATGGGCTCTTGCCTGTGAAGCAGAGTCATCTGCTCTTTGTGTGTTGTTACCAAACTTAAATCTTCTCTCCTCCTCCTTTCACCGTAACCGTATGCAGGCGGGATCTGTTAACAGAGTTCCAATTGTTTATTTCACTAGAGTAATTGTGCTTTCAGTGTGTATTCCTGCTTTTTAGGAGATCCAATTGCCTTTAGGGCTTCGGGCATAGCACGGTAGAGAAGGACGCTGTCTAGGCAGAATGAGCTGGGTGGCTTGTAGTATTTGTGTCACTGTCTCACCACAAACTCCCTGTGGGGTAATTACTTAAGGAACCCTTTTCTTAACAGCCATGAAGCATAACCATTAAGGATTGCCAGAGATAAAAATGTTCTTCTCACCTGTGTGGTTTCCAGAACCTCGTAGGACTGACTAATGAATAGCCTTCATTAACCTGCAGAGACCGTGGAAGCCAGGTGAACCGTCTGTGTTCCCAGTCTGTGGATATAGCCAATTCCCTGCAGCAACTGCTGCTAAGCAAACCAGTTTCTCTTGCACCAAGACTGCATGAAAAAGTAAGCTTTCCTGTTCTTTCTCTTTCCTCTGGCATCTAGTGTTTTTAGTCCATTCCACTTTCCGCACTTTATTCCTACCTTTTCATCATTTGTAGGTTATCAGGAAAATATTGGTGACATAATGATTGGGCACTATTTTTGCTATTGATCTTGATGATTGCCTTTTTTTTCCCTGCAGATGCTGGTTTGGAGGCTCCTTGCTTACTAAGTCTGGCCCACAAACGTTTTAGTGGGGTGTGGCTGCTGGCCTTATGAGGGCAGGTTTCCACCAGGAGATACCCCCTATCCTGCTTAAGGGGTGCCATATCCACCTAGGTGTTTTTGACAATTACACATTTGTTCCCACTTCCACCTGAGAGTTTCTGCCTCCATAAGCAATTGCCACTCATGGAGAAGACTCCTTTCCTCGGGTATGTTGGCTTTAGGATGCTCTGCTTCTTTTGGGGCTACAAAGGAGGGATTCATGCTTTTACTTGTTTTCCAGTGGGATCCATCTGGTCTCTTGATTATTCTTCTTTTGAAAATATATCTATCTTTATATCTGCTGTGGCATTGTCTCTTCATTTTGTGATCTCTTTAGTCTTGTCCTCCAGTCTTAAAATAAATAGAACAGAAAGATTCACTTTATATTTTACCTGTCAAAAATCTGAAAGACTTCATTTCCTATTAGGATTCTATTGGAGTTCGGTTGCTTTGTGGTAATAAGATACCAAGGTTTCTGCTGGAAGGTAATCCATTGAAATTATACATCCTGATTTTTTTTTTTTTTTGATTAGAGTAAGAAATGTAAGTATAACTAAACAGAGCAAATTCTAACCTATAATTCATAATTGCAGTATGATGAATGTGAGTCTTGTTCTTAAATCCCCCAAGTGTGCAATAAAAACTTTACTTAGAAAAAGGAGAGTTTAGAATCTATGCTAATAGTTACTACAGGGAATAGTCACTTTGCTTCAGAATAGGAGTGAGCAGAATAAGGATGGAGAGCAGTTTGATCTATGTGACATTGTAATGTATTGGAGAATAGTGAGAGGGGAGGCTGGGTGGGTAAGGTTGGAGAATACTAATAATAATAGTGGCTACCATTTATAGCGGGCCTTTTAGGTGCCAGGCTCAGTGCTAGATCCGCTCGTCATTTAGGATGTTTTGGCAACTAATGACAGTTAACCCAACTCAATCTGACTCATGCAAAATGGAAAGTTATTATCTCACATAACAATAAATACAGAACTAGGGTAGATACAGAGTTTCAAAAATACCATTAAGGGTTGAGGTTCCTTCTATTGCTCTGCCCTGCCACCCCAGGGTGTTGGCAGTGGTGACCTCTGGGTCACAGGACGGCTGTAGCTATTCCAGGCTTCACAACCAGATAACATCCTATTGAGGTACAAAATGAAACCAGTGGAGCTATTTCATTCTTTTACTCATTCTTAGGAGAAGTACACCTTTCCCAGAAGTCTGGCAGATTTCATTGGTCAAATTGGGTCATATCTCCTTTCCTAAACCAATCATTGGTGAAAGGAATTGGCCTAAAGAAATCGGAATTACTCCATGCCCCTTGGAGCTAGAAGTTACATATCCATTTCTACATCATCATCATCATCCTCTCTCTCTCCCCCTCTCTCTCCCTATCTCTATCTCCATTGCTGTCTCTGTCTCTGTCATCTCTATCTCTATGATCACTATCTCTATCTCTATATAATGTTTAAATCTTATGGCAAATCTGCAAGATGAGTATTAAAAGTCATATTTTACAAAGGAGGCTCATTCCAGTACCATGTATTGTATCACAGTATTTTTAAACAGTGGAATTTTTTTCTTTGAAACAAAATCTTGAACCAAACAGCAACATATAAACTGTTAAAATATGTATGTTTAATTTGAAATTTGACATGGACGATAAAATCAATTTAAAAAAACCAATGAATGATATAAAGGCAGTGGCCACTGGAGGTTCTGAGGGGAGGGAGAGGGAAGGATGGGAGTAATATGGAGGCATTTTTGAAACATTGGTATTGTCCTGCATGATATTGTAGTGATGGATACAGGTTATTATACAGTTTGTCAAAACCCATAAAATTGTGCAGGACAAAGTATAAACTGTAATGTAAACTATAGTCCATGGTTAGTAGCAGTGCTTCAATATGTGTTCATAAATGTAGCAAATGTACCACTCTAATGAAAGATGCTGTTAATGTGGGAAAGCATGGGAGTAGAGAGGGTGAGGCATATGGGAATCCCATATATATGTATATATACACACATGCATATACATATATATACCCATATATTTAGGGTCGACAAGGGAGTAAAGAGTTTATTACGAAACAAGAAAGTGAGAAAAGTACACAGTTTGAAGCATGGACCGTGGGCATGCCGCAGGGTGAGTTGCTCCCCTATATTTTTGATGTAACATTTATGTAATCTAAAGCTTCTTTAAAAATAAAAAAAGAGGGGACACAAAGAACCTGCTTAGAGGGATGTAATAGTCACTTTGCAGATTGAAAAGTACTGAGAAGACTTAAAAAAAAAAAACTACAATGGTGGGAATGTTCTTTTGGCAAATATGGCAGGGGGTGGTTACCGGCGCAGGACATCGGCGGTGGGGGGGGCGATAGGTGGGATAAGGTGCACATGGGACATGCTTCTGTGGAATAGGAAAGTGTTCATCTTGTCATAGTGTGTTATCTCAGTGGACGGAGACCCACACAGTAAACAAGAAAATATTCGTCTCCCATACTGGGGAGTCTTGCTATGGCCTCAATTAGAGAGGCAAGAATCTCTCGAGAACATAGGCTGTGCCTAATAAAAGAAAGCAGACCAATATGTCAAGCCCTCAATAGTAATGCATGTGCCTATGGACCTTATTCTTCAAAAACTGAAACTTAGTGGTTACCATAGGTCCTGAGGGGAGCGGGGGAAGAACAGAACAGAGCAGGGTTCTTAACCGTTTTTGTTCCATGGACCCCTTTGCCAGTCTGGTGGAAGCCACAGATGCCTTCTCAGAATGTAGTGACAGATAGTTTTATGACACTCAACATTGGCATGTTTTTAAATTAAATTTTAGGGTTATTCAAAATTACATTTTACAACTTTCCCATAATTTCAATACCTGATAACCTAACATGGTTCAACATCTGTTCAAATGGTCATTTTCGGCAAACATTTAGAAATTCAAGTTTTCCCACAGTGCCATCAAACCATCTCTGCCATCCTTACCAACCTTTTTGCAGGCAGTTATCCACTGCACTCAGAACATGCCACATCAAAATAAAAATCATTCTAAGTCCACACTATACTATGTATCATTTAATAAATATATCACACGCTCACCAACACATCCCCACAAGAATATTGTTTTTCTTTTCAAATCTTCAATTCAAGTCATGGACCCCATGAAATCGTCCACAGACCCCTTGGGGGTCCATGGACCCCTGGTTAAGAACCCTTGGAATAGAGGGATCATAGAGCATTTTTAGGGCATTGGAATTGTTTTTCATGATCTTGCAATCATGGATACAGGCCATTTGCAAAATGTAAACCGTCATGTAAAACACTGACCATGGTTAGTAGCAATGCTTCAGTATTTGTTCATCAATTGTAACAAATGTACCACATTCATATAAGATGTTATTAATAGGGGAAAATGTGAGAGGGGGAGGGGGTGGGGTATATGGGAATCTCCTATATTTTCTATGTGACTTTTCTTTAACATAAACGTTCTTTGAAATAAAGCAAAAACAAAGCAAAACAAACAAAATCCTCCCCTTTCCTTGTCCTTCAGAATTAAATACATTAAAAACACTATATATCAATCTTTTGCATCCATATAAGTGAAATAAATTAATAAAGTTATGTCTAAAAATTGTCACATTCAGAGTTTAACTCTTCTGAATAATATTTTGACCCAGGGCCATCAATGTTTGTGCCTTTCCAGGCCCTGTCATCCCCTGTGCTAGAGCATTTGGTGACACAGCATTTCTCAAAAGAACTAAAAGCCATGAAATATTGGCTCTTAAGCTGGCTTTCTAACTATGCCGAACAATCCTCATATTTAAGTCCAGCTCGGGGAATGTCAATCCTGTTTGATTCGGCACCTTATCACCTCATCCCCATAATGGTTTGATTCCTAAGATTAAAATATTGTTCCACTATCGTTTCCAGGGTTTTCTTCTGAGGTGCTGGCACCCATTATGCAAATATTGGTGCTGGCTCTGTTGGGGTATGTGCGTGCTCAGATACTGACGTCCATGCCACAGTGCTTGTGTGGCTGACAGCAATTTTAATACCGGTGGATGGAAATACAAATTCTGATTTCAGAAGCGCTAAAATGTGAGCAGATCTACACCTTAGAATCGGTGAATAGTTGATACTTTATATATAAAAACACAGATGTTTATTTTAATGCTTTATTCTGCTTTCTCTTTGATAAATCTTCTCTTTGTAACATTTTCCTTTCCTTTCTCGCTATCTATTGGCTCGATCAAGTTATTAGATTTTCTTTACTGGACTGGAAGTTACACATTTTGTTTTTATTCTTTTTAAGTAAACTTTTAGTTTTTAACATCTGTATTTGACGTGACAAAATCTAATCAATATCTCTATTCACTTTTTAAATACTTCACCAAATTGTTTGCTTTGACTCTCATTCCTTTTCATCTTATATGTCATTGGTTTCTAGTATTGTCGTTCTGCCTTATTTTTAGCCATCCGCGTTGGTCTCAAGATTAATACTCAGATTTACCCACACCTCTAACAATTTCCTTCCTTAACTTTGCTCCTTAAATCTCACTTCTTTCTGTACTCTGTTTCCTTTTTCCTGAAATACATCTTTTGGTCTGAAAGTGTCTACATCATGCCCTCACTCTTATATGAAATCTTAAATGGATATAGAATTCTTGGTGGAGGGGCATTTTGTGGTTTCTGGTTAACAGTTATGTCGTGTAAATCAGGATCTAAATTTGGCCATGTCCTCAGTTTTAAAAATAAGCTTTCTTACTTTTGTCCCCTGTTCAGGGCAGTTGTCAGGGCTTTTCTCATCTGCCCTCCACTGGAAGAGCAGCCTTTCCATGGTTCCGTCTTTTTATTTATTGATTGATTTATTTAAAAGAAGCTTTAGATTACATAAATGTTACATAAGAAATATAGGGGATTCTCATATGCCCCATCCCCTCCCCCTCCCCCACTTTCCCACATTAACAACATCCCTCATTAGTGTGGTACATTTGTTACAATTGATGAACCCATATTGAAGCATTGCCACTAGCGTGGATTATAGTTTACATTATAGTTTAAACTCTCTCCCACACAATTTTGTAAATTATGACAAGATACATAATGGCCTATATCTGTCATTGCAATGTCATTCAGGACAATTCTAATGTCCCCAAAATGTCCCCATTTTACACCTATTTTCCCCTTCTCCCTTCCCCTCAGAATCCCTGGTTGCCACTGCTTCCACATCAATGATAAAAGTTCTTCCATTACTAGAATGACAATAAATCTACAGTAGAATAATAGTAAGCCTTCTCTAGTCCATTGTTCACTCCCTAATCTTGAGGACTCTGGGATGGTGATGCCCACTCCACCTCCAATCGAGAGGGGGCTTGGACCCCTTGGGGCAGATGGATGGGACTATCTTGCTTGCAGTTGTAGACACTCTCTGTTCCTTGGGATGGTTGTTGTCCATCATCATCTCCTTCTTAGTTGTCCTGGGAGAGTCCAATGAACTGATTCCGTCTAAAAACAGCAGTTCATGTGCCACTTGGAGAGGACTCACTTCCTCCCACCCCAGCTCATCCCTCTAGCTTTTGGCTCCTGGCTGTTGGGAATTTCTCTTTCTATCTTCTGACTTCAGCTCTGTATTAAATTTTTACCTTGCATATCTGGGTGTTTTGTGGCAGGAATGTTTTTGCATTGGCCCGGTCTGCCTTTCCTTGGACCCTCTCAGAACACTGCATTTTTTCCTATTACAGTGTATTTTTTGCATTTTAAAAATAATTAAGATTGTTTTAAAAAGGGACATTCAGCCTCTGATGCAGCTCTATGGAACTTTGGCTTTCTGCAAAGTATGGTTTTAAAATCACTGCTCTATTGAGTGGCTTTGAAATCCACAGGTAATTGGCTTCTGGGGCGTGAGATCCCCAGGCTTAGAGTGGATAGAAGACTAGGCAGGAGGTTTCCCCTCAAGGCTTGCCAACCTTTGGTAGATTCACAACTCGAAGAATCAGAAAGTTCCTCTGCACTCCAGGTTCTGGGTTCTCATCTTCCCGGCAGCTGATGTGCATGCCAATACCTTTTACCAAGCTAGTGCTTGATAGCTTTAAATAGGCAAGACAAGAAAAGGTAGCCCGTGGAAGAGCAAACGAGTTCATTATCAGGTAGAAAGAAGAGAGAATATCTTTTTTGTATTTTTATTGGGGGTTTGCATCTCTTTTTATATTCAGGTAAAGTGAATTACCTGATCATTTTTCTCTGAAATCATGCCAAGGGTGTGAGGAAATGAAAACGCTCATAGCCTGCTGGTATGAATATTAAATGGTGCCGCCAACTTGACTATATTTTTTTTAATTAGGCAGCTCTTGCTGTGTAACAGACCATTCCAAAACTTAGTCGTTTAGAAATAATGAGTTTAGAAATAGTAAGTATAAGAAATAATAAGTTAATCAGCATTTATTAGCTCTCATATGACTTGACCAGGCAGTTCTGGGTCAGCTCCCTTGAGGCTGGATGGCCAAGATGACCTTCAGCTGTCTGGGCGTTGGTAAGCTGGTTCGTCTGGGTGGGTCTCAGCTGGAACACCTGGCCTCCGCGGCACATGGCGCTCATCCTCCAGTAGCCTAGCCTGGCCTTCTTCACGTGGCGAGCCCAGCCTTTCAAAGAACAGCGGAAGAGGGCAAACGCCAATGCCCAAGCACTTGTCCAGCCTCTACTGGCATCCTGTTTATGTCCCCTGGTCAAAGCAAGTCACATGGCCAAGCCTGGAAGATGGCACTTCTTGATGGAAGGAGATGAAAAGTCACATTGTCAAAGAGTGTGCATATAAGGATAGAGATACTTTTTGGCCAGTTTTATAATCTAATAATATAAAACAAATGCACTTGATGTCTATCAGAGGAACTCTTATGCAGATGTACAATTAGGCATATATATAGGATGTTGATTTCACTGCTTCTTTTGCAATCGAAGAAAATTGGAAACTATTGAAGTGTACGTTAGTTGGGGAATGGTAACAAAGAATCTGTGCTATTGAATATCATAAAAAGTTAAAGAGAATGTGATAGGTCATGTATATGGCCCTAAAATGACATTTTTTTAAGTGAAAAAAAAAAAAAAACACTTGCTGAATCATACACACTTAATACTCCCAGCACACACACAAAACTATATGTGTCCAGGTACATATGCATTATGTCAGGCATATGCATAACAAAGCAGCTTGATAATAAGAGTTGCCTCTGGAGGGGAGCGGGATTGAATGGTAGTCAAGAGGAACTTTTGTTTTTTCCCCCATTATTTATATGTTTTACGAAATGAATATATTTATGTATTATTTAATTGCCAATGAAAAAAATTTAGATTTTACCTTAAGAAAGAAAGAACTTGGTGAGATACTTATGTATTGGGTTTCAGTCTTGACATTCAACTAACTGTGGATATGTGCGTTCATATACGTTACTTTCTTTTCCTTTCTCATTTCCCCGGGCGGTCAAATGTGCTGCTTGGTTGGAGTGTTTCAAGGTTAGTAAACTAAATTCAAGTAAGGGTAAACTTCTGTGATTTATGCTCTTAAAAATACAGTGTCCAACCTAGTCATTATGGTCCCCAAAGGGCCAGCCGACATAATTCCTGTTTGGGTAGTTTTAGGCCCTGTCTGCAAATACCAGGCAAAATGTTATGGTATCATTTTTCCTAAATAAGTTCAACATAGTCTGAAGTTAGTTAGTAATTACTCTTTTGTGAAACATTCAAAACCTAGTGAATTATAATTTTGAGGCTGACACAAGTACAGATGAAATTTTTTGCCATTTCCTGTTCTTCCCAGTCACGATCTTTATCTTCTAAAATTTCTGATGTTTCCACAATGTTGTATATAAAGTTAGTTCATTGTCCACAGGGATTGGCTGGCCATTTCATTGTTCTCTGGCTATCTATGCCACCACTTTGTGGTTCTGTGGGAAAGGAGTAATACCAGACAAAATTCCAAAGTTATCTCTTTGGCATTTATGTAACTTACAGAAAGTAGGGTGTGGAGTGCTTTATTTTATTGACCAATTTTAGTGTACAAACAAACAGAAACAAAGAATAAAAACTCATAACAGTTATAACTATTTTTCAGAAAACACTGGATACTAGTCATAATTATGTAGTATTATTTTCTCTCACTGATTCTTTGTATTTGTGCCTAGGAAAATGCTTACATTGATTTTTATTTATATATACCATTTAAAAGTATAGTTTTTCATATAAGAGTCAACTTACAGGCTTAAAGATTCTGTGCTCTTCTTCACCCCTCTATTTTTCTTAGCTGTCCGCATAGGTACAGTTTTACTGCAGAATGCACACACACACACTAAGCATTATTCATTAGATCTCTTAGGAAAACCAGTTTCCCACAAAGATAAAATGCATGTGCACCGTTTTACCCTTATGGTCCAAATGTCATCATTTTGCATGTGGAGGACTGTCTCTGAGGAAACAATAGCCTTAGGTTTTTGGTATGGCATCACAGAACAATCGTAGTCATTGCATATGGACACAGTTATGGATCATGAGGTCACCAAGCCTTCCGTGACACGATATACAAAGTGGTGTGTGAGTACGTGGGTGATTTCCTTAAGGCTTCTTGATTCAGGGGGTGGGAGTTTCCTATGGAAAGTGTAATTTTTAGAGCATCTTGCATCCTTTTTAAGTCCTGAAGTACTTACTGGGTGAAATCATATTGCAGTAAGTCACTGATGAAGGGTGTAAAATATTTGCTGTTAGCATTTAAAATTGTCCTCAAATATAGTGGAAAATGCAGTACACTGGATAAAGTAATTGTTTAAAAAGAAAACTTTTAAAGCATTTCACAAATTAATTATAAGATATTACTTATTGCAGCAGCTGAGTGCAAAGCAATTGTTCTGATAAAGAAGATTTTGGACAAAAAAAGTCTGGGAAAGCGTAATTTGTCCAAAGATTTCCCTATACCAGTGAAATACTAATGTGTATATATATATATGTATATAAAACTTTCTTTATTAATAAGCACATTTATTATTACATATTTGGATGTCATAGTGAGAGTTCTATAAATATTTAGCTTTGAGTTCATTCAGTCTTCCTAAAAGTGAGATTATTCTGTAGCCATGTTTTTAAACCAAATAAACAAACACAGATTAATGTTTATATCAACTCTATCACAACAAGTTACAATTAATAATGAAATGTTTGTTTTGGAAGGAGCATTAATTATAAAAGGATGCAAATTTTCATTTAGCAAAGACAATTTATTTTTGGTAGATAATGGTTTCATATTTAGAAACCTATTTTATTTGATAATGCGATGCTAAAAGACTAGACACTAATACATGTAGATAATTTTGATTATAAAGTTCCTTTCTGAATTTCTTTCACTATCCTATATACTGTATTATTGACAGACAGCTCTTTGTGTATGATTTCCCTCACTTCTATTTACCTCCTCCTGTGTTTATTTACAAGCAGCCTTGCTGCTAATTAGCTTTGGGGGGAGAGATTTCTATACATCCTCCTGCTCCTGGCCCCATGAAGACACATCCCCAAACCTGGGAAAAGCTTCATCTTTAACTCATTAGGTTCAGTAAACAGAGCCAGCCCTTCAGTGACCAACTGCTGCGCTCACAGCTTCCAGCGAGGAACTGAGCAATTTGCCAAATTAATTTTCTCCCCTTCAGGGTAGTTCTCGGTGGGTAATACCTATGTACCTGCACTCTTAAACTTGATGCCTTTGTAAAAGCATGCTTTCCAAGTTGGAAAAGTTCAAGATGGAAAAGGGCTATCTTTCCTGCTCCTACCGACTGACTGTTAGAGCTCATTCAAAATCGTATTCTTGTCGTTACATCGTGGAAATGCTTTTTTAAGAACTTTGGCTAGTTTTAAATTCATTGAAAGCAAGACGTCCTGATGCGCTTACATTTGAGAGGAAGACAGTAGGTTCTGAGAATGCTAGTTCATGGGTGGTTCTAGAGCACACTGCCTTACCTGCTGCCATGTAGCCCTGCTCGCTTCTCACTAATGTCTTCTGAATTCCTTTCTGTCTAGACAGAGTACCCATAGCTCTAACATCTAGGCGTTCCTGTTTAATCCCCCCTGCCCCAACAAAGGCCATGGTGAACTGGCCTGGAAATCAGCATCAAGCACGTGAGATTCTGTGTCTTCACGAGCTTCCTGCAAAAGGTTAACGCGTTCCTGTTCTTGCAATCTCGTTAGGGCAGACACTCTGGAATTTTCACTCAGACTTCCTTCCTCATACAATATCAATAAATATGGAAATGAAAGTTTCACATTTCACTTCTGATGAAACAAAATGCTGTTTAAATTCAGTTAACTCTAAGTTACTTAGTGTTGAAAGACAAAGATATGCTGATCTTATTAAAATATACCTGGTTAAATTTAGCTATAAACTCCATTCAGGGACTCCTGCTTTACACATTGTTCCAAGTCAGAAAGTCTGGGAAGAGAACCACCCACTGGGCAGGATACCGAGTTAGTAATTTGGAAAGGTGAAAAGTTTAATTATGAGTCTATGTTCCGGGAGGGAAAGTAAAACAGGGCTGAATTCTTAATTTTTTTTGTTTGTTTAGATTAAACCAACTGAAGGACTGTTTCACATTGTTTACATTTATATTACTCTGACAGTGAGAAAAGCTTTTAACATTTTCCCTATTTCATTTGAATTGAAGTTGTTTTGAATATATACAAAATGAGGGGAAAAGTCTTAACTAAAGGTAGAGTTCAACGCTGTTTAGACAGACTCAATCAATTTCTAATTTTCTAGATAATTAAAGAGTTATAGCATTTTGAATTTGTGGCTAAGGGCCAGAGGAGGGAATAAGAGACCAAAATTTTCCAACCTGACTTTTTTGCTCGTCGTATTGTGTAAGTTTGTACACATTACTACTGAGTCTCTCCTCAGAATCTTTATATGTAATCTGGGATTAAAAAAATGACATTTTAAAAAGGGCTTTTATTTTCCAATTAAAAGAGTAATATATATATATTCTTTACACAATATTTTTAAACATTCATACATAACAAAATTCAGATAAATATAAATATATATGTTTATTTACACACATACACACACACACAAGTAATATCCATAATCTAACCATTCAGAGATAACCTCACTTTCATTTGGGTTTAGAATCGCAGCCATTGAGCCAACCATCTGTACATATCTGCATGCAAGCATACATACGTCATTCATAACAAATATTAGATTATACATAATACTTTTTATAACCTTTTATGCTCAATTACTATATGGCGACCCTCTTCCCATGTTATTAGATATTCTTCTATATCATGATAATAATTTTATTTGGGAAAAAACCCTATAATTCTATTTGTTTGCTTTTTGATAATCATTGCAAACAATGCTTGAGTGAAAATCAACATGTGTGATGTTCTAAGGCACATCTGTGAATGACTGAATTATTTACTTAGTCTGTCATAAATCAATGGTAATAAATGTATTTTAAAGAAGTATGTACATATATCATCATGATAGATAAGTGCTTATGGCAATGTAATAAAAAGATATTGCCAATAAAAATGGGCTTCTGATGAATTTTGTTATGTTATAATGATGATATTTTAGATCTTTTAAAAATAGATATTAAGTATTGATATTGATTGCTGAAAAATCTGGTTAACTTCAGTGATTGATAAATGGTGAAATGAAAGAAATTAGAAGATGATAGTTCTCCATAATGGCCACATGTAGAAATAGCTTAAGTCTCTGATTTTCCCCTAAATTTCTACTGTAGAAGAAAGATTTGAAATCAGATATATTGAATATCATGCCTTCATCACTATATTTACTAACTGTGTGATCTTAGTCATTTATTTTCTTTAAATTTCAACATTATCATGAGAAAAATGGGCTTTAGTTTGCCTGGCTGCTGAGAGCAGATACCATAAAATGGGTTGACTTTAACAATGGGAATCTATTTGCTTACTGGCTTGCAGTTTTGTGGCCATGAGAACGTCCAAATAAAGGCATCATCCTGGTAATGCTTTCTTCCTGAAGACAGGTTGCAGGCAATCCCTGGCTCCTCTGTCACATGGCAAGGCACATGGTAGCATCTGCTGGTCTCCTTTCTCTTCTATGTTTTATTTCAGTTTCTTGTTTCATGGCTTTCTCTCTCTCTCTCTCTCTCTCTCTCTCTTTATCCCATTTATAAAGGACTCTAGTAAGAAGATTAAGACCCATCTTGGGTTATGCCTTAACCAAAGTAACCTTATGAAAACCTCCTTACAATAGGTTTACACCCCCAGGAGTGGATTAGCTTTAAGAACATGATTTTCTGGGGTATGTACATTCCAAACCACCACAGCATGTAGTATCTACCTTGAAGGGTATTTAGAAGATTTATTGAGACGCTGTATGTATAAAGAACAGAGATGATCATGGTTGTGTCTTGGCCAGTGTTTTGCCATTTGTGGCCTGTGAGAGTCCTTCAATCTCACTCACTTCAAGGGTTTGTGGAACTTCATAGATGCTACTTCTTAGATCTCTCAGATCTGTATTCTCTTCACAGCCCCATTCCTACCGCCTTGGTCATTTCTCACTCGGACCACTTGTCTCAGTATGTGACCAGTGCAGGGCTCTGGTAGCTCAGGTAGACTGGCCTTCTTGAGGGTCCTGGAACTCACCAAGCTCATTCCCTTCAGGGGGCCTTTGCCTGCCTTATCTCTGCCTGGAGTGCTCCCCCCCCCCTCAGAAAGCCACCCCTCCCCACTGCCAAACCTGAACTTGCATGTCGGGCTCCTTCTTGTCATTCAAGAAGCAGCTAAAAAATCTCCCCAGAAAGGCCTTCCCTGGCTACCCAAGCTGAAGTGACTCCCTACAACTTTCCCGTTTTACTCTTTGCATATCATTTATCTTTATCTTTTGGTTGTGTTTATTTGTTGTTTGATTGTTAGGCTCCTGGTCTATAAAACGAGGGATTATATCGTGTCTCTCTGACAGAATTGATGTGAGGGTCAAATGAGACAAATATGTCAAGTACTTAGACATTTTCTAGCACATAGAATGCTATATAAGAGTTAAGTACTATTGCTGTCTTTATCACCACCACCACCACCACCACCACCACCACCACCATCATCATCACCACCTCCACCACTACCACCACCACCACCATCACCACCACCACCATCATCACCACCTCCACCACTACCACCACCTCTACCACCACTACCACCACCTCTACCACCACCACCACCACCATTACCACCACCACCTCCACCACTACCACCACCTCTACCACCACCT